>CM040428.1:3042637-3642637 GCA_022702705.1 Papilionanthe hookeriana x Papilionanthe teres
ACTAAACCTAATATGATTAGAGGATTCTTGTCAGCAAGGATGGATTGTGTCGTTGACCAGAGAAAAATGTATTGGGAAATTCATAACAAAATGATATTAAATTTTGATGAAATTGCACTTTAAAGAAAGTTATTTTCTATGTTTTATTATAGGTATGAAGATTTATAGGAAATGAAGCAAAAAGATGGAAAAAGGAGCAAATCTGGAACGAAAAAGACTAAAAGAGATGAATATTAAACTAGGCCGCCGACGACGTATTTTTTCCGAGAGCATTTGAATATATTATAAAAAAGCCCGCCGACAGCGAGCCTGAATAGTTAGCCTACGTTCTAGAAGCCCACCGACGGCGAGATCGAACCCGCCGACGGCGAGAAGGTCGGTTCAAGCAAAGATACATTGAATCTGGACGCTTTTTGAAGAGGTGCTTAAAAACCATTGGAAATCTTTCTTCCTCGTCAAATAATGAAGATTTTAGGCCAAAATGTGTGCCTTTTTGGTGTCTGTGAAGTGTCTTCTTTGTGTCCTTGGTGTGTCATTAAGTAGTGTATTTAGTGTGTGAGTATAGTCTAGAGAGCATATTAGTGAGTTTAATTGAGTGTATTGTACAAGAAGGAAAAGTCAGAGGAACTTCAAGGAGTCTGCTTGGGGAGAAAATTCGAGATAAGTTTGCTTATTATTTTATAACTTTAATTTTATATGAAATCCAAGATTTGAGTTATTCTTCCTATGCATTTTAAGTAGTCTTCTCTGTCTTTCTCCTAGTTTTTGAGATTTTGTGAAATGAAAAATTGAATTAGTTGTGCCTAAAATATTAAATAAAAATTGTGATAATCTTTTACTTAGATCTTAATTTACTTTCAATTTGGCTAATTGAACTGTTAAAATATGTTGATTTTACAACTAAAAGTAAAGATTACATCCAAAATTCAGGGAAAGCAAAGGCCTTGAAAAGAGGGTGCAAATAAATAGGGAAATATTATTATCGGGTGTAGAATTGGAGATTTTAGAAAGACAGACTAAAATCCTCAATTCAGTCCTATTGTTTGGGTGTTGAAGTGTAGATGTTAGCCCTCAGGCGAGGGGGACGTGGGAGCTCCGAAGTGAGAGCCGGTATCCTCCCAGCCTAGCCGCAGATTCAAAAACCAAGCATAGGATTAGTCAATATTCTTTATGCCTGGACCAAAGGGTAAAGAATAGGAATGCTCCTATTTGGCATAATACAATTCTAACTAATTTGATTATCCTTTCACTTAATTCTCTTAAACAAGGGGAAGATACTTTTTCTAATTTGCAATCTTCCATTCAAAAATAGAGCTTAGTAAAAGTGTTCTTTATTTTCGTATGCTAGATAGTAATTGCATCTGCTAAAAATTAGATCATAATCTCAAACTTCTCTGTGGGATCGATATCCAGGACTCCATTAGAGCCCTATATTACTTGAACGATATGTATACTTGCATTGATAAAAGAGATAACTTTGTTATTATTCAATATTATTTTTTTAAACATTTATATAATTGTACGCTTTCGCCACCGCCATGTCCCGGTCAAGTTTTTGGCACCGTTGTCGGGGAAGTAGAGTAATTATTAAGGTAAATAATAAATAATTATTAAAATAATTACTAGAGTAACAGACTATTTAAATTTTACTTAAGTTTTGTATGCGTAAATTTGGAACCGAAAAATTAATACCTTACGATTCAGAATTAGAGCACACTATTAAAAAAATTAGAAAACAGAAAATAGAAATTATAAATTTAAATCAAATGGAAAATAATCCAGCAATCGAAAATACAAATCAACCAAGACCTTTAAGAGATTACGCAAACCCTACATTAGATAAAGTTCACTTAACTATTCAAAATCCTGATGTAATGGCTAATTCATTCAAGCTTAAACCTGCAATTATCCAAATAGTACAGAATAATCAATTTAGTGGTTCACCAAACGAAGATCCTAATTTACATCTCGCTAGTTTTTTAGAACTTTGTGCTACTTTTAAATATGATGGAGTATCTAATGATGCTGTTAGACTTAAGCTTTTTCCTTTTTCTTTATGGGATAAGGCTAAGATGTGATTAAATTCATTAGCACCTAGATCTATTAGAACTTAGGGAGAATTATCACAAAAATTTCTATCCAAATACTTTCCTCCTTCAAAAACTGCAAAGCTTAGAAATGATATAACCTCTTTTAGTCAGTTTGATGGAGAATAGATATATGAAGCTTGAGAGAAATTTAAAGATCTTCTTAGGAAATGCCCACATCATGCGTTACCAGATTAGTTAATCATTCAAACTTTTTAAAAATGAATTAGTAGGATCTCTTAGATCTATCATTGATGCTGCCGCTGGCGGTTCATTAATGTAAAAACCATTTGATGAGGCTTATTCATTAATTGAAGAAATGGCTACCAACAATTTTCAATGGCCTTCTGAAAGGTTAAATCCTAAAAAAACAACTAGTATCCATGATTCTGATGCAATATCTATGTTAGCTTCTCAAATTGCTGCTATATCTAAGAAGTTAGATCATTTTTGAATGAATTATTCTCCTACTATAATAGAAGAAAATTCATCTAGACAATTTGTGGATGCTCAACCTTCTTATAAAACTTTAAATGCTATTAATAATAGACCCAATAATCCTTATGCAAATTATTACAACCCTGGTTGGAAAAATCATCCAAATTTTAATTGGAATAACAATTCTACTAATCAACAATGGATGAACAAACTCAGTAAACCCATTAGGAAATTCATCTAACCAAGAAAATTCTAATTATAAACCTTCTTATCCACTGGATTTAATAATAACTCTCAATTTAAGGAAAGGAAGTTATCTATGGAAAAATTGATATTAAATATGGGTCAGCATTTGCAGAATCAAGGAAATCAGCTACAAATTCAAGGGAACCAATTACAAAATCAAGGAACTGCAATTAAAAATATTGAAACTCAACTTAGGCATATTGCTACTGCGCTTAATAATAGAATTCCTGGAACTTTTTCTAGTAATGTGGAAATAAATCCTAAAGACTAAGGAAAAGAACAAATCAAAGCGATATAGTTACGAAGTGGAAAAGAGTTAGAAACAAGAGTACAAAAAGAAACAAAAATTGAAAAAGAGAAAGTGGAAACTGAAAAAGAAAAGGATCAGCAAGATCAAGATTTAGAATGTCCACTAATACCTATGAAAATTTCTGTAGAAAAACCACCACCACCATTTCCTCAGCGATTAAAGCAACATAATAAGGATAAGCAATTTTCTAAATTCCTTGAAATCCTGAAGAAATTAACAGTGAACATTCCATTTGTAGAAGCATTAGAACAAATGCCCAATTATGTGAAATTTATGAAAGATATTTTAAACAAGAAGAGAAAATTCACAGACAATGAAACTGTAGCACTTAGTGAAGAGGGTAGTGCAATTATTCAGAAAAAGCTTCCTGAGAAATTAAAAGATCCTGGTAGTTTCACTATACCTTGTGCTATTGGAGAAAAATTTTATGGAAAAGCTTTATTAGACTTGGGAGCCAGCATTAATCTTATGCCTCTATCAATTTTTAAAAGATTAGGATTGGGAAAAATCTCACCTACTTCAATAACTCTTCAGTTAGCTGATCGTTCAGTGACTTATCCTAAAGGAGTTATTGAAGATGTGTTAGTAAAAGTGGATAAATTTATCTTTCCCTTGGATTTTATTGTTTTAGATATGGAGGAAGATAAAGAAATACCCATAATTTTATGAAGACCCTTCTTCGCAACTGGAAGAGCTATGATTGATGTTCAAAAAGGAGAATTAACTATGAGAGTAAACGATCAAAAAGTAACTTTCAACATAGCAAAATTAATGAAATATCCTGCTACTGAAAGAGATAATGAATGTTTTCGAATGAAAATTCTTAAACATCTGCGAAATAAGCATTTTAAAGAATACTTTGAAGATAAATAAGAAATAGAAAATACAGAATTATTTAAAGAAGCAGAAAATGAAGAATTAGATTATATACAAGAAAGATTTGAGATGTTGGATATTACGGAAAATGCTGAAAAGAATATAGTTCCGTCGATTATGAAACCTCCTGAACTTGAGTTAAAAGTTTTACCTACCCATTTGAAGTATGCATTTTTGGGAAATTCTTTAACTTTACCGGTCATTATATCAGCAGAGTTAAATGAATTCCAAGAGCAAAAACTTCTAGATACACTAAAAAAGTATAAGAAAGCTTTTGGTTGGATCTTAGCAGATATTAAAGGAATTAGTCCTTCAATCTATATACACAAAATTATTTTGGATAATGGACACAAACCAAAAGTTGATCCCCAAAGGAGATTAAATCCAATGATGAAAGATGTAGTCAAGAAAGAAATACTAAAATGGTTAGACAATGGTATTATATATCCTATTTCGGACAGTGCTTGGGTAAGCAATTCAATGTGTTCCTAAGAAAGGAGGGGTGACTGTTGAAGCTAATGAAAATAATGATTTGATACCTATCAGACAAGTTACTGAATGGCGAATATGTATTGATTATGGAAAATTAAATGCAGCCACCAGGAAAGATCACTTCCCTTTACCATTCCTAGACTAAATGTTAGATAGACTTGCTGGGCACAAATACTTTTGTTTTTTAGACGGATATACTGGCTACCATCAAATTCCTATTGCTTCTGAGGATCAAGAGAAAACTACATTTACTAGTCTTTATGGAACGTTTACTTTTTGAAGGATGCCCTTTGGACTATGTAATGCACCTGTAACATTCCAGAGATGTATGATATCTATATTTAGTAAATTAATTGATGATGGAATAGAAGTATTTATGGATGCTTCTTTATATTTGGAACTGTTGACCTCATTTTTGGTGAGGTCTTCTCTTCTTCTCTTTAGTACTTAGGATCTAGCCTTAGGCTTTTCCTTTGACTATCCTAGAGGATTAGAATTGGAACCCACCACTTAGAAATTCAAACCACTTCCTAACTCCCTGCAAACTTCACAAACTTGATTGTAGACCCCTAATCACCTTGAGGGTTGAAATTAAATGTGGAAGTTTAAAGGATGAGTTCCCATAGGACTCTTTGGCCTTAGGATCGCCTCCGGTGGCCCGGTCCGGTGAAGGGGCCGACTTACACACACACTATACCTATACACTACACTTTCACACACCTCTTAAAACCACACCCACACCCAACTTGACCTCCCGACTCATAAAGGTGATTCACATGGATGGTCCTTAACCCCTAAAGCCCTCGAGCAAGAGGGTTAGGAACAACATAGTGGATGCCTCAAATGAGTCCCTTCATGACTCATGTGGGCTTGATATGGCTTCATGGCTCAACCAAAATGATTTCATTCCACTTACATTCACCCAATCTTCAATTTTCCAAATTTTTAATTTTTTGACCCCGGGACCCTACACCCGCCTAGCCTACCCAAAACCCTTGAAATTACCCAAATTTCTCAAAATTTCCAAATCACCCAAAATTCCTCAAAAACAATCCCAAACATTCCCACATTACTCAAATTGATCATTCATAGTCAAAAATACCAAAAATTCCAAAAATACCTCCCAATACCCTCCAAATACCCAAAATGCCCCTCTTAGCTAAAAAATCCAAAAATTCAGAAAATTCCCAGAAAATTCCAGAAACTCCCAAATATTCCTAATTGCATTTTGTTCAACTACACCATGAGCCAATTTTGTCAATTTACCCCACTTTTGTCAAAATCCCTAATTTGACCCATTTTAACCCAAAATGAACCCAATGTCAAACCAAACCTACCCAATTGACCCAAATTCTGGTCCAATTCAATTCTAAAATTCAATTCAACATCCCCAACACCAATCTAGACCAAATCCAAGTCCAATTTGATTGGCATTTGGATCCAATTTCACTTTTGGCCTTAAAGCCCATTTTGGACCCATGACCCAAACTTAGCCCAAACTCACCCAATTCAACTCCAATTAACCCCAAATCTTTTCTAAACCTTCCTTAACATCCCCATAAACAAAACACTAACATGATTTGCCCAAAGTTTAGACCCAAACCCCACTCAAATTCAACCTAAAATCAAAAAGCCCAATTTTGACCTAAACCCAAACCTAACCCAAATAGGCCCAAACCTCAAAATCAAAACCCAACCAAAGCCAAAACCTCTTTGAAACACTCCCATAAACATTTCCCAACATTTATTTTACATCAATTTCAACCCTAGCCCAACATTGGCCCAAGTTAGCCCAATTTGACCTACATTGGCCCACTTACCAAATGAACCCAAATTCAAACCAATTCAATTCCAAATCACACCAAATTGACTCCAAGCCATTCATGGAACATCCCTAAACCAATTGTAACATTTGTTTGGCCCAATCCTTCACAAAATTCCCATCCATAAATTTAATTTTTTTTTAAACCAAAAGCCCACCTTCTTAAACCTTCCTAAAAGCCCAAATTTCATGCTAAAGCCCATATGACAAATTCTTCTCATCATACCATTAATTAAAATCAACCCCTAAGTTTGAAAATTCATCATGAAGCCATTCCAAATTAAGCCCCATACAAATTCCCATAAAAATACCAAAATTTTTCTTAAATCCATTTCCATGAAATTGACTTAACTTTTCCCAAGCCAAAGATGAGCCATGAAGCCATGCATGAGCCACATGGGAGCCATGAGAGCCATGGAATCTACTTTCCACCTCACCATACCCAAGATGGCAAGAGGAGGAGGCCCTTTCCATACTCTCTTAAGAGTGATTAACCACTTCCATGACTCCACTAAACCATGCTTAAACTTAATTGTACTTGGATTGTGACTTGACCCCACTAATCAAGCTGATCCAAATCACTTTCTCTTCAGCCTAAACCAAGCATTGGGTGGTGCACCTAGCCCAAATGGATGGGTTGACCAATTTGAGCCAAAATGAGCCCTCTCCCATTCCATTCTAATCCAAGCCTTTTACACATGGCATTTGCCAATTGCCTACACTAAACCCCAACGATCGACCCACCCGAACAAGATGGTGACCAGTGCCCGGCCGGCCACCCACTGTGTCGCCGGAAAACACCATGGCCGAGACCTTGGGAGGAGCCAAACTTTGGAATTCCACCTTGGTGAGCTGCCCCATGCCCAATGGCCACCATAGCTGTTCTTCCCATGCCCAGAGCAGCTGATCTCAACCCTTGGCCATCCCTGTGAGGCTCTCGAGCCGCCTCTATTTAAACCCAACCCCCTCACGGCCATGGAGGAGAGTTGCAAAAACCTTGCTGAAACTCTGCCAAAATTGTTCCAAACCCTACTCCATACTTAGAGCAGTTGATCCCCAGTGTCAATTTGCCCTAATCCCCACTGACGAATCCAATTTCTCAACCGAAATCTCACCCAAAACCAGGACACTTTGCCACAGTGAGCCAATCCTCAAATCGACTCGGTCCTACACCTTCACCGGACCAAGAGGAGAAGTTTCCCACTGAAAGCCCCATCTCCGGGCCATCCAGTTGCTCCAGCCTCCAAGCTTTGTGATCGGGCTTAGTCGAAATCATACCTAGGCAATTCACCAGACCAGGAGACTTCATCTGGAGCTTGCTGGGATCCAATCGAAGGTGACACAACCCTCAGATTGAAGCCACACTTCTCTGAGCAAAGGTATGAGCTAACTCTTTATCCCGAGCTTCGGAGATTCTCCATTTCAAATGCTTTAATTTCAATGCATGATCACCGTATAGATGTGTTCGTCTCTTCAAGACGAATCCATAGAGCACAAGAACACGAAAATCCGTTAAGTATCGAGTGAGATATTAGTGGATTTAGTGTGGACGGTTCTCGGGTTAGGAGGCTTGGGGACGATGAACGGATGCCGTTTATTTAATACACGCGCGGACGGACGGCTCAGATGGCGTCGGACGAGGAGATGATACATGAACAGCGGGCCGCGTGGCGCTGAGTCGGAAGGCGGCGCCGAATCAGGAGGCGACGCGTGTGCGTTCGGGGCTGCCTAGGATGAGTCAGCGCCGCCGTTTTAAATAGAAAATTAGGGATTTTTCTAATTTATTTAATTCCCCGAACTTTGAAAATTCATAACTTTGTGTAGAAAAATCCTAAAAATAAAATAAAAATACTCTCTTGCTCAGGTGAACGGAGGAGAATAATGTGGAAAAGAAATCATTTAGATTCATCAAGTATTTTATTTTTAAAAATTTATTTACCCTCTGCATTGTTTTAATTCTCCATGCATATAGGAAATTCACCATGGCATGAGACCATAGGGTTTTTGAAGCCTCTGAATTTGGGAACATTCCTCGAATTTTCCAAAGTCAGAGGCCATCCCTATGAGAAGTTATTGATTTTTCAAATTCATGTTGCTGTTTTGAGTATTTTAAATCCAATAATTAGTATGTTGTGAAATAAATTCTAGGAAAATTTGGTGATGTTTCATATGACCAGAGGACCCTAGGAAAAATAGGTTTTGAATTAATTCACTTGAACAACCCTAATCTGGCTTAAACACCCTAAATAGGTCCTTAATTAATTAGAGCTAATCATACATCAAATTGACTTAAAATCAATTCTCCAATGACCTTTAGGATCAGAGGAACCCACCATAAAAGTTTGAAGTCAATTGGGTTTGGTTAGCTCTATCAAATGGGTTGATTAAGCTATTTAGCCAATTTAAACTTTGAAAATTCATAACTTTCAAAATACTTTTCAAAAATTCACCAAATTGGTTTTGGAGCCTCTCTGATATTAGGGGAATTTAAGAAAATTAAAATTTCAATTTTCTAAAAAATTTGATTTTTTGTATTATTTTAATATTTTAATAATTAAAAAATAATAAAAATCACAAAAATAATAAAATTCACCAAAATGTCATATTTTGAATTTTAGTCATTTAGGAACAAATCCCATATTTTTTCTAGGTCTCTATGATGAGTTATTAAATTTTAAAGCCCTAGGGTAATTTTAAAATAAAAAAAATGTATTTTCTAGCATTTCTACTAAAATAATTCTAATAAATAAAAAAAAATCAAAAAATTATAAAAATTGATTCTCTGATTTCCTTGATATCAGAGAGATTTTTGAAAAATATAAAATTCATTTTTCAAACTTTATTTTATTTTTAAATTAATTAATACTCCAAAACTCAAAATAATTATAATAAAAAGAATATAATTCAAAAAATCACCAAACTTGGTCCAAGTGGTCCTCTGGTCATTAGGAATGTCCCATAATTTTCTTAAGGACAGAAACCTTTCCTTGGTCATATTATTAAATTTTCCTTGGAAATCCTTATTTTCCACCAAAAATAATTACATAAATAAATTAAATACGAGAAAAATCACATTTTCTCCTCTAATGTCTTTATTGACATATGAGTGAAGTCACATAAAAATTTCAAATTCATTGAGCTCAATTTAGTGAGTTATGAAATTATTAAGCTTCAAGGGCAAAATGGTAATTAAAATTTTAACCCTTAATTAAAACTTTAGGCTTAATAAAATGAAAGAGTAAAATATTTGATCTTAATCTGATTTGGATGATTGAAATTTAAATAATTAAAGGGTAGAAACCCACTAAACAATTTAAAAATAATTAAAATAAACCTTAGTAAAATAATTAATTAAATTTGGAAGAATAATAAATTTGGAATTATTAAAATAGTGGATGTTATTAAGAGATTTGTTCTTTAATTTAAGAATCCCTAAATTAATCATCTCAATAATATTTAATTCCTAATTAAAATGATAATTCAAACTTAAGATTTAAAATGCTAAAAGACTTAATCATTAAATTAAATTAAAGTTAAATTATTTAATGCAAATCCCTTTAAAATAAAATATTAAATTAAATTAAATTAAATTAAATTACATTAAATTAAGTTAAATTAAATTAAATTAAAACAAATTAAATTAAATTAAAATTAAATTAAATCACATTAAATTAAATTAAATTAAATTAAATTAAATTAAAACTAAATCAAATTAAATTAAATCAAATTGAATTAAATTAAACTAAAGCATATTATATTAAATTAACTTAAATTAAATTAAATTAAACCACATTAAATTAAAATAAGTTATGTTAAATTAAATTAAATTGAATTAAATATAACATCACCTAAGACATAAAGGATTCAAAAATAAATCTAAAACAACTTGAACACTATTCCAAACTTAAATCCATTAACTGAAATTAAATCATGAACCACTTGAACATCTATTTGCCATCAAAAGCTCGTGATGTCATAACTCTTAAAAGGAGTGTTAAATGAAGTGTTACTTCATTCATGGGATATTCAAATGTCCTAGTTCACTGAGCAAGACAACAAAACTTAAACTCTCGGATGATTAATTCATTTGTATAATTAAATTCATTTGGACTTAAAACAATCCTAGAAATGTTGAAAAGATGTTTAAGATTCGTCTTAAGCACTTCCTCAATATGATAGGATATTTATAAGAACAATTGAACTTAGTTGTTCTTTGATGAAGAAAATCGTCCTCAAACTAAAATACAAGAACCTAGATGTCATAAGAAATGACTAGCTATAGGATTAGGAACTTGGTAGAAAACCATGACCCTTCCCTTAGCTTTACCTAGGAACTTGTTTTAAATGCTTAAATATTCTAATTGTGTTTTAAGTGCAGCTTGGGATGACGGGAAGACCCTCCGTGTACGCTTTTATTTTATCGCAATTTACCTTACCGCAATTTATTTAATCGCATCGCACTTACTTTTCTTGCATGATAAACAACTCGTTGCATGAAAACCTACACCTTTAGGATAGTCCCTAAAACCGAAATCAAAACTAAATTAAAAGTCACTACAAGATAAAATTCACCGCCACAACATTTCAAAATATAAAACAACTCAAAATTTAATTACAAACGTAACAACAAAACTACAACTACAACTAAATTAAAACGTCCCGTTGGATGATCGGGAATACCTCTGATGATGTAACCTACGTGTTGCTAACGGGATTTCCCACGGTCTAAATGAAAGTGTGGAACTCATTCAGCTTGAGTTTAGCAAATTCATCCGGACTAAGTGAATCCGATAAAAATAACGATGCCGGAAGGATGGAACCGTGGGATCTTAACCGGTGTTGTTATAACCAACTTTAAGATTTGTTTAATTAAAATTATTAAAAAACACCCGAATTTTAAGATTTTCTCTAAACCAAAACACTTCTCTCATCTCCTCGATTTATGACTTCTAAAACTAAACCTCTCGCAACAACAAGGAGCTCGGAGCATGGTGGGCAGCACGACCATCGTCATCAGCAAAACTCGGATCTACTTCAACAAAACTTCCTTAGAATTAAATAACCAAGCCATAGGACTTCGAGGTAGTTTGCCTAGTGCAACATAAATCCTCAACTCTTCGTTAGGCATTTGCATGATCATGTCATGTAAATTAAGCCCTAACCGGTCTTAGGATTCCGAGGTAGTCGTCCGATACGACACAAACCCTCACATCTTCAAGGCTATTTGTATGATCTTATCATACAAATATAAGTCCTAACTAATTAAAATTGGCAAGATCAAAATACTAAATAAACATTAGGACTTTCCTAAATTCAAACCAAACAATAGGATAGTCGGGAAATTACCGAAGTTCGCTTCGAATCTGTGATTTCTCCTACCTTTCTTCCTTCGAATTTCCAAAACAAAATGTTTCAAACTTGATCCATTCCCTATTGAAATTCTAAAATTCAATCCCTCGAAAACTTAAACCTTGAAATTCTTGAGAGCGTAACTACCGATTATTATCTAGAGCTTTCTTAGGTGATTCCCGTCACTTAAGATGTAATTAACTATAGGGGCTTTCCCTTATAGGGAATTTTAAGAACCCAGGTAATATAAACCCTGTTTAATGTTTTTCATATTAAGCAGGGGAACTTGTCGGCTTATAAAATTGGTTCGCAGACCAAACAGATGTCACAAATCTCCTAGTTTATTTAATCGAGCCTCATCATCAAGCAGTATGTCTATTCTTCGGGATAGATACACGGTTTGTGGTGTGGCGCTCGTTTATATAAACTATTCGGGATGTGAGATCGGTTTCGATTTCATATCTTAAAACTTTTAAACTTAAAATTACTTTCAAAATCAAATGTTATTCTTTAAACTATATATATATTTAAATTAAATTTAAAATATAAAAATTCGCCGACAATTTCTGTAGGCGACTCCCTTTTCAAAATAAAACACCAAAACCCAAAAATAAGCCGTACAATTTCTGGCGACTCCGCTGGGGATAATTCCTCTCTCCATTTTTAATCAGATAGTTCTTCTTTCAAAAATTGGTAGTGTATCCATGTCCCTAATGGATCGAACTACCCTTCTTTCCGTTGGAATACTATGTTCATTTCTACCTTGAACGAGTATAGCCAACATTCTCTCGGATTTAGGAGCCACTGTTTAGACACCCCTAAACAGAGAGGTTCCGAGATCCTTTTGCCTCATTTCTGAGGCGGGGTGGACCCCCAATAGGTGTTAGTTTAGGAGTGATCCTTCGAGTCGAGAAGTCTTGCATAAGACTTTCTTTTCCTTTCCAACTCTGAATCAGATTCATTACCTTCTCTACACCTTTGAACACTCCGTTCTAAATAAACAAACCCTCTAATGAATGACTCTTTTAATAAATATACATGAACAAGAATGTGTTCGGACTCTTTCGATTCCTTTCTTTTCGTCCCGATGAGAAAAAGCATAACTTGGGACCGACAATCGAATCTACCCCAGAAATAGAAGCCCCAAAACTGATTTTCTCCTTTACCAATGGACTGGACTTCGCTGTTTACAAGGATGAGCTGCCCGACAATGGGATCATCCAGTTTGGACAAGGATTAGAAAACACAAATGTCAAGATCGCTGACGTTACCCTTTTCGCACTGATGGACAAAGTGCCAGAAACTGAGAAACCCATGATTGAGTTCAACCTTAAGTCAACTCAAGAATTTCCTCCCCTGCAAAGGGTTCCAGCTGAGAGAAATACCGCTGTCCAAAGGAGGACTGTTATCTCTACCCCCACCGGTCTAGTCGTCTCTGCACCTACCCCGGCTCCCGCCAAACTGAAGGGGAAGGAAGTTCAAATTTGCAACGAGTATGTTACCGTGGAGGGTACAGATTTCCGTGCAAGACCTTCTCGTTTTTGAAATTGGGTCCAGCTCAAGGGTTCCACCCCTAACACGGACTCGCAGGAGAAACGAGGCGGGAAGATTGCCGGGAAGGCCGAGCCGCCGAAGTCGCTTTCTTAGAAGAAATCCATGAGTACACACCACTACCCGAATACATACCATTGTCTGAGTATACACCCCTTTTGGAAGGAAGTAGATTCCATCCCCTTTCCGCCGCAGCTGACGAGGAAAATGTCCGCAGGATTGCCTCTACATTACCTCGGCCCGCATACTATAGCGACAACAGAAAGAAAAGGGCTAGGGTTACACCATTTGCCCGACTACAGACTGTGATTGAGAAATTAGCAAAGAAAGAAAGATGCCCTGTATCGAAATTTTAAGAAGGATAGGGCGGGTGCCGGCCAAATCCCGTCTTGGGCCGCGAGTAGAATCTGCTATCGCCGCGGAAGAGCCTAATAAGAAGATGAAGGCTAGTCCACCCGTTGTTGTTTCGGGTTTACGGATCGGGGAGGATACCACCTTCCACCATTCGACTGACGGACCATCCGGTCCTAGGCCTTCTATCGCTAGAAGGATGGTATGGCGTCCCACTACCGGCCAATTAAGACCGAAACAACGACCGGAAAAGGAAAGTCTCGTCGGAGACTTGAGTCCGAGGAAAATGCTACCGCAAGTAAAGGGGACTCATGAGAAAGAAACTCGACAATTGTCACATGACAACTCGCAAGGATATACAGAAAAGACCACTAGAAGATGCTATGGAGAA
The DNA here is from genome assembly GCA_022702705.1 of Papilionanthe hookeriana x Papilionanthe teres. NCBI lineage: Eukaryota > Viridiplantae > Streptophyta > Magnoliopsida > Asparagales > Orchidaceae > Papilionanthe > Papilionanthe hookeriana x Papilionanthe teres. The sequence goes on from CM040428.1 coordinate 3,056,551, forward strand.
GCTAAGAACTGATATTCGTCGGCTAGCAAGGGAAAGAGAAGAGAAATTCGGAGATGAAGTTGACTCGTCAGAGTTCATGGATGATGAATATGCAGAAATTAACATGGTTGAAACACGAGCTTCGTCGGCTTCACAAGGTGCTCCCGCAGCTCGCAGAAGAGAGGAGCCGAAGTAATGAGAAGGCAGCTTGAAGAGAAAGATGATATGATCGCCCAAATGGCGAAAAGGATGGAAGAGATGGCTGTAGCCTTAGCCACTCTCCAGAGTCAGGTTCAACCCCAAAGAGAAACACCCCCGTAAGTTATTCACATTGTAGACGGAGGAAAGGAGATTACATCCGTTAACGGGGATGATCAATTAAAGAAGGATGCAACACAAAGTATGATTCCAGAAAAGGATATCAAGAGCTTGGTGGAACAACGAGAGTGCGAGAAGCCTTGGCACAATCAAAGAGCGGGACATCCACTCGGACGGGTAGACCTTACCCCGAAGAATTCGACGCCGTCCAATATCCGAAAGGCTTTGTACCACCTCTCGTTCAAGACCTTTGATGGAACCGAAACCCTCGGCGAAGATGTTGAACATTTTCGTGCCGCTTGTTGCAATGCCGGCGGAAGTGATGCTTTACTCTTCCGACAATTTGTCAGCAGCCTGTCAGGGATCGCCATTGATTGGTATGCGGAATTACCAAACGGCTCGGTGAAGACATTTTCAGAATTAGAAAATCTCTTCATCAAGCGATTTGCCGGAGCTCAGCACCACGTCACTATAGGTGATTTAGTGGTAGAGAAGCAGAAGCCGAATGAAACCTTGGTGGACTACATACTTCGATGGAGGAATCTAAGTATGAAGTGTGAGCCACAGCTTACAAGAACAACACGCGAGTCGGTATTTTACTTAAAAGCATTCATGGCCCGATAGCACTTCTCCTCAAGGGATTTACTATTAAGACTTTCGAGAAGTTGTTAAGCAAGGCCGGAAGCTTGCAAGAGGAGGCGAAGCAATTAAGTTTCACCGATAAAGCAGACAAACGAAGCCCGTGAAAACTTTTGAAAAGAAGTCCGGGATCGTCGCAGCGAGCCGATAAAGGCAAGCAACCGATACAAATATCGTCGAACGGCCGCGAAGCAACCTCAACAGGATTACCAAGCAACCCCGACCCGGCTATCGCGTCATCTCAACAGTATGAACAACCGCCTCGTCCACAACGTACATTTAGGGAGTTCCTGAGCAGGGAGTATCCGTTCAAGAATGAGGCAGTGCCGAAAATGTTCCGCAGCCTGATGAAGACCCCATATTTCCAACTGCCAGAGCCTAAAAGACCAGAAGAAGTCGACAAGAAAGGTGATCCCAACTTTTACCCTTACCACTGGATGCTTGGACACAAGATAGAAGATTGTATTACCTTCAAAAGTTGGCTCAACGACAATCTCCGGAAAGGGAATATAACGATCCCGAAAGAATACATGAAGGAACCCCAGAAAGGAGGTTCCGTCAATGTTATCTCGACGGATTTCATTGTTCCGATAGATCCCTATGCGACTGACGATGGATGGACTACCGCTTGGACAAAGTCTTTGAAGAAGGTTTTGGATCACATCCAAACCGCTTCGGTGCGAGCCTCAATTCAGAGTTCGAAAACTGTCAAGTCGGCGCTATCACTTGCGATAGAAGAACCACCTCAACAAGAGACGGCTGAAGAAAAGAATAAAGTTGACGAAGAAGAGAAGACCGAGGCACCTAAGGCTAGACTAGGGGCTGCTTATCCTAGGATAGTTGTTTCCGATTCGGGGGAGAAATCCCTCGAACCTCTGACTCTGTATGATTATCTGCCCACTCCAGTGGGATCTTATAATAATGAGGGTTATGGCGTTGGCTACGTTTTGACTGTTTCTAACGATTACGTAACTAGCGACAATCAACCTAATCCGGACGTCGATTCCGATACAAATGACAATTCTCAAATCATACACAATCTCGACGATCACAATGACGAAGAAGACATCCACCATGAAGGCTACGAGAGTTCAACAAGCAACGAATCTATTTGTGAGTTTCGAGGAGCTCCAATCACAATAGAGTTAGAGCCTTCAGACTCCGAAGCTAATCCTGAAGAACTTGTCATTCCAATTCAGAAGGAGACACCAGCAAACTCAATGCTAAATTCAGAAGAAATCACAGAAGTCAACTTAAGAAGTGGAAGAGTTCTACCTCCGAGAATGGGTCCAAAGGATAAAGGAAAGCAGGTGGTTGTTCAGGAAGAATCAACCCCGGCAGAAGAAATACCCATTCGAGAAGAAAACGAGGCACATGAAAACAAAGTGGACTACAACGTGCTAGCCCATCTTAGGAAACTACCGACCAACCGAGCATCTACGACGCTCTCATCTTATCAAAGGAGATGAGAGAAGCTCGATCAAGGCCTTACTTGATCCAGAAATTTGCTTAGCTCAAATGGCCGGAGAGTCCTTAGATGAGGTTTGCTCGTTAAAGGAACAGACGAGGTGTTACCTTCACGGACAATGACCTACTACTTGGGACGCGAGACCACAACCGATCGTTGTACATTTCGGTTACAATTGGGAAGTTTACACTCTCCGGAGTATTGGTGGATCCGGGAGCATCAATCAATATAATGAATCTTTGAACGCTAGCATACTTGGAAATTGATGCTCGCGAGCTCGAAGCGGACAAAATGTTATTAAGAGGATTCAACCGTAAAGGAGAAAGAGCCCTCGGCTCAATAACACTGCTAATAAAGACCGGTGACTTAGCAAAGACAACCGCGAAATTTCACATAATTGATTCAGAAACATCGTTCAACGCTCTACTGGGCCGACCATGGATACATGAAAACAGGATGGTACCATCATCTCTACATCAATGCATTAAATACTACGATGGAGGGGAACAGTGTATTAAAGGTGACTTACAACCGTTCTCCGTACATGAAATCGGAATCCATGAAGATGCAGCTTATTATGCACCTCCAAAGAAAACAATCTTCTCCAGAGATACCATAACAAATAAAACAAAGGAAATTTGGGACAACGAAGAACCTGAAATTCTAGTCCAACAGTCACTCACCACTCCCTTACGGCGAGATGGTGAAGGTTTCTCCACAACTCGCATCCGAGGTCGAGGCCGGGGACGAGGTCGTGGCAGAGACGTTAGGACGATTGGACGGAGGAAACCAGCCATCAATGTTGATTGGGAAGATAGTTCCGAAGAAGAAAAAGAAATCAAACAAGAAGCAGCGACAATAAGTCGGAAGAAGCCGCAATTCGGAATCCCTCTCGAAGATGAAAGAAACGAAGAATATAAATCGATGTACGAGAAGATTAACCACTATGTACATACTATGACCCTGACCCCGATCCATTCTAATAAGATCGAGGGTATGGAGGTCAAAGAGGTACGTAGCGGTGGTGCAAAGCCAATCAAATTCTATCGTGGTGCTCCTTCCTCCAAAACTGAAAATAATGTACAATTTGAAGATGCTACTTCATCAGAATTAATGGAATTGCCTTTTGAGTGGTACTCTCCCCGTGTTCAAAATTTAATTCAGCCGTGGTTTCTTACCTCGACAATGGACAAAAGGTCAATCACAACATTTTGAAAATTTATGGAATAACTCCGGTCGTCCACCCAATTCAAAACATGGTCTCGGATTCGGCACAGTAGGATCGGCTGACGATACCGAATTTTGCATGGTTGTCACCGCGAGTCTAATGAAAACTCGCATGGAAACTACGAAGAACTCGAAGATCTACAAATCGGAGACGCTCCACCAGAATTCGAAGAAGAGATCAAATCTACAATAGACGAGTTAACGGAAGTTAACTTAGGTACTAGCGAAGAACCTAGACCTACCTTTGTTAGCTCCTTACTCAATAAAGAAAACTCCGAAGAAATAATCAAGTTATTAATGGAATTTAAAGACTGTTTTGCTTGGAGCTACGATGAGATGTCAGGTTTAGCTCCAGAGGTCGCAATCCATAAGCTAGGGTGGATCCTGCTTCTGTTCCAGTCAGACAAGGTCCCAGAAGAATGCGTCTAGAAATCAAACAACAAGTCATAGCTGAAGTTAAAAAGCTAATAGACGCTAAATTTGTCCGTGAAGAACAATACCCGACTTGGTTAGCCAACGTGGTACCAGTCGAAAGAAGAATGGTCGATCGGAATTTGTGTAGATTTCGCGAGATTTAAACAAGGCATGTCCAAAAGATGAATTTCCCTACCGATCCCGAATTAATGATCGACATCGCTTCAACACATGAAATATTCTCATTCATGGATGGATCTTCGTGGTACAACCGGATAAAAATGGCTCAAGAAGATGAAAAACTTATAGCATTCGGAACGCCGATCGGAGTATATTGCTACACAAAGTGATGCCATTCGGACTGAAGAACGCAGGAGCAACCTACGAGAGAGCGATGACAAGAATTTTTGATGATCTCATCCACAATCAAGTCGAATGCTACGTGGACGATGTGGTCATCAAAAGCAAAGTAAAGGAAAACCACCTGTATGATTTGAGAATTGTTTTCGAACGATTAAGACAATTTAACCTTAAGATGAATCCCTTAAATGCGCCTTCGGCGTCACCTCCGGAAATTCTTAGGATTCGTTGTCCAACATCGTGGAATTGAAATCGACCCAAAAAAGATTAAAGCTATCTTAGAAATGCCGCCTCCCAAAACCTTAAAATAACTACGATCTTTTCAAGGGAAGTTGGCATATCTTCGACGCTTTATCTCGAACTTGTCAGGTAGGTGTCATCCTTTCTCGGCATTAGTTAAAAAGGACGCCAAATTTATTTGGGAAGAGAAATGCCGTAGGGCCTTCGAGGACATTAAACAATATTTAATGACACCTCCCGTCTTAGCAACCCCGAGCCTCGGGTAGACCGCGATACTTTATACTGCGGCTTTAGACGACTCTCTCGGAGCCCTGTTAGCCAAGGTCAATGATGAGGGTAAAGAAAATGCTCTTTACTACCTAAGCCGTCGTTTACTTCCGACGGAAATAAGGTATCCCGCGATTGAAAAGCATTGTTTGGCCCTGATCTTCGCCACTCAAAAGCTCGTGCATTACATGCTTTCTCATAAGGTCAACTCGATTTCAAAATTTAATCCATTGCAATACTTGATGACCCGCCCAACGCTTTCCGCAGACTTGCCGGATGGTCAATGATATTATTGCAATTCGATATAACTTTCGTGCCTCTTCGTGCCGTAAAAGGACAAGTCCTAGCAGTACTTCCTCGCAAGACACCCTTTGCCGGCGAATCTCCTCTCAATGACGATTTGCCAGATGAACAAATAATGAACCTAGAAGACCCTGATGATCGACGTTGGCAATTATATTTTGACGGAGCATCTTAGCACACAAAGACGAAGAATCACAAGTGATAGTGCCCGGTAAGGCAGGGATCGGACTAATCTTTATAACACCGGAGCGGTGGATGTTAAGATACTCCTACCACTTGACGAGCCGTGTACAAATAACGAGCGGAATACGAAGCCCTCATAACGAGACTCGGAATTAACTATTCAAATGGGTATAACGTACATCAACATCTACGGGGATTCGCAGACTAATCATTCAACGGATCGCCGGACAATACGAATTTTAAAACCAAGACTCGAGCAATACTTCCAAGTATGCCATACAAACTGTTGGAACAGCATTCCAAATGTGACAATCTACAAAATTCCCGTAAAAAAACGCTTTAGCGGATGCGCTAGCCCGTCTCGCAAAAGAATTTTCCTGTTTACAAGATGAATCAGTGGAGGTGTCAGTTCACGGACGTTAGGTCCTATCACAGCTCGACATAGACACAATACACAAATAAGAAAAAGAGAAGAATCAACACGCAATGAGAACGTAAAACACGGAAGATTGGCGACAGACCATTAATAGACTACCCGCAAACAGGAAAACTACCGGACGATAGGTCGTTAGCTCATCGCATCAAGAAAAGAACTCGTCCTACGCATTAATAAACAACACATTATACGAAGATCTTTTGATCAAATGTGGCTAAGGTGCCTAAGCGGGTCCGAGGCCCGTGAAATCGTTAAAGAGGTGCATTCGGGACTCCGTGGCGTTCACCGAGCTGGGTCCGAAGATGAAAATGAAAATTAAAAGACTAGGGTACTACCGGCCCTCGATGATGACCGACCGCATGAAAATCGCCAAGAGCCGTCACCGGTGCCAAGTGCACGGAGTGGTTCTACACCAACCTCCAAATGTGCTACATCCGACAATTGCGTCGCGGCCATTTGAATGTTGGGGCACGGATATAGTGGGTCCAATAGAACCACCGTCTTCAAAAGGACATCGCTTCATTCTTGCGGCTACAGATTACTTTTCTAAGTGGGCGGAGGCGGTTCCACTTAGAGAAGTGAAAGCACATCACGTGCTACAATTTTTCAAGAACCAAGTTTTCTACCGTTTCGGAGTGCCGCGCAGGATCATCTCAGATAATGGGTCAGCATTCAGAAGCACGCAAATCAACAATTTTGTCAGGAGACACGGAATCGACTGGCGATACTCAACAATTTACTACCCAAGAGCAAACGGCCTGGCTGAGGCTTTTAATAAGACTCTCGTTCAAATTTTAAAGAAGACTTTAGACGAAAATAAGAGAAATTGGCACGAGAAGTTATTAGAAGCCTTATGGGCCTACCGGACAACCTTCAGAACTCCTACTCAAGCTACACCTTACGCTCCGGTGTATGGGTCCGAGGCAAGTGTTACCCTTAGAGGTCCAAACCTTCCTTCACTCGGAATTGCAGTTGCAAACAAAATCACGACAGAAGAGAATGCCAAATTACGACTAGAGGAATTGGAAAGCCTGGAAGGGAAAAGACTTGCAGCGCAGCAGAATTTAGAACTATACCAAGCTAAGATGGTTCAAGCTCATGATAGACTGGTCCGCCCAAGAACCTTTAAAGTTGGTGACTTAGTTCTCGTTCTCAAGAGACCTATTCTTGCACACTGCAAGATAGGAGGAAAATTTGAACCCACTTGGGAGGGACCATTCGTAGTCGAGTGCGCCTACTCGGGAGGCTCCTACCGAGCCTAGTGAACTGCCAAGGAGAACGACATATGCTTCCGATCAATGGACGATACTTGAAAAATTATTACGCTACCTGATGTTTCGAAGGAATGAATTTTCCATCCCTAGAAGCACGGGTGAAGTAATTACTTATGACTGGATCCGAACCCAAAAATAATAAAATGTGCTAAAATAAATAAAATCATGATAATAAAGTTTTCTTTGTTCTCTCTTCCAAATCAAAATCTCTTTCCTGATCTTATCCCACTTCATTCCTGTTAAATTAAAAAATACAAAAGTAATAAAAAAACTATCTTTAATAAACATTTTCTTAATGTTCTTGTTCTTAAGTACAGCCCTCGATCCTTTTCCTTGTCTTTTCGCAGGAAATGTCGAACGGGCGGTTGGTCCCGAACTTTAGAAATGGCGTAAGCCTTGCACTCGACGAAAAGAGGGTGAAAGATGGAGCGATAATAGAGATCGACTCGTACTTCGCACCAGCAGAGCCCGCAATACGAGGAAAGTGACTCGGGTCCCGATTAACCGAGAGGAACCGCCCGCCGACGAGCAATGAAGGTGGGTGGCCCGAGCCACCAATCCAACAAGCAAGAAAAGAAAAGCAAACACTCGAAGAGGACAAGAGAATCAAGTCCGTAGTCGCTACAGCAGAGGGCGAGCTTGCTGCGCCGCGCCTACGGAAATTCAAGAAATACGAAGAGCTACTCTCACAAGAACTCAACGAAGAAATAAAAATCGCCGTATCCGCAAGATGTTAACTAAATTAGCAGCGGACCAGCCGCGACGAGACAGCTTGCTACCGCCGAGGCATATACTTCAAGGATACCTGGTTCGCCAGAACTCCGAAGGAAGGAGGCCAGCTCCGAGGATAACAGAAGAAACCAGTGGAAATCTCGAGAAGAACAGAAGAAAGAAGGCTACAACGCCACCAGACAAAGCCACCAGTAATGCATGACCTTGTTGCAGAAGCAACCCCGGAGGATGTCCCGACGGACATCATCCCCGAGGAGCCGAGGTATGCAGGAGAACGTGAAGGGATTGAGCCATATATCCCACAATACGTCACCAGGCCTCGCCATTTGCAAATTATCCCAGAATACGAGCTAGAAAGAATACAGAACGTCCAGAAGAAAACTTTTGAATACGTCGAGAGAATCAGAGGCAGGAGGATCAATATACTAGAAGGCCTCTAGTTACATACAGACGTGTTCTCAGAATACGAGCAACAACAAATCGTGGACTGCATCCGGGATTTGAAAAAGATGGGCCGAGCAGGTCGCTTAAGAGAAAACACTTACTCAAAACCCCGGAGATGGATGCCAGGGAAGGGGAGAATTACAATACAATGTGGATGCTGCTACAACTTCGCAAAAGACAGGAAGGGAAATCCACCGGGGATACTCCGTCATGGCCAGGTGGATCCAATGCCATTAGTCATTAAAAGGATGGTAAAAAGAATGATAACATGGAGGGTACTGCCAGCAGATTGCATACCCAACAGTTGCATCATTAACATTTATAAGAAGGGTGACTGCATTCCCCCGCACATAGATCACCACGACTTTGTCAGACCTTTCTGCACAGTTTCTTTTTTGAACGAGTGTAATATCATGTTCGGATCTGACCTCCGGATAGCAGGCCCAGGTAAGTTCCGAGGGCCGAGTAAAGATACCATTACCGGTAGGTTCCGTCATGATACCGAAGGGCAATGGAGCAGTATGTCGCTAAACATTGCATACCGGAGTACCAAGTGAAGCGGATCTCGCTACTTTCGAAGGATGGACGACAGAAAGCACCTTACCACTTCCAGCCGTGACCGGGAGCTGGAGAGCCTCCGGCCGTACGAGCTGTGAGTTACATGGAAAATATCACACCTCCAACGTACATCCATACGGCATCCTCGCCAAGGATGGCTTGGAAGGTGATGTTATTGACCATGCACCTCACTATTCAGACATGGATTTTTGACAGATACCTTTTTGGATGGATCGAAAAAGATCATACATAGTCCGTTTTGAGTCTATATGGATTGTATGAGATGTATTCCAGATCGAGTTGTACGATGTATCTTCAACATGATTGGAATGAAAGTGACTATGTCACAATTTTGGCCTTCACCTCTTTTGTGCAAATTGATCGGGAAACGCCATTAAATCAAAAGAACTTCGAGCAAAGAACAAAGGGAAAATAAAAATAAATGAAAACTCTCTTTTAAAAAAAATCTGAATGTCGAAACAAACTACAAATAAAAATGAACCCCAGATAAATGTGAATCCTAAATTGAAAATCAAGCTAAAATCAGATCACAACAAGCAACTAAGACAAATTCCTGAACATGAAATCCCCAGCCTTCGGCTATTCTCAAATCTCTTTTTGACTCTACATATTTCCTTCCCCTTTTGAGAAGGTCGACTGAATCTACTGACACAAAACCATGAAATTTTTTTTTTTTTAATTTGGTTATGATGGCATGGATTCATATCCTTTGCCAAGTAATCAGGCTTTGATCGATTCTCGTGAAACGTGAAACACTTTCATGTCTCATTCTCAATCTCCTGCTAAACTTAAATCTCCACAGCAAATTTCAACCCTTTAAACCTTTGAGATTGGAACCAGTTTCCAATTCTCTTTAAAATTTCGAGATTGGAACTCCATTTCCAATTCTCTTTAGACCTTTGAGATTGGAACCAGTTTCCAATTCTCATTAAACCCTTGAGATTGGAACTAGTTTCCATTTCTCTTTAGACCTTTGAGATTGGAACCAGCTTCCAATTCTCTTTAGACCTTTGAGATTGGAACCAGTTCTAATTCTCATTAAACCCTCGAGATTGGAACCAGTTTCCATTTCTCTTTAAACCTTTGAGATTGGAACCAGTTTCCATTTCTCTTTAGACCTTCGAGATTGGAACCAGTTTCCATTTCTCTTTAGACCTTCGAGATTGGAACCAGTTTCCATTTCTCTTTAGACCTTCGAGATTGGAACCACGCTTCCATTTCTCTTTAAACCTTCGAGACCGGAACCGGATTCCAGCTTCTCTTTAAACCTTCGGGACTAGAACCGGATTCCAGTTCTCTTTAAACTTTCGAGGTCAGTACCTAAATTTTGATTCTCATCCCCTTCAATCAACACTTAAACTCCGATTCTCATTCTGCGAGCTGGTACCCCGATTCCAGTTTTCTCCACAATCCCGGGATTGGAACCTCGTTTCGAATCCAAACTTCAGATCCAAATTTCCTCAAATTGATTTTAAACCAAACTTCAATCTAAATTGAAACTCAAAATCTAAACTTACACATCAAAACTTAAACTAAAACAAAACGAAAATCTAAATTGAAATTCCCCGCATCATGTGATTTGGGACTCACCTCCTTTTCCTTTCCCCAGCCGAGAGTTCAGAATCTCCGCCTCGTAGATATACTTGACACTCCCCGCGGAAACTCTTCTACTTCGTCCTAAGTTTGTCACTTGGACATCTGTGTTGGTTTTGTTGATCTTTTCGGTCAACGCCAATACGCGCGGTGTGCTTGGTTAGCACACCACACCTATTGGGGGTCCATTTGTTGACCTCATTTTTGGTGAGGTCTTCTCTTCTTCTCTTTAGTACTTAGGACCTAGCCTTAGGCTTTTCCTTTGACTATCCTAGAGGATTAGAATTGGAACCCACCACTTAGAAATTCAAACCACTTCCTAACTCCCTGCAAACTTCACAAACTTGATTGTAGACCCCTAATCACCTTGAGGGTTGAAATTAAATGTGGAAGTTTAAAGGATGAGTTCCCATAGGACTCTTTGGCCTTAGGATTGCCCTGGGTGACCTGGTCTGGTGAAGGGGCTGACTTACACACACACTATACCTATACACTACACTTTCACACACCTCTTAAAACCACACCCACACCCAACTTGACCTCCTGACTCATAAAGGTGATTCACATGGATGGTCCTTAACCCCTAAAGCCCTCGAGCAAGAGGGTTAGGAACAACATAGTGGATGCCTCAAATGAGTCCCTTCATGACTCATGTGGGCTTGATATGGATTCATGGCTCAACCAAAATGATTTCATTCCACTTACATTCACCCAATCTTCAATTTTCCAAATTTTTAATTTTTTGACCCCCGGGACCCTACACCCGCCTAGCCTACCCAAAACCCTTGAAATTACCCAAATTTCTCAAAATTTCCAAATCACCCAAAATTCCTCAAAAACAATCCCAAACATTCCCACATTACTCAAATTGATCATTCATAGTCAAAAATACTAAAAATTTCAAAAATACCTCCCAATACCCTCCAAATACCCAAAATGCCCCTCTTAGCCAAAAAATCCAAAAATTCAGAAAATTCCTAGAAAATTCCAGAAAATCACAAATATTCCCAATTTCATTTTGTTCAACTACACCATGGGCCAATTTTGTCAATTTACCCCACTTTTGTCAAAATCCCCAATTTGACCCATTTTAACCCAAAATGAACCCAATGTCAAACCAAACCTACCCAATTGACCCAAATTCTGGTCTAATTCAATTCGAAACTTCAATTCAACATCCCCAACACCAATCTAGACCAAATCCAAGTCCAATTTGATTGGCATTTGGATCCAATTTCACTTTTGGCCTTAAAGCCCATTTTTGACCCATGACCCAAACTTAGCCCAAACTCACCCAATTCAACTCCAATTAACCCCAAATCTTTTCTAAACCTTCCTTAACATCCCCATAAACAAAACACTAACATGATTTGCCCAAATTTTAGACCCAAACCCCACTCAAATTCAACCTAAAATCAAAAAGCCCAATTTTGACCTAAACCCAAACCTAACCCAAATAGGCCCAAACCTCAAAATCAAAACCCAAACAAAGCCAAAACCTCTTTGAAACACTCCCATAAACATTTCCCAACATTTATTTTACATCAATTTCAACCCTAGCCCAACATTGGCCCAAGTTAGCCCAATTTGACCTACATTGGCCCACTTACCAAATGAACCCAAATTCAAACCAATTCAATTCCAAATCACACCAAATTGACTCCAAGACATTCATGGAACATCCCTAAACCAATTGTAACATTTGTTTGGCCCAATCCTTCACAAAATTCCCATCCATAAATTTATTTTTTTTAAACCAAAAGCCCACCTTCTTAAACCTTCCTAAAAGCCCAAATTTCATGCTAAAGCCCATATGACAAATTCTTCTCATCATACCATTAATTAAAATCAACCCCTAAGTTTGAAAATTCATCATGAAGCCATTCCAAATTAAGCCCCATACAAATTCCCATAAAAATACCAAAATTTTTCTTAAATCCATTTCCATGAAATTGACTTAACTTTTCCCAAGCCAAAGATGAGCCATGAAGCCATGCATGAGCCACATGGGAGCCATGAGAGCCATGGAATCTACTTTCCACCTCACCATACCCAAGATGGCAAGAGGAGGAGGCCCTTTCCATACTCTCTTAAGAGTGATTAACCACTTCCATGACTCCACTAAACCATGCTTAAACTTAATCGTACTTGGATTGTGACTTGACCCCACTAATCAAGCTGATCCAAATCACTTTCTCTTCAGACCTAAACCAAGCATTGGGTGGTGCACCTAGCCCAAATGGATGGGTTGACCAATTTGAGCCAAAATGAGCCCTCTCCCATTCCATTCTAATCCAAGCCTTTTACACATGGCATTTGCCAATCGCCTACACTAAACCCCAGCGACTGACCCACCCGAACAAGATGGTGACCGGTGCCTCGGCCGGCCGCCCACCGAGTCGCCGGAAAACACCATGGCCGAGACCTCGGGAGGAGCCAAACTTTGGAATTCCACCTTCGCCGAGCCGCCCCATGCCCAATGGCCACCATAGCTGTTCTTCCCATGCCCAGAGCATCTGATCCCAACCCTTGGCCATCCCTGTGAGGCTCTCCAGCCACCTCTATTTAAACCCGACCCCCTCACGGCCATGGAGGAGAGTTGCAAAAACCTTGCCGAAACTCTGCCAAAATTGTTCCAAACCCTACTCCATACTTAGAGCAGTTGATCCCCAGTGTCAATTTGCCCTAATCCCCACTGACAGAATCCAATTTCTCAACTGAAATCTCACCCAAAACCAGGACACTTTGCCACGGTGAGCCAATTCTCAAATTCACTGGTCCTACACCTTCACCAGACCAAGAGGAGAAGTTTCCCACTGAAAGCCCCATCTCCAGAGCCACCCAGTTGCTCCAGCCTCCAAGCTTTGTGATCGGGCTTGGTCGAAATCATACCTAGGCAATTCACCAGACCAGGAGACTTCATCTGGAGCTTGTTGGGATCCAATCGAAGGTGACACAACCCTCGGATTGAAGCCACACTTCTCCGAGCAAAGGTATGAGCTAACTCTTTATCCCGAGCTTCCGGAGATTCTCCATTTCAAATGCTTTAATTTCAATGCATGATCACCGTATAGATGTGTTCGTCTCTTCAAGACGAATCCATGAGAGCACAAGAACACGAAAATCCGTTAAGTATTGAGTGAGATATTAGGGATTTAGTGTGGACGGTTCTCGGGTTAGGAGGCTTGGGGACGATGAACGGATGCCGTTCATTTAATACACGCGCGGACGGACGGCTCAGATGGCGTCGGATGAGGAGATGATACATGAACAGCGGGCCGCGTGGCGCTGAGTCGGAAGGCGGCGCCGAATCAGGAGGCGACGCGTGTGCGTTCGGGGCTGCCTAGGATGAGTCAGCGCCGCCGTTTTAAATAGAAAATTAGGGATTTTTCTAATTTATTTAATTCCCTGAACTTTGAAAATTCATAACTTTGTGTAGAAAAATCCTAAAAATAAAATAAAAATACCCTCTTGCTCAGTGAACATAGGAGAATAATGTGGAAAAGAAATCATTTAATTTCATCAAGTATTTTATTTTTAAAAATTTATTTACCCTCTGAATTTTTTTAATTCTCCATGCATATAGGAAATTCACCATGGCATGAGACCATAGGGTTTTTGAAGCCTCTGAATTTGGGAACATTCCCTAAATTTTCCAAAGTCAGAGGCCATCCCTATGAGAAGTTATTGATTTTTCAAATTCATGTTGCTGTTTTGAGTATTTTAAATCCAATAATTAGCATGTTGTGAAATAAATTCTAGGAAAATTTGGTGATGTTTCATATGACCAAAGGACCTTAGGAAAAATAGGTTTTGAATTAATTCACTTGGAACAACCCTAATTGGCTTAAACACCCGAAATAGGTCCTTAATTAATTAGAGCTAATCATACATCAAATTGACTTGAAATCAATTCTCCACTGACCTTTAGGATCAGAGGAACCCACCATAAAAGTTTGAAGTCAATTGGGTTTGGTTAGCCCTATCAAATGGGTTGATTAAGCTATTTAGCCAATTTAAACTTTGAAAATTCATAACTTTCAAACTACTTTTCAAAAATTCACCAAATTGATTTTGGAGCCTCTCTGATATTAGGGGAATTTAAGAAAATTAAAATTTCAATTTTCTAAAAAAGTTGATTTTTTGTATTATTTTAATATTTTAATAATTAAAAAATAATAAAAATCACAAAAATAATAAAATTCACCAAAATGCCATATTTTGAATTTTAGTCATTTAGGAACAAATCCCATATTTTTCCTAGGTCTCTATGATGAGTTATTAAATTTTAAAGCCCTAGGGTAATTTTAAAATAAAAAAAAATGTATTTTCTAGCATTTCTACTAAAATAATTCTAATAAATCAAAGAAAAATCAAAAAATTATAAAAATTGATTCTCTGATTTCCTTGATATCAGAGAGATTTTTGAAAAATATAAAATTCATTTTTCAAACTTATTTTATTTTTAAATTAATTAATACTCCAAAACTCAAAATAATTATAATAAAAAGAATATAATTCAAAAAATCACCAAACTTGGTCCAAGTGGTCCTCTGGTCATTAGGAATGTCCCATAATTTTCTTAAGGACAGAAACCTTTCCTTGGTCATATTATTAAATTTTCCTTGGAAATCCTTATTTTCCACCAAAAATAATTACATAAATAAATTAAATACAGAAAAATCACATTTTCTCCTCTAATGTCTTTATTGACATATGAGTGAAGTCACATAAAAATTTCAAATTCATTTGAGCTCAATTTAGTGAGTTATGAAATTATTAAGCTTGAAGGGCAAAATGGTAATTAAAATTTTAACCCTTAATTAAAACTTTAGGCTTAATAAAATGAAAGAGTAAAATATTTGATCTTATTCTGATTTGGATGATTGAAATTTAAATAATTAAAGGGTAGAAACCCACTAAACAATTTAAAAATAATTAAAATAAACCTTAGTAAAATAATTAATTAAATTTGGAAGAATAATAAATTTGGAATTATTAAAATAGGGATGTTATTAAGAGATTTGTTCTTTAATTTAAGAATCCGTAAATTAATCATCTCAATAATATTTAACTCCTAATTAAAATGATAATTCAAACTTAAGATTTAAAATGCTAAAAGACTTAATCATTAAATTAAATTAAAGTTAAATTATTTAAAGCAAATCCCTTTAAAATAAAATATTAAATTAAATTAAATTAAATTATATTAAATTAAATTAAATTACATTAAATTAAGTTAAATTAAATTAAATTAAAACAAATTAAATTAAATTTAAATTAAATTAAATTAAAATTAAATTAAATCACATTAAATTAAATTAAATTAAATTAAATTAAATTAAATTAAATTAAAACTAAATCAAATTAAATTAAATCAAATTGAATTAAATTAAGCTAAAGCATATTATATTAAATTAACTTAAATTAAATTAAATTAAACCACATTAAATTAAAATAAGTTAAGTTAAATTAAATTAAATTGAATTAAATATAACATCACCTAAGACATAAATGATTCAAAAATAAATCTAAAACAACTTGAACACTATTCCAAACTTAAATCCATTAACTGAAATTAAATCATGAACCACTTGAACATCTATTTTCCATCAAAAGCTCGTGATGTCATAACTCTTAAAAGGAGTGTTAAATGAAGTGTTACTTCATTCATGGGATATTCAAATGTCCTAGTTCACTGAGCAAGACAACAAAACTTAAACTCTCGGACGATTAATTCATTTGTATAATTAAATTCATTTGGACTTAAAACAATCCTAGAAATGTTGAAAAGATGTTTAAGATTCGTCTTAAGCACTTCCTCAATATGATAGGATATTTATAAGAACAATTGAACTTAGTTGTTCTTTGATGAAGAAAATCGTCCTCAAACTAAAATACAAGAACCTAGATGTCATAAGAAATGACTAGCTATAGGATTAGGAAATTGGTAGAAAACCATGACCCTTCCCTTAGCTTTACCTAGGAACTTGTTTTAAATGCTTAAATATTCTAATTGTGTTTTAAGTGCAGCTTGGGATGACGGGAAGACCCTCCAGGTACGCTTTTATTTTATTGCAATTTACCTTACTGCAATTTATTTAATCGCATTGCACTTACTTTTCTTGCATGATAAACAACTGTTGCATGAAAACCTACACCTTTAGGATAGTCCCTAAAACTGAAACCAAAACTAAATTAAAAGTCACTACAAGATAAAATTCACCGCCACAACATTTCAAAATATAAAACAACTCAAAATTTAATTACAAACAGAACAACAAAACTACAATTACAACTAAATTAAAACGTCCCGTTGGATGATCGGGAATACCTCGGATGATGTAACCCACGTGTTGCTAACGGGATTTCCCACGGTCTAAATGAAAGTGTGGAACTCATTCAGTTGAGTTTAGCAAATTCATCTGGACTAAGTGAATCCGATAAAAATAACGATGCCGGAAGGATGGAACCGTGGGATCTTAACCGGTGTTGTTATAACCAACTTTAAGATTTGTTTAATTAAAATTATTAAAAAACACCTGAATTTTAAGATTTTCTCTAAACCAAAACACTTCTCTCATCTCCTGATTTATGACTTCTAAAACTAAACCTCTGCAACAACAAGGAGCTCGGAGCATGGTGGGCAGCACGGCCATCGTCATCGCAGAAACTCGGATCTACTTCAACAAAACTTCCTTAGAATTAAATAACCAAGCCATAGGACTTCGAGGTAGTTTGCCTAGTGCAACATAAATCCTCAACTCTTCGTTAGGCATTTGCATGATTATATCATGTAAATTAAGCCCTAACCGGTCTTAAGATTCCGAGGTAGTCGTCCGATACGACACAAACCCTCACATCTTCGAGGCTATTTGTATGATCTTATCATACAAATATAAGTCCTAACTAATTAAAATTGGCAAGATCAAAATACTAAATAAACATTAGGAATTTCCTAAATTCAAACCAAACAATAGGATAGTCGGGAATTACCGAAGTTTGCTTCGAATCTGTGATTTCTCCTACCTTTCTTCCTTCGAATTTCCAAAACAAAATGTTCCAAACTTGTTCCATTCCCTATTGAAATTCTAAAATTCAATCCCTTGAAAACTTAAACCTTGAAATTCTTGAGAGCAGAACTACTGATTATTATCGAGAGTTTTCTTAGGTGATTCCCGTCACTTAAGATGTAATTAACTATAGGGGCTTGCCCTTATAGGGAATTTTAAGAACCTGAGTAATATAAACCCCGTTTAATGTTTTTCATATTAAGCAGGGGAACTTGTCGGCTTATAAAATTGGTTCGCAGACCAAACGGATGTCACAAATCTCCTAGTTTATTCAATCGAGCCCCATCATCAAGCAGTATGTCTATTCTTCGGGATAGATACACGGTTTGTGGTGTGGCGCTCGTTTATATAAACTATTTGGGATGTGAGATCGGTTTGATTTCATATCTTAAAACTTTTAAACTTAAAATTACTTTCAAAATCAAATGTTATTCTTTAAACTATATATATATTTAAATTAAATTTAAAATATAAAAATTCGCCGACAATTTCTGTAGGCGACTCCCTTTTCAAAATAAAACACCAAAACCCAAAAATAAGCCGTACAGGAACATCATTTGACACATGCTTGGATCATCTTTAAAAAGTCTTGGAGCTACTGAAAAACTAATTTGGTTCTAAATTGAGAGAAATGTCAATTTATGGTTGCAGGAGGAATTGTATTAGGGCATAAAATTTCGGAAAATGGCATGGAAGTAGACCCTGCAAAAATTCAAGTTATAGCAAAATTACCACCTCCTACTACAGTGAGAGGGGTAAGAAGTTTTCTTGGACATGCTGGATTTTACAGACGCTACATAAAAGATTTTTCAAAAATTACCAAATCTTTATGCCAACTTTTAAAAAAGGACAAGAAATTTGAATTCACTAAAGAATGCTTAAATGCTTTTGAATTACTAAAGGATAAATTTATCACAGCATCTATAATAGTTTCACTTGATTGGGAGAAACCATTTGAACTTACGTGTGATGCTAGTGATTATGCTATAGGAGCTGTGATGCACCAAAAATATATACTCTTTTAGCTATATGTTTTTACCTATTTTTGGTGATATTGCACTTTAAAGGAAGGTATTTTCATGATTTGTTGCAGGTATGATGAATATAGGTGATTGGAGCAAAAATATGTAAAAATGAACGAATTTGGAGCAAAATGAAGCAATTTGGAGGAAAACAGCCACTAGTGCCACCGGCGCCAGAATGGGCGCCGCCGGCGCTCTATTCTCGAACCTCCAGAAATTATTGGCATGATAGGGCGCCGCCGGCACCCTATGACGATTCATTTCAAATTCAAGAGTTTTGGTGGATTTTTGAAGAGGTGCTTGAAGAAAATCTTGGGGAATTCGTTCCTAACATAAAATTAAGTGTTCAAGACGAAAATGGAGAGGAGGATTGCTGTAGAGAGTGTAAGGAAAGTGTGTGAGAGAGTTAGGGTTTGTGATTTTAAGAGAGATTCTTCTCTAAGGAGGGGAGAAGAGGGAGTAAAGTGAGAGATTGCTTCTTCACCTTTGTTCCAAGGAGATAATCAAGTGTTGCAAGGAATAAGAAGAGGAATCAAGGGAACTTTGAAGGAATTTGCTTGGGGAACAGAAAGAGATAAGTTGTATTTACTATTGTGGTTTGTATGACTCTTCTTTCTTATATAAAATCCATGTGTTCTTATATCTTCTCCATGATTTGTGAGTAGTTTCCCTTGCCTTTCTTCTTGCATAAAGTAGTGATGATGTGGTGATGTGGAATTGATGTGCCCTTTAAGTGTATAGAAGTTGTGATGTTTCTTTCATTTGAAACTTAATTTACTTTTCAATCCGGCCAATTGAATTGTTAAAACATGTTGAGGAATATTAATTGCAAAAAGAATTGAATGTTCTACAACAAGAATGAAGAACCCATTTAATGTCCATGAATGAATTGCGTAGTTCATGGGGATTAAATGCAAATAAATAGGGAAATGAGTTTTGATGGACTTCAAGTTGGAGGTTTCATGGTGACAAAATGGGATCCCCATTTTGGTCTTAAGATTGATAACTAAAGCCTATGGTTAGCCTCCGTAGTGAGATTCGGTATCCTCCCAGCCTAGCCTTAGATTTAGTGACTAAACTTAAGATATGACAATGTTCTTTAGTTGCTTGGAAGAGGGGGTATTCTTTTAAGGGTAAAGAAGCAAAAATGCTCCTGTTTGGCACAATACAAAAGATTAACATGCTTCATCATCCACACATCATAATCTTTATGCAGGAAGGAAGACACTTGTCATATAGAAGTATCTTATAAATCACATAAGCTAGTGTGTGTTAGTTAAATTAGTTCAGTAAGTAGAAGTAATTGTAGTAGCTTTATTATTACCGTACTTTGCATTAACTAGTTGTAGTACACTTGAGCAATTATTACAATTGGTATTGGAATTTAGTGCTATATTATCTGATTTAAAGAACGTTCACCTCCCTGTGGGATCGATAACCAGGACTCCATTAGAGCCATGTATTACTTGATACGATACGTATACTTGCATTGAATTTGTGACTTTACTAAATCATTATAAAAATATATAAGTCTGACTTCATAAATTCTTGCATAATATATAAAGTCACACAAAGTTTTTGGCGCCGTTGCTGGGGAGGTAGATAAACGGTACTTATTTATAAATATTGTAGTAACTGAAAACCTTTACTTTGTAGTATATTTGTGTGCTTATTTACTTTTTAGTGTAATTTTATATGCGTAGTAGTGGATCTGTAGGTTTGATACCTTACAATTCAGAGTTAGACCATACTATTAGAAAAATTAAAAAACAAAAAAAAAATTGAAAATTACTGCGAAATGGTGAATAATCAAGAGAATCAGAATATTAATGTTTGAAATTTGCCAAGACCTTTAAGAGATTATGTTAACCCAACAGTAGATGAAATTCATATAACTATTCAAAATCCTGATGTTGCAGCTAATTCATTTGAACTTAAAACCTGCTATTATCCAAATGGTACAAAATAATCAATTCGGAGGAATACCTAATGAAGACCCAAATTTACATCTCGCTAGTTTTTTAGAACTGTGTGCTACTTTTAAATATGATGGAGTGTCGAGTGATGCTGTGAGACTTAGACTTTTTCCTTTATCCTTAAGGGATAAAGCTAAGGCGTGGTTAAACTCGTTAGCACCTGAATCTATTCGAACTTAGGGAGAACTTTCTCAAAAGTTTCTATCAAAATATTTCCCTCCATCAAATACTGCGAAATTAAGAAATGATATCACATCTTTTGGTCAGTTTGAAGGAGAGTCAATATATGAAGCTTGGGAGAGGTTTAAAGATCTTCTTAGGAAGTGTCCACACCATGCTTTGCTAGATTGGTTAATAATTCAAACTTTTTATAAAGGATTTGTGAGATCATTGAGATCAATTATTGATGCTGCTGCTGGTAGATCGTTAATGTCAAAACCTTTCGATGAAGCATATTCGTTGATTGAAGAGATGGCTACTAATAATTTTCAATGGCCCTCTGAACGGGTAAATCCTAAGAGAGTAGCTAGTGTTCATGATTCTGATATGATGACTATGATAGTTTCTCAAATAGCAGCACTTTCTAAGAAAATAGATCAATATGGAATGAATTATTCTCAACCACCCCCAATGTTAGAGGAAAATTCATTTGGGCAGATAATTGAATCTCAAATACCTTATGAGACTTTGAACACGATTAATAGACCTACTAACCTTTATTCGAATTATTATAACTCTGGTTGGAAGAATCACCCAAATTTCAATTGGAATAATAATAATGCTAATGTGAACCCACAATGGGGGCATAAATCTATGAACCCAGTTGGAAATTCAAACAACCAAGGAAATACTAACTTTAAACCATCTTATCCTCCTGGATTCAATAATAACCCACAATTTAAGGATAAGAAGTTATCTACAGAAGAAATGATTTTGAATATGTGTAATCAATTACAAAGTCAAGGTGTTGCGATAAAAAATATTGAAAATCAATTGGGACATATTTTCACTACACTTAATAATAGACATTATGGAACACTTCCTAGTAATGTGGAGATCAATCCAAAAGATCAAAACAAGGAACAAATTAAGGCTATTCAATTAAGGAGTGGAAAAGAATTAGAAACTAGAGTGCAGAAAGAAGTTGAAGAAGAGAAGGAGAAGGTGAATATTGAAAAAGGTTCAAATAAGATTTATCCAGACCTGGAATATCCTCTTGAACCAATGAAGATTACTGTTGAGAAACCACCTCCTCCATTTCCTCAAAGATTGAAGCAGAAAAATAGGGATAACAGATTTGGAATATTTTTGGAAATCCTTAAGAAGTTAACAATAAATATACCTTTTGTTGAAGCATTAGAACAGATGCCTGATTATGCAAAATTTATGAAGGATATTCTTAAAAGAAGAGAAAGTTCACGGATCATAAGACTTGTTGCACTTAGGCTGAGAGTGTAGTGCAAAAATTCAGAAAAAGCTTCCTGAAAAACTTAAAGATCCTGGTAGTTTCACTATCCCGTGTGCTATAGGTGAAAAGTTTTTTGGAAGATCCTTATGTGATATGGGAGCTAGTAATAACCTTATGCCTTTATCAACTTTCAAAAGATTGGGAATTGGAGAAACTTCTCCTACATCTGTAACTCTTTAATTAGTTGATCGTTCTATTACTTATCCTAAGGGAGTGGTAGAAGATGTGTTACTAAAAGTGAATAAATTTATCTTTCTTATGGATTTTATTTTGCTTGATATGGAGGAAGATAAAGATATTCCAATTATTTTAGGAAGACCATTCCTAGCTACTGGAAGAGCTGTAATTGACGTTCAAAAAGGGGAATTAACTATGAGAGTTAATGATCAAGAGGTGACCTTTAATATTTTGAAATCTATGAAGTATCCCTCAGTTGCAAAAGATGATGAATGTTTTAGGATGGAAGTCTGCGAATATTTGAGAAATGATTATTTTAAAGAGATGTTTGAAAAGAATGTGGAGTATGAAAATATAATTGAAGATGAAACTGGAATTGAAAAAGATTCAGATAATGAGAAGAATAAGAAGTTGGAGTATATTCAGGAGAAATTTGAAGTGTTAGATACCATGGAAAGTGGAGATAAAAGTTTAATTTCACTATTATTAAACCTCCTGAATTTGAGATGAAAATTCTCCCTAAGCATTTAAAGTATATGTTTTAGGAGAATCATCTACCCTACCAGTTATTGTATCTTCGGAGTTAACTGAATATCAAGAACAAAAATTATTGGACATCTTAAAAAGATACAAAAAGGCTTTTGGATGGACTTTGGCAGACATCAAAGGAATCAGTCCTTCGATCTGTATGCATAGAATTTTATTAAATGAAGAACATAAACCTAAAATTGATCCGCAAAGGAGATTAAATCCTGTAATGAAAGAAGTAGTTAAGAAGGAAATTTTAAAATGGCTTAATGCTGGAATTATTTATCCTATTTCGGATAGTGGTTGGGTAAGTCCAATTCATTGTGTACCTAAGAAAGGCGGAGTGACTGTGGAAGTGGATGAGAGAAATGAAATTTTTCCCACTAGACAAGTTAATGGATGACAAATTTGTATTGATATAGAAAACTAAATGCTGCCACCTGAAAAGATCACTTTCCTCTTCCTTTTCTCGATCAAATGTTGGAGAGACTTGCGGGACACAAGTACTATTGCTTTTTGGATGGATATACTGGTTATCATCAAATACCCATTACTCTTGAGGATCAAGAGAAGACAACATTTACTAGCCCCTATGGAACATTTACTTTTCGAAGAATGCCTTTTGGATTGTGTAAGGCACCTGCAACTTTTCAAAGATGTATGATATCTATCTTTAGTAGTATGATAGATAATGGAATAAAAGTTTTCATGGATGATTTTTCTATGTTTGGAACTTCATTTGATATTTGTTTGGAAAACTTGGCAAAAGTTTTGAAACTCTGTGAGGAAACAAATTTAGTTCTGAACTGGGAAAAATGTCAATTTATGGTTGCAGGAGGAATAGTGCTTGGGCATAAAATTTCTGAATTTAGTATGGAGGTCGATCCTGCTAAAATTCGAGTGATAGAGAGATTACCACCACCCACTACTGTGAGAGAGGTGTGGAGTTTCTTAGGACATGCTGGATTTTACAGGCATTATATTAAAGATTTTTCAAAAATTACTAAACCTTTGTGCCTACTTGTAGAAAATGATAGGAAGTTTGATTTTAATGATGAATGTTTGTGTGCTTTTAAATTACTTAGAGAGAAATTAATCACTGCTCCTATAATTGTTTCACCTGATTGGGAGAAACCCTTTGAATTGATGTGTGATGCTAGTGATTATGTTATTGGAGTTGTGTTAGGGCAAAGGCATGATAAAACTTTCAAAGTCATTTACTATGCTAGTAAAACTCTTATTGATGCTCAAATTAAGTATACCACTACTGAAAGGGAGTTATTAGCTATACTGTTTGCTTTTGATAAGTTTTGATCTTATTTAATTGGGACTAAAAGAAAAGTGCATACTGATTATTCAGCTATCAAGTATTTAATGCAAAAGAAGGATGTTAAACCTAGATTGATTAGATGGATACTCCTTTTGCAAGAATTTGATTTTGAGGTAGTTAATAAGAAAGGATCTGAAAATCAAATTGCTGATCATTTGTCAAGAATAGAACATGATAAATTATCTGAATTTGAAAAGGAAGTTACAGAAACTTTTCTGGATGAACAATTGTATATTCTTATGGAAAAGAATTTGCCTTGGTATGTTGATATTGTGAAATATATTGTGAGTGATATTATACCATCGGAATTAACAAGGCAACAAAAAAAAACTTTAAATATGATGCTAAATTTTATTTTTGGGATGAGCCCTATTTATATAAAAAGTGTAAGAATCTGATTATTAGAAGATGTGTGCCACATGAGGAAATTAATCCAATCATTCAGAGATGTCATGATTCTAAATTTGGAGGTCATTTTGGTGTTGATAAAACTGCTTATAAGATTTTACAATTTGGATTTTATTGGCCAACTCTTTTTTGTGATGTTTATAAATATATTAAATTTTGTGAACGATGTCAAAGAGTAGGTAATATTTCTAGGAGAAATGAAATGCCTCTGAATTGTAATTTGGAAGTTGAAATCTTTGATGTATGGGGATTAGATTTCATGGGACCATTTACACCTTCATTTAGAAATTTATATATATTGGTCACTGTTGATTATGTTTCAAAATGGATTGAAGCTGTTGCTTTACCAAGATGTGATGCTCGGAGTGTTTCTAAATTTTT
This sequence comes from Papilionanthe hookeriana x Papilionanthe teres, assembly GCA_022702705.1. NCBI lineage: Eukaryota > Viridiplantae > Streptophyta > Magnoliopsida > Asparagales > Orchidaceae > Papilionanthe > Papilionanthe hookeriana x Papilionanthe teres. The sequence goes on from CM040428.1 coordinate 3,081,370, forward strand.
AAAGAAAAATATATTTACAAGATATGGAATGCCAAGAGTGATTATAACTGATGGTGGATCCCATTTCAGAAACAATCAAATTAAGAGATTAATTGAAAAATATAACATTATTCATAGGATCTCTACTACTTATTATCCCCAGACTAGTGGTTTAGCGGAAGTATCGAATCGGGAAATTAAAAGAATTTTGGAGAAAACAGTGGATATTCATAAATTAGATTGGTCTGCTAGATTAGATACCGCATTATGGGCTTATAGGACTGCTTTTAAGACCCCTATTGGAATGTCTCATTAATAATTGCTCCTAAATCACATAAAGCTTTTCCACAAAATTTTTCTCCAATAGCACATGGTATAGTGAAACTTCCAGGATCTTTAAGTTTCTGAGGTAATTTCTTTTAAATTATTACACTACATTCTTCACTTAATGCAACAGTTTCAAAAGCTTCAAATTTTTGTTTCTTACTTAAAATATCCTTCATATATTTTGCATAAGTTGGCATCTGTTCCAAAGCTTCAGCCAAAGGTATGTTAATGGTAAGTTTCTTAAAAATTTCAAAGAACTTAGAAAATTGTTGATCAAGCTTCTTCTGTTTTAGTCTTTGAGGAAAAGGCGGTGGTGGTTTTTCAACTTCCACATTAATAGGAATAACAGTCTGATCTCTACTAGGAGAAGGAGTTTCTTTAGGTTTTTCAATCTCTTCAACCTCAATCTCATTTTCAATTTCATCCTGAATTCTTTCTTTTAATTCCTTTCCACTTCTAAGTTGTACAGCTTTAGCATGTTCATGTTCTTTTCCAATTTCTTTTGGGTTGATTTCAACATTACTAGGAAGTGTTCCTAGAAGTCTGTAATTAATTAAATTAGCGATTTGTCCCATTTGATTCTCAATATTACTTATAGCAGTGTTTTGATTTTGTAATTGATTACCTAGTTGCAAGATCAATTCTTCTAAAGATAACTTTTTCTGTTGATTGTTAGAACCAGGAGGATAAGTTGGTCAAAAGTTTGAATTTCCTTGATTGTTCCAATTCCCAGTTGGATTAACTTCATCATTACCCCATTGTTAATGTCCATTACTCCAATTAAAATTTGGGTGATTTTTCCAACCTGGATTATAATAATTTGAATAAGGGTTATTTTTACTAGCAATAGCTTGTAAAGTTTCAATAGTTTGAGAATCTTCAATATTAGCAGAGTTGTTATGTGATACATTGATAGCAAAATTATCTAATTTCTTAGATATTGCAACCACTTGTGAAGCTAAGATAGAAAAGGCTTCGTTATAATGAATACTTGTCATTCTTTTAGGATTAACCCTTTCAGAAGGCCATTGAAAATTATTGTTAAACATTTCTTCAATTAAAGTATAAGCTTCTTCAAATGATTTAGCCATTAAAGAACCTCCAGCATCAGCATCAATAATTGATTTCAGTGATCCAATAAGTCCGTTATAAAATGTTTGAATAATTAATCAATCAGGTAAAGCATGATGAGGACACTTTCTTAATAGTTCTTTAAATCTTTCCCAAGTTTCATAAATTGTCTCCCCAGTCAAATTGACTAAATGAAGTAATATCATTTCTTAATTTAGCAGTTTTAGAAGGAGGAAAATATTTAGCAAGAAATTTTTGTGCCATTTCAGCCCATGTTATAATAGAACCTATTGCTAATAAGTTCAGCCACATCTTTGCTTTATCTCTTAAAGAGAAAGGAAAGAGTCTAAGTCTAATAGCATCATCAGAAACATTATTATATTTAAAGGTAGCACAAAGTTCTAAAAAACTAGCAAGGTGTAAATTTGGATCCTCATTTGTGTTCCCCCGAATTGATTATTTTGAACCATTTGAATAATAGACAGTTTAAGCTCAAAAGAATTAGCATCTACAGCAGGTATTTGAATACTAATATGAAGTTCATCAACTGTAGGGTTAGCATAATCCCTTAATGGTTTATAAACATTTTGTTCATTAATTTCAATTGGATTCTGTAAATTGTTATGTAAATTAGCCATCTCTTGATATTTTTGAATTTGTTTTCCTTTTTAATTCTTCTTACAGTTCTTTCTAATTCAGAGTCTAAAGGTAATAATCCTTCAGATCCAGAACTACGCATAAAAAGTAAATAAAAAGTAAAATAAAATAGCAAGAAATAAAATCTCTTCTTTTTTTATTTTTGTTTTTATAAATGTTTTTGTATTTTATATTTTTGTATTTTGACAATAAATGAAATAAATAAACTAAAATAATATTTAAAATCTAAAAATTTGCCTCCCCGACAACGGCGCCAAAAACATGACCCGACCGCAAATAACGCAATAATTTATGCTTCCAAAAATATGTTATGGCCAATACTTTGACCCAAATAATAATAGCGGCTAGTGTATATAAATATAATTTTATGAAAAATATTTTACACACTAGAGGTACTACGCAAGTATATGTATCGTTTCAAGTAATATAGAGCTTTAAATAAAGACCCCAGTATCGATCCCACGAGGAGGTTTATAGATTTTTAAATATTTTAATTTTATTTTTATGTATTTCTTTTAAAGTTATAAATTTAATATTTAATTTACTAAATGCAGAAATAAAGCAGTACTAAAATAATGAGTGATGTAAATAATAATAAGCAAACAACATTCTCCCTTTAAAGTAATCCAAGACTTTTTAGATAATGTAATATTCGTGGAGAATATAAATTTATGGTATTGTGCCAAATAGAAGCATTCCTATTCTTTACCTTTGCTCGATAGTATAAAGAACATTGGCTAATCTATAGATCAGGTCTGGATGTATTGTTAGTAGAATGGGTTAATCCAGGCTTACACTACTAGATGTCCAAGGGAGGCTATGGTCGGCCCTACTAGTGACCCGTTCCCTTTCTATAAACCAAATTAAAAGAATTTAGTCTATCACTCTAAAAACTTATTAATTCTACGCCCATTGAATAATATTTTCCTATTTATTTGCACTTCACCTTGAATAACCCGCACAAGGCCTTCGACTACCCAAGGATTCATGTGATATCTACTAGTTAAGAATTCGTCTCCTTCTAGGTCTCAAAATTTCTCAACAGATTTTAACAACTTAAATAGATAATTTAAATAATAAATTAAGATTCGATATTAATATCATCACAATATTCAAACATATTTAGTTTTTAATTCTCCAACGAATTTTATATTATCTTATTTATCTTTTTATAATTGAAAGAAGAAAGTAAAGTAACTACTCAGAACACATTGAATTTAAATAACAAAACATATAAATAAAACTTTGAATCAAAATACTTATCTCAAGTGTTTCTCCAACTGAACCTCTGATTCCTACTGACTCCAAAGTGAAATAGACTTCAAAAGCACCAACTCTTCCAAACTCTCAATAAACACTCTAAATAAAATAAACTCACTAATTTATGAAGGAAAGTAAACTAAAAGTGTGGCCCTATATTTAAAATTATCTCTTTGATTGGGGTCTTCTTTTTCTGTAGAAATAGCCTCCTATTTATAGGCTTCAAGGGTTACCTAAAGCAACTCTTCAAAATGTGTCCAAGTTCAATGAATCTTCTAGAAACTGTGTCTGGCGCCTAGGCGCCGGCATCTGGTGCTTAGGCGCCGGACTCCACGTCCAGTTCTTCACACGTCTTCACTTTAAATCGCACCTCTTTGCGATCCAAACCATTTCCAAGCGTCTAGATACAATGTATCACATGTCCTATAATCCAAGAATAACTGACAATCTTCTAGAAGGTCCAACAACCGCTCTAACCATCAAAATAACTGCCCAAAGTAGTTACAAAATCGTAACTGTTTTGGTATCGAGCTGGCACCTAGGCGCCGGATTCTGGCGCCTAGGAGCCGGATTCTGGCGCCTAGGCGCCAGACTCATTATTTTGGCAATTTTGTATTTTGGCTCCATTTTTGCTCCTTTTTGCTCCTTTTTGCTCCTTTTTCATCCTTTTTCATCTTTTTTTCTTTTTGAACATTTTTACATCACCTGCATCCAAAAACATAAAAAAATACCTTTCATTAAAGCATAATATCCTTTAAATTTTAATAAAAATAAAGACATAAAAATAGGAATTTTTTCATGGATCACTAACCATTCTTAATTTGAAGTTTGAGTTGGTGATTTAAAGTGATTCAATTTAGTTATAAAGTTTTGGTTCAAATATTTTAAAGTTGGAAAAAGGTGTTTTAATTATTTAATTCAGTTAAGTTTTGATGTTTTAAGTTGCTTTAAATTAACTGGTTTAATTTGATTATAATATTGTAATTATAGATTGCTTTTAAATTAATCTCAATATTTCAAATTTGTTTTAACTTTAGTTTTGAATGATTTCAAATTAGTTTCAATATTTTAATTTTGTTTTAATTTGATATTAGATCATTTCAAATTAATTCAAATATCTTAAGCTTTTGATTTAATTGTAAGATTTCAAGATCATTTCCATTTTTAATTATTAGTTTCAATAATCATTTTTAGAGTTCCATTAATTAAGGGTTAGATAGTATTGAATACATTCATTGATTAGGGGTTCAATTTAAAGAATTAGAATCTTCTTATATCACATCCCCTAACCTTAATAATTCATACCTTAATTAACTTCCACAGTTTTAATGACTTAATTAATTAAGATTCATTCTTTAATGTTAAAGGTGATTAATGGGTTTCTATCCCTTAACTCCATAAGTTTCAATCATCCAAGAGGGAAATTAAGATCAAATTTTTACCTTTCTCTTTGGTTAAGCCTAAATATTAGTTAAGACTAAAGTTCCTTAATTACATTTATGCCCTCTTAAGCTTGTTTATCTCATAACTCACTAAATTATGCTCAAATGAATTTGAAATCTTTATGTCACCTTACTCACATGTCAATTAAGACATTAGAGGAAAAACTGTGATTTTTCAAATTTTAATTTAATTTATATAATTATTTTAGTGAAAATAGGGATTTTCAATGAAAATTCAAAAACATGAAACTTTTGTCCTTAAGAAAATTATGGGAGGTTCCTACTAACCAGACGACCAATTTAACCAATTTTGGTGATTTTTTGGATTTTATTTTATTTATTATAATTATTATAAGTTTTGGAGAATTAATTAATTTTAAAATAAAATTGAGGTGATTATTCTAAGTTAAGTTTTACATTTTTCTTAAATCTCTCTGATCTCAAGGAACTCAGAGAAATAAAATTTATATTTTTTTTATTTTTCTTTGAATTTTTAGAATTATTTTAGTGAAAGGGTTGAAAAATCCATTTTTTAATATTAAAATTTAACCTAAGCCTTTAAAATTCACTATCTTTAAATAGAGACTTAGGAAAAATATTTGGTTGGTTCCCAAGTGATTAGGAGACCAAATATGACATTTTTGTGAATTTTAATATTTTTATGATTTTTATAATTTTTTAATTATTAAAAAACTCAAAAATTGGTTAAAATGAAAAATTTTGGAAAATTCTAATTTTAATTTTCTTAGACTCCTCTGATCTCAGAGAGCCCTCAAAATTGATTTGGTAAATTTTTTAGTTATATTTTGGGTTTTATGATTTTTTTAATTTTAAATATAGTCATGTAACTTGAATAATTCATTTAATGGGTTAAATCTTCTCCAACTGACTTGAAATTTTTATGTGGGGTTATTCTAATCCTAAATAATAGTGGAGAATTGATTTCATGCCATTTTAATGTGTGGTTGCTCCAAATCAATTTAGTTTCAGTTTTAGAGTTTTGGCCAAATTAGGGTTATTCTTAATGAGTTAAATCAAATAATAACTTTCCTAAGGTCCTCTGGTCTAGAGATACTTCCCTTAATTTCTCGAGATTTTTCTAAGCAATATGCTAATTTTCATAATGAATTCATTAAAACAAACACCTAAACTTGTAAAATATGGATCTCTGTCTAGAAGTCTCTTTTGACCTTGGAAAATTTAGGGAATGTTCCCAATGACAGAGGGAACAAAAGCCCCATAGTCCCAAGCCATGGTGAATTATGCATGCTAATGGAGAATTCAAATACTCAGAATAGTATTTAATTAATTAAAAATTAAAAACTCGACAAAATAACTTGATTTATTTTCCACATTATTCTCCTCTGTTCACTGAGTAAGAGGGTATTTTTCTTTTAATTTTTGGATTTTTCTATGCAAAGTTATGCATTTTTAAAGTTTCTGGAATTTAAATAAATCAGAAATCCCTAATTTCCTACTTAAGTGACTTAGCGCTGACTGGATCCTGCGGTGGATCAAAAACACACACGACGCTGTTTGATTCAGTGCTGCCATCTGAGTCAGCATGCGCTTTACGTACAGGGCTCTCGTGCGACTTGATCTCCACCGTCCGTTCGTTACACGCGCCATCCAACGGTGGCTAGTCATCGTCCCCGTCTGGTTCAACCCGAGAGCCATCCACACTAAAACCCTAAGATCTCGCTCGAGACTCAACCAAATCAAGCGCGGTTGGTCTCTATCGACACGTCTAGCCTAGACGAACACATCTATACAGCTAACATGCATTGAAATTGAACATAATGAAATGGAGAATTGCTAGAAGCTCGGGAGGAAGAAAGATTTAATACCTTTGCTCTAAGAGGTGAGACCTCAATCAGAGATACTCGGCACGTTCGTTAGAGTTCCAAAAGCCTACGGATTGAACCCCTGGTCGTGGTGAATTGCCTAGAACCGAGTTTGTCCAAACCCGATTTAGAGCTTTGGTCGATAGAACAGATACGTGGCCTGGTGAGGGGGCTTTCACTGGGAACTTCTTCTCTTGGTGTGGGGATGGTGTAGGTGCAGTTAATTTGAGTTTGGTGGAGTTTCAGAGGATGTCTTATTTCTAGTCTGAATTTCAGCTGAGAAATTGGGTCGGTTGGTGGGATTCAGGGCAGGAGGACAGTGGGGATCAAGTTCTCTTAGTTATGTCTTGATCTGAGAGCAGTTTGGGAGGGATTCATGAAGAATTTTCAGCACCCAAAACTTGGCGGTGAGGGGGGCATTTTATAGCCATGGCCAGAGAGGGGAGCTTAGGGTCAGGCAATGAGTGCTCTGGGTCGCTTAGGGTGAGGGCTAAGCAGGTCAGGTGGCTGGTGAGGGGCTTGCTCACTACAATGGCTCAATTTTGAGTTTTAAGCTCATGGGTGGCGCTCGGGCGTGCCTATTCTAGTGGCTGGGGAGCTGGCAAGGATGAGCAGGCGGCTGTCAGGTTGAGGAGGAGTTTAGTGCATTAATTCTGGGCAGTGAGGTTGCTTAAGGGGGAGTTTAAGGATGTGACTTAGCCTTAGCCAAGTGGCTAGACCCAATGGTCCCAAGTGGTGGACCATTGGTCCATGGCTCATGGGGCTTGGGTTGGGTCAGGTCAAACCCACCCTAGGAGGCCTAGGATTGGCTGCCATGGAGTTGGTTTGGTCCAATTTAGTTTGATTTGGTTCAATTTAGGCCATATGTTCACGTGGGTTGGTTAGGGTTTGAATTAGGCTAGGTTGGGTTTGGGTTTGATTGGGATCAAATTGGTTGATCAAAATGTTTTAAATGATTGTCAAAAAGCTTATGGAAGAGGTTTGGAGTGAATTGGGATTGATTTGGGAAGTGAATTTGATGGATTTTGGTGATTTGATCAATTTGGGTCACCAAGGGTTAAGTTGGATTTAGATTTGATTAAAGCTTGGCTAGGGTTTAATTAATGGTTCAAAATGATGTAGGTTATTGTTATGAAATGTTTTGGATAGAAATTGGGTGGAGATTTCGGGTTTAGGGGATTCAATTTGGAGAATTTAGGCCATGTGGCAACTTTAGGACAAATTTAGGGATTATGGTTTCATGTGATTTTGAATAGGATTTTAATTAAACTTTTGGCTAAATGAATTTTTTTTTGTTATAGGAATGTATTTTGAAGGTTTTAGAACAATTTTAAAAAGAATTTGACTTGAATTGGATTGAATTTGGGCACACTTAGGTTCATCGGTAATTTAGGGTAAAAATTGGGCATTTTGGTTTGAATAGGACTTGGGTGAGGTTTGAGTTTGGATTGGGGGCAAATTGATGTTGTACTTTATTTGTAAAGGTGTTAGGAAGAGTTTAGAATTTGGTTTGGGAAAAATTGAGTGGCATTGGGTCATTTTAGGGTGAATTGGGTCATAAGGCCGAAATTGGGGTTTTGGGTTAAAGTTGAAATTGAATTCAAATGTGGGTTAATTTGGGCTTGGATATAGTTTAGATTGGTATTGGGGGTGTTGAATTGAAGTTTAGAATTGAAATTGGGCCAAATTGGGGTCAATTGGGTTAAGATTGGGTTTAACATGGGCACTTTTGGGTTAAATGGGTCAAATTGGGGCTTTTGATAAAATTGGAAAAAATAGATAAAATTGGAGTATGGTGTAGTTGAAGAAAATGAAATTGGGAATATTTGGGAGATTTTGAAATTTTTTGGGAATTTTTGGAATTTTGGGCCAAGAGGGGTATTTAGGGTATATGGAGGTTATTTGGAGCGCATTGGGGGTATTTTGGTGGATTTAAGAGGTGGGAATTGTTTTGAAATGATTTTGAGGAATTTTGGGTAATTTTTGGGGAATTTGGATGATTCTTGGATGATTTGGTAGTTTTAGGGGCAATTTAGGTAATTTTAGGTAAGTTTAGCGGCCCAAGGTCAAAATTTAAAATTTTGGAAAAATGAAGGGGGCTTCAAATAGGGAAGAAGGAACCATTTGAGTGGGTTCAAGATTGAGTAAACGTGATTTGGGATGGAATTAGGCTTTAGGAGCATGAGCCATGGATCTTAGCCAAGTCCAACCACTTTGGGACCAAGTCTAGCCAAATGGTAACCACTTTATGATCCTTCTTATATTTACCCTAGCCATCTTAATCAAAGACTAGTGGCTTTGGTTCAATCATGTGATTTTCTTAAAGGGTAGAAGGTAAGGATTCAAGGTTTGGGTTAAGTGGCTTAGGGAGGTGTGTGTGTGCAAGAGAAACTCAAGTCACCCAAGGTTACCCTAAGTCAAAACATTCCTTTCGGAGCTTACTATTGGTTGCCCATATGGTGGTTGTAACCTTCCAAGGTAATTTAGAGGTTTGTAACTATCTAATTGAGGTCCCAAGAGGAGTTAGGAAGTGGCTGAAAATTTCTAAATGGTGGGTACCAACTTTAGCCCTCTAGGATTGTCCAAGAGAAGTCTTATGGCTAGATCCTAAGCACTAAGAAGAAGATCAGACCGCACCAAAAATGAGGTCAACCAATGGACTCCCAATAGGTGTGGTGTGCTAACCAAGCACACCGCACATATTGGTGTTGACTGAAGAGATCAAGAGACCAACACAAACGTTCTAAGTTCACATACTCAAAACGAAATAGAGAAAGAGTAGAGAAGGTTCTCGATGGGGAGTATCAGGTAAATCTTTGAAACTGAATATTCCAGAATTCTCGCTGGGAATTAAGAGTGTGAGTTTCAATTTGATTGAATTAGAGTTTAATTTAGATGAAAGTTTCAAATTTTGATTTCAATTTTGATCTTTTGATTTTGAATTTTTAAATTTTGAATTTAAGTTTTGAATTTTGATCTTTGAGTTTTGAAATTTTTATTAAAATTGATTTGAGATTGGAATTGAAAGGGAAATTAGAGTTGACAAAAGCAGAGTTTAAATTGGAAAGCGGTGAGTACTGGAATTTAAGTACCAGCCTCGGAATGAGAATCAAAATTTAGGTACCAATCCCAAAAGATGAGAATCAGAATTTAGGTGGTGATCTCGAGTTGAGAACTAGAATTTAGGTACCAACCTCGGAGTGAGAATCAGAATTTAAGTACCGACCTTGGAAGATGAGAATCAGAATTTAGGTACTGATCTAAAAAATGGATGGGAATCAGAATTTACGTATTGATCCCGAAATGAGAACTGGAATTTAGGTACCAGTCTCAAAGGTGAGAATCAAAATTTAGGTACCGACCTCGGAAGATGCGAATTAGAATTTAGGTACTGATCTCAGAAAAGGAGAATTGAAATTTAGGTATCAATCTCAGAAAGAGAGTCGGAATTTAGGTACCGGCCTCGAAAGGACAGAACTGGAATTAGGTACTAGCCTCGAAGTTGAGAATCGAAATTTAGGTACCGAACTCAGAAAGTTGAGAGTCAGAATTTAGGTACTGACCTTGAAAGGAGAGAACTGGAATTTAGGTACTAGTCTCGGAATGAGATTCGGAATTTAGGTACCGATCTCAGAAAGATGAGAGCCAGAATTTAGGTACTGACCTCAGAAAGAAGAGAACTAGAATTTAGGTACCAGTCTCAAAAGGTGAGGATTAGAATATAGGTACTGAACTCTAAAGGGTAGGAATCAGAATTTAGGTACTGATCCCGAATATGAGAGAGTCAGAATTTAGGTACTGACCTCGAAATGAGGATTAGAATTTTGGTAACAGCCTCGAAGATTGACGATTGACTTGTGAAGGTTTTAGAGTTTAGAAGTGTAGTAGAAGATAGGAATGGGATATGAAGGTGTTTCACATCCCGAAAGATTTGATCAAAGACATATTGTTTGGCGAATGATGTAAATTCATGCTATCAGAACCAAATCAAGAATTCCGTGGTTCTATGTCAGTAGACTCAGCGACCTTCTCAAAAGAGGGAAGAAATCGCAGAGTTGAAAAGATTTTGAGTACAGCCGGAGGCTAGGGATTTTAGATTTGGGATTCATTTTCATTATTCTTCGTGTTTTAGTGATTTGATTTTGTTTTGATCTTCAAATTTTATTTCGATTGGAATTTCATTTTGATTTGGATTTTCATTCATATCTTTTGTTTACAATTTGAAACTTCGAATTGATTTGCTTTGAGCTTTGGTTTCATGTCTTATTTAAATTTTGGATTTAAATTTTTATTTTGTTGTTTATCTTATTGGATTTCGGGTGAATTCCTTTTTTTGTTTGTTATATTTCATTCAAATCGTTCTTCGTTCAACTTTTATTTAAATCGATTCAAACTCAGATTTAGTGGCGTTTGTAGTCAATCCCACCTTTATGTGCTCACTACCAGACCGTCATCCTACAGAGGGCAGTCCTAACTCGATCTAGACAGCCAACCGTGGACCTTTGTAGATTTTTCAATCATTTCAATTTGGATTTCATGCAAGTAAAAATTTATGGGGTGAAAAGTTGTTTTGTAGTGGAGGTAGTTTTGTATTTTGAAATGTACTTGTATATCATGTAAGATAGTGTGATCCATAGGTTGACCCTCCTAATTAAATTAGGACTACTAGCAACCTAAAGGTGACGGTGGTAGATACCCCGAGGGTGGATGAATAGTGTCGTGAATTCCTTTCTCTACCCTCTCCAGGGTCTCTGAGTCAAGAGGCACTATTCTAGAAATTTCTCATATCCCTCTCTAATGCAATGCATCATCATCCTCCCTAGCCATCCTACTTACAGCCTTACTTGATGGCCCCACATATAGTAAAAGGCTATACGAGCGTGCTTATGTGTCCTACATAAGCACAGGACCTAAGCTAAGAAGTAAGAAGAAATAAAGGACAGGGGACAAGGAAGAGAAAGAGGAGGAAATGATCCTGTATAAAACACGACATGATAAAGACGGGTCGTTCCTCAAAACCGCACAAAGGAAAGGATAAAATAAACTCCGTATGTGGTACAAGGAGCATCTACAAGGTATGTAAAGTAAAGAAAGTACAACCCCTCCAACGTGGTGCGAGGAGCATCTGCAAGGTATGTAACGGGGACGTACAGAGTCACAACAAAAAGCCACAAAAGAGGGCCAAATAGCTCACATAAGTAGGAAAAAAAAGGAACGAGCCCAACAAGTAAGGGTGGTAAAAAAAAAGGGCAGCATAACGATGCTAAAATGCCTTTCCACACCTAAAACTTCCAAAACTAAAACAATGTAACAAGCATGTATATAGCGATGTCTAATTCTCCACATTCACAATGATGCAAAAAAGAAATAGCATAAGCATAGGGTACCATAACAGGTAGAGAGTTTGTTGAAGCAATGTAAAGAGAAAATGTGCAAGTAAAGTTTCTCACAAGTGAAAGCAAATCAAACGTGAATCATATCTTACAATTCCCTCTTTGAAATAGTAAGCAAACCATTTCCTCTCTTGCAAGCAATACATCTAGTACTCACCAAGATGGATTTTAAATGAGGGCAGCAAGAACATAATTTAAATCAACTCGTAAGGTGACCACCAATACAACTCTTAGCAAAGAAATGTTTTAAACCAACATGGGACATGCCAAATAATGGGATTTTAATATAGGGGCAGCAAAGAGGCATTTAAAACCAACATATGCAATGGCTACCAATACAAATTCTCACTTAGCGACAACATAAAATTGGTTTAAACCAATCCCAAATAAATGTATGAGCGATGATTTTCACTTTCAGAAAGCATATGAGTGGTCTAGATCAACTCCAAACAATTATATAAATGCATGTTTTTTATTTAAACAAGTATAGGAATGATCCAAACTACCTCCACATAATTGTACAAGTGCAGATTTTGTATTTTAGCAAGCATAGATATGATATAAACTCATCCAAAGTAACTTCACATGTGCAGATTTTTACTTTAGGCATTCTTAGGAGTGATTTAAATCAACTCCACATAAGTAGCTAAGTGCATATTTTTACTTTAGGAATGCATAAGGGTGATGTCATTCATCCAAATTTGCAATGAACATAATCAAACAAGTACCACATGCATATATGTAACAATCACCGTTTTCTCCAACAAATATTTGATGCTAATAGCCACCTCCACAAGTGTCAAATGCATGTGAAATATAGAGCTCTTAAATGTAGCATGTGAATGTTTTAAAATTTGGTGAAGTGTATGTGGAATGTAGAATGTAAAACTTTTGGATGTAGCATGTGGGGGTGCTAAAAGTAAAGTGAAGTATTATGTAAAAAAAAAGTATTTCATGTACGGAATGAGGTGAAATGTGTGCAAAAACAAAGCCCAAGTGTTGTATATGTGAAGGTTTTGTGAAATAATTGAAAAACAAGCATGTAGGGTCTCATTCATGAGTGCTTAAGAAGTGAGGATTTTGTAATCCGAATTTTGCATAAAACCTCACTAAACCTTTTCCAACTTGCACATGAAATAACTAAAGTTTTAAGCATTTGATGCATAAGTTTTGGCTCTAAAAAAAACAAACAAACTTTCCAACAAACCTTCCAACTTGCCCATAGAAATGACAAAAGTTCTAAATATTTTAAGCATGAGTTTAGCCATTTAAGAGGAGAGAAAAAGGCCTCTTGAAATATCATATGAAGCAAGTAAATTTTCAACCTTTAAGCATGCATTTTTAGCCAACATAAAGAGGGGTTAAAAGCGCTATGAAATGCTATATGAAACAACCACAATATCAAGCCCCTTAAGCATGAAATTTTGGCCAACCATGGGAGGACAAAAAGATCTTTAAAATAGCATGTGAAACTATCAAGCCTTTAAACTTTTAAACTCATAGAAATGTCATGTGCATTAATTAAAGTTTATAACACTTCAAGCATGATTTTGGCTATCAAAGAAGTGCAAGGAAATCACTTGAATTGATGCACAAGGAGAAAGTCTAATACATAGAGTTTCCAAAATTTTAAAAGCCATCTCAAGTTCTATTGCCACCATACATACAAATGTAAAGATGAAACATAACAAACTTTATTTTTGTGAACCTTCATGTTCATATTACCTTCACATTATATGAAGCCTTTAGGAATAGAAGCATCACCACTAAATTTCATGAATCAAAAGAGAGCACAAATATGAGCAAGTGTTAACCCTACCACCAAGATTATGAATCAAAAAGAGAGCACAAACATTAGCAAGCTTTTCTTCCATCAAGTTTATGAACCAAAAAGAGAGCACAAACATTAGCAAGCTTTTCTCTTCCTCCACCAAAACCCAACTTTTCCTTGAATAATTTTACTTCCCATTTTTTTATAAAATTAAACTTGCAACATATAATGTGAGAAGGAAAAAAAAAACTAGCCAAACCAACCAATTAAGCCACAAGATGAATCGATCCTAACATCCAAAAGCAAGCAACCAAAGAAATTAAGGAGTTAAGGGGATTATCACTTGAAATGAGAAACTAAAGAAAAGCTAAATACAAACTTAGAAGAATTTTGAGCAGCACCTCCCCTTCCAACTTCAATTTTCGGCCAACCCAAACAAGGCCAACAAGGGCCATTAAATAGGCAAAGAAGAAGAAGAGGAAGAAGGGGAAAATGAGCCATTGAACTAAATAATATGTAAAGCAAGAAAGATGAAGCCATTATACCACTTTTGATGTGATAGAGGTGAAAGAAATGATGAGGAGAAGTGACCAAAAGCTGCCATTGATTGGATTGAAGCAAAGAGAGGAAGAAAGAGCCAAGTCTTAGATAAGAAGCAAGGAGGGAGCCACACCATGGGATTTTCGGCCATGGCTAGGTCAAAATTCACAACCAAGAGGGAGGATGGGGGCTGGGATTCTCCAATTTGAGAAGGGAAGGTGGGGCGGCCGGTTAGGTTAGGTTTAGAAAATTAAAAAAAGATATAATTAGTTATTTACTTACCCGAACGTGCCGATTTTGGCACCGTTTGCCCGTGCATAGAACCATAGCAAATTATATATGCTTCTCAAGTAATTTCAACATTCCGGGCGCAATGGCGCAGTCCGTTTTGAAATCTGAGGTCGTTTGAGCAACCTCGTCGTCAATCGGGTCAAAAATGTCAAATTTGGGGCTTTTAACAAAATTGGGTTAAATTGACAAAACTGGGCTACGGTGTAGTTGAATAAAATGAAATTGAGAAATTTTCGGAGATTTTAAAAATTTTTGAGAATTTTTAGAATTTTTTAAAATTTTGGGCTAAGTAGGGGTATTTTGGTAATTTTGGAGGTTTTCAGGGTAAGTGGTCAAAAGTTACATTAAAAGCTCAGGGTAGCACAAAATAAAATTTGGAGTCAAACGGGAGTGTTCGGGGACATGTTTGACCATTGTGGATGATTTTACAAACCTAGGAACGTCTTTCAAGCATCAGCTTCTTTGGTTGCGAGGGGCCCACCGGTTGCTTGGAAGTATAGCATGTTTACAGTCAAACTTCACAGTGTGATGAAGGGAATGCTCTGGAATGATTTTTTGAAGAGCTAGGGTGATTCTGAGAAGTTTTGGGTTTTGGGGACCTTTTTAGGGGCAATTTGATAATTTGGGCCAATTTGGGGCAATTTTGAAAATTTTAGTAAATTTGGGTAATTTTGGTCAATTTGAGTGGTGGGAGGTATTTCGGAATGATTTTTGGGAATTTTGGCAATTTAGGGAGATTTTGGGAATTTTGTGGAGTTTTGGGGCATTTGGGTCAAAATTGGAGAATTTGGTAGGATTTCGGAATTCAATTTGGGATGTCAAGCTGTTTAAGTTACAGATCAGAAGTGACTCTCTTTGGTTCTCTATGTGTTAATTTTGGTCACCTTAGCAATAGGCTTAGGGTTGGTGGGACCACACACATGAGTGTCCAAAGGGTTAGGTGATCAAAATGGAATGTGTTTGGTTTAAAATTGTGAGTGTGGAGTGTAAGTGTAAGTGGAAGAGCTACAGACCTAGAAGGGTAGATCCTAAGGCATGACCACCTATAGGGAATCCTATTTGGTCTTTCTTATGTTTAGCCTTGTTCCCCTTAGAGATTAGGGGTTAGACCCTAACATATGAAAGCTCTAAGCTAAGAAAGCAAGCATGTGGAATTTCTATGTGGTAGGGTTCCATTTCTAGTCTTCTAAGAAAAGTCACCAAGAGAGTCCTATGGCTAGACCCTAGGCTATCTAAGAAGAAACTAAACCTCAACCAAAAGTGAGGTCAACAAATTAAATTATGGAAGGAATTTGTGTGAAGTATAAGAGTTCAACGTTGGAAGAAGTTGTGATGATTCACTACCTTGCATTTCATTTACTTCTTGATTTGGCCAATTAAGATGTTAAAATTTGTTGGGAGATTATGTACAATCCATTGAGGTATTTTATCAATCAACAATTGGAAAGAATCACATGCAATTGTATGGATGAGAAATATGGTTGGGTGCAAATAAATAGGAAGATATGCTTATAATGGAGAGTAAAATTAGAGGACTTTAGAGTGACAGGCTAAAGCCCCCTAATTTGGTTTGATGTGAAAAATTTTGTATGAGATGTTATCCCCCAGGTGGAGGGAATCGAGGGAACTCTAGAGTAAGAGCTAGTATCTTCCCTGCCTAACCCATCTACAAGATTTCAAATCATCAAATTAAACAATGATCTTTATAGAACCAAGTAAGGGTAAAGAATATAATTACTTCTATTTGGCACAACAAATTTTTAGATACTTCCACAATGAAATTCCATAATTATTACTGATTCATTGAAAGAGAAAAAAGATATTTTATTCTCATTTGCTTTCATACTATTTTATAGTTGTGTTAATTTTAGTTGTTTGCTTTACTTTTTGTTCAAAAAATACCAAAAATAAATAAAAAAAAACTTTATATCTTAAAACATACTTTACAAAATCATTTTAAAAAGTAAAAAGTTATTTTTCTTATTTCTTTAAGATTTTAGAAATTTCCTTGTGGGTTCGATATCTCGGGGCTTAATCAAAAAGTCCTATATTACATGATAAATGATATGTATACTTACATAGTATCCCATATTTTAAATAATTAAAGTACAATTTCATATCTAAAATGTTAGGTTAAATATTCTACGGAGTCAAGTTTTTGGCATCGTTGCAAAGAAAGAGATAATATCATTGAAAAGAAATATAAATTGAAAAACATGAGGATAAATATTCGGGGATCAAACCATAATTAAACCATCATCAACAACATGGCCAATAAGTTTGGGATTCGTAACCCTACCCTTTTTGGTGGAATTTGAATCTGAGGTTGTTCATCTAGTCACAAATGTAAATCCTCATTTTTAGGCTCCTACACAATTGTATGTCGCACAGCATAAGTCTTAATCTCCTAACAAATCATTAGGAGTAAACCTTGAAATCACTTTTCAAAACGATAAATTTAAACTTTTTGAGGATGAGTTACAACCTTACTCGAGAGTTTTCCAAAGTAATTAACTATAGGGGCTTGCCTTTATAGGAAAAACCAAACCTCAAGACAAGTACAATGATTTGAATCTCTAGTTGTGGGTTTGAATTCATAAGATCTTCTTCGCAATTTTGTCTCCATAGCATTTTGACCTGATTGTACCTTGGACATGCACTTCAGAGCTATCTACTTGAAGTTAACCCCATGAAAGCTCTCTACATGTTTCTTTTGTTTGTTTTTACCATTGTATGCCCTTTTATTAATATTTCTCATTTCTCTAGATCGTTCACATGATCTGGGAGAGCTAGTTATTCAAAAGAGGGGCTACACAGTGGTAGACAAGCTGGCGAATCCATAGTAACGACATGAAAATGGCACGCACCCGACGATAAACCCGTGGCGACGAGGCAAATGGAGACGGAGCAGGATGGAAACATTGGCCTCAAAACTGACATTCATGACAGATACATCCTCCAAATACCCAACAATGTCACAGTGGAGACTAGTTGCTCCCCATTCATCGCCTCTAGCCCTGTTTGTATGTCTCAGTCCCGATGGGCCAGAGTAGACTCTAGTTTCATCAGATAACATGTTAGGGCCCAAAGGGACGAACAACACTCCTCAAGAGTCCCAGCCTGGGCCATGTTAGGTTCAAATAGACAACTAACCACATCCTCTTCACTACCGCTAAGTCCCTTTGGAGCTCAAACTATCTGGAAGATCGGATCACCATCACCAAATCTGACTTGTAATTATCCAACGCAATGATTGTCATCTATGAAAATAAAAACCATCAACAAGCATCAGGCTATTAAAAAAAGACGGATGGGATAAACAAAAGAGAGAAAAGTTTACCCAGGATATGATTCACTTTGGACCATGTTGTTCTACCTGCATAACAGGACTAATAATGATCTGCCAACCCTATCTCACCAGATGGAGGGTCATCTCTACCAACTCATTGATTATCGAGTAGGAGAGGGATATTTGTATAAATCAGCTAGAGGTGAGCATTAAAGGGAGTCCTCGTCGACAAATAAATCGTTGAAACCCCCTACTCCTTACAAACCTTAGACAAAGCTCTCCCTAATGTGCCAAGAACTAATTTAAACTAATCCTTCAGTCTTGCTTCTTCAATCTGCTTTGACTTTTTGGTTAGTTTCTTCCATATGGCTTACCCTCAGGTCGACATGATTTGACCCTGAGAGTGGCTTGCATCGTAGCCTTATCAACAAGTTTTATTATGGAGCTAGATACCTTCTCCATGATGAAGTTACGAATAATGGACAGAGATCTAGAAGTCGAACAAATTCAAGATGAGGAAGCTACCCCCTAGCACCCTACGTATAATGATATTGACGCAAAAATACAGACATGTTATTTATGAGGTTAATAAATGAATGTTGATATAAAATTTGTTTTCCTTTTAAAATTTTCCTTGTCCTTGTTGCAGTTGTCACTACTGAGGAGCAAGAAAAATGAGGAACTTACTATGCACATAAAAAATGTGCCAACATGAATCAACTAAAACAGGTGATGTGGCCTCACAGGGCTTTCAAAGGGTGATTTAGAATCACATGATCAAACAATTAGTTCCTCGCACCGTACAGATGGGGCATCTCAGATAGATAAAAAAAATCACCCTTAAAGAATCCAACTAATCAGATTCATTAAGTAGAGCCCATTGCCTTCCAAATCATATAGATTTGAAAAGAGAAATGTGTCCTTTAGGTCCAGGGTGGTTGATGTGTGTTTTCAATAAGTAGCCCCCTAGCCTAGCGCCACCTGGCCATGCAGTTGCTCGGTCATATAACCACCTGACCTAATGGCCACCCAGCTTCACAGCCGCCCGGGTTGAGGACTACCCACCCTGGTGGCCGCCCTGCCTAAGGGTCCACCTAGTTGAGAACCACCAAGCCTGATAGCTGCCCGGCTTAACGACCAGTGGACCACTCTATGGGGTCCTATGGGCTGAATTTATGTACAAACTAAAATATTCAAGTCGTACCTATGTACTTCAAGGAATTAGTACGTAATTGTACATTGACCTATTCCTATAAATAGGGGGTCCATTTCATGAATGAGTTACCTAATTTTTACTATTCAATATTTTACCATTAATCTCTCTCTCTCTCTCTCTATCACTCTATCTCTTTCTCATCCTTCAACACTCTATTCCTTAGGCATCTCCCAAACTAATTTAGATTCAACACGTAACAATAGGGAAAATTAAAGAAGCATGTCACTAGTTGTTTTCTTAAAAAGATATATTTGAAAGTTTGTTTCTAATTAAGTAACTTGTTTAGTATTTATAGATTGCTTATTGAAGACTGTTTTAAAAGAAATTGGTACAATCTAAAGTCCCATGCAAATTTGAGTATAGTTAGAGCAAAGATTAAAGCTCCGAGTAAATTTCAGGCAATACTAATAATCTTGATTCCTTAGTATTTCAAAAATACAATTCTCTTTACTATAAATAGAAAAATTTTCATCTTATTATTCTTTAAGCTAAATAATTCTATTCTTACAATCAACCAAAATTTTTGAAATTTTAATTAAGTTTACTAAATTATTTATAAATTCAAAAATTTAGGTAATCTTAAATAGATTTTTCATTCCTTATGTTATGTTAATATATTTTTAAAGAAAATATTAGTTCTTTAAGGACAAATAATATTTAAATTTGATAAATATTTTCCCTCCCCCAAACTTCCGCTTCAGTATAAATATGAATTATGAAATTTTTATAAAGCATGAGAGAAAGAAATAAACAGGAATTAATCTAAGTATAACAATGATGTAGTAAGGAAAAATTAACCTCTACTTCTACACATGCTTCAATATGAATATAACAGAAATGATTAAGCATATATAGAAAAGTTTTGTAGAGCAGGAGTTTATTAAAAATTTTTCTTTCTTCCTTTTTTTTAGAACATACAAATTACTAACTATTCATGAACACTAAACAGTAGACTGAAATAGAAATAAACTTTTATAGAAATTCATTCACATCTCAGTCTTAGACACACGTCAGATAAGCTAAGAAACAGTTTTAACATAAAAAGTTCACAACACTAACAAATAACATCACAATAAACAGTACAAGAAATAAGAAAACACTCTAAAATCAGAATCAATAAACTCTAAAGATAAATCAAGCTACTAATCATTGTCTGTAGCTTCATCATCATCATCACCAAAAGAGAACTCCATATCCTTAGGATCAACATAGGGTGAAAATCTGGGACAAGTAAGGAACTAAACATCATGCTCTCCTTCAGAAATCTCACTAAAGACTCTGAATACTCAACATCATAATCACTCTTTCTTTGTGTATACTCAGAAAGATGATCAATCTTCTTGTCAATGGTATCTACACTGCAATGAGTTAAGAATAACTCATGTTGTTGCTCTATGAACTGATCATGCATGGTTTCCCAAAATGTAGATGATGGCTCAGCAAAAGTAGATGGTCTAGAAGTAGAAGCTCTATCTGAAGTAGGTAATGAACCAGCACGTACAGTAGAACTCTTACCTCGCAGTTGATCATAAATGCTGACACCCTCTCTTCCTATAGGCTTCGTCGACTTGAGTTTTTCCTCAAAAAACTCAGCAAATACTCCAGCACTTTGACATAGAGAATAGATCAGTAATGGAAAACCAAGTCCAATAGATGTGCTAGAACGAGCAGTAGCCTCCACAGAGTCATAAATAATGCTCCCTACATCAATAGACTTCCTCTCTTGAATGTAGTAGTTTAGAATAGTTCTATCTCTGGTAACTTCACTCAGATGATTGGATGAAAGGAGGCGAGCAGAAATAAAGTAGTGTCAAGCCTTGGAAACACCATTAAGCTTAGAAGATTAAAAATTTACCCTTTTTCCATTCTGAGTCTTCCAGGCTTCAATAATATCAGTCAGGTAAGCAATAATCATGTCCAAATCTTCCTCAGATGTAGATAAACCTGAGTAATAACACTCAATGTTTAGCGGCAGGCCATAGAAAATGTTGATGCGTTCAATAGTGAATCCTACTCCAACTCCTCGAACCACAAAATTAACATAAAATTCTCTAACCACCGGATAACGGCAACAGCAGTGAAATAACAAAATCATTGCCAGTTGAGTGCAATGATTGTCTCTTCAATTCTTCCTCCAGGATTATAGAAGCTTCGCTCTGAGATAAACTTCTGAGTCATAGCAAAACCATTATATTGGAAGTGTGCAGCAGCAGTGACGAACTTGCTATGATCAAAGTTTTCTCGTTCTTTTCCTCACTTAGATTTGGGTGTCATCTAAACGTGAAAGAAAAACGTGAAATAAATTCAACGGATCTATGAAAATAAACTAATTTAAGCTTTTCAAACTTGAAATAGCTTAAACACCCATAGATTTGATCATACAAAATCAAAATTTTCCTCAAAATTTCAGTTTTTCTATATGAGAGCAAAATCCATGATAAAAATTAAAAATAATGAGTTTTATAATGTAGATCTGACCTCGAGATGAAGAAATCGGGTGATTTCAAGCCCAAAAACTTGAAAATCCGACTCTAAATGGGATCTTTAGGTGGTATTTTCATGAAAATACTGTGGAGAAGGAAGCTTAGGCTTCAAAAATGGCGTGGGGGGGTTTAAGAAGATGAGTTTTCAGGTTCAGGCCGAACCGGCGCCTAGGCGCCAGACTCGCCTTTCCAAAAATTCGATTTAAGTTAAATATTTTCCACCAAATCGTATCAAATTTGACTCCTAATAACTCTGATGAGAGTATTTATCCATTTTATATCCTCCAAATATTTCCACAATCAGTTTAAAATGATAGCATAGATCCACATAAATGTATCCAAATTCTTCACTTCAAAATCCTAATATCCATTCCAAAATTAACAATCTTCAGTACAAGACTTGTATCAAGGTTCATCATTTTATAAATAACACAAACAATCAACAAAGCAAACATTCAAATCCAACAACACACATTGAACAATTTAAGCAAATACACACATTAGATATTCAAAACACTAAAACAAGACTCAATCACACCTAAAACACATATAGAATCTATTTAACACCGATCTTCAATTTCCATATCTTTCGCAATGAAGTTCGCTAGGACCGAAGGGATAAAACACCAACGCCCTTGGAAATTCCAAAGCCATCTTTTCAACAATCCACTTGTTCTTCGCATTCATTTCTACTTGACCATCTTGATAGGCAGCCATGTGATCAGATGGAAGTTTGGTTTGTCATTCCAAGTGTTTGTGTTGTTGATACATCTCATGGAGATGATTACCAATACTTTGAAGCTCCGCTTCAATCTTATCCATTTGACTAAACATCTTCTCCAAACTAACAGCAATAAAACCATTAAAATAAGGCTGAGGATCTTTAGGAGATTTGTCTCTTACCTCATTTCCATGATTTCCTCTATCCATGGTCTCCAAATCCTTCCTAACTCCTCCAAAATGAATTGCTCTGGTCGAAATTAGTGTGTCGATGGGATTGGGGACGAAAAATAGGCTATAAATAAAGAGATTTTGTTTGAAAAACTGAAGAAATTCAGTTTTTCCACGATCTGTAACCGCGGTGCTTAGGCCCCGGAATCTGGCGCCTAGGCGCCGGATCATCGATATGTCAGTTATTCTGGCGCTTAGGCACCAACTTTTGGCTCCTAGGCGTCGGAACCTCGATCGACTCTGATTTGCCTATCGTCAAATTTTGCAAAGTTTAGGTCGTAAAAATAGGTCTAATAAATGAATATGATCAACACACAAACACAATTATGAAAAAATCAAATCACAAACAACCACAAACGAATGTTAACTTGATCTCTTTTTTACTCACATTTGACATGGAGTGGTCCAAGTCCAACTTCTATATACTTCAAGAAAATGTTTAGCTTAAGCCAATACATACTTGTTAGCTATTTATTTCTAGAAGTTATATACAAATTCAGTCAAGACCAACACATAACCTTACAGCGATAATTAAACTCAAACTAATAAATATGGGTTGCCTCCCACAAAGCACTTGGTTTAACGTCGTCAGCCCGACCTAATTAATTAAATTAATCAGGTAGACTTAGCTCATAAGCCTCTTTGTAATTTAATTTCATTTTTCTCATATAAGGCTTCAGTCTTAATCCGTTAACTTTAAATACTTTTCTAGTTTTGGGATCTTTAATATCCACAGCTCCATAAAGGTCTACTTTCTCAATTATAAATGATCCCATCCATTTAGATTTTAATTTTCCAGGGAAAAGTTTTAAACGAGCATTAAAAAATAATACTTCTTGTTCAGGCTTGAATATTTTCCTTGAAATCATTTTTTCATGTAATTTCTTCATCTTTCCTTATAAATTCTTGCATTTTCATAAGACTCATTATCTCTTCCATTTCATTCAGTTGTAATAATCGTTTTTCTCCTACAGTATTCAAATTATAATTGAACTCCTTTATCGCCCAATAAGCTTTATGCTCCAGTTCAACAGGTAAGTGACAATGTTTACCATAAATTAACCGATAAGGTGATATTCGATAGGTGTCTTATAAGGCTGTTCTATAAGCCCTAATGCGGAATCAAGTCTATCAACCCAGTTAGTTCTTTTAGGATTAACATTCTTTTCTAATATTCTTTTAATTTCTCTGTTTGATACTTCAGCCATTCCACTTGTTTGAGGATGATAAGCAGTTGCAATTCTATGCTTAATTCTGAATTTTTCCAATGAATGATTGAATTCTTATATTTATGAAATGACTTCCCTCATATGTGATAATTATCCTAGGCATTCCAAATCTTGTAAAAATCATTTTCTTTAAAAATTTTGAAACACTTTTGGAATCACAGTTCGGTAAAGCTACAGCTTCGATCCACATTGAAACATAATCAATTGCTAATAAAATATAAATCTTTCTAGATTATGGTACGAAAGGTCTCATAAAGTCTAAACGCCATACATCGAAAATTTCGATTTCTAGTATAAAGTTTAGAGGCATTTCATCTTTTTTGGATATATTTCCCATTCTTTGACATCGATCACAAGTTTTCACATAATGTCCAAAATCTTTAAATAAAGTAGGCCAATAAAATTTAGAATTTAAAATTTTAAATGCAGATTTATCCACTCTAAAGTGTCCTCCAAATTCAGAATTGTGATATTTTTGAATAATAGCAAAAGTTTCTTCATAAGGTACACATCTTCTAATAACAGAATGTCTTCCTATTTTAAATAAATGAGGATCTTCCCAATATATGATTTACAATCATTTTTGAATTTCTTAATATATTTACTATTTAACCCATATGGTAAAATATTGTTAACCAAATAGTTAACTATATCTGCATACCACGACATTTGTAATCCTTGAATGACATATAATTGCTCATCCGGGAATTTCTCATTTATATTTTCTTCATAAATCTTCTTATTTTTGTTTTTGATTCTTGATAAATGATCAGCAATTTGGTTGTCAGTCCCTCTTACGTTCACTGATTTCAAAATCAAATTCTTGCAAAAGTAAAACCCATCGATCAATCTAGGTTTAGCATCCTTTTTAGATATTAAATACTTAATAGCAGAATGATCATTATGTACGATACATTTTGTTCCAAGAAGATATGGTCTAAATTTATCAAAGGCATATATTATTGCTAACAGCTTTTTTTGAGTAGTAGTGTAATTTATTTGAGTTTCATTAAGAGTTTTGCTAGCATAGTATATAACTTTGAAAATCTTCTCATATTTTTGTCCTAATACAGCTCCGAATGCATAATCACTTGCATCACACATTAATTCAAAAGGTTTATTCCAATTAGGTGCAACAATGACATGTGCAGTGATTAACTTTTCTTTCAGAATATTGAACGCATTCAGACAATCTTCATTAAATTCAAATTTAGCTTCTTTTTCCAATAAATGGAAAAGAGGTTTAGCAATTTTAGAAAAACCATTTATATATCTCCTATAAAATCCAGCATCACCCAAAAAACTTCTTATATCAGTAACGGTAGTAGGTGGTTGCAGTTCAGCAATAATTTTCACTTTTGCTTGATCAACTTCCATTCCTATTTGTGAAACTTTATGTCCAAGTACAATGCCTTTTGTGACCATAAATTGACATTTTTCTAGTTTAGAACTAAATTTGTTTCTTCACATCTCTTCAAAATTTTTGTTATATTTTCCAAGCAAGATTCAAAAGAATTTCCAAAAACTTAAAAATCGTCCAAGAATACTTCAATTCCTTTATCAATCAAATCACAGAATATTAACATCATACATCTTTGAAAAGTTGCATGTGCATTGCATAAACCGAAAGGCATTCTTCTAAAGGCAAATGTTCCATAAGAACTAGTAAATGTTGTCTTTTCTTGATCCTCAGGAGCAACAGGTAATTGATGATAACCAGAATATCCATCCAGAAAACATAAATATGAGTGTCCAGCAAGTTTATCCAATATTTGATCCAAGAAAGGTAAAGGAAAATGATCCTTTCTAGTGGCGTTGTTTAATTTTCGATAATCAATGCAAATTCACCATCCAGTAACTTGTCTTGTTGGGATTAATTCATTTTTTCATTAACGATGACAGATTACTCCTCCTTTCTTTGGAACACTGATGAATAGGACTTACCCGTTGGTTATCAGATATAGGATAAATAATTTCGAGCATCTAACCATTTCAAAATCTCTTTCTTAACAACCTCTTTCATAATTGGATTTAATCTTCTTTGAGGTTCGATAGTGGGTTTACAATTTTCTTCCATTAAAATCCTATGCATACGGATTGAAGGGCTTATTCCTTTTATATCTGCAATAGTCCAACCAAAAGCTTTCTTATAATTCTTCAGAACTCTAATTAATTTTTCTTCTTGATCTTTGCTTAATTTTGAAGATATAATTATAGGTAAAGTTAATGAATCTCCAAGAAATGCATACTTTAAATGTGCATGTAACATATTTAATTCTAGTTCAGGAGCTTTTTCAATTGAGGGTAATAATATCTCATTTGTAGTTGTGTCTAAAATTTCCCAATTTTCATGAATATAATGAGCTTCTTCAGATGAATTTTCTTCATTTAATGACTCATCATATAACATAGATTCTTTATCTTTATCATCAAAAATGACCTTAAAACTTTCTTGGTAATGCTTTTCAATCATATAATCAAAAATATCCATCCGATAGCATTTTTCTTTTTCAGGATACCTCATTGATTTCAGAAATTGAATGTTATCTCTTGATCATTAACTCTCATCGTTAATTCTCCTTTTTGCACATCAATCATAGCTCGACCGGTAGCTAGAAAAGGTCTTCCTAAAATGATAGGTAATTATTTAACTTCTTTCATATCTAGAACAATGAAATCCACAGGGAAGATAAATTTATCTACCTTAACAAAAAACATCCTCTATAACTCCTTTAGGATAAGTGATCGATCGATCGACTAGGCGAAGAGTTACAGTGGTAGGAGATATCTCTCCTAAATCTAACCTTCGAAAGATTGAAAATGGCATGAGATTAATACTAGCTCCTAAATCACCTAAGGTTTTTCCATAGAATTTTTCTCCAATAGCACATGGTTTAGTGAAACTTCCAGGATCTTTAAGTTTCTAAGGTAATTTCTTCTGAATTATTGCACTACATTCTTCACTTAATGCAATAGTTTCATAAGCTTCAAACTTCTTACTTAAAATATCCTTCATAAATTTTGCATAACTTGGCATTTGCTCCAAAGCTTCAGCAAAAGGAATGTTGATGGTAAGTTTCTTAAGAATTTCAAAGAACTTAGAAAATTGATGGTCAAGCTTTTGCTGCTTAAGTCTTTAAGGAAAAGGTGGTAGTGGTCTTTCAACTTCAACTTCAGTAGGTACAACAGTATGATCTTTACTTGGAGAAAAGGTATCTTTAGGTTTTTCAATCTCTTCAACTTCTTTCTCTTTTTCAATCTCATTCCGTGTTTTCTCTTTTAATTCCTTTCCACTTCTAAGTTGTACATTTTTTGCTTATTCATGTTCTTTTCCAGATCCTTTAGGATTAATTTCGACATTGCTAGACAGTGTTCCTTGAGGTCTGTAATTAATGAAATTAGCAAATTGACCCATCTAATTCTCAATATTACAAATATCAATGTTTTGACTTTGTAACTGATTGCTAAGTTGTAAGATCAATTGTTCTACAGACAACTTTTTCTGTTGATTGTTATAACCAATAGGATAAGTTGGTCAATAGTTTGAATTTCCTTGATTGTTTCAATTTGGATTTGTTTGATTTCCACTACTCCAATTAAAATTAGGATGATTTTTCCAACCAGGATTATAGTATTTAGAATAAGGATTATTAGTTTTACTAGCAATAGCTTGCAAAGTTTTCATTGTTTGAGAATCATCAGAATTTGCTGCATTTTCAATATTCACATGCGATATATTAATAGCAAAATTATCTAATTTCTTAGATATCGCAGCCACTTGTGAAGCTAAAATAGAAAAGGCTTCATTATCATGAATACTGGCCATTCTTTTAGGAGTAACCCTTTCAAAAGGCCATTGAAAATTGTTGTTAGCCATTTCTTCAATTAAGGTGTAGGCTTCTTCAAATGTCTTAACCATTAAAGAACCACCACCAGCAGCATCAATAATTTATCTAAGTGATCTAATAAGTCCATTATAAAATGTTTGAATGATTAACCAATATGGTAAAGCATGATGAGGATATTTTCTTAATAGTTCTTTAAATCTTTCTCAAGCTTCATAAATTGTTTCTCCATCAAATTGCGTAAATGAAGTAATCTCATTTCTCAATTTAGCAGTTTTATAAGGAGGAAAATATTTAGCAAGGAATTTTTATGTCTTATATGCCCATGTTTTAATAGAACAAGTTGCTAATGAATTAAGCCGCATCTTTGCTTTATCTTTTAAGGAAAAAGGAAAGAGTCTAAGCCTAATTGCATCATCAAAAATATTATTATATTTAAAAGTAGCACAAAGTTCTAAAAAACTAGCAAAGTGTAAATTTGGATCCTCATTAGATGTTCCTCTAAATTGATTATTTTGAACCATTTGAATAACAGAAGGTTTAAGAATTAGCATCTACAGCTGGAATTTGAATACTAACATGAACTTCATCAGCTGTAGTGTTTGCATATTCCCTTAATGGTTTATAAATATTTTGTTCATTAATTTCGATTGGATTTTGATTATTGTTATGTAAGTTAGCCATTTTTTATGTTTTGAATTTTTTTTTCCTTTTTTTAATTCTTTTAATTATTCTTTCCAATTCATAATCAAAAGGTAGTAATCCTTCAGATCCAGAACTACGCATAAAAATTTAAAGATAATATTTTTTTTGTTTTTATGTTTTATTTTTTTATATTTTTGTTGTTTTTTTACTTTTTATTTATTTTTTTAATTTATTTTGCTTTTACTTTTTATTTTTTCTTATCCCCGGCAACGGCGCCAAAAACTTGATGTGATGTGACTTTAAATATGCTTTAAAATACAAGAATTTGATACCACTTTTTAGAAGATTTAATTCCTGGCAAATGGCTTCAAAAACTTGATGTGCGAGGTTTACTTTTATTATTTTATTAGATTTAATTATTGTAAAAGTCACAATTTTAAACGCAAGTATACGTACCGTTTAAGTAATACAAAGCTTTAGTGGAGTCTTGGTTATCGATCCCACGGGAATAATAAAAATAAAAAGTAGAAATATATAAGTAATATTTTTGAAATTTTCTTATGAAAATTATATATACCTTTATATATATATATATATGGAGTTGGCGGCTGTTTTTGCTCTGCTAGGGTTTCTAGCATGAGTCTGCCAGCGGTGGCCCTTTGGATGGTGGCTCAGGTAAGGGAAGGTGGGTGCCTCTCTGATTTTAAGGTGGTGCTTGGTGTGGACTGGACTTGGGCTTGTTTTCTGGTGGAAAAGGCCTTCCCGGGTTTTTCACTTTTTAAATTCTACTGTTTCATTGGATTAGTTCTCTGGTTTTTTCTTACTGTTTTTGTTCCTGTGCTGCTGTTTCCTGGCTTGAGGTGGAGTTGGTCTGTGCTCTCTGCTGTTTTTATGTGCTCTTCTGGCTTTTTGTTTGGTGGGAAGTGTCCTACTGTTCCTTTGTTTCTGTGTCTGCTGGCTGTAGAGGTTTTTTCTCCTGGGTTTTCTTGTTGCTGCTCTTTATATTGATTCTGTGGCCGTTTTCTCTGGATTTTACGCTGTGTGCGATCGGCATTATTGCTTACCGTCATGGCTACTCCCATTGATTTACACACCAACATTGAGTGGGCCAAAAGCCTCTTATCTTTGGGGTAGTTGGTAGAGGCATGACAATTAATGATCCTGCCTCTCGATTTTCCCTCGATCAATGCATGATGCAATTTCTTGGTAAAGGGTCTTACCCTTTCATTAAACCTATAGGTGTCAAAGATGGCTGCCTGCTTGTATATTTCATTCGAACAAGAATTGGAAAGTTTAAATGAGGAAGTGAAGTTAACATTGATAGGGAAGTTTGCTTTGGGTCACCCAAAGATGGAGCTTGTTAAAAATTTCTTTGAATCCCTTAATTTCATTAGCAATTGGAAATTAGGCCTGCTAGATGGAAGGCATCTGCTAATTAATCTATCATCAGAGGAAGACTATGCCAAACTTTTTGCCAAACAAGTGGTAATCATAACAGGAATGGAAATGAAACTGATAAAGTGGACCCCAGACTTTGACCCAAGTAAGGAGTCCCCCATAGTTCCTATTTGGTTTCCTACTCTTCCTTACAGATTTTTCAACCAAACTGCTTTGTTTCAAATTGGGAGGGCCATTGGCACTCCCTTAAAGCTGGACCCAACTACTCTTCACAAAACTAAACCAGAATATGCTAGAATCCAGATTGAAAGGGACATTACCCTTCCTGAAGTGCACAAAATCTGGATTGGATCTGAAGAAGATGGAAAATGGCAGGAGGTTATCATGCAACAAAGGCCTTATTACTGCACTCATTATAGGATGTTTGGGCACACCACAGATAGATGTTTCAAACTTCATCCACCCCCCAGGAGAACACATGTCAGGCCAGCTGCTACTCAGGAAAAAACTTCTGATGCTATCCAGGAAAGAGTTGTAGAGGTGGGTACCACCCTGTTAATCCCTCGTCCCCCACTTTGAGATGACATCTCCATCTGCAGTGGGATCCCCTCCTCCTCAGGTGTTTATTCCTACTTCTCCTAACCCCATTCCCCCACCACAAACTAATCTAATTTTACCTAACCAAATCCCCACCTCTCTTGCCTTTGTGTCCACATCTCCCCCCACTGAATTCCCTTCCTCCTTTTCCTTCCAAGTTGAGACCTGTAACAGATTCTATGGAGGAGGAATGGGAGATTTACTCCTCTAAAAAGAAGAAGAAAAATAGATCTGAACTCAGAAGCTTACAGATTCATCCAACTTCAAACATAGAGAGAATCCCCCCCCCCTCACTAGAGGTAGAACCAGGTCCAGCTCCCATAAATCACTCTCCCCTCCCCCTCCTCCAACCTCCAATGATAAACCTCCTTTGCTGGAACATTAGAGGGGTGGCTTGTCCACACTCTCTAAGAAGACTCATTAATCTTAATAAGAAACACACACCTTGGTGTATTGTGCTTTTAGAACCTATGGTTCATCTAAATTCTGCTAAAATTCTCCATAAGTTTCCTGGTTTCACCTTCATGCCAACATCGATAATAAAATTTGGCTCCTTTGTAAGTTGAAGTTCATTGGTCTACTCTCATTGACAACCACCAATTTATTCATCTCTCACTTCAATTTGCTGGTCACAAAATCAGTGCTACTTTTATTTATGATGGATGTAGAAAACTAGATAGAATTAACCTTTGAAATCACTTACATCTCATCAGCAGTTCCATGGATCTCCCTTGGCTGGTGGGGGGAGACTTCAATTGCATTGCCACCCCTGCTGAGAAATTAGGGGGCAGGACCCCACCCTTAGCCATATGAATTTTTCGGTGAAAATATCCAGAATTCAGGTTTATTTGATCTTGGATTTAAAGGCCCCCCTTTCACCTGGAGGAGAAGAAAGACCTGGGAAAGGTTAGACAAATTTTTGGTGAATGAAGCCTGGCTCTCCCAGTTTCTTCACACATCCATTACCCACCACACCCTACTTTGCTCTGACCACAGACCCCTCTTACTTTCCATTTCTGCTCCCCACAATTTTTCTCCTGTCCCCCCTTCAGATACTAAAATTTCTGGTCCACCCATCTAAACTTTGTCACTACCATCCATTCCCTTTGGCAAGGGGAATCTCATCCTGACCCTTTGATCAAGCTGGGGCTTCTTCATCTTAAAACTTGTAAAGCTCTCAACAAGTGGGGGTGGAGTGAGTTTGGGAATGTTTTCTCTGCTGTTAAAGAAGCTGAGGAGGAAGTGACTAGAATGGAACAGTTGGCATTGAGGGGGGAGGCCACTGACCTTATTATTGTTGCTCAAACCAAACTTTCCAATGTTATTGACATTCAAGATATGTTCCTAAAACAGAAAGCTTCAGTAAAAATTTTTTCTGAAGGAGACAGAAACACTAAATTTTTTCATGCCTATATCAGATATAGAAGAAGCTGTAATATCATTCACAACATTAAGGATGATGCTGGGGTTTGGCTGAAGAATAATATGGAGATTGGTAGGAGTGCTGTCAGATATTTTCAGAATTTAGTTTCCCACTCAGTTCATTTGGTAGGATAAGGATCTCCCCCACCATCTCGAATGATCACTTTCATTATATCGATGCTTTGACCTTCATCGAACCTCCCACTGAAGTTGAAATGCTGGAAAGCTATATGCGGCATTGACGAGCAACAAATCGAGTTGGTCCGGATGGCTTCAACTGCTGATTTCTACAAAAAAGCTTGGTCGATTATTAAAGGCGAGGTTATTCGCTGCAATTATCGAGTTTTTCGGGGAAAGGATATGTCATATTTCTTCGACTCTTCCAATATAGTCCTCATTCCTAAAAACAGTGATCTGAATAGTTGGGATCAATTTAAACCCATCAGTCTTACCTCAGTTATAAGCAAACTGATTAGCAAGATTATTGTCATAAGGATTCAGCCACATTTAAATAAGATTGTAAATCTGAACCAATCAGCTTTCATTAAAGGCGGGTCCATATACGATAATGTATTGTTAGCTCATGAATTACTCACGGATCTCGATAAGCGAGTGTAGAGGGGTAACCTAATATATAAATTGGACATCGGGAAGGCCTATGATACAATCGAGTTGGGACTTTATTCTTGAGGTCTTTGTCACGTTAAGGGTTTCAATGAAAATTTTTGTAGTTTGATACAAAGATGGCTTGGTAACAACTCCACTCCCTTCGATTAATGGTTCCAGGTGGGGACCCTTTTACGCTACCGGGGAACTCGAGCGGGGAATCCCTTTCCCCCACTCTATTTATTCTTGTTATGGACTACTTCTATTCGATGCTAAATCGACTTGCACAACAACCATCAGCAGGTAAGATACCATCACAGATCTAACATCCCTATTTCTCATCTTATATATGCAGATGAAATCATGATCCTCTCCAATGCTTCAAAAAGGGCTGTAACTTCCATTTATAAGTGCATCCAGACTTTTCAAAATCTGTCTAGCCTCAATTTCAACACAGCCAAGTGCCAAATTTTATTCTCCAAGAAGGTGCCTCAGGCTACCAAACAGTGGACTCTCAACCATATTGGTTTTTCCAGCACTGTCTTACCTATCAAGTATTTGGGGGTTCAGCTCAATATTGGCAGAACTAAGCAGACACGCTTTGATGAGATACATAACAAGATTTGCAACTATCTATCTAACTGGACCCACATTTACTTATCTGCTGGGGGGAGACTCACCTTACTTAAAAGCATTCTAACTACCCTACCCAATTATCTTATGCAGATGACCATCATGAAAAAGAGTACCCAAATGCAACTTGAAAGGGCTTTTAATCACTTCCTTTGGGCTGGCAAAAGGAAGCATCTTCATTGGGCCTCTTGGCGAAATTGTAAAGCTTTGAATAAGTGGAGGTCTGGGTTTTGAAAGTTTAAACCACATGATTCAAGTTAACCATAGCAAGCTTTGGATTAATTTTAGAGCCCATGTCTCTCTCTGGGCAAATTTCCTTATGGGGAAGTATTGTAAGCATACCCACCCTTCTTTGGTCATCTCTAAATTGGGGGACTCCAAAATTTGGAAAGCTATGGTCAAAAACAGACAGGTGGCTGAGCAGCTTTATCTCTGGCAGCTGGGCAAAGGCAATATTAGCTTCTGGATGGATCACTGGTGCCCACATGAATGGTTACAACCTATCACCCCTATCGAAACCTTAACCTCTAGGTGGTCGATTGCTTGGGAGGGAGATAGCTGAGTGCCGCCCCCTTCTTCTTTCTATCCGAAAGCCCCTTCAGTACGGAAGATAACTACTCATTTCGTTTGATAGATCCAAGCTCGACACCCCTAATGGTCTACTTACTAAGAACCAAAGCTCCTCCAAAGACATCTACACTAAACATGTTTAATTGGAATGTTGTGCCACAGGGTGAGATTTTACGGGAAGTATTTATCTCCTTCTATGGCTTTCTTTTCTTGGAGGATTTTTAATCACTTTCTACCCACTGATGATATCTTAAAACTAAAAGGGCTCAGAGGACCTCTTGCTGTAGATTATGTCATAGGGTGGAAGAATCCATCACTCAGCTTTTCTTTGCTTGCGGCTTCTCCCAGCGAGTACCGGGCTGATCTTCTCCAACAAACTACTCTCAACACTTTAAAATTACAATGGGACAATATAACCACTTGCTGGTCTGATTGGAAGAATGCTGACATTGCTGCTCTCCCCCTCCTCACTGCCTGGTTCATTTGGATGGCTAGAAATAAGGCAACCTATGTAAATGTGCTCAATAAGAAGAAGACTGTGGCTGGTCATTGCATGTCCTACCTCCTGAAGCTTATTAAACTCAAGAACTTCTCTAACATATGCTCCATCACCTTATCTCAAAGTAGCCTGACCCCCAAAATTACTAAGGTTTTTTTGCTTCCCCCAACTCATAATTGGGTGAAAGTTAACATTGATGGCAGTTATAGAGATGGGAAAGCTGGTATTGGTGGCATCTTTAGGAATCAGCGGGGGTATGTTCTTTGTTTTCTGAGGCCCCCATTGTGGCTTCGATGCTTTAGATTCGAACTTCAAGTCTGTTTTTGGGCTATGAAGTTAGCTGTGAAGCTTCATTGGACCTCCCTAATTGTGGAGGGTGATTCTCAAGAGATGGTGCAGATGATGGCTTACAAAACTAATCAGAATTGGCATCATCATTATTGATCCCATAAGATTCAGCTAATTAAAATTCAGATCCAAGCCAGCTTTCAATTAATTTTCAGAGAAGGGAATAAACCAGCAGACTGGCTTGCAAATGTTGGCGCCCTTTCTACCAAACTATCTATATCTACCACTCCCCCCCCCCCATATAAAATTCCTCATTGCTGGTGATCTCCTTGCTGCCCCCCGTCTTAGACTAAACTCTTGATGGTCGGTTGATTTGCTGTGGCCTGGAATGTTTGGTGTTGTGTAGCTGTTTGGAGTAGTTCTTTTTATTATTTGTTTTTTCTCTTTGTTGGATTGTAGTTTTACTTGTTTACTTCATTTTTACACACCTACAGCTTGTATTTAGGAGTTGGAGAAGATCTTTTGGTTTTGGTCTGCCCCTAGGCCTTTTTGTTATTTTGGGGCCCTTCTCCTTGGTTTTTGTAATTTTCTCTCATTTTAACTTGTAGGGGGCCTCCTGGTGCCCTTTCCTTTATATATATATATTCAAATTTAATTAACTAATAACTTTTACTAAAAGAAAGTAAACAATAAGCAGGAAAGTAAAGTAAGCAGTAATTAAAATTCAATGCAATTATAAAACCGACTTTCTCCTTTTTCAACTAATCCAAGAATTATAGATTAATTATCTTTTATAGAGAATTAAGATTATAGTATTGTGTCAAATAGAACCATTCCTATTCTTTACCCTTTGGTCCAGGTGCAAAGAACATTAACTAACCTATAGTTAGGCTCGGGATGTGTTATTAGTAGAATGGGTTAATCTAGGCTCACACTACTAGATGTCCAAGGGTGGTTATGGTTGGCCCTACCAGTGACCCGTTACCTTTCTATAAACCAAATTATTAGAATTTAGTATGTCACTCTAAAAACTAATTAATTTTACGCCCAATAAATAATATCTTCCTATTTATTTGCACTTCACCTTAAACAATCCGCGTATAGTCTGCGATTACCTAAGGATTCATGTGATATCTAGTAGTTAAGAATTTATCTCCAGATAGGTCTCAAAATTCTTCAACAGGTTTTAACAAATTATATGGCCAATTTAAAAAGTAAACTAAGATCAGGTATTAATATCATCACAATATTTTAAAATATTTTATATTTAATTCTCCTAAGAAATTTAATTAATATATAATCATTTCATAGTTGAAAGGAAAAAGATAACTAACTACTCAAAACTCATTAAAATAACACAACAAAACATATTTATAAAACTTTGAACCAAACTACAAATACTTATCTGAAGTGTTCCTTCAAGAGCTCCGCTGACTTCTACTGACTCCAACGCAATGATGAAAGACTCCAACAGCAATTACACACAATAAACACTCAAAATAAACTCACTAGATACAAAATAAAGTGGCACCCTAAGTATGGAAGAGACTAAAATAGGCTAAAATGGGTATGTGTACTAAGAGGGGGGTTTTGGTGCCATTTTCTCTGTAGAATGGGCTCCTATTTATAGAGCTCTGAATTTGACCAGGGGTTGCTTAAGGCACCTCTTCAAAATTCGTCTAAATTCAATGTATCTTCTAGAAGGTAACCGTCGCGCCTAGGCGCCGGGATCTGTTACCTAGGCGCCGGACTCCGTGACCAGGTCGTTCGCACCTCGTCACTTTGGGTCACACCTCTTCACGATCCAGACCGTTTCCTTGTCTCCAAATACATTGTATCACATGTCCTATATATAAGGAGTAACTTCCAGTCTTCTAGAAGCTCCAATAACCGCTTAACACCGTCAAAATAACTGCCAAAGTCATCAAAAAAAACTTAACAGCGTCTGTATTGAACTGGCGCTTAGGCGCCGGACTCTGGCTCCTAGGCGCCAGGCCAATAATTCCAAAAATTGCTCCATAAGCTCCATTTTTTCTCCTTTTTTCTCCTTTTTTCCTTTTTAGACTCTTTTTAATCATCTACATCCAAAAACATGAAAATACTTTTCATTAAAGCATAATATCCTTAATAATTGAATCATAAATAAGGCATAAAAATGGGTATTTTTTAGGTAGATCAGTAACCTCGGTTACTTAAGATGTAATTAACTATAAGAGCTTGCCCTTATATGGCAAAGCAAACCTCAAGACAAGTACAATAATCTGAATCTCTAGTTGTCTCCATAGCATTTTGACCCGATTATACCTTGGACATACACTTCAGAGCTATCTACTTGAAGTTAACCCCATGAAAGCTCTCTACATGTTTCTTTTGTTTGTTTTTACCATTGTATGCCCTTTTATTCATATTTCTCATTTCTCTAGATCGTTCACATGATCTGGGAAAGCTAGTTATTCAAAAGAGGGGCTACACAATGGTAGACAAGCTGGTGAATCCATAGTAACGACACGAAGATGGTACAACAGACCCGTGGCGACGAGGCAGATGGTGACGGAGCAGGATGGAAACATTGGCTTCAAAACTGACCTTCATGATAGATACGTCCTCCAAAAACCCAATAATGTCACAGGGTAGACTAGTTGCTCCCCATCCATCTCCTCTAGCCACGTTTGTATGTCTCGATCCTGACGGGCCAGAGTAGACTCTTGTTTCATCAGATAACATGCTAGGGCCCAGGGGGACGACCAACGCTCCTCAAGAGTCCTAGCCTGGGCCGTGTCAGGTTCGAATAGACAACTAACCACATCCTCTTCACTACCGCTAAGTCCCTTTTGAGCTAAAACTATCTGGAAGATCAGATCACCATCACCAAATCCGACCTGTAATTATCCAACGCAATGATCGTCATCTATGAAAATAAAACCATCAAAAAGCATCAGGCTATTAAAAAAAAGAGGGATAGGATAAACAAAAGAGAGAAAAGATTACCTAGGATATGATTCACTTCGGACCTTGTTGTTCTACCTGCATCACAGGACGAATATTCATCTGTCAGCCCTATCTCACCAGATGGGGGGTCATCTCCACCGACTCATTTGGGATCGAGTAGGAGAGGGTATTTGTATCAATCAGCTAGAGGTGAGCTTTAAAGGGAGTCCTCGTCAAGAAATCAATCGCTGAAACCCCCTACTCCTCACAAACCTTGGACAAAGCTCTCCCTATTGGGCCACGAACTGAATTAAATGAATCCTTCAGTCTTGCTTCTTCAATCTGCTTTGACTTTTTGGTCGGTTTCTTCCTTGATGGCTTGCCCTCGGGTCGACGTGATTTGACCCTGAGAGTCGCTTGCATCGTAGCCTTATCAACAAGTTTTATTATGGAGCCAGATCCCTTCTCCATAACGAAGCTACGAACAATGAACAGAGATCTAGAAGTGGAACAAATTCAAGATGAGGAAGCTGCCCCCTAGCACACTACGTATAATGATATTGACACAAAAATCCAGACATTTTATTTATGAGGTAAATAAATGAATGTCGGTATAAGATTTGTTTTTCCTTTAAAAATTTCCTTGTCTTTGTTGCAGTTGTCACTACTGAGGAGCAAAAAAATTGAGAAACTTACTATGCACAAAAAAAATGTGCCAACACGAATCAACTAAAACATGTGTTGTGGACTCACAGGGCTTTCTAAGGGTGATTTAGAATCACATGATCAAACAATTAGTTCCTCGCACCGTATAGATGGGGTGCCTCAGATAAATAAAGAAAAAATCACCCTTAAAGAATCCAACTAATCAGATTCTTTAAGTCAAGCCCATTGCCTTCCAAATCATATAGATTGAAAAGAGAAACGATTCCTTTAGGTCTAGGGTGGTTGATGTGTGTTTTCAATAAGTAGTCCCCTGGCCTAGCGCCACGTGGCCATGCAGATGCTCGGTCTTATAACCACCTGACCTAATGGCCGCCTAGCTTCACAGCCGCCCAGCATGAGGACCACCCGCCCTGGTGGCCAGCCTGGCTAAGGGCCCACCTGGTTGAGGATCACCAAGCCTGATAGTAACGACCAGTCGACCACATCTATGAGTCCTACGGGCCGAATTTATGTACAGACTAAAATATTCCAGTCGTACCTATGGAATTAGTATGTAATTGTACATTGACCCGTTCCTATAAATAGGGGGTCCATTTCATGAACGGGTTACCTAATTTTTACCATTCAATATTTTACCATTGCTCTCTCTCTCCCTCTCTCTGTATCACTCTATCTCTTTCTCATCCTTCAATGCTCTATTCCTTAAGCATCTCCCAAACTGATTCAGATTCAACATGTAACAATAGGGAAAATTAAAGAAGCATGTCACTAGTTGTTTTCTTAAAAAGATATATTTGAAAGTTTGTTTCTAATTACGATGTTTAGTATTTATAGATTGCTCAATAGTTTTGTTTTAAAAGAAATTGTACAACTCCGAAGTCCTATGCAAATTTGAGTATAGTTAGAGCAAAGATTAGAGCTTCCGAGTAAATTTCAGGCAATACTCATTACATAAACATGTTATAACATAATTGATAGAATTTATGGGATCAAGTAATGTAACTAACCAAACGTTATTTTTCGCTTGAATAAATGACAATGGGTGTTAAATCCATTTTTTTCTGATTTTATTCAGTCTGTGACGTAAATATGAATTTAGTAAACGAGTTTTTACTTGAATTAATGGATTTAACTTGTGAAGAAAATACTTCATAGAGATTTATATCAAGTACATTAAATAAATCGAACGTTATTTAATATTAATTGAACCGAATATCTTTTCGAATATTAAAAT
Source organism: Papilionanthe hookeriana x Papilionanthe teres (assembly GCA_022702705.1). NCBI lineage: Eukaryota > Viridiplantae > Streptophyta > Magnoliopsida > Asparagales > Orchidaceae > Papilionanthe > Papilionanthe hookeriana x Papilionanthe teres. The sequence goes on from CM040428.1 coordinate 3,120,444, forward strand.
ATTTGTATTTGATTTACTAAATCATATTTAACTTAAATCTTAATTTTAGCCAAACAACCCCTATAATTGAACATTTATGATTTGTTCGTTTGAGTGTAAGTGTCAAGGTGCGGAGCCAAGTAGACCGCACCGCAAGTTTGAAGTCATGTGGCTTGGTAGATTAGAATGAAGGAGTTTCAACAAAGATTTGAATATTTTTTCGAATCAAATTTTTTTCATGAAAATTTTCATAAACACTAACAAACAACATAGATATTATTTCATCTAATCTGAATTTTCAAACATGTTCTTCAAACCATGAATAGTAAAAAAATATTATTATTTACATAATGATCATGTAGGTCATCATGTATTTATATATGCTTCGATCAAATAAATTCTTTGGAATTTGATAAATATAGAAATATGATGGGGTTACTGCTCCTCGGTACTTTGAGTGAGTTTTAAACTACAGTTAAAAGAGCGTAATTTTGGTAAATATTAATTTTTAGGTGTTATGTATGTAAATACTTTTTATAATATTAAAACTGGAAAAAAACTTTCAAAAAGGTACAAAAAAATCAAACGAGAGAGCATCTAGAAAACAAGGTTTAGCTCCTTAAGTCAAATATTTGACAGTCAACTCATATGGAATAAACCGCAGAATATACCGTCGCTGGCACCATCCCTCTCGCAGCAACGATGGATGTATTATTTTTAACAATACAAAAATTACGATTAATTTTTTAGTAAACAATTTATGAATCAGCTTATTTTTAAATACAAAAAATTACATACAATTTATACTATTTGTATGTATTTATTTATTAACACCTTATTTTTGACATCATACTGTAATAATATATACATGAAAATATATATTTAATTTTTAAAATGATATATATAATGATATTTTATAGGATATTATAATTTGAGGTATGTTTACAAATGTTTAAATTTAAGATGTATATTAATTTACAAAATATGCCCTTGTAAATACTCCTTAAATAGAATATTAATTTTATTTAATTTGGGTGTCGAATTTGGCGACAGTAAAGCGACGAATAAGGCTGAACGATCATAAAGTTCTCCTCCTTTTGAGCATTGGATTAAATCCAACGGCTGCAGGCCGTTTCTATTGTCAATTCTAGAAACCTCGCCTCCCTATATAAATTCCCGAGCAAATGGCTGTTTTCAAAGCTTATAAACGCATAAAGCCTGCGGTTTTCTGTTTGAGCAGTTGCAGCGAATTCCTTCCAGAGAACAATGGTGACGATTAAGTCTGTTAAAGCGAGGCAAATCTACGACAGCCGTGGAAACTCCCACCGTTGAGGTGATCCCCAGATCGATTTTTGAGTTTTTTTGATGCGTTTATTTGGCCGGATGGAGGAATGTTATTGATCTGTGATCATCGTCGGTTTTTGCGATTTTGGTGTTGCTCTTAAAGGACTGCAAGTTTATTTGCTTCACTTCTGTTGAACATTTTTCGTTTTATGATTGATGGCAGGCGGATGTTTTGCTCAGCGACGGAACTCTTCAAGGGCTGCAGTGCCCAGCGGTGCCTCCACAGGTATACATGATATCTTAGTATTGGTTTGTATCTTGATTTGAAGATGCTGTCGATTTTCATTGAAATAGATATTTGTTCTGTTGCTATTCTAGTGAAGGCCTGTAAATCATTTGAATAAATAACGTAGCGTATCAGTAGATTATGCGCTGAATGTTTGGTCTGACTGAGCATAAAGTGCCAGGTTTCGATTTATTTGAATAAATCCGTAAAATTCCGACTTGAGGAAAAACCATCTGTAATGTATGTTCTGGTATGCTTATATTTTGATCTCTAACAGGTTGTTTGTTTTGTTTTACGCAGGCGTCTATGAAGCCTTGGAACTTAGAGATGGAGGCTCTGAGCATCTTGGCAAGGGTGTGCTTATGCTCTGTTTGAGTGGGTACAAAAGATCATATTTGCTAATTCTCATGCCGTGCATGCCTGTTAAATTTTATAAAATTCCCATTTTTTAAGACGCTGTCTTCTTTGGTGATACAAATATGTTGTAATTTCTGTTTATTGGGAGATATCAGTTCTTTAATGTAGTGTCATTTTTTCCTGTATATATATATATATGTATAAGTCATAGTTTGATTATATATTGATGCAGGAAAAACTTCTTTTTCGTCAACATGAATTTTGATCATAAAAAAGAGAGATATCATAATCACAAATGATCATTCAAGAATTTAAATAACATAGTCTAAGATAAATGAGCACCATTTTTGTATAGATGGCCATGGTATCTGTTGAGAAATTTAGGGCAAAGTAAACAAGAATCGACCCAATCCAGGAAGAAGGCAGGCATTTAACGCAGTGCCCTGCAAAGATGTTTACGTCTCGGAGTGAAATGGGCGACTTTCTTTTTCACTATTCGTAAAAGAGTAACAGGGTTACAATGTGACTTATTTATAATCATGTAGCATAACATGTAATTACAAAATTACCTAATAAACGTTATGGCGTTGGCCCCGCACTACCAACCCACATAATAAACTCCCCGCATTCGCTCGCTCCGCTCCAACATTAATTTCATATTAGGTATACGAGTCATACCTAACAACTCACCTTGGCGAATATCCAACCCCTTAGGAGATAAATACTTGGGAGTTTCTCATGCACCACGCGGGTTTGGCCATCATGCTTCTCTAAGAATCGTGAATGTTCAACAAGTCCAAGCAATGCAAGAACTTGCATGATAGAATCGGGTTTGGTCAACATATCAAATGCATTCTCATCGCATGAACCTTCGTAACAAGATCTCACCGTGCTAATCACCTTCCGATCTTGTGATACTCCGACATCAATGTGCTTGGTCCTCGCATGGTACACTCGGTTCTTAGCCAAGTAAATAGCACTTTGACTATCACAATGCAACTCGAACTCCACCTTGCTCAACGCCCGCTCCTTCACTAGCCCGTAAGCCATAAAGCTTCTTTAGCAACAAATGCATCGTCATATACTCGCTTTCAGCTTGTAGATAATGCCACAATAGATCGAACTCGTCGATTTTAAGATATAGGCCCTCCACCAAGAGTAAACACATACGCAAGCAGACTTTCCAGCCATCCAATCACCGCATAGTCCGAATCAACGTACCTCACAATCGAAGGATTATTCTCGCTGACCGCCAAAGATAATTCCATATGTCCTGTTAGAAGGTTCTTTATATCTTCGAAAATCCACTTGATCAGTTTCAATGTCGTCTTTCGGTTTAGACATGTATTCGCGTACTCGACTAATGTAAAAGATGAGCCAAATCGTGACGAGTACATATCAGTCAGACATCAAATGTACCAACTCCGCACCGGCATAAGGAACCTTGCCATGTCTTTGATTTCCTCATCCTGCCTTCTGACATCGTTCGAAGAAAGTCAACACTGCCAATGGAGGCGACATGCTTAGTATCGCTCATCTCAAACTCCGTTCAAAGACTTTCCTCAACATAGCCTCGTTGAGATACACAAATGTCTCGAGCTCTATCCCGCCGAATCTCCATTCCGAGAATCTTCTTGTAGGACCCAAATCTTTTCATGTGTCAAATTTCTTTGGCTTTAACAAAGCTTTCAAACCACGGACATCATTCATATTCTTTGCAGCAATCGAATATCATCAACATACAAGATATAAAAATAAATGTACCATCATTAAGGCTCTTAACATAAACACAACAATCATACTCACATCACTGTGAGCCAATCCGAACGCTGCGTGTGAGCGAACCGTACCATTGTCTCGGAGATCGGCTTCAACCCATACAGCGATTTCTTTAACCCGCAAACCTCGTATGCTCCCCGTCCGAGTCGAGTGAACCTTCGGGCCGCTCCATGTAACCGCTCTCCAAATCACCATGTAAGAGCGCTTTAACATCCATCCGCTCCAGATGCGTATCCCAAATAGCTACCAATGCAAGCACCGCCCGATTGAAGTACGTCCGACTACGGGGAGAAGATTTCATCATAATCTATCCCCTTCGTCGAGAAAATCCCTTTGCTACCAATCGAGCCTGAACTTTTCCTTCTTTTCCTTTGACATCGCCGGCTTCCCTTTATAGACCCACTTGCACCCAATAACCTTCTTTCCCTCGTGAAGTCGAACTAGCCTCCTCAAGTGTGATTCTTCCTCGCAAAGACTTGCCTCTCAACTACCGCACCCATCCACTTCTTTCTCCCGATCGGTAATAGCTCGTGCGGCCGGATCGTCACCGCCGGTGAGAAGTGCAAAAGGGACCAAGTCTTCGTAGCCCAACTGCCAGAGGCCTTTATACCGGTGCGCGGCTCGCTCATCTCGGCTAGATTGTAATTCTCACATCATCCGGAACGGGACCACTGTGTCGGATCCTCGAACCTTCAACTCCTCTCAACACATCGAACGCCGCTCTAGATCCATCTCTGCAGACTGCCTCTCAACTCTGAATCATCCCCTCGGCACCTTGTCTCGATCGCCGCAACATGGATTGCTCATCAAAGATCGCATCTCTTACCGATCACCGCCTTCTTGCACAGATCCCAAACTCGAATCATTTCACACTCTTCTTATAGCCTGTGAAGATGGACTTAGTTGGATTTTAGGATCAAGTTTCGATCTTTCATCTTCGTGTACATGCACATGGCGGTGACAACCGTAAATTCTTATGATCAAACTTAAATGGATTACCCGTCCATACTCTTCTCGCAACCCAAGCACGAACAAAGCCCGAGGTGATCTATTGATGAGATAACATGTCACAGACCATACTTTCCGCTCAAGCTTTTAGGAAGCCCCGTATCTGGCCTCAAGCATCTTGCCCTTCACTTCATGACCTATTCATCCTTTCTCTCGCAACACCATTCGCTTTGGTGTCTTCCGAACCGAAAAATGCCTCCGAATCCCATGCCTCGCAAAACTTCTTAAATCGTGAATCCGTGTACTGTGCCATTATCGTATTCGTATATTCTGATCTTTCTACCGCCTTGGTTCTCCAATTTAACTTTCCATACCTTGAATTTAGAGAAAACTTCAGATTTCGGTCAAGAAATACACCCAAACTTTCCTAAAAAAATCATCAATAAAGGTACATACCGAGATCCTCCCATCGATGCTTTCCGTGCAGCCCTCATACATCGGGACGCATATAATCAAGAATCCTTTAGTTTTACGCTCTCCAACATAAAACTCACCTCGGTCTCGTTTTCCAAGAGTACAGACCCCATAACAATTCCAACTGCAGCTTTTCACACTATGCAAGAATTCTTTATGTACCCCGTCATCCTACGTTCTCATCGATACGACTCGTACGCATATGTCATAACAGTACTATCATCATCCGACTCAAAGAATGAACTCCACCTACAATCGTACCCTAACAACAGAGATATTACTCGGCAGCTAACTCTCTCTCCCTTTCATCACAGCTTCTGCACCTTCACAATCCCGATGGTTTCCTATCCTCATCCGCTCAGAATAACACATTTCGATGTAGAGTGCCCAAGGAAATTTATCTTTCTCTTCAACTGGAATGTCCGACATCATATAATGTTCTAACCGTGTCATCATATATCTTAATTCGACTTCCAATACTGCCATAATATTGCGCATCTATCATCACCTAAAATGGGGATCGAGCGACTAGTCGTGGCCCGTATGAAGTAAACTACTCCCCGTTAGGTGTTATGTGATAAGAGCACACCGAATCAAGAATCCATGCATCCATGAACCGAGCCACAACCGAAAGCATATCACCATCACCGGCATCCGAATTTTCACCTTGCACCACATTCGTCGTACTTCGATGGTACATCACCTTCTCCTCGCCTCCGTTTCTTCGCCGGACAATCCTCCTCATACGACTCCGGCTCCTCGCACTTGTAGCAACGAATCGTCTGCTTGCCTTCGTACCTAGACTGGAATTTCGCCTTCTAGATCCCTCCTTCTCTTTCTTCCTTCCCCGATCCGTTTACCCTTAACATATAAATCGTCGCCATGAGAATTTTCCTCCGTATCTCGCTTCCGCCGGCCGCGAGCCAACAACGCCGCAAAGAATCTCATCAACTTTGATAGCTTCTTTCCCATATGTCGTAGCAGTCACCAAAAGTTGTCGAGAGTAAGAAGTAACGAACACAACAAAATCATCGCTCGGTCTTCATCCTCAATATTCACATCAAGCCTTGATAAATCCGTGATTATTTGATCGGGGCTTGGCCACGTCGCGCCGCATCGTAACCTTCCCGCATCTTCAGCCCACATGGGCTTTTGTTTCGTATACAATTTATTCGTCGAGATTTCGCCAAATCGAGCTTCCAATTCCTTCCAACCTCCCTCCCCGAAGATTTTAGGATTCATCACGTGGTACATAACCCCGTCCGCCATACATAGTCGTATGGTTGTCGCCGTCGTTGTTGCAATTCCTCCTAATCTTCATCCTCCATGGCATCTCGTTCCCTCGTTGCTCGCAAAGCCTTCGAGATCCCTTGTTGTGCCAACAAATCCTTCACCTGTTTGCCACAACCCGAAGTTATCAGCTCCATCGAACTTCACCACATCGAATTTCGCACTAGAAATCGTCATTTGAAATTTGATCTCGCAAAATAAAATTTTCTCGCAAGAATGAAAATTGCAACGAATTTTTTTTTTTTTTTTTTTTTTTGCTATTCTTCAGCAATTGCTGAAATCATTTTTTTTTTTTTTTTTTTGAATTCCCCCCCCCCCTCAGAATAAAATTGATTGATATGGGAAGAAAAAAATTTTCTTCCTTCCTTTCCCTCCGCCGAGGAATTTCGGGAGGAATTACGGAGAAATAAAGGATCCAATTAAATTATTTCCTCGATTTCTCTAAGCTTGCCTTTCCTTAATTAAGCTTTGTTTATTTCTTCCTTAATTGCTTGCGTTTCCTGCCTTCTCGTTTCTCTCCACCTGCGCAGAAGCTGATTTTACACTCTTAATTATGAAAATTAAGTTTCCTTAATTAAATTGCCTTAGCCGGCTTCCTTCTCCGCCTCTCAGGAACTCTGAAAGCAGACTGTTCGCAGTTCCCGAGTCGCAAAACCGCGATTCCGTGTGCCGAAACCGTTGTCACCTCACGCGAACTCCTCCCGCCCCACCCGCCGTCCTTCACAGAAGCCCGCTCCGCCGAATCGCTTTGCTCGCGAACTCCTCCCTCCGCCGAAACACCTTCGCAAACTCCCGAAGCCGCCGCCCGTCGTCTCCCGGCCGAACCGCTGCCCTCTTCGTCACCGAAGATCGCGATTCACCTTCCGTGCGAAAGCCACAAATCGCCGCAAAACTCGTCAAATCTCCAAATCCAAATACCGAAATTTTTCTCCGCCCTCGAACCTCGCCCCTCCGATACCACTTGTTGAGAAATTTAGGGCAAAGTAAACAAGAATCGACCTAACCCGAAGAACACGAGAGATTTAACGAGGTCCCAGAAAGATGCCTACGTCCCTGGAGCTGAGGCGGCGACTTCTCTTTTCACTATTCGAAAAGAGTACTAGGTTACAACAGACTCATTTATAATCATAGAGTACAACATGTAATTACAAAATTACCCCTCTAATAAACCGTGTGGCGTTGGCCCCGCACTCCTAACCCACATAATAAACTTCCTGTATTCACTCGCTCCGCTCCAACATTAATTCCATATTGGTGTGATATGAGTTGTACCTAATAGTATCAAAATAACAACATTCTATAATTAATTTTGAAAACCATAGTCCCTTAATGAAAGCACTCATAGCGTAGAGCCATATATGCTGTGTAAAGTGCAGGCCATTCGTGATGAATGAAATGAACTAGTGTTGATCTGAAACCAAGTTACGTAAGCTGAGATGATTGAGCCAACTTAAACTTGCTCAGAGATTTAAGCATCATGCTGCCATGGAACAAGCCATTTGATGAGCGTCATTGATTGTAAAATGTTCAAACAAGGGTTAGGAACTTGAAGAGTCTTTATTTGCCAAGGCAAGTCACCTAGACACCACAAATATTTAGTAGCAGTGGACTTGTAATATGTGGAAGTCATATCCTGCTGGTGTGCTTCTGTTAGTGCTTGTATGTCATACTTGTGTAGGCTCACTTGGCAATTATCTGGCTTCTTTACTTAGTTTTTCTGTACTTGTGAGCATTTTTTTTAGTACTATCTAGAACATTTGTTAAAAGTTGTGCCTGCCTTATGGCATCCACATAGTTGGCAACAAGAACTTTTTTTACTGCCTTGGCTTAGCTATTAGGATACTTCTAAGAGAATTTTGTTAGATTTAACCTAAATCAAGCCAAACACAATAAATGGGTTAGATAAATCCGCCGTTAAGTTAAATTTAATTTTTGTTTCTTCCGTTTATTAAATCTGGATTTACTAAATCCATCTTCTATTAGTTGGATTTTGAAGAGATCTAGGCATAGGAAAAAGATATTTTAAATAGATTTATGTCAAACACATCAACTAGATTTGATTGGATTTAACCTTAATTGAACCAAATATCATTTCAGATTTAATAATATTTATATTTAATAAATTCAGATTTAGTAAATCCTATTTAACTTATATCTTATTTGCAACCAAACGCCCCCTATGGTTAAGATGATTTCTATATATATTTAATTTCTTTAATATACAGATAAAAAACATTGGATTTGAAAATCACATAATGCATTTTATTGTTTGAACATAGGACAATGAGAATAATCGCAAAAAAATATTCTAAATAGTAGTATTTTCTTGAAACAGCTTAAAAAGTGGTCAAATAACGTCATCATGACAAATAAATAAAAACCAATTGGTTGTCCAAAATAAATGGTAGATTATGATCTATGATAGAGGATTTTAGCTGTTTTTCCATCTCTCTCTCTCTCTCTCTCTCTCTCTCTCTCTCTCTCTCTCTCTCTCCCCCCCCCACTCTTTTTGTTAGTACTCACTTGTTCAATGTATTTCCTTAATTGATTAATGAGAGCATAAAGAATTTGATTACTCCTTTTTCGGTCCTTATAGCTTCTATTTGCCAAGGGGTGTTTGGTAGGATACTTCTAAGAAAATTTAAGTTAGATTTAACCTAAACTTTAAAACACAATAAATAGGTTAGATAAATCATTATTAAGTTAAATTCAATTTTGTTTCTTCCGCTTATTAAATTCAGATTTACATTAAATCCACTTATTAGTTGGATTAGCAGATTTAGCATAGAAAACGATATTTTAAATAGATTTATGCCAAACGCATCAACTAGATTTGACTGGATTTTTAACCTTAATTGAACCAAACATCATTTCAGATTTAATAATATTTATATTTAATAAATTCGGATTTAGTAAATCCTATTTAACTTAAATCTTATTTACAACCAAACGCCCCCTATGGTTAAGATGATTTCTCTATATATTTAATTTCTTTAATATATAGATAAAATTGTAAAACATTGGATTTGAAAATCACATGATGCATTTTATTGTTTGAACATAGGATGATGAGAACAATCGCAAAAAAATATTCTAAATAGTGTATTTTCTTGAAACTATTAAAAAAGTGGTTAGTTGAATGTCATTGTGATTTCATATTGAAATAAAAAACTAATTGGTTGTCCCAAATAAATGGTAGGTTATGGACCTATGATAGAGGATTTTAGCTGTTTTTCCAGCTCGCTCTCTCTCTCTCTCTCTCTCTCTCTCTCTCTCTCCCTCTCTCCCTCTCTTCCCACTCTCTTTTTGAGTTAGTACTCACTTGTTCAATGTACTTCCCTAATTGATTACCCCTTTTTCGGTCCTGATAGCTTCCATTTGGCTAAGGGGGTAGGATACTTCTAAGAAAATTTATTTAGATTTAACCTAAATCCAGCCAAACACAATAAATAGGTTAGATAAATCCGCCGTCAAGTTAAATTCAATTTTGTTCCCCCGCTTCATCCGCTATTAACTGGATTTACTAACCACTTATTAGTTGATTAGCAGATTTAGTATAGAAAAGATATTTTAAATAGATTTACTTAACACATCAACTGATTTTACTGAATATAACCTCCAATTGAACCAAACATCGCTTCAGATTTAATAATATTTATATTTAATAAATCCATATTTAGTAAATCCTATTTTAACATAAACTTATTTGCAGCTAAACGCTTCCTAAGGTTAAGATGATTTCTAGGTACATATTTGGATCCAACGTATAAACATAGTATCCATAAATGCAAATTGTTTTATAGAATAATCAATTTTTCAATCAACTTTATTCTTTTTTTAACGTTTTAACCTTTTTTGCATCCTCAACTTAAATAAGTAGATCTAGCTGCGTGGTACCGCGTTAGTGAAGTTCTTCTCATATGTTGATGTCATAAAAAAGGGATTTAGAGGTGAATCCTTATTTGGATTTTTAAAAGTATGGTGTTTTAATGATGGTGTCTTGATTTGATTTGACCAAGAATATTGAATGACCGAATTCTTTTAGGATTTGATTTAAATTGATTTGATCAAATTAATTAAGTTTCTAGTAGCGGGAGTCAAACCTATTTTCTAGTCTAGAACTTTCTCGCTTCCAATTTTAAATTTATTCTCCTCAAAATTTAATATGCCAAGCTTGTGCCTAGTATCTGCATAAATAGCTAATTGATCCTTTGTTTGTTTGATGTTGTTTAATCGCTTCAGTTCATTGCTTTAAAGTTGTTTGTTCAACTCATATTTCACATTTATTTTGTCAACTTTAATTGAATCGAATAAAATTAAAAAATCAAAATTAATTTTATTTTTGTGACACTTGATTCAATTGTTTAGTTATTGGTGGAAGAATTTCATGACTTGTTGGTAATTTGAAGTTAGATGACGTTTTGTTAAATTTTTTTATGTATGCTTTTTAGTATGTGCTTGAAAATCAAACCAAGTCAGCTGGTTAGATCAGTCAACCGTAAATTGACTCCCCCTATCGATTTGGTTCAAAGTTAAAACCATCTTCGCTAAGAACTAGATGGAAACGGAAAGAACCTATAGTCAGAATAATAAAGTGATTTTTAGTTTGTTGAAATGCTTGGTTCATTTCATGGCTAAATTATGACTGTTTATTCAGGCAGCTAAGGCCTAATATTTTGTATGAATAATTTAAAGCCTAAAATTATTAAAGAAATTTAAAAATTTTAGAAGGATTATTCACTTAAATATGTAAGGTATTTAAATTTAAAATCATGAAAGATATTTATGCTTATGCTATGTATTTCATGAGGTTTTTTTTTTTCTTATACATACATCATTATTACATCAAACATATAATATATAAATAATTTTATTTATTCATTATCCATTTCAACCTGTCAACTTCTAGTTGAATCTTTCAACTTTGAACATTTATTTCTTCCGAGTCAATAGTTAGTTCGAATTTTAGAACCTTGGTTTATATGTTGATGAAAATAATTTGATTCCTATGAATCTTGGTTATCTTTTTTTTTTTTTTTAACTCGTGTTTGATTTAAATTTTTTTAACTTGAACTGAATTAAACAAATTAAAATCAAATTTATTTTAATTTTTTTGAAAGCTTAATTCGATTGATGTCCATTCTAAGACAATTTCAAAACTGGGCTAACTAACACATGCTGCTTGCCCTGATTTGATATGATCCAAGGTATCATGGAGTTTCAATATTTTCGGTTTTAGCTTTTGGATTGATGTTGACATTTTTAGAGCTTTTTAGCTGTGTTCTTCATAGTTTTGGAAAATAATTTGAATACATAGAGTAGTTGTTATTTTTGTTCTTTGTGTGAATGTTTGGTTGTACTCTTTTTTTTTAGTATTATGCAAATAATTTGCTTAATATGAGAAATTTTTATTTTTGTTTGTTTTTAGAATTTTTACCTTAAACTGAATTGACAAAATTCAACTAAAATGATTTTAATTTTGAGAAAGCTTAATTCAACTGGATGTCTATTCCAAGTCAATTTTAAAGCTGGGCTAACTTAGCATAGGCTGCTTGCTTGAATTTAACTGTTGTATGAATCAAGTTATTGAGTTTCATGACTTGGGGCTGTTTTTCTTCAGTTAGATGTTGTCATTATTTAGAGCTTTGTGGCTGTATTCTTTCTCAGGTTACACTTTGGAGAAAATAATTTAATTGGTTGCTGGTATTTTGCTTCCATGCGGATTTGTTTGTCGTATGCATTTGTTGTTTTTGCGTATTTTGGTAAGCCGGAAGACCTAATTCTTTTTTGGTTCTGTTTGGGGTCACCATTTTTTTTTTCTATTTTGTATTTTGTTTTGTTATTTTATGTTTTGATTGGAAACAAAATATGTTCGATATTTTAATTAAAATATGATTGTTATTGAAATCAATCAAATCACATAAAAATTATTTTGAGTGTTTTTAAAAATAATTTTATTTGTATTTAGAAATTAAAAATAAAGACATTAAAGACTCATTCAATAAACATGTTTTAAAAAATAAATCAAAAAAACAAAAGCGAAAACTAAAAATAAATTGATCCCAAACAAGCCATTTCAAATACTTTCTGCCTCAAATAATTTCCATTTTATCTTTATAAGTAGATTTGAATAACCTTGATGATTTCTGTTTATGCTGAGCTCTGAACAAGCGAGTCTTATCTATGTTGTATCTTTCTCATCATGTTTATTTAACATGATTCTTGTGAATCATTGTTGAAAATTGTTTTTGCCCAATAATATTGTTGAGATTCACTTTTGTTGTTTGTTTAAGAACTTTTGCGAGATTAAATCTGTTATAGTCCCAAACTGACAAAAAATGGATTTAGCATGATTCTTGGATTTAGTATTTAGCCTGCTTAATACTTGTACAATCTTAATTCCGGTTTCCACTTGCTTTGTAAATAATCCTCAACAGCATTTATTAAAGGCTTGCCTATAAAATTACTGAACTGTTTCTTGCCTGTCCATCCTTATACAGGCTGTTCAGAATGTAACGCTATCATTGGACCAGCATTAATTGGGAAGGTATGCTTAGCTATTATTTTCTATTAGTATTTTTTTCCTTTCCTTCTCTCAAGCACAGCTGGAGGGAAGGCAAAGGATGTGAACATTGTTGCTGATATATTTGTGAACTTTTACAGGATCCAACAGAGCAAGCACAAATCGATACCTTCATGGTGCAAGAGCTTGATGGAACTTCTAATCAATGGGGTTGGTAACAAAAGGTGTCACTACATGTGCTTGATATTTTTTTTTTAATTTTTTAGTTTTTGAGCCTAATTGGCATTTATTAATTCAGTTCTGATGTTATAGCTTTTATTCAATTAATATGCTTCACCTTAGCTGGGTGCAAATGGCCATATTGGCGGTATCTCTTGCTGTTTGCAAAGCTGGAGCTGCAGTGAAGAAGATTCCTCTACCAGGTTTGAGAACTTTCTTTTTACAAATTTTCTTTATATGTTGTAAATCAATGCTATTATTGATTGTCTGCAGCACATTGCTAATCTTGCTGGAAACAAGTAATCTCATTTTACTCACCAGCATTCAATGTTATCAATGGAGGGTCACATGCAGGAAACAAGTTTGCTAAGTGCAGGTAGATTCATCTTTCTATTGGTACACTTCTACTGTGTTTTTCTTATGAGCCTTTTTCTGAAAAGGGTATTTGATTATTGAAAATTGGAAATTATTTTTTCATTCTTTGTTTTAATACTCAGGAGTTTATGACTTCCTTGTTGAGCAACTTTCATTTAAGGAAGCAATGAGGATGGGTGCTGAAGTATATCACAACCTAAAGGTGATAGATTGTCCACGTGCCAATTTTTAACTTTTCTTGTTTCAGTTTACTTTCTTGTCTTCTGATGGCTTCTTCCACTCTTCTAGGCTGTTATTAAGAAGAAATACGGTCAAGACGCCTACCAATGTTGGGGATGAAGGTGGTTTTGCACCTAACATTCAGGTCTGCACCCCTTGAAAGAATTGTTGATGGCCACTATAGTTTCTGATAGTTGTAGATTTCCCTTGTTTACGTTATTACAGTAGTCGCAACTCTGCATCATCAACTTTTTAAAGTTTTTATGATTTTACTCTGTTTACATCCATGACCTTTGGTTGCTTCGGAGATCATCTTCTACTATTAGGTTCGCAACAGGTATTTTTTTTTTCTAAAAGGAACTCAGCTTACCTTTACGGTGCCTGTCCTATACCTTCCTGTGACATAGTGCCATGTTTTGACCTCAATGCACAATTAGGGCTATAAATGCAAAAGCAAAGTTTAGGTGTTGCATTTACGCATAGGAATATGATTGTATGTATGTAAATGCCCCAAATAAAAATAGAGGAAAAAACTGTTATAGTAATGAAAATACCATACACTACTAAAAATAATGACACTTGTATTCCAGAAATCATGGAAATAAAATAGCGGGACCAAGAAATAAGTTATCACAATGTTCTTTTATGTACAATAAAGTTTGTGAGTTGACAATTTATTTGATCACTTTGCCTTCAATACAAATATTGCCTATTTTTAAGGATCAAGTCTAGCTGTTGCATATATATATATATATATATATATATATATATATATATATATATATATATATATATATATATATATATATATATATATATTTATATACATACATACATACATACATACATACATATATATATATTGAAAAAACAAATAAAAAAATAAAGAATAGATGTTGCACAATACACTAACAACAACCACAGTCCCTATCCATCAGTACTTGTGCAAGGTAATCAAAAGGATTTATTGCTTCATAAACAACGCTTTCCAATTGTAATTACATAACGTGATTGGGATATTCCTTAAATAAATACAACGTGGTTGTGTTAGTCCTCAAGTAGAGATAAATCTGCCACCATGAGTATTGATAATGATAATGAAAACAACTCTGTAAAGTCTGGATGATAAAGATAACTCCGTAAAGCTGCTTTGCATTGAAATCTTTTTTGGGTTTAAAAGTGAGCTATGGAAATGCTTAAATTAGACGTACAAATCTTAAACCCTAAACAGTCTGTTTGTTGTCCTTTGTTTATTTCCCCCATCTATTTTTTTCTATAAAGGAATCACGTTTTCTTTTTTTTGTGACATTTAACTGAAACGCAGGAGAACAAGGAGGGCCTCGAATTGTTGAGGACTGCTATTGCTAAGGCTGGTTATACTGCAAAGTATCTTCTTTGCCCTCGTGTACTCCTCTTTACCTCTATATTTAATGTATTGTTGAGTTCTCTGTTCCTTTGTTTTTGCACTCTGACGTCTATCAATAGGTTGTTATTGGAATGGATGTTGCTGCCTCTGAGTTTTATAATGATAAGGACCAAACATATGATCTGAACTTCAAGGAAGAGGTATGCTACTTTTTCTTATTTTGCAAGTATAAATTTTGACCTTGCACTCTTGTTTAATATTTTTCAATCACATCTTCTCTTTCTTTATTTATTTATTTTTACTTTGCTTTACTCCTCATATTGATGAGCATATCATTGTTCCATTCCGCAGAACAATGATGGCTCACAGCAGAAGATATCAGGAGATAGTCTGGGAAATGTATACAAGTCATTTGTACCAGCTTATCCCCATTGCATCCATTGAGGACCCATTTGATCAGGATGATTGGACCAATTATGGGAAGCTAACTGAGGAGATTAAGTCAGAATGTGCAAATTGTTGGCGATGACCTTTCTTGTCACTAACCCTACTGTATATCCACCATTATATGTTTTCTTTTCTCAACATTTTTGTTTTGAATCACATGCATTGTTGTTTTCCTTTTCTCAACATTTTGTTTCTTTGAATCATGCTGTTAAAGTGTCAAGGCTATCAAGGAAAAACTTGCAATGCTCCTTCTTTTTGAAGGTAATGCAAGGAATGTTCATTGCTTTGATTATATGGAAATTTTCTTGAAGTTGAGGCTTTATGGTCATTCGATATTCTTATGTTGGGGGTTGCTCATAAGCATACATAGCACTTAATTTCCGTGTCTTTTTATGTTTTCGATGTTTGTACTGCCCAAATCTTTCAAATTACATAAAAAATACTCTCCTTTATTAACTTTTGAAAATTGGAAATACACTCTTTCATGCATAAAAAAGGTGGTATATATATATGTAAATATTAATGTTTAGGTGTTAGATATGTAAGTACATAGGAATTCAGTGGTATGTGTGTACATCTTTGTGAGGCGCTTAACAATACATTGGTTGTTGGCTCAGCTCAGAGTTTATTTGAGAAGGATACTGAACATCAATATCAATGTTTTATGGCAGGTGAACCAAATAGGCTCTGTTACTGAAAGCATTGAGGCTGTGAAGATGTCCAAGTCTGTTGGCTGGAGCATAATGGCAAGCCACCGGAGGTAATAACCAGAAGTCATCAACGGTTATTCTCCTCTTTAAGTAATTTACTTCTAACTTTGTTTCTGACTCAGTGGTGAAACTGAGGATACTTTCATTGCTGATCTTTCCGTTGGCCTGGCAACTGAGTTACTTTCTTGCTTATTATTTTGTTATTTACATGAGAGGTTGGATTTTGTGTGCAGCTCTTCAAGTAAATTATAAAGTTGACATGGACTTTATTGGTCATACTTCATCTTTTCTAGGGCCAAATTAAGACTGAGCTCCATGTTTGTCTGAGTGCCTTGCCATACAATCAGGCAAGTTTAATATGTTAATCCTTTTAATTACTTGAGATGTGATGATAATTAATTATGTTTACATCATAGTTTTTAGTTACTTTCCTGACAAATTAGCATAAATTTGGGGAGGGCCTTTTAAAAATTGATGTACCTGCCTGAAATTCAAGCAAAATTATCATATTTATGGCTTTTCATTTTGTTTTTTTTTATTATTTTTTTATTTTTATTTTTTTGTGAAGTAGAAATTAGCTGAAATTGAAACTTTTAACTGACTAAAATTGAAATGGAGGTTAAAACCCCTTTATTTCGCTATATTTGATTTCTGATTCAGTAATTTGTGTGAAATGAAGTAAAATCAAATAAAAACTCAACTATAGATGGTCAGTTGAGTTTTTAACCATCTAAATTGAAATAAACCCAATGTAGCTGTTCTTCTCTTTCGTGTTCCAATCAAGACGAATACGTTATGTTGACTTATTTTTTCTTTTACCCAGCTTTTGAGGATTGAGGAAGAGCTTGGTGACGCTGCAATTTATGCTGGAGCTAAATTCAGAGCCCCTGTGGAGCCCTACTAGGGAAGACCAATCAGTACTGTTTGAATCTTTTTATCTGAAGAAGTCTCCTTTGGTTTGCTAATGGCTCCATGGTTTTGACTAGTTTGTTTTGTATAATGTATCCTTAGAGGAATATTGAGGACTTGTTCGACTTTAGCTGGTTTTTAGCAGATTAATCTCAGATCAATTTCCTTGATCATTGGCGTCATGTATTCACTATTTGTGGTACTTGGAACGCCGGTTATATTTGTTTGAATGCGAAAACTTTTGGCAGTATGGATTTCTCTAATTTCGACCTAGTTTGCGTATCATGGATTTACGTCCTTAGGAACAAGACTCTGTAGCAGACGGAGGTCTTCGTGAGTCTAAAAAAAGAAAAACGGGGCATTTACATACATAGCGCCCAATTCTTATGTATTTATTTATCTCACCTAAAATTTAATATTTACATTTGCATTAAATTTTTAATGCGGCATTTAAAATAGTACCATGACCACTTTTTAAAAGTTAAAACGCATAAGAATTGTGTGCTATGTAGGTAAATTTCCCCCCCCCCCCCCCCCCCCCCAAAAAAAAAAAACATATGGTGACCGTTGATCTGGGGCTTATAACCCTTTTCTAGTAGTCATCCCAAGACGATTGCGCATACTCATTATAAATTTTTGCTGCTTATCATCCAAGACAACTCTACGTCTTCTTTATTATTTTGGTTCTATCATTAGGGTTTATGGTCCAATAAAAAGCCTATTTGAAGGCACTGTTATTTTCACTAACTTTTTTTATTGTCTCAGCATATTTTTCAGAAGGAAAGGTACAGGCGAATGTTTATCAACTTTTTCAGATCATCAATCATCCATTTAGTTCAGCTCTAAAGATTGTTCAATATTTAAGCATACTATCAGTTAGCATTATTTTGTCTTTGCATTGATTGCTTCAAAGTCTAAACTCCTTAATCAAACCTAGAACTAAAGTGATATATTGGTGAAATAGTTGGAATCATGCTATTACAAAACAAAGAATCCTACGGAAGCTTTAACGAAGCTCTCTTAAAGTGAATTTTGTTAATTAAAAATTTGTGTACAACAACAACAAAGCCTTAATCCCACTAAGTGGGATCGGCTACATGAATCCTTTTTCTCCATTGCGTCCTATTTAATGTCAAATTTTCGTTTAATTTCTAATAGATTAAGATCATTCTTTATGCAATAAGCCCAAGTTTTCTCAGGTCTCGCCTCTGCTTTTCTTAACATAAGTTGTATTTAAAACATCTACTCTCCTAATCGGATCATCGTGTGGTCGACGTTTAATGTGACCAAACCATCTAAGGCTTACTCTCTAATTTTATCCGTCATCGGTGCACTCAACTCCTATTGGATGGATATATTCATTTCGCATTTTGTCTCTAAGTGTAGCCACTCATCCATCTAATCATTCTCATCTCGGCAACACTTGGGTCTAACATTATGCTTCTCTTTTAAAGGCCAACATTCAGCACCATAGAGCATTGAAGGTCTCACCACCATCTTATAAAATTTTCCTTTCAGTCTAAGCGGTACTTTCTATCACACAATAGGCCGGACGCATTCCTCCACTTCAACTAACCAACCTGAATTTACTATTAACATCCCCATCTATATCACCATCGCTTTCAACAACTTAATTCGAGATATCTAAATCGTTCACACCTTTTAATAATTTGATCACCCAAAGTTACACTTCGTCACTAGACCTACTATTACTAAAAATTACATTCCATGTATTCATTTTAGTTTTACTCAAATGAAGACCTTAGACTCCAATGTAGACTTCCATAATTCAAGTTTTTCCTGGACTTTTCCCCGGGTCTTATCCACCAGGAGGATATCATCAAGAAAAAGTACATGACTAAGGCAATATCCTCTTGTAAATGGCCGCAAGACCATCCACAATAAAGCAAAAAGATATGGGCTTAAAGCAATTCCTTGATGTAAACCAACAATAGTAAAATACTTGGTCAATCCTCCCTTCGCCCCGAACACATGTAATAAATTTATCATACATATCTTTAATGACTTGAATATAAGTCAAATCAATACATTTCTTCTCAAGGACTCTCCAAAGAACATCTCTAGAACCTTATCGTAAGCTTTTTCTAAATCAATAAAATCAAATGTAGATCCTCCTTATTATCTCTCCGTACTTCATCAAACATCTTAATAAATGTATATTTCATGGTAGACTCGTTCCGGCATAAATCCAAATTGATTACAGAAATCTTTCGTAATACGTCTTAACTCTATGTTCAATTACTCCTCTCCTAGCAACTTTAAAGTATGACACATCAATTTAATTCCCCATAATTTGCACACTCTTATGCATCTCCTTTTATTCTTAAAATGAGGACCAAAATGCTCCTTCTCCACTCCCCTCGGCATCTTTTGTTTTTAAAATAATATTAAAAGTTTAGTAAGTCAGTAGAAAACCCCCAAATCACCTAAACATTTCCACACTTCAATTGATATCAATGTGTCCTACAGATTTTCCTCTCTCGTTTTCTTTAAAGCCTCATTAACTTCTTTTACTAATGCGACGGTAAAAGTGAAAAAGTTTTATTATTATTAACTCCATATTAAGATCACTAAGGTCGATCATACTTTCAAAGATTTCATCATTAAAAAGTTTATCAAAATAACTCACCTACCTATGTTGAATATCTTTCTAAGAAAAGCACTTGATTTTCATCTTTAAGACACTTTACTTGAGTTAAATCTTTACTTTCTTTTCTCTTTGTTTCAGCTAGTTTATACATATATTTTTCACCTTCCTTAGTATCTAACATGTTATAAAGATCACTAGTGCTGCACTAGCGTCACGTATTATTCTTTTTTACACTGGCGGCCGTTTTATATTTTTCCCACCCTCTACGCTTTTACATTTAAACCAATTTTTATAACATAACTTCTTATATTTTATCTTTTCTTGCACATTATTATTCCACCACCAACTATTTTTATTTATAGAAACTTTTTCTTTTGATTCTCCAAGTACATCTTTAGCCACTTGTTTAATAGTATTAGTTAAATTTTCCCACATAACATTCGCGTCTTCATGAGCATCCCAAATATTTAAATCTTGAATTTTACTCATAAAAATAATTTTATTTGTGTCTTTTAGGTGCCCCCATCTTATTCTACGATGTTGAATCCTAGTATTCTTTATTTTACAACTCTTCATCTTAAAATCTAGAACTAATAATCGAAGTCGGGTACTTAATTGCTCACTTGGAATGACCTTACAATCCTTACAATTCCCGACGATTCTTCTTCTCATAAGAAAATAATCAATTTGTGTTTTATTAGATCCATTCTCCAAGTAATAAGATGCTCATCTCTTCTCTTGAATAAAGTATTGGTAATAATCATATCATGTTGCATATGCAAAATCTAAATGGCTCATTTTCATTAATCGCTCCATAACCGTAGCTACCATGAATATTTTGAAATCTTCTACTACCTCTACCGACATGTCCATTTAAATCTCCTCCAATAAAAATTTTTTCTTCAAGGGTATCAAGTGTATTAAGTCTTCTAAATCATTCCGTAATTTATCTTTAGAGCCTATATCTAAACCAACTCGAGGAGTTATGCGCACTTATAATATTAAAAATCTTAGTATCAATAATAATCTTAAGTGCTATAATTCTATCTCCAACTCTATTAATTTTAACAATATTATCTTTCAAACTTTTATCTATAATTATACTCTACACCATTTCTAGTACGACTTTACCGTAATACCATAGTTTAAAATCCTTAAGTTATCAATTTCCTTAGCTTTTTCTCCAACCCATTTAGTTTCTTGAATACATAGGATATTTATCTTTCTAGTGATCATAATATCAACCAATTCCATTAATTTACCATTGAGAGTACCATATTCCAAGATCCTATCCTAATACTAGTATCATGGACTAACTTCTTTACCCGCATCCGTCCGTAATGTAAATTAAAAATTTGTGTACTCAATGAAAATTTAAATATACGAGTCGGAAACTTATTTTTTAAAAAAAAATTTAGGTGTATTCCATAGAAAAAATCTGACTGAAATTATTGAATAGAAGATAAAATATTTAATGTATCATTGTTGTTATAAAATCATTAGTATGTTTTGTTAATAATATTTCTTACAAGTACATCATCTTAATTTTCTTAGTGTTAATCTAAAAGAATGTTTCTTAGAGCATTAATGCTGGAGTTAAAAAGACTAAGTAAATTTTGGTGTGCAATTGCTTGGCATCATATGCGACAAATTATTCAGCATTTGTTCTTTTTTATGTGTAAGCTTCGCTCAAACACATTTTTTGATATTAAATATTTGTTACTAGAAAATCACGCCTAACCTCCAACGGAAGATATATTATCATAAAAATATATCAAAGGAGGCAAATAGTGGTGACCATATTATAATGGACATACAAAAGTGTGTTTCACCATATAGGGTGCAATATATTATGATGTTATGGCCTTCAGTTGTTATCTTGCTTATTGTTGCACATTTTGATTATGACATTATGGTATAAATCGTGAATATTAGTGATGGATTGAAGGGTCACAATAAAAAAATCATCTTTAAATGTCATTTATATGTCTTATAATTTCTTACTAGAATGTTTTTTTATTCATGCCCTGTTTGATCATGTAATAGTTCTTTCATCCCTTTTCTCTTTTTATTTTATTGAATCCAGAGTTTGTGATTTTCTTGAGGTGTTAGATTATATTGTTTTGAACTTAGTTCTGCATCGTTTTGTTCGTTTTGTTTTCTTCCATGTTCATGACTTCAATTTGTCTTTAGATTTTTTAATTATTTTGTGACGTGATTGCCTTTACATAGATTCACTTGGGCACTCACGTAGTTATTGGGGAATATATATATATATATATATATATATATATATATATATATATATATATAAAGCTATTAAGAGTGTTGTGTACTTATTATTTCAAAAAGATGAATATCAACGTTCTCATAGATGTAAATTTTGACAAATTTTGTATTAAAAAAGACTTTCTCGTTACAAATAAATTTAAATAAGTAGCAAAAATATTGTTGTCAAAAGAAATGTGAAAAGTCTAGCTCGAATTGCCTAATATGTTTAGATAGTTAACAAATAAAAAACGGCTTTGTGTATTTTATCATTAAATTTGATGATACATAATAGAAACTCGTCTCTTGCTAAAGCATTTAGATGTATTCTGTTTTTTTAGAGAAGGTTTATGTTATATTGGATAATCCTCTTAAAAGGATCAATTATTATAAATACATCCAATTAAAAAAAAGAGATGTTTTTAAAGTGAGTGTTGCTCTTTCTCTCTCTCTCTCTCTCTCTCTCTCTCTCTCTCTCTATTTATCTCATATATCTCTCTATATGTATCGAGAAAGTATGAGGTAGAGAGAGATGTTTTTAAAAAGTGATTCACTGTTGCAGCCACATTCAATAGTAAGTTAATAAAAACTTCTACAAGAGAGGTGATTATAATGACACTTACTCCAAGCTAACTCCCTTTCGGAAGGGAACTGATAGAATAATTGGCCCAAGCCTTACTTCAAATGTGAAAACCCTTTGATGTAGTCTAAGTGTCAAGCATTTATAAGCATGAGCCTGTGCTTTTTGGAGTTGATATGATGTACTGAGGTTGATCGACAAAAGCTTGCAGAGGTGATGTAGTGCTTTGCATTATTTAATAATGTGAGTTATGGATTATTAATTTGTGTGGCATGGTTGCAAAGAAATGGAAACTCGCTTAGAGCATGCATGCATAATTCTATACATTATAAGAGTGTGACACAAGTCCATTAGTACATACCTGCTGTCGCCACATGATGCACTTAAGGTGGTCAAAATGAACAAAAATTGCTATTGATTGAATCTCCATATTCAAGGGGCAAAATTGGTTGACCATGGACATTAGATCTAAGTGAATATACTGGGAGTTAATCTTATTGTTGTCCCATTGCATAGTTGATTGATCATAAAATTGTGGAAAACTACGAGCCAAGTTTTTGTTTCATATAAGATAAATGAGAAAGAAATTTAATTGGAATGTTTTCATGTGAGAGAAGAGGTGGGGTTGGTGGAAGTGACTTGGCTAAGCACTGGCGGCCTTAGAGGATCATATTTTAAATTAAATCAAACATTAATATAAACCAACCAAATTAAATTTTAGATCTCTTGACATGAGAATGACCTTTGCTGCTCTTTGAAGATAACATTACAGGGTAAATTCTTAAGGGTGATTTATTTGATTAGTTGATGTTTTGAATGGTTTGAGAAGTACACATTCTTAAGTTTATTTTAGGCACTTTTGATGATCCATTATTTAAGGTGATCATTTGAGAACATGCAAAGTCTCGACTCAAGCAAATCAAAAGGGCTTATCATTTTAAAGCATAAGATAAAAGTGCTTGATTTTATATGGTGTTATATTTTGATATTCTAATAAGGATGTGGAAGTATTTTATATGCTACACATAATAATTTATGTGATATATTTTCTTTCATAATCTTGAATACAAGCTCGTTACTGAAATATTTTAAATAATATTTATATTATTATATGATAAAATGCTTATTATTAATTTATTTGCTTATGAAAATATTATTATGTTCTTAAAATAATCTTTAAATTTATTTGGTCTTAGTTTTATGGATTTATTAATTGAAACTTTGGTGTTATCTATCTTTTAGGAATAATTTTAATTAATTAATCGATATGTCGTGTTTTCTCGCATCGACATGTTGCTTTTAATGTCGTGTGGAATTGAAGGTTTTGTTGTTCAAAAATCAAACGCGTTGAAAGGTATAACATAACTTTTATGTGATAGGTTTGATTATTCTTAACTTGCTGAAACATTGTATCGGTCGTGGCTTAAAACCCAATAGATTATTTCCCTACTCTTATATGAAGATTTATAGAGTTTAGATTAGTTTTGGGGTCTTATTCTTCCTATAAGGGTAAGCTCCATAGTTAATTTATTTCTAAGCAACCAAAGTTACTTAAAAAAACTCGTATTGCTGGGCTGGTTTTGCTCTCAAGAAATTTCTAAGTTTAGGTTTTCACGATTAGATACTGATCTAAACGGAAAGGCTCAAAAGCTTAATAGTTAACGGTAACCAAAAGGAGAAAGATAGAGGGCACTTAAGATACCATGGAAACCTCAGTAGTATTAAGGGATTATCCTATTGTTTGGCACTTAACATTTTTGAAGAAAAATTTAATGTTTCATCATGATGCTTTATTGTAGTGTTAGATCATAATTTCCAGATTGGTTATAAAAAATCATGTAGGAGCCAGTGCAGATGTGCGTCAGAACGATGAACAACCTCGTAGTTCAGGTGAAGTTCTACCTAGTAGGCGGAAACTTTGAAATCCCTAACCTAAAAGAAGGAAAAAAAAAACATGGAATGTAATGAATCCTACAACTTTACTCCTCGAAAGGGGTTGTCATTTAAATCCATATAATCGCATTCAAAACCACATGCGTGGGCTAGTCTTCGATGATGTGTTGATAGGGTAGTTTGCTTGTCAGAGTAATAGGTCGTACGACTTGATTATAAATTAGGTTGCCTAAGTATGTGTGGTTTGAAAAATATCTTAAGACTAATGCAAACATATTTTAAAATTTCAAATTTAAATATTTTATGCCTCACCACAATCAAATGTTTAGTTTTAATTAAGATGCACCGAAGCAACAGTGAATGGGTTATGCAAGTCTTTAATGCAGATGAATGCATAAAGGTTTGTTTAAATGTGTCTGTGATGCGTAGGCAGAACTCACTCTATAAGGTAAAGTATTCTACGGTCAAACTAACCCTTCATGCAATGAGGAGAGGGGCCACATGGCTAACAGAGCAATATGTTATGCATATGTTCATGCATCATGTTATCGTTCATATTCCTAATTCAAAAATTAATTTTCATCGAATTTTATTTGGTTTCAATCGAGGTTTTTTGTGATGAATGATTTTTTTCTATGATCGGTGGAATGTGGTCATCTAGATTATTACTTTTTGGATATAATTTTTATTTTGAAAAGTTAGTCAAGTTATTTGTGGTTGGGGTAGAAGATTTAGTGTTTAAATGAGCTTCAACAAGAATCCAAAAGGCGCAAATGTAAATATCGAATTGCACTGCGTACCTATCGAATGAATACAAACAACCGATCGTATGGGCATCAACCCTAACTTATGTCGACTTCCGCTAACCAACATCATCCTAACTACTATTGATGGTTTAGTTGAGGTTCGATTTCGCTCAGAGCCTAGTGTTCTTTAGGTGTTCATGTTTATAGTCATTGACCCAACACTTCCAACTTGAAAAGAAAAGAAGACTCAAAGGACTAGGTTAAGCCATACCGCTATTTCTTTGCGTAGCCCTACAAAATAGAGTAACACACCCCAATAACATGTAAATTAAATATATGTGTCAATTTATATTGTCTTTTAGTAGCTCTACAAAACAAAGCTAGGAATTCTTCTAATAGAAATAATGTATTTAGTTTGATTAATAAATGAAAGTTAATTATTATTCTTTTATTTGTAGACACACCCAATAATGACTATGGTTTTCCTCCCATTCTGAGGTTGTCTAAACTGATTTGCTTAGTCCAAAGAGGTGGCCAAGCCTACTTCGACCTGAAGATTATTGCCTACTAAACTATGGGTCGAGTCAATGGCCGCCAATCGAGTGTTTTAATGTTATAACAATCGTATAATTTTTTAAAATAGTATTTTAGTTTTGAAAATATGAGACCGAACTAATCGATACATTTAATAATTTAAATAAACGTACATAACACTATAAGCCATGCACTCTATCTCGATGAATAGAAACATTACTTCGATAATGAGGATTGATTACATAAAGTAGAATTTACGATATCTATTCGTCCGTGAAATATTTATGTCGAGAGAAAAGTTCCCTCACCTAATATGAGAGAATTTAGGCGTAATTTATATTACATGGGTTCTGTAAAGTTCCTTATAGAGTAACTCCATAGTTAATTACATTCTAAATGACTAAAGTCACTTAAGAAAACTTCGATTACATCAAATGGTTTTGCTTCAAGAATTTGTTTAAGGTTTTCATGATTGACATCGGAAAATTCTAATGTGGAATGATCTAATTAGGAATGCTTACTACATCTGTACTAAATGAAAGGTAGGGGATGTCGCTGATCTCAAGTAAAACCCCTATGATTTCCCAAACTATCCTATTGTGTGGCTTTATATTTTGGAAATGATAATTATTTGATGTTTCAATCCTGTTGATTTTATTTATTTAGGGATTATATTTGCACGATAGAATCATACAAATGGCTTGAAAGATAGGAGGTTTTATGCCGTGATGAACGACGACCTCAAAATCCTATGAAGTGTCAGATCTTAGATTGCACAACATGATCGTGTAAAAGCCTAAAAGATAAGATTATGGATTTATGTCACTTTAGGCAAAATAACCCCAAAGCTCTATGGATTGTTATTTAATTCCCATAAAAGTTTAGATTGTGTAGACTTGTTTGTTTCTAAAGATGTTTGTTCTATAGTTCGTCGTGGCCGCCCACAAAGTTAGCTCCAAGCTCCTGTCATGTATTATTCCCAGTTCAAGGATTTTAATTTAGCGGTGGGCTTAAGTCAGATTAAGCGACACCGATTAATATCCTGCTTCGCTTCCCTGACTCGACACCACTATTTTCCTTTGAATTCAATTTCAACTTAAACAAGCTGTTATGCCTCCAGTGGACTGTAAGATACCCGTTAGCAACTGCCCGTTACCTCATCCGAGTGACCTTCGTAAACCTAAAGTAGGAATCGAGTTTGTTCATTCATTTTGAAAGTATATATTTAATTTTGAATTGTGTTGTTTTATTTTGCAAGTGTATTTTGTTTTAGAGGTTTAGAAAGGTAAAACATGCATAAAATGACAGAACGAGAGTAAGTAAAGCAAAGTTGAAAGTGCGGTAGATAAACCCGTAAAAAGTGTATGTTATCTTCTACTACTTCCGCTGAAATGTTAGTATTCATAGCATGTATGTATATTTCAAAAAACAGAAAGAAACAGAAATTGCCACTAGGATAAGTAGTAACGCAGCCTAAACGAGTTAAATTTAAAAGAGACCTCAATCTATGACTTGGCGGGTCTCCGTCGCCGCCGAACAAGATTGTCGCTGCTTTAAAATATTATATATATATATATATGTGTGTGTGTGTGTGTGTGTGTGTGTGTGTGTGTGTGTGCGTGTGTGTGTGTGTGATTTTGGAAAGTAGCTTTTAATTTTAAAAATACGACACCGAACCGATCTCATACATATACAATAGTTTAAATAAACTAGCACTACACCGCAAGTCATGTACCTATCCCGAGGAATAGGCACATAACTTGATAGCGAGGCTCGATGTTGACCTCATTTTTGGCGAGGTCTAATTTTCCTCTTAGTGTTTAGGATCTAGCCATAGGACTTTCCTTTTGACTATCCTAGAGGACTAGAGATGGGACCCATCTTGTTTTAGAAACTCAAACCGACTCTTTACAAGTTTTGAAGTTCTGCTCGTATGGTTGTCGACCTCTAATATTTAGAAGATCGAAACTAACACGACGGAGCTCGAAATGAGTCCCCATAGGATCATTAAGCCTTAGAGTTGCCTTGTGTACGATTTACACCGCCGCACGCACGAATTTCTCAATTCGGACCCTCGGCACTTTTAAACACTGAAATTCACATCACTCTAACTTTTATTTAATTCAATTAATTAGAATTAAAATAAATTTTGAAAGGATCGATCGCGGATCGAAATTTTGATGAAATTGAATTTGACACGTTTTTTGACACGACCGTCGACGAGGTTATCCAAACGACTTCGGATGACAAAAAGGACTGCGCCGTTGCGTCCGGAACGTCAAAATTACCTAGGAAGGACACTAATTTTGATATTGTTTCGTGCGGGGTCGAATTGGGTTCGAATCGGCGAATTTAAATGAAACAATAATAAAAGAAAGGGGTGTGTGGAATAAAAAAAAAAAGAGAAAATGAAAACACCTAAATCCCTAACCCTCACACTCACACCTCTAGCCGTCGCTCCTCTCTCCCATTCGCGAATGGAGCCGACCGAGCCCCCTTCTCCTCGCCGAGCCCCTCTTCTTCCTCGCGAAGGTTCGGCCCGAGGTCCCCTCTCCCGTACTCTGGTAAGGCTTCCACCTGCTCTCTGCCGCACTCCAGCTTTTCGTTCACCCTACCTCCACGCTCTCTGTCGCGACGTTTGTCACTTCTTCTCTGTCTTTGTCGCATTCCGGTTCACCTCTACGTAGGTTGAGGCAAGTCACTTCTCCTCCCTTGCCTATATAAAGCCCCACTTGGGGTAGGGTTTGGGGTTGGCCAAAATCTTTGGAGAAGGGGAGGTTCTGCCGAATTTTGTTTTGGCTCTACATTCTTGCTTGGCCTCTCGATACACCCCTGCTTGACTACCCGATACTCTTACTTATCGGCTCGGTATTCTTGCTCCATAGTTCGATTTCTGTAACTCCCTTTTCCTTCGAGCATTGGAGGTAAGAACTATTTTTTTTGTTTTACCATCTTCTTTGGTTTATGTGTGAAAAGTCTCTTGCAATAGGAAAATCTGCTTTGGTCAGCCTTAGTCATGGATGGATTTCTTATTTGCTCGCCTAACCAACCTTACTTAAGGTTAGTTCGAACCGATTTTAAAACGCATGTTATCTCTTTCCCTATTGGTGAAAGTTGAATTCACTTTTTTAATGGTTGGATAGGTTGGTACCAAACTAAAAAAAAACGGTAGGAAGGAAGAAATAAGAATTTGTGATTCTTTCCTTATTCTTTCTAGCTGTAGTTATAGGTATGTTTGGCCTCACATCCAATCAGGTTCTACTTTTTTTTTTTTTGTTATTGTGGTTGTCTGTTGTGATTACGAACTTTATTACACTTCACATGTTGCAACAGACATCTTGTCTCACTGAGTTGGATCTATTTGGATTATTTGATTCATTATTGCATGTTTCACGATGGTTGTTGTAAGAGCCGTTTCTTCACATTATTGGGCTCATGATGAAACAGCAGAACATTTGTTGGAAATGCGAATTAATGTGAATCATAACTTGTGCACAAGATTTCCTGTTTATAAATTATTGGATAAAGTGATAAAAATCTTGGGCTGCTACTAAAGCATTTTTATAGCTTTTTTTCCCTTTGAGTTTGGTCTCACCTTTGATGCAAATTTAATTCCTAAAAGGGGTGCTGCCACTACTTGTCCCTGTGATTTTTCTGGCCGATTATTCCAAAACGTGCTAGGGATCTTGAGCTTAACGCAAATCTGAAATTGTGCGAGATAGTTTGGGATTTATTTTGTTTAGCTTTATCCAAAATTCAGAAATATACATGTTTGGTTTTATGCAATTTGACAATTTATTCAGTTTAGTTTCATGCCAAAAAAAAAAAAAAAAAAAAAACTGAAACGTTTGTTTTTTTTTTATTTAGCAAAATCTAAGATGCTTAGGTGCTCATTTTTGCAAAACCTGTGATATTTGGGATGCTCTTTAAAAAAATCTGAAACGGTGCTGTGCCTATTTAAAAAAAAAAAAAAAAAGACCTGAAGTGTTTTGATTTTTTTTTTTTTACAAAATCTGAAAGGTTTGGGTATTGGCTTTTGTAAAATCTGAAAATGTTGAATGGTATACATTGCTTTGGATATCAACGATGCTAATGTTTATCACCTAATTAGTTGGAACGAAGTTGTAGGCGAAATATCAAAATGGTTGGAAGATTTACATACACACCACCCAACTCTTATGTTCTTATCCGTCTGATACCAAAATTTATTGCAGCATTTATAATACCTTGAAAATAGGGGGAAGAGAAATTTGAAGTTTTGCATAATCTAGCTTGCTAAAAATTAGGAGCTTTGATATGCTTGGCTTTAAAAAAAAATCTGGAATGTTTTGTTGATTTCGTTTCGAAGAATGTGAAAGTTACGCAGGCCAGTTCATGCGATTGAAAATTCATTTAGTTTGGTCTTAAAGAAAATTTGAAAACTATGTGCTGGGTATGTAAATACATGGGGAATTGGTGGCATACATGTTAGAAGAAATTGAAAGTTTAAGTCTTAAGCATGTAAATGTATAAGAATTGAGTGGTATGCATGTAAACTTAACGCCTTTTTTTTTTAGTTGTGCATAAGTGCTCGAAGAATTTATGGTATTCACGCTTTTGCTGGCCACTTCCCTTTTTTTTTTTTAGCCTTTGGAAGGCGCTTACTGACAATCGTTACATTACTGGTTTACTTGGTATTTATTCTTTATGTGGTTGACCTATTTATTTGGATGACATTCATTCTAAGATAGTCTTTATTGATGTTTAATCTAAAGCATGAACACTTCATGCTAATATTATGAAGTAGCGTTGCTACATAAGTACGTCCAAATTTGTTGTGAAGGAAAGAAGTGAGGAAATAACGGCTGAATTTAGCTTTGGCGTGTGGCACATGCGCATTTTTGACATTTGAATTTCTAGCCATGTTGATTTGCTACTTCTCTTTGCTAGATGGAGTGTTTGAAAGGAATATGGGAGTAGGTATTGTTTTGAAAAGTTAAAATTCCAAGATTTCACTGCAATCTTGACAGCAGAACTTATGTGATTGAGTATAGGAGGAAAAGAGGCCAGCATTTAAGTAGATATCACACAATTGTTATGTATTCGCATCTCTAACACCTAAACATTCGCATTTACATACACACCACTCAATTCTTTTATATTTGCATTTCCAACACCTAAATTTCGGGATTTACATACATACCACCCAATTCTTATGGGAAAATTCACATGCTAGCTTTGTTCGCCGTATTGCTCGATTTCGTGAATCTTTTGCACGTTGCTTGGGCCTTGTTTGTGATATTGCAGGCTGGTTTTACCCCTCTTGATGCTCTCGATTTTGCCCTTTTAATGGCCTGGTTTTGCCCCTTTTGGTGCTCTCGGTTTGGTCCTTTTGGTGAGCTCGGGTTCTCTTTATGTTGGGTCTGCGCCTTAATTTTCAATGGACTTGTATTACAATGTTTGAGGGGTTTAAATTTCAATAGTTGTTGGGTCTGTATCCGCGGCATTTGTGACCTCAGCTTTAGCATTTGTATCAGGATTTGGTGTCAGCTTTACAGGGTTGTTTCTCTGGTTGAGTCTAGCTTTCTCTAGCAGTGGTTTAAAGTCCGGGGACTTTGTCGGTGACTTTATGTCCTTTTTGTTCTTTACTGTCGGTACTTGGGAAAAGGGAGTGTTTCCCCTAGGAATCGAGTCTTCATCCTCTTCAAGAGTGTCGACGTTTCTTTAGGTATTTGTAGGTCGTGTAAAGACGGTCAGGAGTCCAGGGTGATTGACTTGTTTTGACTGATGTTAGAAATCAGTTCAGCTCTTTTACGGGGATTGTTTTAGGTGGACTGTTTTCCCCTCTCTCCTTTTATTGATCCCTCGTCTCTTGATTTTCACCTTGCTTCTTGGTTCAACGTCCGCACCTACAGGGGACGTGTAGGTGTGCACATATAGCCCCTTTGGGCTATATGTGGGGCCGTCAAGCAAGGCTGTAAGTAGGGTGGTTGGGGTTAGGATAATGATAATAATGCTTATGTGTGCTTAAAAAAGTGGGTTTAGAATAGTATCTCTTTTGCTAATGCGTAAAATCTCCGTTGGAGTCGCGGCATGGGATCGACGATACTATTCGCCAATTCTTGGCAAGACTGTTGCCACCAATACCTTTAAGTTGTTAGTAGTCCTAGTTCGATTAAGGTGGTTAGCTTGTGGACTGTACTACTTTATAAAATTAAAATATATATATACTTTTGAAACAAAATTACTTTTCACCTATAAATTTATATGCATGCAAACTAAAATGAATGAAAACTAGTAAAAGTCCACGGTTAATTACTCAAGTTGAAGTTAGGATTGCCTTCTGTAGGGTGTCGGTCTGGTAGCTCTTATCCAAGATTGGGAAGCACACAGTCCAGCTCTGAGTCCTCCCTGCCACCATGCTTACGGTCCTTTTCAGATGCCCCATGGCTTTCTTACGGTTAGCCGTGAGTTTAGCGGGACATCTGTGAGTTTCTTCTTTCAGTGTTTTTGTGGTTTTCGCTACGACTTTATTTTGTTTTCGTTCGTGATTTTATTCGAGATTTTCCACAGAAGTTCTTTTCCTTCTTTTTCGATTTTCTTTGTTTTCCTGCCGTCTTTCTTTTGGATTTATTCCCGGATTTCGCATTTCGCTTTTCTTGCACGTACGGTAGCGCACTTAGTCAGGTTTTCCTTACTACGTTCACTCCTGTTTTGTTTTGGTGATGATCCCCTTTTCTGCAGGAAACAACAAAGCGATAATAATAAACAGGTAACAATACACTGCGGGTAATCAGCTCCTACGGTACACTTGTAGCACTGTCACTTCTTTTATTTACTGCTTTACCTGCTTTACTTTTTAGCATATATACCTGCTAGTGTAGCATGTTTTACTTTCCTCAGTACTTCCTTCAGTTAGTATAACATGTTTACTTGTTACAGCGCATGTTCCTGTTAGCGTAACATGCTTTAATTTTCTTCGTACCTACTCCTGCTTAGTGTAGCATACTTACTGTTTACTGTAGCATATACATGTTTTCATATTCTCTTTTACTACTGCTCCTGTCACTGTAGCACACACTCACGCTTACAACAAAAAAAATGATGATAATATCAAGATGAAATTAAATGATTTGCATGTTCACTTTAACTTAAGATTTAAATCTAAACTGCGATCTTGCTACGACATAGAGCTTAGAGTGTGGTGGGCAGCACGACCATCTTCATCAGCAAAACCTGAGTCTGCTTCACCAAAACCTTTCTTAGAATTAAATAACAAGCCATAGGACTTCGAGGTAGTCCGCCTAGTGCGACATAAATCCTCACCTGTTCTTTTATGCTTTTGCACAGCCTTGCTGTGCAATATAAGCCCTAACTCGCTTAGGATTTCGAGGTCGTCGTCCGATACGACATAAATCCTCCTACCTTTCAGGTTATTTGCATAATCAGGTGATTATGTAAATGTAATTCCTATAATTAATTGGCAGGATTGAAACTTAAATAAATTCACTTCCGAAATTTAAAGCCCACCATAGGATAGTTTGGGAAGTTGCCAAGATTCGTCCTGGATCCTCAGCTTCTCCTACTTCTCTTCCTTTGGACTCTTAAAACAAACTGTTCCGAATTTGAGTCATTCCCTATTGAAACTTCCAAAACTCAATCCTTTGAAACCTTAAACTTTGAAATTCTTGAGAGCAAAACCACTGATCATTATCGAGAGTTTTCTTAAGTGATTCCCGTCACTTAGGATGTAATTAACTATAGGGGATTGCCCTTATAGGGAACTTTAAGAACCTGGGTAATATAAACCCCGTTTAATTCCTTTATATTAAGCATGGGAACTTGTCGGCTTATAAAATTGGTTCGCAGACCAAACGGATGTCACAAATCTTCTAGTTTATTTAATCGAGCCCCATCGTCAAGCAGTGTGTCTATTCTTCGGAATAGATGCACGGTTTGTGGTGCGGTGTTCGTTTATATAAACTATTTGGGATGTGAGATCTGTTTAATTTCACATCTTATAATTTTTCAAATTTAAAATTATTTTCAAAATCAAATGCCACTTTCAAAATTATATATATATTTAAATTAAAATCTAAAAATATGCCGACAATTTCTGGCGACTCCGCTGGGGAATTAGTTTCTCTCTCTATTTTGATCAGATGGTTTTGCTTTCATAAATTGGTAGTGAGTCCATACCCCTAGTGGACCAAATTACCATTCTTTCCGTTGGCATACTTCACTCATTTCTGTCTTGAATGAGTGTAGTCAACTCCTTTGGATGCTGGACCAACCGTTTAGACACCCCTAAACAGAGATTCTAGAATCCT
The DNA here is from genome assembly GCA_022702705.1 of Papilionanthe hookeriana x Papilionanthe teres. NCBI lineage: Eukaryota > Viridiplantae > Streptophyta > Magnoliopsida > Asparagales > Orchidaceae > Papilionanthe > Papilionanthe hookeriana x Papilionanthe teres. The sequence continues at coordinate 3,154,550 of CM040428.1, forward strand.
CCCACCTCCCTAAAGAGGCGAGGTAGACCCCTAATAGGTGTGTTAGAATAGGAGCGATCTATTGATATGATTTCAATGTGAATTCAACCTCTTATAAATCTCGGACTGGGTCCGATACTTCATTCCTCTTTAGGTTTGACTTGTTGCAAACATGTCAAACTGAAATTCCACTCTAACAACCTTCCAATAAACCATAAATAAAATAAAATATTGTCGAAATTTCAAACCAAAATAAAGCTTCTCAAGACACAGCAAGTATACAATAATAATAATAATAATAAAAAGAAACACAAGAAAATTCACATGCTTAAAGGATGCCCAGTACAAAGCAACTTAACTTGAGTACTTTCGTTGAAACTGCAAAGCAAGGAACGTCACTGACTTCCAGAAATTCTTCAAATGACAGGAGACAATGTCTTCACTCGAGCTGGTCTTTTCTTTCGCCTCTGGAGTGGAGTTTGTCGTCAATAGGGAGGAACTGCCTGACCTGGCAGTCATCAAGTTTGGACAAGGATTCGACAGTGTTGAAACTAAGTTCGGGAATTTCTCTGTTGAAATGATGAAACCCGAAATGAGAAAGTCCGTTGAGCCTATTGTAGAGTTCAACTTGAGAATTGTTGAAGAGCTTCCTATGCCAAAGAAGGAGTGGATTAAAAAAGACTCTTCTATTGTTGTGAAGTCTGCCGCTAGAAGCGTTGGGACTTCTCTGAGGACTGCTTCAACTCCTACTGTTAGAGCCGCCGTCACCACACCAACTGTTTTGTTAGATAAAGGAAAAGAGATTTTACATAAGGAAGAGTCAGTCGACGCTTACACCCTACCTTTTTCCGGACTCGAAATTGAGTCCAATATAAAGACCGCGCAACTAATGAAAACACAAGAAAGGAAGCACAACCGGAAAGGTCTAAAAGTCGACCAGCCACGAAAGCCCTACTTGCCGCAGTGCCACCAGCTGAGTCAGCAGCCATCTCAGCAGAAAGCACACGGACCGACACGCAGTCTGAAGGAGCTTTTAAGTAAGGAATACTCCTTTAAAAACGAAGCAGTTGGCAAGATGTTCCGTAGTCTGATCGAGAAGGACGGATTCCAGTTGCCAGAGCCCAGGAAACTAGAGGATGTGGACAAGAAAGATCACCCGTTGTACTGCCCTTACCACCGGATGATCGGACACAAGATAGAGGACTGCTTCACCTTCAAGAATTGGCTTGAGTATAACCTCGGTCGAGGGAACATAGCAATCCCGAAGGAATATTTAAAGGAACCTTAAAAAGGTTCTATGAATATGATTTCAGATGTTTCGCTTGGCTTCTATACAATGATGCTAGTGCTCGAGGGGATAAGTGATGTTCCTCAAAAGTCCCCGGTTGACCTAAAAATTCTCAAAGGAAGTTCGATTGAGTCCGCCATAGAGAAGCTCAGATTTGACATTGCACAACTATTTGAAGACCAGAAAGAAGATGTCGAAAATGAAAATTACAGCCTACTAGATTACATGGAAGGTGGTTTTACAGAAATCAACGTCATCGAGACAGAGGCCACACCATCCTCGTACGACGCTCCTTTACCCACTAAGGAGAACACCGCGGATGAGTTTCAAATGGCCATTCAACAACGGGATGAGCAGATAGGTCAAATGAAGAAACAACTAGAGGAAATAATGGTTGTCATGGCTACAATTCAAGGGCAGTCGCAGTCGTTACCAATAGCAACTTTGGAGGCAAACCAACTAAAAATTGTTCACGTTACGGATGAAAGAAAAGAGTCCACCTCCGACAAACAACCGAAGAAGGATCTAGTTCAGGGTCCGATGCTGGAGAGTGACATTAAACAAATGGTGGAACAACAGGTGAAAGAAGCCCTGGTCCAATCAGAAATGGAGGAATCAGTTTCAAAGGGTAGACCTTACCCAGAAGAGTTTGATACCGTTCAGTACCCCAGAGGTTTCGTATCACCGTTGTTCAAAACTTTGATGGAACTGGAAATCCCCGACAGCATGTTGCACACTTCCGAGCAAGCTGCTGCAACGCGGGGGGTAGCGAAGCACTTTTGTTCCTCCAATTTGTGAATAGCCTCACTGGAGCTGCCTTTGATTGGTATCCAGAGTTACCAAATGGTTCGCTAAGAACATTTATAGAAATGGAGCATCTTTTTGTCAAATGGATTGCTGGAGCTCAGCACCACATCACCGTTGATGATCTTGTGGTAGAGAAACAGAAACCAGATGAAACCTTGATGGAATACATCCTGCGTTGGAGAAATCTCAGCATGAGATGCAAGCCACAATTGCAAGAGAAGCACACAGTTGAAATTCTTCTAAAGAGCATTCACGATCCAGTTGGTCTCTTGCTCAAGGGATTCACCATCAAAACATTCGAGAAATTACTTAATAAAGCCAGAAGACTTCAGGAAGAAGGTAAACAACTTGGTTTTCTTGGAAAAGCCAACGAGCTAGTGCCAACGAAGATATTCGAGAAGGAATCTGAGACAGTTGCTGTGGTTAACAGGGTAAAGTGACAATTGCAAGTACAGGCCGAACAACATCAGCGGACATTCCAACATCCCAGGCAGAACGCTCAACAATCCTTTCAGCAAAGACTCTACCAGACAAATGAAAGACAAGTTCCAACAATGGTTGCTTGAACAAACAAGGTGTACTCTTTTAAGGACAAAGCAGGAAAAAAGATGTTTCTCAATCTAGTCAAGAAATATGAATTACTGTTACTTGAGCCAAGAAGACCGGATGAAATCAACAAGAAAGGACATCCAAGATACTGTCCGTACCACAGGTTCATTGGACACACAATAGAAGAGTGTTGCAATTTCAAAGACTGGCTCGAAGAAAATTTCAAGAGTGGGAACTTAACAATCCCGGAAGAATATTTGAAAAGAACCTGAAAAAGGTTCTATCAATATGATTTCAGTCGATCTGTTTGTTCTAGCTGACTCCTACGTAATTGGCAACAAAGAAGACACTTCTTGACTACCATTGTACTACATCTACCAATGTAAAGGGAAATTTGCAGGATTGATGTATATCTGTCACATCCCTCCCATTGCTATGAATGAAAATGAATGGAAAAAGTATTTTTTTTGTTCAGAATTATTCGATATTTGGAAAGCTCAAAGTTGGATATTTTGATAAGACAGTAACTTCAGGAAAGAATGAAATTTATGCCCTAATGACAGGGTCGTTCACTCTAAGGAATTTGGACTGAGTCCTAAGTAAATTTTGGAATGAAGCAGTGTGGTTGAAATACGAGTAATTGATCCAGGATATCAAAAGTCTTTTAATTTTCTGCCATGTGACTAGGTCCAGACTTTTGGATGAGTTATAATATCATAGGATTCATGTTAAGAAACATTTCAGATTTATTAATTAGGGGAGTTTCGACATTCAAAATCTTTAACAGAAATATGTCTTACCAGATACAGTAATTCTCAAAAAATAAAAGGAGCGAAAAAAAAAGAAAAAAAAAGAGAAGTATTTCTGAGGAGAAGCTTGAGGTGAGCACAAAATCAAAAATTGGTGTCACAATCTAGACATTCAAAATCTTTTAACATTTGTTTCACTAGATGTAGTAATCCTCAATAGAAAGGAGAAAGAAAAAAGGAAATAAAAAGGCTCCCTGAGAAGAAGCTTGAAGCAAGCATATAATCAAAAATTGGTGTTTTAATCCTCCCCCGATTAATGAAACTTGAAAGACTACCTTAAGAAGTTTCCTCTGATATTATGCTTTGAAAAGAGTCAAGTGATTTTATGTCTTTTGGTCGGTCATTAATTGACTCGGAAATATCTTTAACCAATGAAAAATATTTCTATCATATGAGCATAAATTTTGAATCTACTTAGGCCCAGAAAGAAAGAATTGAAGTAAAAGGGCCCAGTTATTAAAAATTAATAGAAATTCGAACCTGAAGTCATGTCTTCAGTGCCCGACAAATACTTATCCAATGTCAGATCAAAGAGCATCAACTGTACCTAGCAGATACAACTCCAACATCAATTCAAAGGGCGTCAGGGCAACTTCGCAAAGACAGCCTAAACAATCCTCCTAAATCAACAGTAAATAGTGACGACTGTTACATACGAAGCTACGAAGTTCTTGTCTCTTCAGCTGTGGTGTCTGTAGAAATAACACATCTTCGTAGGTACTTGAAAGGATATAATTTCAATAGTACCTCGAAGAATAGGTCATTTTCTACAAATGTCTTCGGTCAGTGGATGATACCTCAAGGAGAACTGCGCATTGTGATGTTTCAAAGACAACCTCGTTCTACGAAGCACAGATGTCGCACTTGCTTATGACTGGGTCCAAACCCTAACTAAAAAAAATAAAAATAAAAAAATGAAAACTTATTAAACATAAATGAACAAAATAAGACTTCACAAAAAAAAACCAACAATAAATCCCCCAATAAATGACAACAAATAAATAAAAAAAATGAAAACTAAAAAAAAATGTAAACTAAAAAAAAATCGAATAAGATAACGAAACAAACCTCAAATCAGAATCTCCAATCTGTACTTTCAAATCCAATCTCAATTTGAACCTCAAATCAAATTACAATCAAATTCAAATTCAAACTTCCAAATCTAATATCCAATCCCTTCAATTCTCTTCCTTGTTTGAGATAGGAGCGGTCGATTCCATTGACACGAAGCCACGAGGTTTTCGATTTGGTTCTGATGGCGAGGAATCGTATCCAATCCAAACCAGTAACTTTTTTATCAACTCTTTTGAATAGGATATGTGGCATCCTATTATTCCCTCTTGATCCGTTTCTTTCCACAAAAATCTTTTACAACTTTCATGAAATTCTCAAACACCAAAATTCTACACTTTTCAAAATGACACTACAAATCTTTGCAAATCAATTGTGAAATCAAATATCAAATTTTAGAGGTTGAGGATTTTACATCCGATACTGCATTGCTTTAAGATCTTTCCCTATTGCAATGGTTTAAATCAAATATCAAATTGTAGAGGTTGAGGATTTTACATCCGAAATAGCATTGCTTTAGGATTCCTTCCTATCGCAATGGTTCAAAATCAAAAAATCAGATGTTAGAGGTTGAGGATCTCAGAATCTGATACCGCATTGCTTTAGGTTCTTTCCCTATCGTAATGGTTCAAATCAAAAATCAAATTTTAGAGGTTGAGGATTTTATATCCGATACCGCATTGCTTTAGGATTCCTTCCTATCGCAATGGTTCAAATCAAAAAAATCAAATTTTAGAGGTTGACGATCTCAGAATCTGATACCGCATTGCTTTAGGTTCTTTCCCTATCTCAATGGTTCAAATCAAAATCAAATTTTAGAGGTTGAGGATTTTACATCTGATACCGCATTGCTTTAGGATCTTTCCCTATTGCAATGATTCAAATCAAAATCAAATTTTAGAGGATGAGGATTTTACATTCGAAACTGCATTGTTTTAGGATTCCTTCCTATCGCAATGGTTCAAAATCAAAAAATCAAATTTTAGAGGTTGAGAATCTCAGAATCCGATACCGCATTGCTTTAGGTTATTTCCCTATCACAATGGTTCAAATCAAAATCAAATTTTAGAGGTTGAGGATTTTACATCCGATACCGCATTGCTTTAGGTTATTTCCCTATCGCAATGGTTCAAATCAAAAATCAAATTTTAGAGGTTGAGGATTTTATATCCGATACCACATTACTTTAGGATTCCTTCCTATCGCAATGGTTCAAATCAAAAATCAAATTTTAGAGGTTAATGATTTTACATCCGATACCGCATTGCTTTAGGTTCTTTCCCTATCGCAATGGTTCAAATCAAAAAATCAAATTTTAGAGGTTGAGGATTTTACATCCGATACCGCATTGCTTTAGGATCTTTCCCTATTGCAATGGATCAAATCAAATATCAAATTTTAGAGGTTGAGGATTTTACATCCGATACCGCATTGCTTTAGGATCTTTCCCTATTGCAATGGTTCAAATCAAATATCAAATTTTAGAGGTTGAGGATTTTATATCCGATACCGCATTGCTTTAGGTTCTTTCCCTATCGCAATGGTTCAAATCAAATATCAAATTTTAGAGGTTGAGGATTTTACATCCGAAACCGCATTGCTTTAGGATTCCTTCCTATCGTAATGGTTCAAATTCAAAATTTCAAATTCTAGAGGCTGAGGATCACAGCATCCGACACCGCATTGCTTTAAGATCATTTCCTATCGCAATGGTTCAAGTTAAAGTTCTCATCGTAGAACATCAATTCTCGAGACTGGAGCTAAACTTCCAGTTCTCATTTCAATTTCTGAGGCTTTTCACTCACCCTACCTCCACGCTCTCTGTCGCGACGTTTGTCACTTCTTCCCCGTCTTTGTCGCATTCCGGTTCACCTCTAGGTAGGTTGAGGCAAGTCTCTTCTCCTCCCTTGTCTATATAAAGCCCCACATGGGGTAGGGTTTGGGGTTGGTCGAAATCTTTGGAGAAGGGGAGGTTCTGCCGAATTTTTTTTGGCTCTGCATTCTTGCTTGGCCTCTCGATACACCCCTGCTTGATTGCCCGCTACTCTTACTTATCGGCTCGGTATTCTTGCTCCATAGTTCGATTTCTGTAACTCCCTTTTCCTTCGAGCATTGGAGGTAAGAACTATTTTTTTTTTGTTTTACCATCTTCTTTGGTTTAAGTGTGAAAAGTCTCATGCAATAGGAAAATCTGCTTTGGTCAGCCTTAGTCATGGATGGATTTCTTATTTACTCGCCTAACCAACCTTACTTAAGGTTAGTTCGAACCGATTTTAAAACGTATGTTATCTCTTTCCCTATTGGTGAAAGTTGAATTCACTTTTTTAATGGCTGGATAGGTTGGTACCAAACTAAAAAAAAATGGTAGGAAGGAAGAAATAAGAATTTGTGATTCTTTGCTTATTCTTTCTAGCTGTAGTTATAGGTCTGTTTGGCCTCACATCCAATCAGGTTCTTTTTTTTTTCTTTTTCCTTTTTTTTTGTTGTGGTTGTCTGTTGTGATTACGAACTTTATTATACTTCACATGTTGCAACAAACATCTTGTCTCACTGAGTTGGATCTATTTGGATTATTTGATTCATTATTGCATGTTTCATGATGGTTGATGTAAGAGCCGTTGCTTCACATTATTGGGCTCATGGTGAAACAGCAGAACATTTGTTGGAAATGCGAATTAATGTGAATCATAACTTGTGCACAAGATTTGTTGTTTATAAATTATTGGATAAAGTGATAAAAATCTTGGGCTGCTACTAAAGCATTTTTATAGCTTTTTTCCCTTTGAGTTTGGTCTCACCTTTGATGCAAATTTAATTCCTAAAAGGGGTGCTGCCACTATTTGTCCCTGCGATTTTTCTGGCCGATTATTCCAAAACGTACTGGGGTTCTTGAGCTTAACGCAAATCTGAAATTGTGTCAGATTGTTGGGGATTTATTTTGTTTAGCTTTATCCAAAATTCAGAAATATACAGGTTTGGTTTTATGCAATTTGACAATTTATTCAGTTTAGTTTCATGCAAAAAAAAAAAAAAAAAAAAAACTGAAACGTTTGTTTTTTTTTTTATTTAGCAAAATCTAAGATGCTTAGGTGCTCATTTTGCAAAACTTGTGATATTTGGGATGCTCTTTAAAAAAATCTGAAACGCTGTCGTGCTTATTTAAAAAAAAAAACCTGAAGTGTTTTGATTTTTTTTTTTTTTACAAAATCTGAAAGGTTTGGGTATTGGCTTTTGTAAAATCTGAAAATGTTGAATGGTATACATTGCTTTGGATATCAACGATGCTAATTTTTATCACCTAATTAGTTGGAACGAAGTTGTAGGCGAAATATCAAAATGGTTGGAAGATTTACATACACACCACCCAACTCTTATGTTCTTATCCGTCTGATACCAAAATTTATTGCAGCATTTATAATACCTTGAAAATAGGGGGAAGAGAAATTTGAAGTTTTGCATAATCTAGCTTGCTAAAAATTAGGAGCTTTGATATGCTTGGCTTTAAAAAAAAATCTGGAATGTTTTGTTGATTTCGTTTCGAAGAATGTGAAAGTTACGCAGGCCAGTTCATGCGATTGAAAATTCATTTAGTTTGGTCTTAAAGAAAATTTGAAAACTATGTGCTGGGTATGTAAATACATGGGGAATTGGTGGCATACATGTTAGAAGAAATTGAAAGTTTAAGTCTTAAGCATGTAAATGTATAAGAATTGAGTGGTATGCATGTAAACTTAACGCCTTTTTTTTTAGTTGTGCATAAGTGCTCGAAGAATTTATGGTATTCACGCTTTTGCTGGCCACTTCCCTTTTTTTTTTTAGCCTTTGGAAGGCGCTTATCGACAATCGTTACATTACTTGGTTTACTTGGTATTTATTCTTTATGTGGTTGACCTATTTATTTGGATGACATTCATTCTAAGATAGTCTTTATTGATGTTTAATCTAAAGCATGAACACTTCATGCTAATATTATGAAGTAGCGTTGCTACATAAGTACGTCCAAATTTGTTGTGAAGGAAAGAAGTGAGGAAATAACGGCTGAATTTAGCTTTGGCGTGTGGCACATGCGCATTTTTGACATTTGAATTTCTAGCCATGTTGATTTGCTACTTCTCTTTGCTAGATGGAGTGTTTGAAAGGAATATGGGAGTAGGTATTGTTTTGAAAAGTTAAAATTCCAAGATTTCACTGCAATCTTGACAGCAGAACTTATGTGATTGAGTATAGGAGGAAAAGAGGCCAGCATTTAAGTAGATATCACACAATTGTTATGTATTCGCATCTCTAACACCTAAACATTCGCATTTACATACACACCACTCAATTCTTTTATATTTGCATTTCCAACACCTAAATTTCGGGATTTACATACATACCACCCAATTCTTATGGGAAAATTCACATGCTAGCTTTGTTCGTCGTATTGCTCGATTTCGTGAATCTTTTGCACGTTGCTTGGGCCTTGTTTGTGACATTGCAGGCTGGTTTTACCCCTCTTGATGCTCTCGGTTTTGCCCTTTTAATGACCTGGCTTTGCCCCTTTTGTTGCTCTCGGTTTGGTCCTTTTGGTGGGCTCGGATTCTCTTTATGTTGGGTCTGCGCCTTAATTTTCAATGGACTTGTATTACAATGTTTGAGGGGTTTAAATTTCAATAGTTTTTGGGTCTGTATCTGCGGCATTTGTGACCTCAGCTTTAGCATTTGTATCAGGATTTGGTGTCAACTTTACAGGGTTGTTTCTCTGGTTGAGTCTAGCTTTCTCTAGCAGTGGTTTAAAGTCCGGGGACTTTGTCGGTGACTTTATGTCCTTTTTTGTTCTTTACTGTTGGTACTTGGGAAAAGGGAGTGTTTCCCCTAAGAGTCCAGTCTTCATCCTCTTCGAGAGTGCCAAAGTTTCTTTAGGTATTTGTAGGTCGTGTAAGGACGGTCGGGAGTCCAGTGTGATTGACTTGTTTTGACTGGTGTTGGAAATCAGTTCACCTCTTTTATGGGGATTGTGTTAGGTGGACTGCTTTCCCCTCTCTCCTTTTATTGATCCCTCGTCGCTTGATTTTCACCTTGCTTCTTGGTTCAATGTCCGCTCCTACAGGGGACGTGTAGGTGTGTACATATAGCCCCTTTAGGCTATATGTGGGGCCATCAAGCAAGGCTGTAAGTAGGGTGGTTGGGGTTAGGACAATGATAATAATGCTTATGTGTGCTTAAAAAAGAGGGTTTAGAATAGTATCCCTTTTGCCAATGCGTAAAATCTTCGTTGGAGTCGCGGCAAGGGACCGACGATATTATTCGTCAATTGTTGGCGAGACTGCTGCCACCAATACCCTTAAGTTGTTAGTAGTCCTAGTTCGATTAGGGTGGTTAGCCTGTGGACTGTACTACTTTATAAAATAAAAAAAATATATACTTTTGAAACAAAATTTCCACCTACGACAAAATTACTTTTCACCTATAAATTTATATGCATGCAAACTAAAATGAATGAAAACTAGTAAAGGTCCACGGTTAATTACTCAAGTCGAAGTTAGGACTGCCTCCTGTAGGGTGTCGGTCCGGTAGCTCTTGTCCAAGATTGGGAAGCACACAGTCCAGCTCTGAGTCCTCCTTGCCACCATGCTTACGGTCCTTTTCAGATGCCCCATGGCTTTCTTACGGTGAAGAAAAAGCGGCACTTTAATGTGTTAGTGGTACTCAACAAACATATAGTCAAGTCAAAGGAAATTATATGGTCAGTTAGATCAGTCTAACCATAATAAGATTCTAGTGCAGGTAGGGGTGTGAATTATTTGGTTTAAACTAAAAAAATCAAACTGGTTTGAGTTAATTTGGTTGATTCAATTCAATTAAAAAAATCGGTTATGGTTTTAGAAATGTTAAAGTTTGGTTTTCTGTTTACGGTTCAGTTTTACTTCTTATTTAACTGAATGAACCAAAAACTAAAATTTTTAGGTAAATCTTCCTTGAAATGTTTAAGAAGTAAATTTTTTAGTGATTTGATGTTACATAATCCTTGCCTAGTAATCTTCATTTTCTCTAGTTATCATTATATTTGTATACCTTCTAATTATATTTCAGTTTATTTTAAATCCAAACCATTTGCTGAAGTAAACTTCAGTTTGACTAGTTCTTTTTTCTCATTTTTTATTTAGTTTGGTACTTTGTATTTTGAATTTTGGCTGAAATTGGTTTTTCCAATGAAAATCGAATCGTCCGAACTGACTGAGTGCTTACCCTAAGTGCAAGGAATTTGAATCTCTCTGGGGGCTCAACCTCATAGATTTATCAAGAGAGCACATTCTTGGGTTATTGGGGCACCTTAATGCACTCAAACTATCGTTTATCCATCGGTGTCGACCTAGCACTATTAGAGTACAGGGAATCTCCTTCCCTTTCCATGAGTAAGGTTGCCCATCAACCGTTGGGTACCAATCCTTCCTCTCAGAGGTGTTTCTCCCATCCTAAATCCAATGCCTCTCGAATAACATCCAACATCTGATTCTTCAGCTCCTGTATCTGCTGGTTTATGAACTCCTTAGAGCGCTCCATGTTACAATTGTTTTTGTTGTATTTTTTTCTGTTGCTCCACCTCTTGTCTATGGCATGATCCATGCTCATCGCACCTTCAAGAATATTAAATCATGACATGTCTGTCAATCACACCTCAAGGGATGGAGCATAAGATATAAGAGAAAGATAAAGAAAGAGAGATAGGGAGACAGAGAGGGAAGTACACAGTAACGAATAATAATTAATCTTATTGAGTATCCCTTTCTCATATAGTGATCCCCCTGTTTATAGAGGGGGTATGTCAGTTTTATTTTTGATTTGATTTTTAAGAACTATACATATTCAAATATTTAATTGTTTGAATAATCACAGATGATATCAAAAGTAATATACTATCTTGAAAGATAGAAATACCACTTTTTGATGGGTTAAATTATTGAAATGAAGAAATTTATATATTTGTAAGGTATAGGATTAAAATCAAAAAATATTTCCCCTATCTAATCCGAAGACTAGATAGGGTTTAGACTAAGTTGGGGTTCAAACTTACTATAAGGGCAAGCCCCTATAATTAATTATATATTAAGCAAGAAAATTCACTTAAGAAAACTTTCGATTCTAGTTGTGGACTTATCATCAAGAAACTTCTAAGTTTAGTTTTTAGAATTAATTATTAGAAATATCAAAAGTGAAAGGCTCAAAAGCTAAACATTTTATTTATTAAACCAAAAGGAAGAATAGTAGGAGATGTCGTAGATACTGAGAAACTCAATGGCATTTCAACTGTCCTATTGTCCATCTTTAGTGATTCTTAAAAGAGATTTATTTAGTGTTTCAATTGATATTTTATTAGAGATTTTGGGCTTAAATCACATGATATATGGTTGTGAGAAAGCCTTGGAGGTGAGGATTTATGTCTTAATCAGACGAACAATCTCAAAATCCTAAAACTAAAGTGAGGTTCATTGAAAGAAGTGAAATCTAGGGAACCTAGTCCAAAGAAAGCGAAAACACAATAAATAGAATGTAATAGACTTACAATCCTTCCTGAAAGAGCTACCATCTATCTAACTGCAATAAAACCATGCATAACCTGTTTCAATGAATACAAGATATGATATATTGTTATTTATTAGGAAAGATAGGTCTTACAACTTGATTATAAAATCAATGTCTAAGTATAAGTGGTATGCATAATGTCCAAAGACATTGCAAACATATTTTTACAATTTAAAATTTCGAATATTAAAACTGACCACACTCAAGTGTTTAATCATTTTTTGTTTCTTAATGCCAAGTGAGTAGAGCAGGTCATGTATAGATATGCATACCATTGATGATGAATGTTTAGAAGATTTGTTCATAAGGCCAAATGATATGTAAAGACAGAACTTAATCTATAAGGCAATGAATACTCATTTTTATTTAATTATCAAATTTGTTACTTTAAATGCTTGATGTTTCTAAGGTGTGAAATGATTTATTTATTGTTGTTTTGGTTTAGTTTTCTTTTATTTTTGAAAATTTATGTTAAACTTGTTTAGTTTGTGTAGAATATCTAGTCCTTAATGAGCCCAATGATAATTTAGATAAAATAACAAACAAAGTATCGGCCTAAAATTTGATCAGACCTATCGAGCACAAACAACAAAACAACAAAGGTAACGAAGAGGGTACAATCCCTAAACCAATGTTAGACTTGTTGGTCTAAAATATCACATGAAAATTATTGTTGGCTTATTTGAGGTTCATTATTCACTTTATGTTTATCTACTCTTGGATGGTTTAGATGCCAAAAGTTGACCAACTACGACAGCCACCCTAACTCTAAAAAAGAAAAGACATAGCAAAAAAAAAAAATATTATGTTTTCTATGACATCTTGGGTTTACTAAAACATCCCTACAAAATAAATTTAGCACATCATAAACTTACTATGATAGCCTAGAAATATGTAAAGAATATATATATATATATATATATATATATATATATATATATATATATATATATATATATATATATATATATATATATATATATATATAGTAAAGCTACTTACTTTTCCTAAGAAAATATCTAATGAGCAAACATGTACGAAACACATAACATAACACAACCTTACCCGACCTAATCTTAATGCTAGGGTTAAAACCTTGTGACTTTTAAAAGGTAGATTAGGAAGAAGGGGGAATATGATGACTGAATTTGGTCAAGATGTCATGGTTCCATCATCCCGGGTCATCGTGGTTCATGATCTACTTAGTCAAAAAATGTAGTTAACCTAATCCGACCAAGTGATTTTTGTTAACAACAATGATTTATGTCGTCCAAGAGTTTTTGGTAGATCATGAGTGGATTATTGTTAAACTTGTAAATTTTATTTATTTGTTCATTAGAAATTCACTTTATGTTTTAATGTCGTTTGGATTTTATGAGTTTTGTTGATTTTTTATTTTATTTGATTTTTTATTTTTTTATTTTTTATTTTTTTATTTTTTAACAGTATTGATTTATTATTATTATTTTATTTCTAGTCGGATTGTCTTTTAATTTGAAATTCATAACAAGTTCAATTGACCTCCAAGACCCCTTGAATTTTTATAGTGGTGCTCGTAATTAGATTCTAAACAACCTCTAAAGTTTTCAAATCATTATGGGTTCATTTGAAATTTTTATGAATTATTGCTTTTGTTTGGTGAATTAATTATTATTTAATAATATTGAAAATTATCTAATGAGCAATACTTTTAAATATCTTAGTTCTTCTTTGTTCGTTTGAACTTTGGGAGAGAATTTCATTCAATTTGGAGTTTCTTTGGAAAAGTTATGAGGGTTTTAATTTATGAGGGTATATTTATAAAATTTTCATTTTTGACTTAAACCGCTTCTTTTCAAGGTAAAAGTTGTTTATCATATTTTATTTTGTTTTGATAAAAGATTTAATTAGTGGTTAAAGTTTTTAATTTTAATAATTTCATTTGTTCTGTTTAATAGTGAAAAGTGTATATTTGTAAATATTGGAAAAAGTTGCAAATATGCCCAAATTAACTTTGAAATGCTCTCTTTTAGTTCTTTTATTACTGTTCAACCTTTGATTAGTGATTCCAAATCATATTTGATGAGTTTTAAGTTCATGAGATCCATTTTTGATGGTCTAAAAGTAAATGAAAACATATTTGTAATTTTTGGGAATATTACAATAAAGTCTTTAGCGGCTTTCAATGGCTCAAATTTTATTAAAATTTTATTGTTTTATTCCTTAATGATTATTTGAATTCAGTGTTTACAAGTTTTAACTTTGAAAATTTCAAATTAAATGTTTAAAAGTGGAGAAGGGCATATTTATAATTTCAGGAAAAATTATAAATACGACTTTCCTCACTTCTCCAATTAGATTATAAGGGTTTTAAGTTTTCAAGATGGCCGAATGTGCAGAGGTTTTTGAAAAGTAAAAGAGATCTAAGACATTGAAATTTTATATTCTAATTGTTTAGGTTAATTTTGATGAGCTTTAGAGAAGCTATTTGGTGGGGAATATCATTGTTTTGTGTAGGTTTTAGGAACACAATATAAAAATTCATCACATGTATGCCACCTAATTCTAAGTTTTCACACATGTAATACAAAGTTTACATTCATATCATTCAACTTTATATCATATAGAAGAAGAAATACTTGAAAAAAGATTGTGTTAGTGACAATTCACCTTTTTTTTTAATAACATGGCATGTATTCAAAAATGAGAGTTTAGATATTAGATATGCACATATACAAGAATTCAAGCATCAAAATTTAAATGTTATATATATATAAATGCCTAAAAATTGAATAATCTTATGTATAAATTTCAAAATTTAGGTATTATGTATGCATATAGAAAAGAAAATTAGAAAATCTGCACATTTATGTGTGTATGCAAGTGTTATGTGTGAAATTATATTGGAATTACAGGATCAGCTAGTTTTTTGTTTGATGTTATATGTATATACTTGAGGTTTTGAAAATCTGAAAATTTTATGTATGTGCTTAAGGTTTCAAAAATCTAAAATTTTTATATTCAAAGTTGTATGTATATGCTTAAGGTTTTGAAAATCTAAGAGTTTTATAATCAAATTTTAGGTATTAATATGTAAATACATAGAAAATTTTGAAACTCTTATTGTTAAATTCAAGTATTAGATATGTAAATACAATGAAAATTTGTAAAATATGAAATTTGACATTTGAGCTTAAATGAAAATTTGAAATGCAACTTATGCGTTCAAATGTTAGATATGTAAATACAACGAAAAATCATAAAATCTAAAATTCGGCATATGAGTTCAAATGTTAGATTTGTACATACAAATAAAACTCAGAAAATTTGAAATATAATGAGAACTTTTTTTTACAATCACAAAATTTTAACAAAAGATTATTAAAATTGGCATGTTCTTTCCAAAAAATTCCAACATTAGTCCATTAAAAGAGGTACTCTGACACTCAACCAAAATTTATTTATTCTTCAAGCACAAACAAAATTTTTCTATAGTGCAAGTGAGTGCGTCAAGATTTAAAATTGTCATGCAATTATCATTAATTTCTAACATTAAATAACTGTAACCAAAGCTCTATGCCAGTTTTCTAAGATTGCTTTGACATTTTCGTTTAATCCAAATGTCAACAATTGATTGGTGTGTGCATATCCGGTCAACAGCATCTCTTGTGATCACGAGTGTGTCATGCTGAAGGATGGTATAGACATTTAAACCAATTGAGGGAAGCACATTGACATAATGCAGATTCCTTGTTGCCAACTTCAATTGGTTGTCAATAATGCCACCACCAACCAAAATAAAACCTTCTTTGCATTCTCCATATGGGCAATATAATTTACAATGTTCTTTGCATTCTCGAAAACTAAAAGCTTTCCCTCTGCAGCGCTTGCTGTCAAAGAAACATTCAATCCCAAACGCCGAACCTTTTTCTGCAGCTTGATAGCATGACTTCTAGGCTTAGGTCCATGCATGGTAGCTCCACCCCTAAACTGTGGCCCTCGCAGTGTACCCTGCCTTGCTCGTCAAGTTCCCATTTGCTTGTATGACTTCTTTCCAGTACCACTAACCTTAGGTATTGTTTTTGTTGAGTGAGTCCCCTGCTGTCTTTTTGCAAGTTGCCACCTTACAACTCTATGAACAATATCCTTTCTTATAGGCACATCAAAGACATCACCAGTGAGAACCATGAAACATGTATCCTCATTGTGAAAATTTGTGACTCTTATTTCTATATCTTGATATTCTCCTATAACACGACTTGGTGTCAAGATCATTTTGCCTTTCAACAACTCTATTGGAATAAAGCCTTCAATTGCTTGGCTCTAATATGTGCAAAAACCTTTTGATGTGTCAGGTAGACCTTTCCTCAAAATTTTCGGATTCATTCAGTGATCTACGAAAACCTGCCACTCCACGGGCGCGCTGGCCATCGCAGTTGCAAGCCTCCGCATCATATCTCTAGCGCCGCCCCACATTCTTCCTCTCCTTTCACTTTTCTGATAGCCGAGTCTCCGTTTGTTATGCCAGGATGAAGCCGCCGGATAATGAGAACTTATACATACATACATACATATATATACATACATATATATATATATATATATATATATATATATATATATATATATATATATATATATATATATATATATATATAAGAATGGTCGGAGGTTATTTTAGGAGCCCCTAATCGCCTTCATGTGTCTAATTATTCGAGGTCTGCTCTCACTACCGAGAAACTGACTAGAGCGGGATTTAACCCGTGATATGAGGAGACTCACGACCTTCAATGAGGCTACTCTACCAATAGATCACAACTGGAGTATAATACACACACACACACACATTTGTTTTAAAGATAAAAACCGGACATGCATGCATTTGCTTTAGGATAAAGGAACCAAAATATACATGCATACACTTGTTTAAAAAACAAAATAAAATAAAAAAAAAGTCATCACATATGTACATTTATTTTGGAATAAAGAAATCAAAAAATATATATACATTATCTGCACAAGTGTACATTTGCTTTAGGATAAAGAACCCAAAATATGCATATATATACATTTGTTTTAATGTTTGTACATGTATACATTTGCTTTAGTATAAAGAAACCAAAATATACATGAATATATTTTTCCTAAGTGTTATATATGTATACACATTGAAAATCTGAAATTTAGTATTTATGTATTAGATATGTAAAATGCTTTGAGGATTTAAAAAAAAAAATCTTAAAGTTTATAATTGGATTTATAGAAAATCTGAAATTTTATTTTTTAAATTTAATTATTAGATATGTAAATAAATAAGAATTGGGTGATACGTATATAAACCTTCCTAATGTTGAATCATTGAATTAATACTAACACTAAACAACAATGATTTATGCCGAATTTGATGTAATGAGACTGAAAGAATTGAGGGTTTTCCATAACTAAAGCAAACTTGTTCAGTGGCAAAATTTTTTGCAGATTGATAAATCAAGTTGGGATGACCTTTCATTAGTGAGCATGAGGGGACCGTTTTTTGCAAGTTCTGCTCGAATTTATGTGGGACTGAGGGCTATTTTGGGGATTGTTTAGTGGTCACACTTAAGAAAGTTTTAAACAATGTATGAAGGATTATTTTCTTGTTGCAAATTTTGAGCAATATTTATGCAAGAATTAACCACATTTTAAATCTCAACATAAAAAATAATCAGACAAAAATAAAAATTAGCTCAGAGACTTATCAACACAAGACAAGGATAAAAAAAAATATATAATCAATTAAACCTTGCAACCTCAAACTGTGTAGTGAAATAAGAAGATGGAAGAAAGATGCAAGGAGACTACTACATGTGAAATGAAGATGGGTTGTATGTGTTTCCCTACAAAGAAGAATTGAAGCACAAGAAGAAGGAGTGATGTACAAATCATGAATGAGAGAGAGAAAAAATCAAAGAAAGGGGTATGCAAGCCAGTGTATTTGATTTAGAGATAAAGTGAGGGTAACAGAGTGACGTTCTCGATTTACTCCTATTTGGCTTGCTCATGCTCCACCTCCTTGGCTACTCCATGAATTGGAAAAGGAAGGGAAGATATCTTGCGAATAAGGATTAGGTGGTGCAAAATCCCTTAGGGACTTGAAAGGAAAGGGCTCACTTTGGAAGAATTTGGCCTGCGAGCGGGAGAGAGGTGCAAAACTCTTTGAGAGTTTTGAAAGGAGAGGGCTCATTTAGGAGGAATGGGGCTTGCAAATGAGAGAGGTGTCTTGGATTTCATGAGTGGATTTTTGGGTTGAGCCTTAATCCCCTTGAATTTAAGGTGAACTTCGTTTGATTTTGATGTGGACTTGATTTACATGGATGAGGGTGGTTTGTCATGGCCAAATATGGGTGTGAGCATGGTTTTAAGGTTTGGTTATTTGGGTAGTTTGATTTGGATTTGACTTGGCGAGATTTAGATTGATTATGAGGTGGCCCGAAATGGCTTGATATGGACTTATCGTAAGGTGGGTTTTCACTTGGGTTTGACTTGCATGGAAGTTTGGTTTTGGCTGGATTGACATTATGGTTTGACTTGGGTTGTTATAAGGTGGGCATAAGTTTGGGTTTTGTTTGATTAAGTTTAGATTTGAAATTTGTTAGATTTGTAAATGGTGGATTTATAATTTATGAAAATTCAGTATTTAATGGTTTGTTATTTTATTATATTTTGAATAGATTTTGATCTTATTAATTTAATTTTGCCTTTGTCATTTTGGATTTTGATGGAGATTTTATTGACTTCGGTTTGATTTGAAATATTTATTTGAGTTTGTGGTTTTGGGGAATCTATTTTTATTTGATTTTAATTTTGATTTTATTATAATTTTGATTTAATGATTCCAATGAATTTGATTTTGGCTTTTAATTTTAATTTTTATTGATGAATTTGTTTTAATTTGCTTTCACTGTGAAATTTTAATGAGTTTGACTTTACTTTCAAGCTTAGGTTAATTTGATGATCTTATTTGAATTTAATTATCTTTGATTTTAATTTTGGTTTATTGAATGATTTTGGTGAAATTTTTTTTTAAATTTTATTTTATGATTTGTGATCTTCATTTTATGATTTTATTAATTTTGAATTTACTTTATACTTTAATTTGTTAATCTAATTTTATGATTTCATTGAATTTTGATTTTTGTATTTTTATTTTATTTTATGGTTTTAATTTGTGACTTTCATATGTGATTTTCATTAAATTTGATTTTATTTAAATTTAATTTTAGTTGTATTTTAAACTTCAATTGATTTTATTTTTTACCTTATCATTTATCCAAGATAAACCTTATCTTAGTTCAAGATGAGTCTTATACCCAAACTGTTTTTTATAAATCAAAGAAAGAGTCATCCAATAGTAAAAAGAAATGCAAAGTGCTCAATAAAAGAGACAAAATATAAGACCTAAGTCCTTACAAACGAATGATAACATAAGGCATTTCAAGTCTATAGGAACTCAACTTAAGATTCAATGACTTTAATTTTAATCATCTCAACCAAGGTTTAAGAATTTGAAGTCGAGTGTATGAAACTATAAAAGGTGAATAGGTTTTTGAAGTCCCAACTAGATATTAGTTCCACTACTAGCCTTCTGTGAGAGCTATTGAGTAAGCCCTAGGACTAGATCCTAAGTTCTAGAGAGAACATGATAGACCTTGTGTAAAAATGAGGTCAACATGGTGCAATATGTGAAGTTATGTGTTTGTCCCTATGAGGTCAACTGGGTGCACTGTTTGAAGTTACATGTTTGTCACTACTTTAATATGGGCATTACGAGGTATTTTAGGTATTTTACGTATGTGAGTCTGTGGCTCAACTACATTCTGGCTTGGTCGCTTTGTTGATTTGGAGTAGCCGGTCAGTTGATACTATCAGGATTTAAGTTGACATGACTGCTTTGGTTGGTCAGATGTTGATTATCAATCAAGCTAGTTTAACTATCAACCCTTGATCTCTGGATGATGAGCTCATACACTCAGAATAAGACCGAATTATCGAGCAGAATGTAAATCATTGTATCCAGATAAATAACTCATTTCTTGATGACGGGGGTCCTTTGGAATATTTGTGGGCTATGTTATTGCTGATTCTTAGCCTCTTATAAGAAACCTCAAAGGCGTCTATGAGACTGTTTATGATATTGAATTCATTTCTTTAATCAGGATGCGACAATAAGTATTTCGATGCATTTGATCGATTCGATTTACCTTAGTCCTTGTTTCATGTGGTCTACACTCAACTGACACCCAAACTCGGTTCAAGAGAGTTGCATCTGGTCAAATAAGTGGAACTTTTGGTCTTCCGTCTGTGGAGCCTCATTCGTTGTACATACTTTATTCTGGCCCCCTAGATCTTTTTGGGATTCATGATGATGCATTCTTGACGCATATATATTAAAAATATTTATTATAATGACATTTGACACATATTTGTCTTATAATTTTAATAATAGATATATCAATATCCATATCTTTCACATCTTACTATCCATAATCGTAAACACAGGAGAGCATGCTACAAGTTAGCATCAGCGTTACTTAAAACCTCATACCCATGAAGGTTCACACGTCTGCTTAAGGAGATGTATGATAACGAATGAGATTGAAATTTGTAGGTTTTAGTAAATTCCGTAAATCTAGATTTAATAAAACCTGAAGGGTTTGTCCTACATACTGTTTGACAACATACTTAATAAATTCTATTAAATCCTATGAAATTGTTTGGCATTACTTTTTAGGACTCAAAAATCTGTTATGGTTGTTAGATTTTAACAACAAATCATAATAGGATTTAGTAAATGATTGAAATTCGACTTCTTAAAATATTTCAAAATAGCCAAACTAGCTTATTAAATTCAATAATATTTTTTATCAAACTATGATAATTAATAATTATATATTTATAAAAAATAATTAATTATTAATAATTTTATATAAATTAATTGTTAAATAGAAGTTTAATATTTATAAAAGAATAATTAATTAGCTTTTAATTATATTTATTAATAATTATATGTAAATTTATTAAATGAATAAAAAAATTATATTTATTTTTATTAATTAATAATTAAATAATAAATAAATTTATTTAAGTATAATTAATCTGATAATATTTTAATCAATGATTTATTATTAATCCATTAAATTGAGAAAATTAACTTAAATAAAACTAAATTAAGAAAATTAACTTAAATAAAACTAAATTAAGAAAATTAACTTAAATAAAATTAATGAAAGGAGTCGACATGCGTTGTCGAATGGCTACTCGGTCATGCGTCGGCGTATAGGTACTCTGTCTGGTTTTTGGTACTATGTATCTCCAGAGGCATATCGCGATGGGGGAAGATACGAAGCCGGAGCCAACCGAGGAGAAATGGGAATGCCCCTATTCCGATTACCCCATCTCCGCTGCTTATTTTTCTCTCAAACCTCCCTCCTCCGGTTCAACCAAAAGAGACTCTTCACTCAGCAGCAGGAGAGCCGCCTCGAAGAAGCTGGCCCTCTTGCCTGCCGCCTCGCTTCGCGTTCAGTGATCCGATTTCGGGGCCCCGACACCGTGAAGTTCTTACAAGGCCTACTCACTAACGACGTCCTCCCTCTTGTCAACATCGGCCAAGGCGGCGATCGGAACTCATCCTTTTCCTCATCATCTGCCTCTTACTTGTTGGCGGCTAATTTGCCATTCCACTCTCCGTCGCCGAGATACGCGGCGTTGCTCACTCCTCAGGGTCGGTTCTTTCATGATCTCTTCCTTTATCGGCTGCCACTACCGGAGCAGAAGCTTGATAGGAGTGGGACTGGTCCGGGACCGCGGGAACAGGAGGAGGACCTCACTTTTCATGCGGATGTGGATGCTTCCATCTTGGATGAAATTTTGGATAGCTTCAGAAAGTAGGATCTTTGTTTCTAGCTTTAATTCTGTTTTGTTTTTTTGTTTTTAATTTGTTTGGCTGGTAAAAATTGTTTTTTATCATATAGAAAAGCTTGGTAATGCTGATGAGTTTTCTATATTTTGGTCTCCTGATTTATATCCTTTATGTTTCTTCGCTGCTATTATTATTATTATTATTGCTATTTGTTCTTGAAATTTTGCTGCGTTATTTGATTTGTTGATCTTTACAATCTTCCTGTATTTCGGATGGAGCATTTCGGACATAAAGCTTTACAAATTGAGCAACATTCTGACTACCCGTAAAAATTTACCTTTCCAAAAGTTCTGGTTAATAATTGGAGAATCTTAGTTTGGTATTGTGGGAGAATGTTCATTAAGCCTAGACTGCTGGTTTAGATTTTACTATTACAAATATGTATAAATAAGAATTCAGTATTACGAATATGTATAACTAAGAATTCAGCAGACCAAATGCAATGAAACATATGAGATTGTTAAAATTCCACACTAGAAGAGAAACAGTCACCCACCGGAAATGAGCAAGAGCTGAGTTCCTAGTATTCTAGTAGCACGCTTTGCTAGAAATATTTGAGAACAAAAAATGTACTTGTAAATAATTTTGAAAACTTACAGCTAATAAAAACATATAAGAGAAGAACAAAAATTGCCTGAAATATTTTTGCTAAAAGCAAACTCTACTTAGATGTTTGTCTAGAAGGAAATGAGCTCTCCTTTTATACAGGAAACCCCCCTTGGGGCAAAGAAGATTAGAGTTTGATCACATACAAAAGGAGCTCAATTGCATATAAGTAGATTTTTAATCCTTGTTTCTAGGTAGATTGGCAACAATCCCTGGGTATGCCTAAATAAAATTCCGTTTTTTATTCTTCCTCTTTTGAGTATCCCTTGATCTCACTATGGTCTCAACCTGTCTTGAATTACTCGAGTTCATTGCTCTACTCCCTAAATAAATCTTATACATTCATCACTTCGAATTAAAATTTATAAATCAACAAATTTTTTTATGTTTTCGTTGAGACTTACACCTTGAGAGAAATACAAGTTGAGTAACTCTCAATTTAGCAAAGTGAATTCTACTATTAAGGGACTGTTGAACATACCTCACCCACAACTAAGCTTGCTGCTTAACCCCATTTCCATCCATTGGACTCGATGTTTGAGATAAAGATGAGGATGATATCGACCCAAGACATTGCATTTTTGTTTCTAATATACTTGTTTGTGGTGTTGTAATTGGCACCACTCTTCTACCATTTGAGGAGCTCGTTTCTATTCACATTGAAGGAGTTGGAGAGGCTCATCTACTACCCGATCACTAGACCAACAAACCAAGATTCAATAATCATGAAGATGCCGTCCTTCAACATCAAAGAGGAAGTCCATAACTTCATTTGAGGAATATAACATGATTTTGTGTTCAATGTGGAATTTAAACTTCTTGTTCCTCTCATGAGAGCAACCTCTTAATATTTTAGTTATTTTAATGGGGGCGTTACGATTAATTTAGGAATTTTACATTTGTAAGCTTGTTGCTCGGCTATTCTGACTCGTTATGCTGAGTTTGGTAGGCTTCGATTTCGTAAGGCTTGTTTGATCGCCTATGCGTCGGCGTAGCCAGTCGGTTGATCTTATCTGACTTTAGATTTGCAGGACTGCTTTGGTCGGCCCGATGTTGTCGATCGACTAAGCTAGCCTCACTATCGACCTTAATCCTTGAATGAGGAGCTCTTGTTGACATAATGTGACTGGGCTATCGAGCAGAGGATGAATCACTGCAATCTGATGGATAGCTCAATCCTTGACGAATGGGTCCTTTGAGATATTTTTGGGTTGTGTTACTGTTGATTATTGGCCCTTGTTAAGGAACCTCAGGGGTGTCCAGGAGACTGCTAGTGATATTGAATTCTCGCCCTGAGTTAGGTTGTGATGATAGGTAGGTTGATGCTTTTGCTCGGCTCGGTCGACCTTAGTTCTTGGTTCGGGTGGTCAACACCTGGTCGATTTGCAATCCTGGTTCATGGGAGTTACCTCTGGACATATAAGTGATGCATTTGGTCTTTTGTCAGTGAACACTCATTTGATGTATTTCATTTCTTTTGGTTTGTTGGATCTTCTTGGGATTCGTGATGACGCATTCTTGATGTATATATATTAATAATTTTTATTATAATGATGTATCTGACATTTATTCGTATCCTGTGTCCTTAATAATGGATATATCAAATATACTTATCTTATGATATTTGACATTTTCTTATCCGTAACCGTGAGCATAGAAGAGCTTGCTTTTCAATTTAGCATAGCATTAACCTCATACTCACGAATGTTGACCTGTCTGCTTAAATTGTCTTCCTACAGCCGTCATGCATCAGCAAATGGCTACTCTGCTTCTAGTTTTTGGTAGTATATATCTTCAGATGCATATTGCATATTTAAGGAAATTTTTAATCTTTGTTTCTAGGTAAATAGGCAACAACCCCAGGGTTATGCCTAAATAAAGTTCCATTTTTTATTCTTCCTCTTGTGACTATCCCTTGATCTCATTATGGTCTCACCTATCTTGAATTACTTGAGTTCATTGTTCTCTCCCTAAATAAAATCTCATACAATTATCACTTCGAATTAAATTTGTAAATAAACTTTTTTGATGTTTTTGTTGAGACTTATACCTTGAAGGAAAGAGGAATCAATGAGCAAAATAAGATAAGGGACTGTTGATGATACTTTACCCACAACTGAGCTTGCTACTGAACCCCATTTCCATGAATTGGACTTAATGTTTTTGATGAAGATGAGGATTATATCGACCCAATGTGTTGTCATCTTTGTTTCTAGTACACTTGCTTATGGTGTTGTGATAGGCACCGCTCTTCTGCATTTTGTGGAGCTCGTTGCCATTCACATTAAAGGAGTTAGAGAGGCTCATATAGCACTTGGCGTGTTGACCAACAAACCAAAATTCAATAATCATGGAGATGCCATCCTTCAACATCAAAGAGGAAGTCAACAACTTCTTTCAACTTGAATTCATTTGAGGAATCTTGAGAGGCATTTGACATGATTTTATTGTCAGTGTGGAATTTGAACTTCTTGTTCCTCTCCTCTTAATATTTGTAGACGAGAGGGAGGGATTGGATGCTATCATTAACGATGTCGGGCTAAAAATTTTATTAGGGAATTCATTGAAGAGTTCAATTGCTTTAGGAGTGCTTTGAATGCGGGGTAGTGGGTATCCATATGTTAATTCAAAGTAGGGGCATTTGCTATCATGTTAATTTAAAGTAGGGGGTACCTATGTTCCTTCAAAGTAGGGGCATTTGCTATCAAGTCTCCATTCACCTCAGGCAAACCACTTAACATATTAATATTATTCTATAAATTTTTAGAGGTGATCGATAGTATTTTAGAGGAATATTAATTCTCTACCCAGTGCTCAAATGCTTATGTATTACCCATTCACGCTTTTGTGGATTTTGTGATTGTGGAATCATTGACCCTAGAGCAATTCAAAGGGCAAATGTGCCTTCCCAATTTTTTTATTCCCAAGTGTTACATATGTTCCTTAAGCCCAATCTTGATACTTTGAAGTTTAATGACATCATTGAGATCAACGTCGATGTCATTAAGGATAATCGGTTTCTAGTCCTTAATGTTGTTGAGCTTGCTTTGGTGGATGAATTGGTCTTGTTTGAGGGGCATGGATTTTCTTATTTTGGATTTTCTCAAAAACTACAACTAGGTGTTACCATAATTAACGACAATGAAATTCTGGCGCTTAGCCTCAATGATGTATTCCCTCTAGGGCTTAGGAATTTTGTAGGATATCATGTAATCAGGAAGACTAAACTCATTTACAAGATGTCTCTCCTCCGCACTCAGTCAATGGCTTTTGTCTATTGAGATGAGGTCGAGCTTACCTTTTTCTGCAGGATCCAACAATCAAAGTTGCCATTGCCACTTATTGAGACATTAAGATAGTACACGTGGACCTTAATCTCTTGGTTTTAAGATCGTCTCTTAACCCGGCTTGACCAAACCTTTTACTTGTACAATGTGTTCCTCGCTAATGTTGGTACCAAGTAGGGGTGAAAATAGGTTGATGGAATTTTAAAAATTTTATTGTGTGAATGATTTACGGATAATGTCTTCCACTTTCATAGGGTATGCAATTTTTAAGTATATATCATCGAGCTCTTTGTAAGGAGCACAACTTGAAGAACACCTTTCCGGCTTTTCAAAAGCTGGGTGTTAATGGGATTCAATATGTACTTGAATTTGAGCATGTGCATCTTTGTTACTCGAGCAGAAAATATCTTCGACTTCCTTATAACTAGATAGATAACAAGCCTCAATCATTCGATCTATTGTTCTAGGGAAGTGCACACCCTTTTTCAAGTTCCTAAATGAAGCAAAGTGGACGGATGAGTGCGAGAACTCATTTCTAAAGTTCAAGAAATACCTAACTCGCAACACCAAGAATGGCTTGAACGATACCAATTGTTGAGTTACTAGGGTTAGCCTAATCATTATGCAATAGGAAGTAATCAAGGAGCTATCAGCCTATAACACAAGCTCAAGTGTTGAGCTAAATCACCCAAACATTGTAAAGTTATCACGAGAACTTATTTCCTAGTTAAGTGCTTAGGCCTTACTTTTGGGCACATCTAGTCTAGGTCATCATTTGCCATCCTCTAAAGTTTATTTAATCAAGATCAAATTTTAAACCGACTAACCAAATAGTTAATTGAGTTAGACAAGTATAACCTGCTTGTAGTACTTTTACCTATATGATGATTATAATATTTGATACAATCATAAAAATATGAAGAGATGGTTGAATAACTGAGAATGTGTGATTATAACTTCTTTGTAGTTCTAAAATAGAGAATGGACCATGGAGAAGAGAGTGAAATAGATAGAATGCAATTGGATTATTTTAGATTTTATAAATGATTATAAGACATTTTCGAGCAGTTCTAAAATTCATACCCACGACTGCATATTGCAAGGCAACACAAAAAATAAATAGTAAGATATAAAATCTTATCATAATTTTAATTATAGCTCTTACTCATTAACTTGAGCTTTTGTGTGGATGTTGTTGATCTATTATTGTGGTGGATTGAATATGGGCCCATTTCTCTCTTCTAACTAATATAAAACTCATGCAAGGATAATATTTATGCAAGAATTTTGTTAAATTATCTTCATTATTTCACAATTTTCTTTATTCCAGATATGGTTGCTATACTGTTGTAGAATTCTACTATTTAAGCACATGAAGTTGTTGAAATTTGGTCTAAATAATTTCTCTCTTTGAAAGAGCAACACTTCGATCATAATTTATTTTTAAAAATTTTGATTGATGTATATAGAATCAATGAAGATTTATTGAATTTCATCTAATTTTCTAATACACGTGTTTAGATAATTAGTGAGGATTTATCAAATTTCATATAATTTTTTCTGATATAGGAGTTCAATCCATCCTTTTTGGAAATTAGGTGAACTTCATTCTTATGCTTCTGTGAAAAATATATTTCCTTATTATCAGATTTTTTACAGTTGATATCTTTTTACCCATAAGATATTTGTTATTTCCTTTTTGTTTTTAACTATCCTTGTTATTAACCATGTGTTTTAATCCCTTGTGCTCTAGGTCACACCTATAGCAGCTTGATGGCCTATCCAGACATATTTTTCAATTTATTGTTCCGTTCTAGTTGCTTGTTAGGCACGAGGATAACACTTTTTTTAACAACAACAACAGCAAAGCCTTAATCCCACTAAGTGGGGTCGGCTACATGAATCCTTTTTCTCCATTGCGTCCTAAACTTTTTTTAAATAAAAGTAAAATTATAATTTGTGGAAATTTCTTAAAGTTCTTGGAGGTCTTCACAAAGAATATATTTTACTATTTATTTTTTTATGTCTTTCAATTCCTTAACTTGAACTTTGGGTTAATGATTGCTTATCCATTAGTCTAGTGGAACAAGCTTAGGTTTTTGATGTGCAGTCTCCTAACTAATAGAATGTGCGTACTAAGATGAGTATTTGAACAAGGATCTAGCTAGATTTTCTTCATTACTTCCCAACTCTTCTTTGTTTGGTATACACTTGCTATATTGTTGTATAGTTTTGTTATTTAAGTTCACAGAGTTATGAGATTTGGTCTAAACCATTCTCCCTTAAGAAGAGCAGCACTTCCACCATAATTTTTGATGTTTTTGATTCATGTTTATAGAATTAATGAGGCGGCATTAAATTTGAATACTACTTTTAGTATTGGGGTTTCAATTTATCATTTCTAAACAAAGTGTTAAAATAGTCCCTTGGCTATTTACATTGGGTTATTTTAATCTCATTTTCAATAAAATTGTCAAAGTAGTCCACATGTTTTTAAATAATGCCAAAAATAGTTCTCCGTGGTGACTGTTTTAGTACATATTTAATCATGATTGAGAATGTAGGATCTTCAAAGTTGGCAGCCATTGAGGGTAAAACTATTAATGTGTGTCCCCTAAGTTCAATTCTTGACTCTGCCATATGTAGTCCAACAATTTATGGACGATGCCTTCCACTTCTGAAGAGTATGAAATTTGTAGGTATAGATCATCGAGCTTATTGTAATGAGTACAACTCTTGAAAAATACTTGTCCGATCTTTCAAAACTTGATGTTAAGAGGGTTTTTATATGTGTATGAATTGAACATGTGCATCTTGCTTTCTCAAGTGGGTAGGTTCCTCAACTTTCTTACATCTTTAACATATATTGAACCCAATTCTAATAAAGTGAAATTTATCATGGAAACTAGTACAATGAAGGTACAAAGTATAAGGTGATTAACTAGATAGATATCAATCTTTAGTCACTTTATCTCTCATTCAAGAAAAGCATGCTCCTATTTTCAAGGTTTTTAGAAGAGCGCCGAGGCAAAGTGGATGAATGAGTATGAGGACTCATTTCCAAAGTTCAAGAAGTACTAATACTCATAACACTGAGAATGGATTGAACATTACCAAAGGGTTGAGGAAACGTTGGTTAGCTTAATCTTTACGTGGGGGGAACAATGAACTATCAACTTATTACATAAGCTATACTCGAGGATGTTCGGGCTAAATGACCCAACATCGAGAAGTTAGTGATAACACTTTTTCCTAGATAAGTTCCGAGGCCTTAGTTCTAGTCACATCTAATCTATGTCATCATTAATCATCCCCTAAAATGCATTCAATCAAGATTGAACATTTGAGCAGATTTACCAAATAAATAATTAGGTTAGATGGGTATAACCCATTTGCAGTGCATACCACATATGGTGATTAAGATCTTTGATACAATCATAAGAATAAGAAAATGTGCAAGTACAAATTGTCTATAGTTATAAAATAGACAATGCACTATGGATAAGAGGGATGGAGTGGGGGGGTGGGGAGAACTAC
This sequence comes from Papilionanthe hookeriana x Papilionanthe teres, assembly GCA_022702705.1. Taxonomy (NCBI): domain Eukaryota; kingdom Viridiplantae; phylum Streptophyta; class Magnoliopsida; order Asparagales; family Orchidaceae; genus Papilionanthe; species Papilionanthe hookeriana x Papilionanthe teres. The sequence goes on from CM040428.1 coordinate 3,183,983, forward strand.
ACAATGCAATAATATTTTAAATAACTAACCTATTGCTTGTTTGCTAGTTAAAAGATGTTGGGTTCGCTTTTAAGATCTACAAGAAACGAATAGTAAGATATAAAGTCATATAAATAAATTTAATAGTACTTTTTACCTTTTAGCTTATTCTTTTGTATGGATGGTTGTTGATCCGTTTGTGTGGTGGATTGAATATGGGCCAATTTCTCTCTTCTAATTAATAGAAAGCTCATGCTAGAATAATATTTCAACTATAATTTTTTTATATTATCTTTATTATTTCGAAGTTCTCTTTATCCCAGATATGCTTTTTATAGTATTGTAGAATTCCACAATTAAGTGCATTGATTTTTTTGAATTTGGGTCTAAAAATTTCTCCTTTTAAAAGAGCAACACTTTCATCCTATTTTTTTTTGTGTATTTGCTTGATCTTCGGAAGATAAGTGAGTAGCTATCAGTTTTATCCATATTTCTCTAATTTAGTTTTTAATTCCATTCTGTTAGATAATTAGACAAATTTTTTTTTTAAATTTTTGTGGACAATATATTTCTTTTTGATCAGATTTTTCATAATAGATATATTTCTTTGACAATAATATTTATTGTTTCTATTTTGCTAACTATCTGTGAGGTGGAATTTGAATCCCGAACACCGTTGTTTTTAGCCACTTTCTTTAATCCCTTGAGCTCTATGTCACTCCATGTAGCCACGTGATTTCTTATCTAGGCATGTTTTTCAATTTATTATTCTTTTATAATTTCTTTTTAGGCACGAGAACAATACTTATTTTAAATAAAATAAATTTTAGAAATTTATGAAAATTTTTTATTGGTTTTCACAGAATATATCCTTCTATTTAACTTTTTTTTTAGCCTTTTCAATGGAGTAATAATTCATGTAGCTGACCCCATTTAGTGGTGTAATGGCTTATTGTTATTGTTGTTGTTGCTTCAGTTTATTATCTTAAATGGTTGTTTTTCAATTAGTGTAGCGGATCAAAATTAGGTCTCTGATGCATCGTTTTGCTTATTAACATGAAGCTTGTACCAAAATTAGTATCTGGACAGGAATTTAGTTATATTATCTTTATTACCTGCCAACTTTTATTTGGGTTTAATTATATTATCAAAATTAGGCTTCTGATGCGATAATCTTGTATAATTTAATTACGTAGGTGCATTGAATCTAGCAATTTTAGTCTAAACCATTCAATCTTTAGAAGAGCATCATGTCCATCTTGATTTTTTATTTTGTTTTTAAATTTAAGTTCAAAGGATCAACGAGGAGGCATTAACTTCTTAATATTTTTCTAATTTTGGGTTTCAAAATAGTTCCCTAACATTTATGTTGGGCTATTTTAGTCTTAGAGCCTATAAATGTGTCAAATTAATTCTTAGGTTTTTTATTAGGATCAAAATAATCCTTCGTGGGGACTATTTTATTCCATATTAAAAGGATCTGGGGACTACGGGATTTAACAATCAATGCTGCATTGCTACTTCTCAAGCCATTGAGATAGTACATGTGGAGCTCCATCCATTGGTTGTAAAAGCAACTTCTGGGCCTACTTGATTGAATCTTTAACTTGTACAATGTATGTCAATGTTGGTCCCAAGTAGGGATGAAGAAAGGTTTAGTATATCTTTAAAATTATTGATATATGCCCCTTAAGTAACATCTTTGCTCCATCCCTTGCAGTCCAACGATTTATAGACAATGTCTTCCATTTCCAAAGGTTATGAATTTGTAGGTGTATATCATTGTGCTCTTTGTAAAGAGCACAACTCTTGTAGAACACCTTTTCGACTTTTCAAGAACCTGGTCTTAAGGGGATTTAATGCGTGCCTGAACTTTAACATCCACATCTTTGTTGCTCAAGTAAGGAAATTCCTAACTTATATCTTCGAAGGACATCGAACCCAATTCTAATAAAGTGAAATCTATCCTAGAAAATTGTTCTCCAATTAAGGCAAAAGAGGTAACGCGATTAACTAGATAGATAGTGAGCCTCAGTCACTTTATCTCTATTCAAAAAGTGCATTATCATTTTCAAGCTTTTTAGAAGAGCTAATGATGCAAATTTGACCAACGAGTATGGAACTCAATTCCAAAGTTCAGCAAGTACCTAGACTCCTGACATTTTGAATGGTTCAAACAATACAAAAGTCTCAAGGAGATGATAGTTAGCTTAATCATTATGTGAGAGGAGGTTTCAGAAGCTAAACCTGACTAGCGATGAGCTAAATCATCCAAACATTTAGAAGTTAGCATAGGCACTTTTCTCGTAAATAAGTGCACATGCCTTACTTTTAGGCACGTCTAATCTATGTCATTATTTGTTCATCTTCTAAATCATATTCAATCAAGATCAAACATTTGAGTTGACCAACCAAATAGATAATTGAGTTAAATGATTTTAACTTGCATGTAGTACTTACCCCATATGATGATTAAGAACTTTGATGCAATCATAATAGGTGAATAATGGAGAATGGGTGAGTACAACTTGCAGTTTTTAAACAGAGTAGAGGGATGAAGGGGGGATAGGGAGAGAGCGAGAAGTTGATTTGATTATTTTAGAACTTATAAGCAATTACAAGACCTCCTCGTGTTGTTATAAAATTCATAGCATAAAGATAAAGCAATGTTTAAATAACTAAACTACTACTTGTTTGCTAACTAAAAGATTTTTGGTTTGCTATCAAGACCTAGTAGAAATAAATAATAAGATATAGAATCATATTAATAATTAATTGTAGCTTTTACCCATTAGCTTAAGCTTTTGTGTAGATAGTTGTGATTCATTAGTGTAGTTGGTTGAATATGGGCTCATTTCTCTCTCCTAGCTAGTAGAGAGCTCGTGCTAGAATAACATTTGAACAAGAATTTTGCTATATTATCTTCATTATTTGTATGTTTTTTCTTTTCAAGATATGCTTGCTAGTGTTGTAGAATTCCACTGTTTAAGTGCATGGAGTTCAAATTTGGTCTAAAAAATTTCACCTTTTAAAAGAGCAGCACTTCCATGATAATCTTAGTGTGTATTTAATTGAATCTTTGGGGAGCTAACGAATTTCATCTAATTCTTTCTAATATATGGGGTGAAATCCATCCTTTTTTGGATAATTAGAGAAACTTTGTTCTTATGCTTTTGTGGACAATATATTTTCTCATAATAAGATTTTTGTAGTTGATGTATTTCTCTGACCTACAATATTAATGAGCCGGAATTCGAATTCCAAAGACCTTTTGTTTCTAACCTTGTGCTCTAATTCTTTGAGCTTTAGGTCAAAACATGTAGCCACTTGATGGCCTATCGGACATATTTTTCAAATTGTTGTTCTTTTATAATTGCTTGTTATGAATGAGGAAAACATTATTTTTTAATAAAAATAAATATTATAACTTTGTGAGGTTTCTTAAAATTTTTAGGGATTTTTACAAAGAATATATCTGACTTTAAACTTTTTTATTTTTTCTTCAATTCATTAAGTTAGACCCTCCATTACTTATCCATTTTTTTAGCAGGTCAAACATAGGCTTCTGATGCGCCGTTCTCCTAACTAACAGAAAGCTCATACTTAAATGAGTATTCAAACAAGGATTTAGTTAGATTATTTTCATTACTTCCCAATTTTTCTTTGTTTAGGATTCATTTGTTCTATTGTTGTATAATTTCATTATTAGGGTGCATGGAGTTGTGAGATTTCGTTTAAACCATTTCTCCGTTTAGAATTGCAGCACTTCCATTTTAGATTTTCTTGTTTTTTATTCAAGTTCAAAGAATCAATGAGGAGGCATCAACTTCGAATAATATTTCAAATATCAGGTTTTTAATTCATCCTTTCCAAATAAAGTGCTCCAACAGTTCCTTGACAATTTATATTGGATCATTTTGGTCACAGATTTTATAAGAGTGACAATTTATTTCCTATAATTTTTTAATAAGGGTTAAATTGTCATCTGTAGGGACTATTTTAATTCATATTAAAAGAATGGGACTAAATTGATATTTTTATGAACTTTAGGACTAAAATGGCCCTCCCTCACAAAGAGTCGGGGACTATTTTAACTCTATTCTCTTTCCGAATATGTAGATGAGCTTCATTCCGATGTTTTTATTTTTCCTGTGTAGTTCATTTCTTTGTGATCAAAATTTTTGCAGCATTGTTATTTCTTGGAATAAATGTATTCAGAGTTGTCTTTCTATTTGAGCATATATTTTCTATATTTCCTTTATAGTTGCTTGCTAGGCATGATGCCAACACTTTTTTTCTTTAGTAAAAATAAATATTATAACTAATTGAGAATATCCTAAACTTTTTAGAGTTTCAACAAAATATAAGATCAACTGGTTAATTGTTTATGTCATAATTCTGCACAATAATATCAATGTCAGAGACCAAGATTAACAAATTCTAAATTGAAATTTCAATAGTTTACATTCAATTAAAACATATTTCTATCTTTATAATGTAATTGTTGTGACCAGGAATCTAACTTCTCATCCGGAAGTCTTTTGAAGAATTTGAAGTTGTATAACTGCAATTTTTGGAAATAGAAAACATCAAGTAAACATAAAACTAGCATAAAACAATTATATCATATATCGACTAACAAAAATATGATTACAAGAATTATGGCTCAGTTGATTTACAGAAGTTATATTAGCATTCTCTTGTTTTGACAGTTTTCTAAATAGAGAGTGATCATTCTTATAGTTACTTTACTGTTATTTTAGATACAAGTTAAGGTCCAAAGTTGATATTGAGGATGTGAGTGGAGAGTTATATTGTTGGCAACGGTTTGGAGGAAAACTTTCTGAAAATGAACCGATTCAGGAACCAGAGGCAGCTTCAGTTGGATGGGGAGGTGGTGTTGATCAATCTGGCATGTCGGCTGCTCATGGAAATGATGAGGGTTGGCAGTGGTACAGAGATCCTCGGCTCGATTGTTTAGGTTTTCGAGGAATTTTTCCAACCAATACAATTCGTAAGACTTATGACACTTAAATTATTTCAAAGATATTGTGCTTTTTCTTTTTTTCTATTTTTGTAATTTGTTTTCCTTTATTGTTTAGCGCCACTGGTTGAGGCTGACAAGGAAGCTGATGAAAAACATTACCTCTTATGGAGAATAGAGAAAGGAGTTCCTGAAGGATCAACTGAAATTCCAAAATGTATGCTTGTTACTTTTCATGCATATAATTTCCAATCAAATTAAATCTCTGTTTTACTTGCATATAATAAAGTTATACATCATATAGTTTCCATTAATTTTGCAGCTTATTATATTCTTTGATTGGGTTCATGACATCTGAGTGTACTCTAGAAGCACATAGCAAGATTTCTTTAGTGATTTTTGTTGAAATGTTATTATACAGTGAAAGAAGTAGAACAAAGTTGAACATAAAGAAGGAAAGGGAGGACGTGTATCTATGCTAGAATCTTTAGGAAGTGTAGTCAAAGAGATTTTTTTTTAATTTTTATTTTTCAGTTTTGTACTTTTAAAAAAGAATGCTGCCCTTATTTTATGGTCAACAAACTTTTCATGAATGATTGGGTGGGTGGGAACAAGAAAGCAGGAGGGCTGGAAGGGGTCAACGACAAGCGACAGGGGTTAATCTCCTGGTAGGTTGATCTTGTAGTGCTGTCATTCAACCTTTGAAGAATATTGAAAGGTTCATCTGCCCTGGACTTGATCTTCCTGAAGGATCCCATCGGAAACCTTTCTTTTTTCAATCTGATCTACATGACATCCCCTTCGTGGAAAGTCAAGTTTATCTTGTTTTTTTTTTGCTTGTGCCTAATACTTGCGGTTCTGCTTGGTGATCTCTTTTTCCATCTCTCTGTGTAACCTCTGAAGCTGTTGCACCCTCTTCTCAGTATCCTCACCAATCTCTATTGTCAAAAGGAGTGTTACCAAGTCAAGTGGAGTGAGGGGATTACACTTATACACGATCTCAAATGGGATTTTGCCTCGTGGTCTGACTCACGGATATGTTGTAAGCAAAATTTGCCTTGTGCTAGAGTTTGATCCCATTGCTTAATATTTAGTTTCCCACAAAGCACCATAGAAGATTCCTCAGACCCTTTTTAACCGCCTTCGTCTGTGGATGAGCTGCTGAGTTGAATTGAAGCTTAATATCAAGCTGCCCTCATAGTCTTCTTTAGAAGTGATTCAAAAACTTGACATCTTTGTTGAAAGTAATTGTTATGGTATCTCGTGCAGCCCATTACCTCACTGAAGTACAAGCCAGCTACATGTGATGCATCTATTGTTTGATGGCACAGTAGTGCACCATCTTTAGGAATCTATCCATCACAACCATCACAAAATCCTTGTTTCATTGTGTCCTCATAAGAATCACCACAAAATCCATGTTAACATCCACTCATGGGGCCTTCGATACTGGTAATGGAGTGTATAATCTTGTATTTGTCCCTTTAGTTTTGTCCACATGACAAATTCTGTCTTGCTTGATGTGCCACTCCACATCTCTAGTCAATTGGAGCTAAAAGAAGTGTTTTCACATGAGTGCAAGAGTTTTATTTCTGTCAAAGTATCCCGCAAGTCATCCGTTGTGACTTTCCTGAATAATGGACTCTCTCAGCAATCATCAAGGAATACACATTCTATTATGGTGGAACAAATAACCATCATCCCAGTGATACTGCTTGGTAGGCTTTTTCTGACAATGCTCCTAAATCTCTCTAAAATCTTCGTTTGTTGTGTACAACTGCTTCACTACATCAAATCCTACGACTTGAGTTTGCATAAAAGTGATCAAATGATGGCGGCTCAGTGCATATTCTACTCTTTTCTGGCTTTTTATCTTGTGTTTAAGCACGAACTAGAACGATCTCAAGAACTCCAACCATGATGCGTGTCGAACTTTCAATTTGTTCTGCTTGTTTAAGAACCTCAAAGCCTCATGATCCGTAAATATGGTGAACTTGCTTGTCAACTTGTAGTTACTTTGGTGATTAAGAGCTCTCATGATTGCATAGAACTCTGTCATATGTAGAATATTTTTTCTGGACTCATTCAACTTTTCATTGAAGAAGGTTATGGGTTTATCAGTGATCAGTACTTCTTCAATCCTCATATTTGAGACGTCACACTCCATGTCGAACAACTAATTGAAGTCCGGTAATACCAATACTTGTGCCCGAGTCACCTCCTTCAGGGTATCAAAACTGGACTGAGCTGCATCCGTTCACTGAAACATCTCCTTTTCAAATGTTCTTTTAGGGGAGCTGTGATGGTGCTGAAGCTCCTAATGAATCGCCTACAAAATGATGCCAACACCAAAAACTGTATTAACTTGGTAAAAGTCTTCTGGGGCATCTAGCTTACGATGGCCTCGATCTTTGCAGGATCCATCTGAATGTCTGCACTAGAAATAATATAACCTAAAAAGCATACCTCTATTGTCAAGAAGTGACACTTATTTGGGCAGGGAATATGGTTTCTTGGATTGCAAAGTCTCGAATACCATCCTTAGGTGCTGCAAGTGCTTCTCCTCGGTTTTCTTGTATGCAAGAATATCATGTTTATTACTACAAACTTCTCAATGTGAGCTCGAAACACTTGATTGATCAACCTCATGAAAGTTTTTGCTGCATTAGACAGCCTGGAAGGCATGACCATCCACTTGAATAGTTCATCTCAAGTCTTGAAAGCAGTCTTCCATTCGTTCCTTGGTCTTATTCTGATCTGGTGATATTCACTGTGTAAGTTGATCTTGGAAAAGACAATGGCTCAATGCAACTGATCCATGAGGTCATCCAAGCGAGGTATGGGGAACTTGTATTTGATGGTGATCTTCTTGATGACTCGACTATCTTGCACATCCTCGAGTCATCCATAGGCACCATCAAGGGAGGGATAACACACGGGTTGATATTCTCTGAATAATCCTCTGGCAACGAGACCTTATTCTTTTTAGGTGTAATTCCTTGTTCTATGCCGGTCTTAATATGCAAACAGGTCTTTTTGGCAACACTGATCCGAGAATGAGATCTATGGTATGCTAAATCTCCCTCAATGGTGGCATTCTCTCTTGAAGGTTGTCATCCATCATGTCCTGAAAGCCAAACAACGATGTTCGTATAGACCCTGGTATCTCAAGCCCTTTCTTAGTTCCCTCTAACATGACTAAAGCCATTGCCACTAGAGCCTCTCGTACCGACTGCGTAAAGGTGGCTTGTGTGACCACCGTTTCCTCTATGATGTCTACTCTTGCATCCCTGATGAGCAAAAGAACTATGCTTCTTCCATCATTCTTGATAGAATAAGTGTTCTTGAGCCCGTCTTGTTGGGCCTTGAGTCTGAACTGTCATGGCCTCCCCAAAAAATATGACAAACATTCATTCGCACCACATTACACGATATCGCCTCTTGTAGCTGATCTCCAATAGAAAACTCAACCAAGCACTGTTGATCCATGCGTATCTCATTTCCCTTTATTCAAGCTGGTAAAGTAGTAGGATTGAGGATGCTTCTGCATGGCCAACTCTAGTTTCTTAACTATCAGAGTGGATACTACATTCTCACAACTCCCATCATCAATAATCAAGCTGCTTTTTCCTTTCACGGTACACTTAGTGTGGAAAATTTTATGTCTTAGCCACAAATAATCTTTCTCTGGCCCAGTCTGTTGGATCCTCGTTACAACTAGCATTTCTCTCTCATCTCTTTGTAGTTGAAGTTCCTCCTTATGATCCTCCCTTCTTCTTCCTCACTGACCTCCTCGATGATACCTTGCTTAGTGAACGAAACAACACAACTTTTAAGGCAGTTGGAGGACGTCCATAGCCGTGACATCTAAAACATCTCCTGATAAGCAAAGTGCTGGACTTTTTTCTTTTCTCGGGATTCTTTCCACTTAGATTTGCCTTTTACTTCCCTGTCAAGTCTTCCCAACTCTCTAGATGTACCCTTGTTGGTAGCTGTAGTTGTAAATTGTTGTTTCAATGAGGGTAGTTGTCTGCTTTGTTTCTTGTCACTCCACCTTGAAGGCTAATTTTTGGACATCTCCCTGTGACCAATATGGTTGCAGTTGAACCATGTTACTGAAAGCTGGCTTCAGGCCACCCAAATATCTGGCTATTATATGTTCCTTTGGTTAGACCAACTCGCATTTCATCTGAAACTGCTCAAACTATGTCGTGAACTCCTCTATTGATAGGTCTCTCTGCTGTATGTGATGAAGTCTCAAATTATCCTGATGGTAGTGAGGAGGTAAGTGTTTCCTCTGCATCTCCCTCGTCTTCTCTCCCATCTGGTATTCTTGTCACTTCCTTCTCTCATTCTCTGCCTCTACAAATTTTCTCATCACAAAGAAGGCAAAGAAGCGCTTTTTTTCAATCTGATGGCTGCGAGTTTCACTCTTATATCTGTTGGAATCTTTTTTACTTGAAGATACTCTCAATCGACTGCAACTATTTGATGAAATTATTTAGAGCCATCCCTCCTAATTCCAGTAGATCCACTTCCACTCCGAAATCTCTGTCATTCACACTCGTCTCCTCTTCCGGCCTTCTCTGTTAATGAATTCTGAAGCGTCGAGGTTGGTTATTCTCATCACTGAATCTTTATTATGAAAGGGGTTCTCATTCTCATCTCCTCTTCGACTCTCCACATCTCGATCGAAGTAATTTCTCCTTAGTCCCGTCATTAATCTCCACAAGTCTCAACTGAAGTCGGTGAATCTCTCGCTATATCTCTTCCCATGTAAGTTCTGACATATTTCTCCTTGGTGGCATGATTAGAGTTTAGATATGTGGGAGTGGAAGAGGGTATTGGAATTGGGGAACAAAATTTTTTTTTTGGAGTTACAGAGGGGTAATGCTAGAAACCCTAGGTTAAAAGACTAGGATTAGACTAGCTTTAATACCAAATGACACCAGAGTTAACTCAAACCATGATTAATAGATAATATTATTGCTGAAATTCAAAAGAGCTGATAAAAACAAAGACATTTGAAAATAGGAAAATAACGACACAAACACAAATACCTCTAGGACAAGTTTCGAAGATGGTGGGCTGCGTGTCCCGATAGTGGAAATGGAGAATTGTATGTGGTAGGGCGATCTAGCGACAGTGAGCAGAAGATTGCCTTGCGGCTAGAAAATAGGCAAGGGGGGTTTGGTAGCGGCAGCAGCCAGCGGTAAGGGGATTGGTAGGGGTGGTAGCAAGCAATATGTGGATTGCGAGGACGACAACAAGCAGAAGGTGGATTGTGAAGGCAACATGACAAGCACAAGGGCTGGAAGGGCGTCGGCGACAAGTGGCAGGGATTTGGAAAGGGAGAGAGCAGATAGGTGGTTCGCTGGAGGTTGCGACAACAAATAGGGGGGGCGGGCGAGGGAGGAATGCGAGGCGATAATCATCACTGTGGGGCATGATACATTTGAAGCACATCCCTAACAACAGATAAATATGCCAATGATAGAAAGGCAAAAGCAAAAAGTTGCCTTGAAACATAATAAATAACTTATATATAGACCTAGGGTAAATGTGAGTGGGCCACACTCCAAATAGGAGGGAACTATGTGCAATGTAGATCTGCTCAGTCCTTCCAGTTGGACCGAGCCGGTTAGTGTGCAGAACTTGCCACTCCTGTAGGCACCCATGTGCAAATGCATTCGTTTTTCTGTAAACCAAACAGTCCCTTGTTATAAATTGATTTAGTAGGATTTATCAAAGTCTCAAAGCTGATGGATATAAGTGAAGTTAATTTATATTTTTAGTAAAAAATTTTTTTAATATAATTTTCTATTTTTTCTTATATTTATCTATGATTTTTGAGACTTTTTTGGATTTATTTTCTATTGATCTACTACATTGTTATTTAGCATTTGCATAAACTACAATAATTAGTACTAATGTATGAAGATTTTAATCATTCTAAAATTGATTAATTATGTTATAAAAAAATTTTATGAGCATGAGTTTTATAATTATATCATTAAATTAGTTATTTTCATGCTATCTTTTTTCATCATATTACTTAATTATGGAGGCTGCGACTTGCGGGCTTTGGACGGGTTGAAAGGACTTACCCGGATGAGTCATTGGGAGCAAGATGAAGACTTCGATCGAGTTGCGGGCCTGGAGCAAAATAGGAGAACTGCTTCTTTAGCTTATTGGTTGAATAAACGAAGGTGATATAGTTTGATGAGAAGTGGATTTTTAAATGTTGCATAAAGAATAGTGGATTGAAAATTATAGGAGTTATGTGGGTAAATAGGTATGATTTAGAAAAGATCATGGAAGGAGCAAGCACATTCATGTGCGATATTTGTTAAAAGATATTATTGAGTTGTATATGTAAGATTGAAGATCAAGGTACAGATATATTAAATCATTTGACAGCTGTCGCTTGTTTTGCCTATTTGGCTTGTTTGGTGTGCAAACTTTTAGTTTATGGGGATGATGTTATGAAGTCTTTGTTTAATCTAAATAACTTCAGCTGATATGGATGGTTTTTGTGTGTCAAGGGAAGTTTGTTATTATTAGTTCTTATGTAAGTAGAGTGGCTTTATAGTCTCTCTATTTTCTCCTTTTATGCACTCTTTTTATTTGTTTTTGCATTAGTTGAAATTCTTTTGTTGTATAGTGTATCGTCACACACCGCCATCACAATATGGTCAGCCATATTTCTTTCAACCATGGGAAGAAGATTTTACCAAAGGCCATAAAGAAGATCAAACTAAGGCTAGGGTTATAATTGAATCAATGCACTAGTTGAATAACCCGAACTCAACTCAATTAATACAGGATCATGTTTGTTCAAATTAGTGAATAAATAAGTTTGAATAATTTTTTAAAACTATTTGAACATAGTTCATTTGCTTGTTAATGTTCATGAAAAAATTTGTGTTTTATTCAACAAGTAATTTGTTAAATGTTCTCTATTTATATGAAATTTTGTTTAAATAAAATTATATTAATTAGAACTTATTTAATAATATATTTAATAATAACTTTATAATTTAACATCTATACACATAAATTCAAAGAAATTTTGTTTTATTTTTTATTTCAATAAACTAGTTTTATAGTACCTATTCATGTTATTTGATTGCAAAAACACATTATTTTACTTGGCGTTAACTAGTTAGTGCTACTTAAAGTCTATTCAATTGCTTATTTATTTTGATTTGTATGATCGTTTGTTAACAACTTTATATAAAAATCAAATACTCAATTAAATTTTTAGCTTGTTTACTAATTTTATATGAAAATTTATGTACAAATCAAATGTTTAATTTTATATGAAAAATTAAGCACTCATTTGAATATTAAGCTTTTTAATTAAGATAAACAAGCTAAATAGAAATCAAGCATGAAGATTAAAAATTTAAAGTAAGCCAAGTATAAATTTATGTTTGAGGCTCATCTCAAGCTTGAGCTGAACTTGAACAACTTATGATTCGACCGAGCCAAGTCTAAACCATGACATACTCAACTCTGTTTGGCTCGATTACAACATTGTCTAAGACTCCAGAAGATTCCACCACATTCCAAAGAATGTTTGAAGGATAAAGCTTAAAGAGAAACTCTAGTAGTTTAGAAAGTTCTAGAATCATGTGTATGTAGGAAATGATGTAAAACCATTTAGAAACTAAAATATTTATTCTAATCTTGAAAGCTTTTTAGATCTTGAGGGAGTACTATTAATAGAAGCTCTATCCCCCTTATTTGGAATCGCCTAAGTTCCCAACCAACCAAGTGAGTAAAGTTTTCATTCCTTATTGAAATGTTAGACTACGAGTTCTCAGTGCAAGTTTACTAGTGTGTGGTCTGTCATTGTGATGAAATTGCATCATTTGTAGAGCATTTTAAATATAGTGAAAGAAGAAAATGATGATGCTAAACATTTACATTATAGATAGGGCTGCAAATGAACTGAGCTGAGTTGGGTAGGATTGTGTTTAAACTTGAGCTTATTTATAAACTTTGAACTCGGGATGGGTGAGCTCAAATTGAGCTTTTGTGGATATGATGAAGTTTGGTTTATTCGTCATTCTAACTGTTTGAGCTCAACTTTTTTTTGTTTCATATTGTGATAATTGAGTAATTATATATAACACACATACACACACACTAGCAAGTTCATTACGAGAAGATTAATATATTTTTATTCAAGTTATGACCTCTTTGGAAACGCAATTACACAAGACAATAAGAATGTGAACAACTCAACATTGCTGTGTGTGCATATATATCAGATGAGGCTATACCCCTTGAATACAATCTGGAAGGGTTGAATGCCATCTCCTTCAACAAGGGGTGCTACGTTGGCCAAGAGCTTGTCGCTCGAACGCATCACCGTGGTGTCATCCGCAAGCGCTTGCTTCCATTGATATTCACTGACGATTCTGGCCAAGGTATGGTTATGAACTCGGTCCATCATAAAGGTTTAGTTGTGAGATATGTAAATACATACAAAATTTTGTGCTACGTATGTAAATTTCCCTTCTAAATTTTCATCCTTCAATCTGCTTTTTTTGTAAAATTATATGCAGAGGTAGCTCAACAGGTTTCTCCAGGCTCCGAAGTGGTATATAAAGATAATAACAGGAAGGTTGGGACTGTGAATACTGCTATTGGAAGCCGAGGAATGGGATTATTGAAATTAGAAGCAGCTCTAAAGCAGCCATCAACTCTGGCTATAAAAGATAAAAGAGACGTGAGGGTAAAGGCTTATAGACCTGAGTGGTGGCCTGCAGGATGGACGCAGTTGGATGAACTGCAGAGTGTGGCAGATTGAGATGAAGCTTGTTATAGCTTTGTTAAGCAAAGATTTAGAAGGCATCCAATAGATTGAGAGCTTTTAACTGTCCACCAAATGGTCTTGAATTCAAGGGACTTGTGTATGCGATGTTGTAATTTTGCAATTAGATTTGCTCAAATGTTGGTTTATTTCCATAAATTATAATTTGGTTATTGATTTAGAAGTTGAGTCATATCTTTTTGTAATAATGAGATTTGGATGATTTGTTTTAGAAACATTTAATATATTCTAATGTTATAGCTATGTGTATGTATATGTATGTATATATGTATATGTATGTATATTTCTTCTCTTTCAGATGGATGAACAGTATATGGATGATTATGTATCAGTGCTCAAACATAAGTTAATTATTAAGGCTACTTTATTCAAGAGTCTAATTAGGTCAATGAAATGTTAGTGAGTTCTAATAAGAAAACAATGAATGATTAGGATGATAAATGTATTGATAAAGCAGATAAAATTTATAGTTTTTGATAGCTAATCTTATAAAGAATTAATTAATATGTATGTTACGGTCTACTTTGCTTGGAAGTAATTATTAACATAGTAATATGCTAATTAATTAGATTGATATATAACTAAACTCATTAACTGAAGCATGGAAAAGGAAAAATGGTGATTAATTAATTATTAAGAATATATTTACCGCTAGTTATTCACATCAATTGATGGATCTGTTGAGCTCATTAATCATGAATATGTAATTAACAAAGTAGAGATAGTAGATAATTACTGACGAGATATTAATCAATGATATGATAATACGGCAGCCAATATATAGTTAAATTAGTTTGGATTAAGTAGATTTTTAAGAACTAATCAAGAGATAGTATACTTAATAAACATGAATCAATCTTTACATTAACGCTTAAGTCAATTAAACGAAGCTTAATGAATAAGTAATCAGAGGACAGAAGGAAGGAAAGAGTGAGCTTTAAATGATGTTTCATAGTGATCGATGTGTAGCGAATTAATTAAAAATAAATTGAAAAATCTCAATGTGATGAGTTCGAGTACTCATTTTGCCCGATTTTTTTTTTAACTTTGTTGCTTCTGCATGCGTACTCCCCGCAATAACCTTTCAATACACTCCGAATAACCTTCAAGTTCCATTTTATGTGTTAATCAAGATTATTATGAAGTTATTAGCGAGTTACTGGAAGGTTATTGCGGAGTACGCACGCAGCGTCAGCACTCCTTACATAAATATTTCTCCATCTATAGGGTGATCAAATGGCTGAAAGTGAAACGAAACTGTTACAATACTTGGACCAATTCTGATTAAAATAAAGTGCAACGTTACTAAATTTATTTTAAATTAAGTATAATACTTCTTCATCAATTATTCACATAACATGCTGATGTGTACCCCTGGTTGGAACAATTCGAGCAGTTCCAAGCTCAAGAAATGGAAGAAGAAGAAGAAGAAGAGATAGTTGCATACAAACCACCCAAAATATTGCTATTTACAAATTAACCAACCAGGTAATTTTGTAAACTATCAGACCAATATATTTATGCGTGCCACAATCAAACTATTAAGAATTTGATAAAAATGAAAAAAAATTTGGGTTGGGGTGTTACCATGAATTTTGATATTTGTGTGAATTTAAAAAAATGAATGAAAGAGAGAGGTTGATTTGTAAATAGCAAGTTGCGGGTGGTCTGTATTTAATTGTCCCCCAATAAAATAAATAAGAATTCAAGGGGTGAATATTTCTCTGAGTTCCTTAGCCGACCCTAAATCTTTTTTTATAGTTGTTTAGAAAATGTTGTGCCAGAAGACTCAACAATAAAGTGATAGTTTAATGTCATAGCATTGTACGAAGATCCAACACACACAAATAATAAAATAACAAGAGAAGATACCGCGACTCTATATGTGGAAAAACAAGAAAAGAGAAAAAATCATGGGGCTTGCCCAATTAAGAAAATCACTATAAGTTTGCAATTACAATGATATACCCCTTATCTTACAATTAAAAAATAAATTTGACAACGCTACACCAAGTGCAATAGTTGTCCATGTACAATGTAAAGAAAATGTTTTAGGGGTTTCAAGAAAGTCATCATATTATGAGTACAGTTGTTGTAAGTAGTAATTAAAAGTTATCACCAAATATGTAATGCGGTGTTATACATTACACCGTATTTGAGATACTTTGTTACATCGTATTTTGGATATTTTATTGCACAGTATTCAAGAATACGTCATTACACAATAGATTTACTAATGATGGTGAACAGGGGGTTGCTGGTGGTGGTCGTCGGTGGCTGGCGACCAATGGTAGGGGTTGGTTGGTGATTACATAGACCAGAATTTATTGTCGGGTTTTTAGTCTATTGTGTCCTTTGGTGAATATCTTCCTAAATCACCCGATCAGACAACTTATATTGATCCCTCTTGATCATAAAGATTTTTTGATGATTTGAGGACTATAATTATCTCAGAAACAAGGGAGCTTAGACTCATTTGATTCCTCTCGTCGAGATGCTCAATATTTGCACATTCAATTGGCGATTTGAAGCCTCTAAATAAACTTTAATGTGTTCATTTAGACTTGATTTGACTCGAATCAGGCTAATTGTGGTATAATTGGGTTCGTCTTATCAAGACGGTCAGTTTGATCAAAAACTTGCTAAAATCGGAGCCCTTGATGATCATTAATTTGAATTGGAATTTTCTTATTCAGAAAATTTCCTTGAGATTTCAAATGATAAAACTCTTTGATAACGCATCCGTTGTCCAATGCTTTTGGGCGATGCTATCTGTTCGACTGAAAGTAAATATTCTAAAAATTTATACTTTGAGGTGTTTTAGGTACTTAATGGACTTCAGATCAAGTTATTTTCATGGATATCAACGACAGGAAAGTTATCCCCTAAAGATATCAGTGGTGGTTGGACAACATTATTTCTATAGTGACAGTGGCCACGGGGATGTCGTAAGCGTTTGAAGGAACAATCATGTCTATACAGTTTTTTTTTTGAGTTCCTATAAGAAAAAGAGTATAATTATACATCAAGATTGCAGCAGAGTCCAAAAAGGAGTCTGGACCCAATCACAGACGTAATGCTGCATATGGAAATGAGTCAGTGAGCGAACAAGTGTAAACGGACTTGCGCAAGCATGTGCACGTGCATTTTTGTGCATGAGCACGTGGGTGTGCCACATGCTAAGCGGCGTGGATGATTACACAGGCCAGTGATTAGGTCAGGTCAGTTCAGATGTGGGTTGCGGACAGTTGCATGAGCTATTGATTGGGTAGGGTCAGTTTAGTTATGGCGGTGTGGGAGTGGGCCAAGATCTTACAGCGTGGGACAGGGTGCTTAGGAGCCAGAAACTGTCCGGTCGGTTTTGGCTCATCCCGAGGAGTTATATGGCGGCTTTTCATGCTTGGAAAGACAACTTTTCACATTTTAAAGTCCCAGAATCTCTATGAACGCCGAGAGGTCTTAGATAGGAGTAGGAAATGTAGATTTCTACCTTTTTTAGAGAGATTGGTGAGGGATTTTGAGAGATATCTGCAAGAAATTGTATGAGCATTGCTTGAATCAGCAGGAGACTTTGTTGGAGGGATTTTTATCTTTCTTTTAGAGGAAAAAAGCTAAGTATTGTGTTCTTCATTATTTTATAATTGTTATTAACACTTTCTAATGGATTTTCTTTGATTTAATGAATTTGTCTTTTGTGATTTATCCATGCGTCGTAACTAGTTTTATTTACTCTTTTTTTTATATGAGTAGTGGCATGATTAGGAAAATTTATTTTAAGATAGAATAACTTTTATTAGGAAAATTTATTTTAAGATAGAATAACTTTTATTTCCTTATGATGAGTAATATCTCATTTGCTTCATTGACATAACTTATTGGCAATATGTTATGTTAAAATCTGTTGTAAGTGAAACTAAGACTCAGAAGAGCGGTGATCTCGCAAATTGAGTGCACTCACATTGTCTGGTTGGCTATGGTGAAGTAGTTTAGGAGGTAATACAACTTTTAAGGAAATATAATTCATGACCTGTTTCTATTAGGAGCTTCTAGGTGACAATTGATGTAAGTGATTGGGGTCCTCGCCATGAGTTGTAGGGGCACATTATTACCCACCTTCGCATCTCTGCTAGTTGTGTAAAACAAATAGAATACTAAGCGTACCTATACACTCAGAAGAGGGTAGGTAGACATATGTTTCTTCTTGGCACATAATTTATTACATAATTATATCAATTCTTTTACTACTTATGTCATTTTTTTTCATTCTAATTTTCTTTTGCAATGAATTGGATGCATGTTTAGAAATTTAGATTTGCTTAGAATGCTTTTATTTCATAAATGTGATGGTATTTCACTTGAACTTCATTTACATTGCAATTTGGGCCTGTTGTAATGTTAAAATTTGTTGTAATTGCATTAGGATCCGAAAGGGCGGTGTAATTTTCAACCAAATGGTACCACATTGAATTTATGGGTGAGAAAATTATCTAGAGATTTAATGCAATGTTAGGGAAATATTCATTGTTGGGTGTAAATTGGTGTTTCTAGGGTGACAGGCTAGATTCCTACCAATTTGATCTAGGGCTTCATACCTTAAACATGAGATTGAGCCAATTAGAGGGCTATTGAAGTAGAAGACTCTGGGATGACAAGCTGGAGTACCACCGTGACAATCCAGTCGCTTTACAGAATCTACTCTAGGTTAGCCAATGTTCTTTATACACTTGAAAGAGGGTAAAAAATAGGTTTGATCCTATTGTCACTGGCCACATTAAAAATTCTATGCATTTCATTCCTACACATTATCTAGATCGCCACAAGTGAAAGGTAGTTTTTACATCTCAAAATTCTTCAAACCAATTCATCTAGTTAGATTTATCTTTAGATTTAGGTTTGTATTTAGGAGTAGTTATTAAAAAAACACCCTTAATTGACATTCCGAATTAAGTCCTGATAGTAGTGGACTAGAATTACTCTAAGGGATTTCTTACCTCTCTTCTATGTTGGATCGATACTCTGGATCTTAAAAGAAAACCCTATATTACTTGAAACGATACGCGCACTTGCGTAAAACCCCTTGTGTAAACTATAAATCAAATTCTTAAATTTACAACATATTCGTTTTGCACACTAGCCGCATAAAAAGAAACTGAGTCAAGTTTTTTGCCATAAAACTTAAATAATTGCGTAATTACGGGGTCGGGTTAGTTAGCAATACTCACGACCATTTTTCTTTTAAAGGTAAGGTGTTAAATCTTCGCATAAAGGAACCAATAAGATACTCGCATCAGTTTCTTATTTCTCTTTGGATCACAGTGAAAGATTGATGCGATGCGACTTTAAATATGCTTTACAATACAAGAATTTGATACCACTTTTTAGAAGATTTAACCTCCAGCTAATGGTGCCAAAAACTTGATGTGCGAGGTTTACTTTTATAATTTTATATTTAGATTTAATTATTGTAAAAGTCATAATTTTGAATGCAAATATACGTATCGTTCAAGTAATACGTAGCTCTAGTGGAGTCCTAGTTATCGATCCCATAGGGATAGTGAAATAAAAAGTGAAATATAAGTAATATTTTAAAATTTTCTTATGCAAATTATATATATCCCTTATATATATATATATATATATATATATATATATATATATATATATATATATATATATATATATATATAGGCAAATAATAATTTTTACTAAAATAAAGGAAGCAGTAAGCAGTAAATTAAAATAAGCAGTAATTAAAATTCTATGCAAGTGTAAAAATGACTTTCTCCTTTTTCAACTAATCCAAGAATTATAGATTAATTATCTTTTGTAGGGAATTAAGATTATGGTATTGTGCCAAATAGAAGCATTCATATTCTTTACCCTTTCGTCCAGTGCAAAGAACATTGACTAATCTATAGTTAGGCTCAGGATGTTTTATTAGTAGAATGGGTTAATCTATGCTCACACTACTAGATGTCCAAAGGTGGCTATGGTCGACCCTACCAGTGACCCGTTACCTTTCTATAAACTAAATTATTAGAATTTAGTCTGTCACTCTAAAAACTAATTAATTCTACGCTCAATAAATAATATCTTCCTATTTATTTGCACTTCACCTTAAACAATCCGCGTATAGCCTGCGATTACCTAAGGAGTCATGTGATATCTACTACTTAAGAATTTATCTCCGGATAGGTCTCAAAATTCTTCAACAGGTTTTAACAAATTAAATGACCAATTTAAAAAGTAAACTAAGATCCGATATTAATATCATCACAATATTTTAAAATATTTTATATTTAATTCTACGAAATTTTATTAATTTATAATCTTTTCATAGTTAAAAAGGAGAAAGATAACTAACTACTCATAACTCATTAAAATAACAGAATAAAACATATTTATAAAACTTTGAACCAAAGTACAAATACTTATCTGAAGTGTTCCTTCAAGAGCTCCGCTGACTTCTACTGACTCCAAAGCAACGATGAAAGACTCCAACAACAATTACACACTATAAACACTCAAAATAAACTCACTAGATACAAAATAAAGTGGCACCCTAAGTATGGAAGATACTAAATTAAACTAGAGATGAGAGAGAAGATGCTAAAATGGGTATGTGTTCTAAGAGGGGGGTTTTGGTGCAATTTTCTCTGTAGAATGGGCTCCTATTTATAGAGCTCTGAATTTGACCAGGGGTTACTTAAGGCACCTCTTCAAAATTCGTCCAAATTCAATGTATCTTCTTGAAGGTTACCGTCACGCCTAGGCGTCGGGATCTGGCGCCTAGGCGCCGGACTCCGTGACCAGATCTTTCGCACCTCTTCACTTTGGGTCGCACCTCTTCGCGATCCAGACCGTTTCCTTGTGTCCAAATACATTGTATCACATTTCCTATATATTAGAAATAACTTCCAGTCTTCTAGAAGCTCCAATAACCGCTTAACACCATCAAAATAACTGCCTAAAGTCATCAAAAAACCTTATTAACGTCTGTATCAAACTGGCGCTTAGGCGCCGGACTCTAGCGCTTAAGCGCCAGGCCAATAATTCCAAAAATTGCTCCATAAGCTCCATTTTTGCTCCATTTTGCTCCTTTTTCCTTCTTTTTCTTTCTTGGACTCTTTTTAATCATCTACATCCAAAAACATGAAAATACCTTTCATTAAAGCATAATATCCTTAAGAATTGAATCATAAATAAGACATAAAAATGGGTATTTTTTAGGTAGATCAAATTCCTCCAAACTTAAACGTTACTTGTCCTCAAGTAACCCTTTTAATTACTTGAAATAGAAAACATTTGGAATGAAGTTAAAATATTTAAGATTTCTTATAATTTTTGGTTTTATAAATGCTTTAGCAAATCATTAATCAAATTTCACTAATTAAGTTTAATTTTAAGAATTTTAAGAATATTTAACTACCAAATCATAAGACTTTAAATTTTTCATTTATTTCAAGAATAATTGTAGTTTATCATATCAAGGTCACATAGAATATTTACAAGAAGAAGATTTTCATGAAATATATATTTTTTTAGTAAAAATACATGTACATAGAAATTAAGTTAAAAATGTAATCAGTTTTCTTACTATAAGATAATTCAAGTGAAGCCAATTTTTGATTAGGCATTTCCTCAAGCTTCTCCTCACTTTCCTTTTCTTTTTTACCTTTTCTCTTTTTTTTTTCTGGATTGTTTTTCAATCCTTTTTTTTAAGTGAGGATTACTATTTTTGGATAGCCTGTTAATGATTTTTAACTTCACTATCCTTAACTTATTTTCAAAAACTTATACATTCTTACTTAATAAATATGACATTAATAATTTATTATTTTTCAAAAATTATTTCAATCTTTTCTTTTTCAAGCAATAATCTTGTTTTCTTAGTATTTCAAAAATACAATTCTCTTTACTATAAATAAAAAAATTTTGATCTTATTATTCTTTACGCTAAATAATTATATTCTTAAAATCAATCAAATTTTTTGAAATTTTAGTTAAGTTTACTAAATTATTTGTAAATTCAAAAATTTAGGTAATCTTAAACAAAATTTTCATTCCTTATGTTATGTTAATATATTTTTAAAGAAAATATTAGTTCTTTAAGGAAAAATAATATTTAAATTTGATAGATATTTTTCCTTCCCCCAAACTTCAGCTTTAGTATAAATTTGAATTATGAAATTTTCTAAAGCATGAGAGAAATATAAAAACAGGAATTAATCTAAGTATAATAATGATGTCGTAAGGAAAAACTAACTTCTACTTCTACACATGCTTCAATATGAATATAACAGAAATGATTAAGTATATATAAAAAAGTTTTGCAGAGCAGGAGTTAATTTCTAAAAATAAATCTTTTTTTTTATTTTAAACATGCAAATTTACTAACTATTCATAAACTTTAAATAATAAGCTGAAACAGAAATAAACTTTTATAGAAATTCATTCACATCTCAGTCTTAAACACACATCATTTAAGCTAAGAAATAGTTTTAACATAAAAAGTTCACAACAACTCTAACAAATAACATCACAATAAATAGTATAAGAAATAATAAAACACTCTAAAAACAGAATCAATAATCTCTAGAGATATGTCAAGCTACTAATCACTGTCTGTAGCTTCATTATCATCATCATCACCAAAAGAGAACTCCATATCCTTAGGATCAACATAGGGTGAAAATCTGGGACATGTAGGGAACTGAACATCATGCTCTCCCTTCAGAAATCTCACTAAAGACTCAGAATACTCAACATCATAATCACTCTTTCTTTGTGTATACTCAAAAAGGTGATCAATCTTCTTGTCTATGGTATCTACTCTACAGTGAGTTAAGAATAAGTCATGCTGCTGCTCTATGAACTGATCATGCATGGTTTCCCCAAATGTAGATGATGGCTCAACAGAAGTAGATGGTCTAGAAGTAGAAGCTCTACCTAAATTAGGTAATGAACCAGCAGGAGCAGTAGAACTCTTACCTCACAGTCGATCATAAATGCTGACACTTTCTCTTCCTATAGGCTTTGTCGACTTGAGCTTTTCCTCATAAAGCTCAGCAACTACTCCAGCACTTTGACATAGAGAATAGATTAGTGATGGAAAACCAAGTCCAATAGATGTGCTAGAATGAGCAGTAGCCTCCACAGAATCATAAATAATTCTCCCTACATCAATAGACTTCCTCTCTTGAAGGCAGTACTGTAGAATAACTCTATCTCTTGTAACTTCACTCAGATGATTCGATGGAAGGAGACGAGCAGAAATAAAGTAGTGTCATGCCTTGGAAACATCATTAAACTTAGAAGATGAAAAATTTACCCTTTTTCCATTCCGAGTCTTCCAGGCTCCAGTACTATCAATCAGGTAGGCAATGATCATGTCCAAATCTTCCTCAGATGGAGATAAACTTGAGTAATAACACTCAATGTTTGGCGGCAGGCCATAGAAAATGTTGATGCGTTCAGGAGTGAATCCTACTCCAACTCCTCGAACGAAAAATCTCGTATTCCTCCACATCCATGAAATTAGCATAAAATTCTCTTACCATCGGGATAACGGCAATAACAGTGAAATAGCAAAATCGTTGCCAGTTGAGTGTAACGATTGTCTCCTCAATTCTTCCTCCAGGATTATAAAAACTTTGCTCTGAGATAAACTTTCGAGTCATAACAAAATCATTATATCGGAAATGTGCAGCAGCATGTGATGAACTTGCTACGATCAAAGTTTTCTCATTCCTTTCCTCACTTGATTTGGGTGCCATCTAAACGTGAAAGAAAAACACGAAATAAATTCAACGGATCTAGAAAAATAACTAATTTAAGCTTTTCAAACTTGAAATAGCTTAAAAACTCATGGATTTAACCTTAAACAATTAAAATTTTTCTCAAAATTTTGGTTTTTCTAGATGAGAGCAAAATCCATGGTGAAAATAAAAAATAATGAGTTTAGAATGTAGATCTGACCTCGAGATGAAGAAATCGGGTGATTTCAAGCCTAAAAACTTGAAAATCCGGCTCTAAATGGGATCTCTAGGTGGTATTTTCACGAAATACTATGGAGAAGGAAGCTTAGGCATCAAAAATGGCATGTGGGGGTTTAAGAAGATGAGTTTTTGGGTTCAGGCCGAACCAGCGTCTAGGCGCCGAATTCTGGCTCGCCTTTCCAAAAATTTGATTTAAATTAAATATTTTCCACCAAATCTTATCAAATTTGACTCCTAATTACTCTTATGATAGTATTTATCCATTTTATAACCTCCAAATATTTTCACAATCAATTTAAAAAGAAAGTATAGATCCACATAAATGTATCCAAATTCTTCAATTCAAAATCCTAATATCCATTCCAAATTCAACAATCTTCAGTACAAGACTTATATCAAGGTTCAACATTTTATAAATAGCACTAACAATCAACAAAGCAAAAATTCAAATCCAACAACACACATTGAACAATTTAAGCAAATACACACATTAGATATTTAAGATACTAAAACAACAATTGATCACACCTAAAACACATATATAATCTATTTAACACCGATCTTCAATTTCCATCTCTTTCGCAATGAAGTTCGCTAGGACCGAAGGGATAGAACACCAACGCCCTTGAAAATTCCAAAGCCATTTTTTCATCAATCCACTTGTTCTTCGCGTACATTTCTACTTGAGCGTCATGATAGGCAGCCATGTGATCAGATTGAGGTTTGGTTTGCCATTCCAAGTGTTCGTATTGGTGATACATCTCGTGGAGATGATTACCAATACTTTGAAGTTCCGCTTCAATCTTATCCATTCGACTAAACATCTTCTCCAAACTAACAACAATAAAATCATTAAAATAAGGCTGATGATCTTTAAGAGATTTGTTTCTTATCTCATTTCCTTGATTTCCTCTATCCATGGCCTCCAAATCCTTCCTAACTCCTCCAAAATTACTTTGGTAGAAATTAGTGTGTCTATGGGATTGGGGATGAAAAATAGGCTATAAATAAACAGATTTCGTGTTAAAAACTGAAGAAATTCAGTTTTTCCACGATCTGTAACAGCGGAGCTTAGGTGCTAAATCATCGATACGCTAGTTATTCTGGCGCTTAGGTGCTAACTTTTGGCGCCTAGGCGCCGGAACCTCGATCGACTCCGATTCGCCTATCGTCAAATTTTATAAAGTTTAGGTAGTAAAAATAGGTCTAATAAACAAGTATGATCAACACACAAACACAATTACGAAAAATTCAAATCACAAACAGTCACAAACGAAGGTTAACTTGATCTCCTTTTTACTCACATTTGACATGGAGTGGTCCAAGTCCAATTTCTATATACTTCAAGAAAATGTTTAGCTTAAGCCAATATAGACTTGTTAGCCTTCTATTTCTAGAAGTTATATACAAATTCAGTCAAGACCAAGGCATAACCTTATAGCAATAATTAAAATCAAACTAATAAATATGGGTTGCCTCCCACAAAGCGCTTGGTTTAACGTCGTCAGCCCGACCTAATTAATTAAATTAATCAGGTAGACTCAACTCATAAGCCTCTTTGTAATTTAATTTCATTTCTCCCAAATAAGGCTTCAGTCTTAATCCGTTAACTTTAAATATTTTTCCAGTTTTGGGATATTTAATATCCACAGCTCCATAAGGGTATACTTTCCCAATTATAAATGGTCCCATCCATTTAAATTTTAATTTTCCAGAAAAAAGTCTTAAACGAGCATTAAATAATAATACTTTATGTCCAGACTCGAATATTTTCCTTGAAGTCATTTTGTCATGCAATTTCTTCATTCTTTCCTTATAAATTCTTGCATTTTTATAAGACTCATATCTAATCTCTTCCATTTCATTCAGTTGTAATAATCATTTTTCTCCTGCAGTATTCAAATTATAATTGAACTCCTTTATCGCCCAATAAGCTTTATGCTCCAGTTCAATAAGTAAGTGACAATATTTACCATAAATTAATCGATAAGGTGACATTCTGATAGGTGTCTTATAAGCTATTCTATAAGCCCATAATGCGTGAATCAAGTCTATCAACCCAAGCAATCCTTTTAGGATTAACAGCTTTTTCCAATATTCTTTTAATTTCTCTCGTTTCGATACTTCACCATTCCACTTATTCGAGGATGATAAGCGACTGCAATTCTATGCTTAATTCCAAATTTTTCCAGCAATGATTGAATTCTTATATTTCTGAAATGACTTCCCCCATCTGTGATAATTATCCTAGGCATTCCAAATCTTGTAAAAATCATTTTTTTTAAAATTTTGAAACACTTTTGGAATCACAGTTCACTAAAGCTACAGCTTCGATCCACATTGAAACATAATTAACTGCTAATAAAATATAAATCTTTCCAGATGATGGTACGAAAGGTCCCATAAAGTCTAAACCCCATACATTGAAAATTTCGATTTCTAATATAAATTTTAGAGGCATTTCATCTTTTCTGGATATATTTCCAATTATTTGACATTGATCACAAGTTTTCACATAATGTCCAACATCTTTAAATAAAGTAAGCCAATAAAATCCAGAATTTAAAAATTTAAATGCAGTTTTATCCCCTCCAAAGTGTCCTCCAAATTCATAATCGTGATATTTTTGAATAATTGCAAAAGTTTCTTCATAAGGTACACATCTTCGAATCATAGAATCTCTTCTTATTTTAAATAAATGAGGATCTTCCCAAATATATGATTTACAATCATTCTTGAATTTCTTAATATATTTACTATTCATCCCATATGGTAAAATATTGCTAACCAAGTAGTTAACTATATCTGCATACCACGGCATTTGTAATCCTCGAATGACATATAATTGCTCATCCGGGAATTTCTCATTTATATTTTCTTCATAAATCTTCTCATTATTATTTTTATTCTTGATAAATGATCAACAATTTGGTTGTCAGTCCCTCTTCTGTTCACAATTTCAAAATCAAATTCTTGCAAAAGTAAAACCCATATGATCAATCTAGGTTTAGCATCTTTTTTAGATATTAAATACTTAATAGCAGAATGATCAGTATGCACAATACATTTTGTTCCAAGAAGATAAGGTCTAAATTTATCAAAGGCATATACTATTGCTAACAGCTCTTTTTCAGTAGTAGTTTAATTTACTTGAGTTTCATTAAGAGTTTTGTTGGCATAGTATATAACTTTAAAAATCTTCTCATATTTTGTCCTAATACAGCTCCGATTGCATAATCACTTGAATCACACATTAATTCAAAAGGTTTATTCCAATTAGGTGCAACAATGATAGGTGCAGTGATTAAATTTTCTTTCAGAATATTGAACGCATTCAAACAATCTTCGTTAAATTCAAATTTAGCTTCTTTTTCCAATAAATGGCAAAGAGGTTTAGCAATCTTAGAAAAATCCTTTATATATCTCCTATAAAATCCAGCATGACCCAGAAAACTTCTTACATCAATAACAGTAGTAGGTGGTTGCAGTTCATCAATAATTTTCACTTTTGCTTGATCAACTTCCATCCCTATTTGTGAAACTTTATGTCCAAGTAAAATGCCTTTTGTGACCATAAATTGACATTTTTCCCAGTTTAGAACTAAATTTGTTTCTTCACATCTCTTCAAAATTTTCGATATATTTTCCAAGCATGATTCAAAAGAAGTTCCAAAAACTGAAAAATCATCCATGAATACTTCAATTTTTTTATCAATCAAATCACAGAATATTGACATCATACATCTTTGAAAAGTTGCCGGTGCATTGCATAAACCAAAAGACATTTTTCTAAAGGTAAATGTTCCATAAGGACTAGTAAATGTTGTCTTTTCTTGATCCTCAGGAGCATCAGATAATTTATGATAACCAGAATATTCATCCAGAAAATAGAAATATGAGTGTCCAGCAAGTTTATCCAACATTTGATCCAAGAAAGGTAAAGGAAAATGATCATTTCTAGTGGCATTGTTTAATTTTCGATAGTCAATGCAAATTCTCCATCCAGTAACTTGTCTTGTTGGGATTAATTCATTCTTTTCATTAACAATGACAGATACTCCTCCTTTCTTCGGATCACAATGAAGAGGACTTACCCATTGGCTATCCGAAATAAGATAAATAATTCCAGCATCTAACCATTTCAAAATCTCTTTCTTAAAAACCTCTTTCATAATTGGATTTAATCTTCTTTGAGGTTCAATAGTGGGTTTACAATTTTCTTCCATTAAAATCGTATGCATACAGATCGAAGGGCTTATTCCTTTTATATATGCAATATTCCAACCAAAAGCTTTCTTATAATTCTTCAGAACTCTAATTAATTTTTCTTCTTTATCTTTGCTTAATTCTGAAGATATAATTACAGGTAAAGTTAATGAATCTCCAAGAAATGCATACTTTAAATGTGCAGGTAACATCTTTATTTCCAGTTCATGGGCTTTTTCAATTGAGGGTAATAATATCTCATTTGTAGTTGTGTCTAAATTTCCCAATTTTTATGAATATAATGAGTTTCTTAAGATGAATTTTTTTTTTCATTTAATGACTCATCATATAACATAGATTCTTTATCTTTATCATAAAAAATGACCTTACATCTTTCTTGGTAATGCTTTTCAATCATATAATCAAAAATATCCATCCGATAACATTTGTCTTTTTCAGGATACCTCATTGATTTCAGAACATTGAATGTTATCTCTTGATCATTAACTCTCATCGTTAATTCTCCTTTTTGCACGTCAATCATAGCTCGACCAGTAGCTATAAAAGGTCTTCCTAAAATGATAGGTATTTCTTTATCTTCTTCCATATCTAGAACAATGAAATCTACAGGGAAGATAAATTTATCTACCTTAATGAGAACATCCTCTATAACTCCTTTAGGATAAGTGATCGATCGATCAGCTAACTGAAGAGTTACAGTGGTCGGAGAAATCTCTCCTAAATCTAACCTTCGAAAAATTGAAAATGGCATGAGATTAATACTAGCTCCTAAATCACATAAGACTTTTCCACATAAATTTTCTCCAATAGCACATGGTATAGTGAAACTTCCAGGATCTTTAAGTTTTTGAGGTAATTTCTTCTGAATTATTACACTACATTCTTCACTTAATGCAACAGTTTCATAAGCTTCAAATTTTCTCTTCTTGCTTAAAATATCCTTCATAAATTTTGCATAGCTTGACATTTGCTCCAAAGCTTCAACAAAAGGAATGTTGATGGTAAGTTTCTTAAAAATTTCAAAGAACTTAGAAAATTGATGGTCAATCTTCTACTGTTTAAGTCTTTGAGGAAAAGGTGGTGGTGGTCTTTCAACTTCCACTTCAATAGGTACAACAGTATGATCTTTACTTGGTGAAAGGGTATCTTTAGGATTTTCAATCTTTTCAACTTCTTTCTCTTTTTCAATCTCATTCCGTGTTTTCTATTTTAATTCCTTTCCACTTCTAAGTTGTACAGCTTTTGCTTGTTCATGTTCTTTTTCAGATCCTTTAGGATTAATTTCAACATTGCTCGGCAGTGTTCCTTGAGGTCTGTAATTAATGAAATTAGCAATTTGACCCATCTATTTCTCAATATTATGAATAATAGTGTTTTGACTTTGTAGTTGATTGCTAAGTTGCAAGATCAATTCTTCTACAGATAACTTTTTCTGCTGATTGTTATAACGAGGAGGATAAGTTGGTCTATAGTTTGAATTTCCTTGATTGTTCCAATTTGGAT
The DNA here is from genome assembly GCA_022702705.1 of Papilionanthe hookeriana x Papilionanthe teres. Taxonomy (NCBI): domain Eukaryota; kingdom Viridiplantae; phylum Streptophyta; class Magnoliopsida; order Asparagales; family Orchidaceae; genus Papilionanthe; species Papilionanthe hookeriana x Papilionanthe teres. The sequence goes on from CM040428.1 coordinate 3,213,519, forward strand.
TGGTTTGATGTCCATTACTCCAATTAAAATTAGGATGATTTTTTCAACCAGGATTATAATAATTAGAATAAGGATTATTAGTTTTACTAGCAATAGCTTGCAAAGTTTCCATTTTTTGAGAATCATTAGAATTTGCAGCATTATCATTACTTACATGCGATATATTAATAGCAAAATTATCTAAGTTCTTAGATATCAAAGCTACTTGCGAAGCTAAAATAGAAAAGGCTTCATTATCATGAATACTGGCCATTCTTTTAGGATTAATCCTTTCAGAAGGCCATTGAAAATTGTTGTTAGCCATTTCTTCAATTAAGGTGTAGGCTTCTTCAAATGTCTTAGCCATTAAAGAACCACAAGCAGCAACATCAATAATTGATCTAAGTGATCCAATAAGTCCATTATAAAATGTTTGAATAATTAACCAATCTGGTAAAGCATGATGAGGACATTTTCTTAATAGTTCTTTAAATCTTTCCCAAGCTTCATAAATTGTTTCTCCATCAAATCGAGTAAATGAAGTAATATCATTTCTCAATTTAGCAGTTTTAGAAGGAGGAAAATATTTAGCAAGGAATTTTTGTGCCATATCTGCCCATGTTTTAATAGAACAAGTTGCTAATGAATTAAGCGACATCTTTACTTTATATTTTAAGGAAAAAGGAATGACTCTAAGCCTAATAGCACCATCAAAAACATTATTATATTTAAAGGTAGCATAAAGTTCTAAAAAACTAGCAAGGCGTAAATTTGAATCCTCATTAGGTGTTCCTCCAAATTGATTATTTTGAACCATTTGAATAATAGAAGGTTTAAGCTCAAAAGAATTAGCATCTACAACTGGAATTGGAATACTAACATGAAGTTCATCACTCGTAGGGTTTCGCATATTCCCTTAATGGTTTATAAATATTTTCTTCATTAATTTCGATTGGAATTTGATTATTATTATGTAAGTTAGCCATTTTTTGATGTTTTAAAATTTTTTTTCCTTTTCAAATTCTTTTAATTATTCTTTCTAATTCAGAATCAAAAGGTAGTAATCCTTCAGATCTAGAACTACGCATAAAAATTAAAAAAATATTTTTGTTTTTATGTTTTGTTTTTATGTTTTTGTTTTTTTTTACTTTTACTTTTTATTTTATCTTATCCCCAGCAACGACGCCAAAAACTTGATGCGATGCGACTTTAAATATGCTTTAAAATACAAGAATTTGATACCACTTTTTAGAAGATTTAACCTCCAAACTAATGGTGCCAAAAACTTGATGTGCGAGGTTTACTTTTATAATTTTATATTTAGATTTAATTATTGTAGAAGTCATAATTTTAAATGCAAATATACGTATCGTTCAAGTAATACAGGGCTCTAGTGGAGTCCTAGTTATCGATCCCATAGGGATAGTGAAATAAAAAGTGAAATATAAGTAATATTTTGAAATTTTCTTTCGCAAATTATATATACCCCTTATATATATATATATATATATATATATATATATATATATATATATATATATATATATATTCAAATAATAATTTTTACTAAAATAAAGGAAGCAGTAAGCAGTAAATTAAAATAAGCAGTAATTAAAATTCTATGCAAGTGTAAAAATGACTTTCTCCTTTTTCAACTAATCCAAAAATTATAGATTAATTATCTTTTGTAGGGAATTAAGATTATGGTATTGTGCAAATAGAATCATTCCTATTCTTTACCCTTTGGTCTGAGTGCAAAGAACATCGACTAATCTATAGCTAGGCTCGTGGATATTTTATTAAGAAATGGGTTAATCTAGGCTCACACTACTAGATGTCCAAGGGTAAGCTATGGTCGACTCTACCAGTGGACCCGTTACCTTTCTATAAACTAAATTATTAGAATTTAGTCTGTCACTCTAAAAACTAATTAATTCTACGCTCAATAAATAATATCTTCCTATTTATTTGCACTTCACCTTAAACAATCCGCGTATAGCCTGTGATTACCTAAGGATTCATGTGATATCTACTACTTAAGAATTTATCTCCGGATAGGTCTCAAAATTCTTCAACAGGTTTTAACAAATTAAATGACCAATTTAAAAAGTAAACTAAGATGAGGTATTAATATCATCACAATATTTTAAAATATTTTATATTTAATTCTCCTACAAAATTTAATTAATTTATAATTTTTTCATAGTTAAAAGGAGAAAGATAACTAACTACTCAGAACTCATTAAAATAACATAACAAAACATATTTATAAAACTTTGAACCAAAGTACAAATACTTATCTGAAGTGTTCCTTCAAGAGCTCCGCTGACTTCTACTGACTCCAAAGCAATGATGAAAGACTCCAACAACAATTACACACTATAAACACTCAAAATAAACTCACTAGATACAAAATAAAGTGGCACCCTAAGTATGGAAGAGAATAAATTAAACTAGAGATGAGAGAGAAGATGCTAAAATGGGTATGTGTACTAAGAGGGGGAGGGTTTGGTGCGGTTTTCTCGTAGAATGGGCTCCTATTTATAGTAGCTATGAATTCCGACTCGTGGGTCGCTTAAGGCACCTCTTCAAAATTCATCCAAATTCAATGTATCTTCTAGAAGGTAACCGTCGTGCCCAGGCGCCGGGATCTGGCGCCTAGGCGCAGACTCCGTGACCAGGTCTTTGGCACTTCTTCACTTTGGGTCGCACCTCTTCGTGATCTAGACCATTTCTTTGTGTCCAAATACATTATATCACATGTCCTATATATTAGGAATAACTTCTAGTCTTCTAGAAGCTCCAATAACCGCTTAACACCGTCAAAATAACTGCCCAAAGTCATCACAAAAACTTAACAGCGTCTGTATCGAACTGGCGCTTAGGCGCCGGACTCTGGCACCTAGGCGCCAAGCCAATAATTCCAAAATTGCTCCATAAGTTCCATTTTTTCTCCTTTTTGCTCCTTTTTCCTTCTTTTTTTTCTTGGTCTCTTTTTAATCATCTACATCCAAAAACATGAAAATACCTTTCATTAAAGCATAATATCCTTAAGAATGGAATCGTAAATAAGGTATAAAAATGGGTATTTTTTAGTTAGATCAAAGACATACTATGAATGTTTATAGTTTAAGGTATGATACATCAACAACTTCATGATAAAAAAAAAATTTATTTATATTAAGTGTTTTCATCCATCCTGGACGGTCTTTTGCTACAATGCTGAAGAAATCCTAGAAGAAATGCCCCGAACTAGTTTCTAATGCACCTTTGAAGCAGTCATTTTAGGATAATGATTATGAATTCCTTCCTCTAAGGATTAGTAAAAGGAGTGACGGGGCAAAAAATCCCCTGATCAGTCCTTCAAAGATCCATAATCTAGAGAATTAAGTGAATCATTCATGCGTTAGGTACCTGCAAGCTAAAAAATATTTGAGCCATTTTTGAATATGCTAGTCTCATTTGTTTTATGTTCCTTCCATCTATTTTATATGAAATTGTTTGTTTTATTGGTGAAAAAGATGAAACTTGAAGCGATGTTCAATATTTTCTTGATAGACCAAAACTCTAAATTTGTTAATATCAAATTACTCTAGGGTGACTATAAGCAAATATATGATTCCAAAGCTAGAGAAGTTGCAGCGTTAGAGAATCAGGTGATGGAGTGCAAAATTGAGATGTCAACAATAACAACTTCTCTCTTGTTGCAACATCAATATCTAAATAGTACTTAAGTGGAGCTAGTGGAGGTACGATCTAACCATAGTTATAGTACTAAAAGCTTTAAGGGTTTGAGATTGAATGTGCCTGCACTTGAGGAGAAGAAGAAAAGATTGAAGTCTGAGAAGGAGGTTGATCTCCTTGGTGTTGGTGCAAAGGATGTGGAGCACTTCAAAGGCTAGATTGAGTTCAGGAGTATCTTTCAGAATTTTGCTCAGAAGGCTCACAATCACAAATATGATGTTGAAGTGAAGGAACTGCAACAAGAATATATCAAGGAGGGATTTATATGACGCTTCCTAAAGGAGACTTAGGTGGTGCATCGATGCACTAGAGTTGATATTGAAGAAATTACTCCAAACTAGGCCTCTGAAGATCTCCCTTCATGCTTAAAAGGTGAAGAAGTTGAGACTAACTTGTAGGAGCATATCCATGACGACAAGGAGGACATAATAATGGATTACTATTCTGTGTTTGTTAGATTGTATTTCACTTGATGTAGTCTTTACACTTTTTGATAGTATGTTTGTATTTGTATCTCTTCTTTTGCTTGATGTAGTATTTACAGTTTGTGATAGTGTGTTTATTTATACTGCTCTTATTTTATTCAATATACCTTCAACACTTTTTGATAGTGCAAATCTTTTACATTACACTTTTTGAATGTTACTTCATTCTTAATGACACAGTGTAACCTTAGATTAAAATACAATAAAGTAAATTGAGAGTTACCAAAATTTTACAATTACTCAAACAATGTTGACCCATACTAGGTTGTGTTATCAGAGCTGGGACAAAAAATCTCTTACTAAAGATGCAATACCTTTACTAGGTTGTTAATTGGAGCATTTTCTTGAAGCTTGTAGCTTATACTGGAAGAGGCTTAAAGAAATCCATAAAGAATTTTTTACATATTGAAACATTTGTTTGACGAGTATAGCCTATAATGGAAGAGGTCGAGTGAAATTTACAAAAAAATTTTGACCTACCATAGTCTGTTTAGTCTAAGCATCTACTTGATGGTCATAGCATGTAATGAAGAGGTCAAATTCAGTTCCCCTAGGATCGATTAAGCTTAGAACAAGGCACTAATAATGTTGTATTTCTCGAATCTAGAGCGTAGATCAAAATGAACCATTCTTTCTTGGAAATATGATTATAATCATATTCAAGAATGGTGATGCAAAATTTTTAGTTGTTGCTTTTTCATTCATTTCCCTACAATGGGGGTGTTGTTCACATCAGCCTATAAGGTTACCTGCCTTTTCTTGAGAATGCAATCATGATTGTATTCAAACAAAATGCATTAGAAAAAATATAATTTCATTACTAAAAAAAATTAAGTAAACCAAAGTTCAGAAGGAAATTAAAGTAAAAACATTAGTACAAACTGAGGAATAAACACCAATAAAGATAATAATAATAACTAGAGTAGCATTACTGTGCTGGTTACTGATAATTTCTATAAAAACTCTTTACATTCCAGGTTCAAGGAAGTGTTTTTTCATCTGGATTTGCCAGCTTGAATTTTCCCCACTTGGTCATGGTTTTGACCACGTAAGGTCCATCCAAAAGGGTGAAAGTTCTTTGCATTGATGGCCTTTCTTGGTGGCCACAATACTTCATAAGACCAAGTCTTTGAGAGAGATAGGTCAAGATCTTACTATTTTGTTGAAGTAGTGAGCTACCCTTTGGTTGTATGAAGAGGCTTTGAGAAGGGATATTTCACAGGTTTCTGGGACAAGATCCAAATTTTGTTGAAGTTTCACGCCATTCACATTAGAATTGAAATCTTAAATTCCAAAGCTTTAAAATCCAATATCAACAGGGATAACTATTTCTGCGCCAAAGCATAAATTGTACGTTATTTCCCTAATTGGAGTATACGAAGTGGAGCGATATGTACAGAGAACATTAGGGAGCTCTTCAACCCATTGTCCCCTAGCCTTATCGAGATGAGCTATTAGCCTCTTGAGTATGGTATGTTTGTTGAACTCAGTTTGACCATTTTTTTTAGTTGAGCTATGAATATATGTACTAACTGGATGTGGAGATCCTTACATAAAAATGTAAAGAACTTTCCAATAAATTGAGTTTCATTTTCAGTAATGATATTTGTTAGAATACCAAAAAAAAACAAATTATATAATTCCAAATAAACTATTTGATATTTATTTCTATATTTTTGGATAGGAGCTCTGCCTCCACCCACTTAGTGAACTAATCGACAACCAAAATCACAAACTTTCATTTCCTTGTAGCCATAAGAAAGAACTCATGATAACCCCCATTGGGAAAACAACCAGGGGCTCTGGAGTATGTAAGTTATGTAAGGGTGTATGTGTAAGGATAGAATGAAACTAACAACTTTCATAATTCTTGGTGAAATTTAGTGTATCTTGTTTCATTATTTGCCAATAATACACTGTCTTATTATCTTGAGAACTATAGATCTTTCTCTCAAATGTTCAAAACATATTATAGTGCAAATTTTTCGTAATGTATAGTTAGCATTCATTAGAAAAAGGCATTTAAGGTATGCCCTTGTAAAGCTCTCCTTTCATGAAAGTGAAATTTGATGCTTGTCTTTTGACTTGAAAAGCTTTATCATGTCTTTAGGAAGTGCCTTATTTTGAAAAGAAGATGATAGGCCCCATCCTCGATTATTCATCTCCTCAATAGATTGAATATCCTAAGGACTAGGAATACTAGGAAAATTTATAATCTCATCACATCTCCTTTTGTGAACCACCAATTATTGAGGTGGCCAGCTTGGAGAGAGCATTAGCCTAAGAATTTTTATTTTAAAGATGTGAATTATTTGGGGTGTTTAAAATGAGCAAGGAGTGGTTTACTAAGGTAAGAAACTATTATAGTTGAGAATTATGAACATTAAAATCTTCATCAACATAAGAGGCTATTAGCTAAGAATTAGTATAAACTATGAAGTCATGAACATCACAATTGATGGTGAGACTTAATCTAGTGATGAGGGCTTCATATTTAGCTGTATTATTTGTTGCATAAAATTTCAGTTGAAACCCATGCTCCAATAAATTTATTTAGGATAAATTAGTAGAACTCTGGCTCTAGCTTCAAAATTCTTAGAAGCTCCATTAACGTACAATGTCCATAAGAAAGATTTTGAGAGGGGGATGGCTGGTTCAACAGGGGTGGGAATTGTACATTCCACTATAAAGTTAGTGAGTACTTGTGATTTGATATCAGGCCTTGGCAAGAATTAGATATCAAACTCCCCTAATTAGATAGACCACTTCATTAGCCTCCTTGATGCCTCCTATTTTTGGCCCTTAAAGGGAGATTCATGCATGTAGACACCAATAGTAAAAGTTTGATAATCCAAACATAATGTTCATGCAGAGAATATTAGTACTAGGGTTATTTTATCAATCAATGTATAGCTATTTTATATTTCAAAAAGAATTTTGCTAATGTAGTACACCAAATGTTGAACCTTACGCTCCCCTTGATTATGATCAAACTTATCACATATGAAGACAATAGAAGATATAAATACAATATCTTGCCTTGTACTAGTTTTGATAACATAGGTGGTAATCCTATATATGTTTTGGGGTGATCAAAAGCAACTTGATTTTCGTCTGTCCACTAAAATTCAATATTTGAAATATCCATCATATCTTGAAGAATATAAGATATTTGTTTTTTGAAGAGCGGTGGAGAAACTATCCTTCCATTTAATCTTTGCAACTCTTTTATGATTCTGGGAGGCATCATCTCCTTTAAGGGCTTTATTCTTTTTAGGATTATTAATGGTTCTATCGTGAGTAATCATGAATCTAAGAAACTTTTCTAGCATGAATCTGAATGTACATTTGGGTAGGTTGAGGCATATGTTCTACTCCCAAAGAAGAATAAAATATTTTACTTATAAATATGTTGAGAGGTTTTCAAACTCTTGACTAACATGTCATTGATATATACATCCATGATATATCTAACAAGATCTTTGAAAATCCTGTTCATAAGATGTTGATAAGTTGTGCCAATGTTCTTCTGCCTGAAGGGCATCACTCTATAGTAGGGCAGATCTCAGTCTATTTGGAAGGAATTAGCTTTCTCATCAATGTGATTCATCTTTATTTGATTGTAACCAGAATAAGTTTCCATGAAACCTAGTATTAAATGTTTAAAGGTGGCATCAACTAACTAATCTATTTAGGGAAGATAAAAACTATCTTTTGAATAAACTTTGCTAAGATCAGTATAGTTGAAGCGCATCATTCATGCTCCATCAGGCTACTTCACCGTGATGATGTGTGTGAGCCAAAAAAAAAATGATATAACTCTCACATGAAATTTTCTTGGAGAAGCTTATTGACCTCTTGTTCAATCTCTTGCTGGCATTCTTGCACAAAATTTAGCTTCTTCTATATGATTGGCTTATATTTGGGGTCAATCTTTAAAGAGTGCACAATTACTATAGGATCAACCACGAGCATATCTATCAGACTCTAGGAAAACATATCTTGATTATGCACTCCCACTTTTGTTCATTGGATAACAAATATCCATGTTAAACATTCCATGAGGAATGTTTGTCTGATAAGGAGATGTATGTCAAGTATTCAACTAGTGAAGCTTGTTGAGATATATCTTCATCTTAGAGATAAAAAATCTCAGTACTAAGAGTCTCTGAGGGGCACGATTGAGCTTCTTTGATCTAGCATGATTGTGCTACTTTCTTATCTTCACATATAATGCCAGCTCCAGATGGTTTTAGAAACTTCATCTAGACATGTAGTATAGAAACCAAGACCCTATAGATTGATGGGTGAGGTCTTCTGAAGATGGTATTATATGTTAATTCTAACTTGAGAATAAGGAATTGGATCATGTGAGTTGTCTGTCGGGGCAATTCTCCCAATATAACAAAGAGAGTAATTATCCTTACAATATTCATCAGTTGATTTTCAAAGTCGTAGAGGGGTCCAATAATAAGCTGTAATTTTTTCCCTGATCAACCCCAAACTAAGGAAAGTTGAGTAGAAAAATTCATCTACTAAACTCACTCCATCGATTAGGATTCTCTTTACATTATAGCAAGGGTCACTGATTCAGGTTCTTATAATAAGAGGATCTTATTGCGGGACTCAGAACACTTTAAGATTGGAATCATCAAAGGTGATGGAGTGGCTGACACAAGATTTTTTTTTTGGTGAAGGCTATTTATTGGAAGCAATAAGAACTTGGTTGACTAACAGTGGCCCTTTGGTGATCGTTATTATTTTTCCAGTACTCTGACGATTCCATCACAGTTGCTTACGGGTTTTTTACCCCTAGTAGGGGCATTATTTGTGTGAGGGATCTTTCTTTGAATGAATTGGCCCAAGTATACTTGTCTGATCAACCTTTCGATCTCCTCTTTGAGTTGAGAATATGCTTCAGTATTATGACCATAACTTTGATAGAAGTGATAGTACTATTCCCAATTCCTTGCATTTAGCTTCAATAAAATGGTCACTTTAGAATTTTTTTATCCTGAATAACCATTAGGATGTTCACACATGATGTGTTAAGCAACATATACTCTTTTTATGATCGAGATTCATATCTCTGTGATATACAGGGTTTCCTTGTGGCTCGAACATCTTTCATTGAGATGACTGAGTAGTATACAAGTCCCTTCTTATTTTTTCTTGATTGTGGCTTAAATTACTTTTTGCGTGTATTAATAGCTTCATCAATAATAATTTTTGCCTCAACAAAATTATGAGATCAACATATGAATAAATTGTATTTCACATCAAAGAAGAGTAGAAATGGCCTGATGTAGCCCCCTTAAGAAAAAACACCTCTCTTAGTAACTCCATATCTACTCATGTTATTTGTTGAGCTTCAATAGAGAAACTCAGGAAATAATTCTTTAGTGACTACCCTACACTTTGTCAAATCTTAGAGAGGTGAGATGAGTTTTTTATGATCTTTAAATTTACAATGAAATACTTTACAAACTCCTTAGTGAGGTTATTGAAGATATGAATGCTTCCACTTGGGTGAGAGTAATACTAAGTACGTACTTGACCTTTAAGATTTATAAGAAAAACCTAACATAGGAGCACACCCAAAGCTTATTGTATGTGCATGATGGTTCTAAAGTGATCAACATGTTCATACAGGTCAGAAATCTCATCATAAATATTAAAGCTTAGAAGTTGAAACCCTACTGGAATATAGTTTTGAAGGATGATCTCAACTAATAGAGAAGAATCCTGAGAATCATATCGAGCTAAGAAATGGCTTATATCCCGCATATGAAACTCTTCTCATATTAGACATCAAAATTTATCCAGGATTGTGTGAGTTCAAGATAATTTTTCTACACATCTTGGAGGTTTGCCATTAGCCATGACGATGGGAGGTGGATGTGTAGAGCTTGTAGTGTCCATGATTTTAACTTCTTGGAGGGGAACTTTTAAGCATGAAGGGGTGTTAATTGTGTACCTCTAGCCAATGAATTTTGAGATAGTTGTCCCCTTGCAATATACAAAATTTTCAATTTTTGAAACTCACATAAAAGTCAGAGGATCTCATATTGATACATGATCTTCAAGTGGTGCTAAGGAGGTTCCTTCACCAGCAGAATGATGTTATCATTAAAAAATGGAGTAGAAGATCAACATACTAGATTTCAAGATTATACCATGGAATGATGGGTGTTATAGTGAGAAGCTTATGTATTACGCTTGTTAGTTATCAATGAAGTGTTGACTTCTATCAACAGGACTTTGTTTTCTACAAATGATGCTAAACTATTGTGTGTCGAAAGATTCATGGTCATGAAGTGATAATTTAATATCATAGTGTTTTAAAAAGATACAACACACACATAGATAATATAAAAATAGTAGGAAAAGATATCAGGACTTCTTGCATGCAAAAACCGTAAAAGAGAAGAAATCGTGGGGACTAATTTAGTCAAAATAATCACTTTAAGTTTTTAATTATAAAGATATTCACTTGTCCCATAATTTTGAAAGAAAGCTTACAATGTTATACCTAGTACAACACTTGTTCGTGGATAATGTACATAAAATTTTAGGGCCTCGGAGAAAGTCACCATATTCTAAGTACGATAGTTGTAAGTAGTTATTGCTGGATAATTGAATTTAGTTAAGAAATTTTGTTAGGATTCATAATTGGGATAACTATGATTAGTTATAGGTACTTAGATTGGTTTAAGTTGGTTGTGATTTTTGTAATATTTCCTGATGCGACATCAAGAAATTTTATCATTTTGCATGAATCTAAATGCAAATTTTTTAATAAGAAAAATTTCCATTAAAATTAAAGTTCATATAGGGTTTTGATTTCAGTAAGTTTAAATTCAAATTGACAATCTCATAAAGACAAACCCAATGATACCAAAATTGGTCCAATTCGAGTCCAATTATGTCCAAACCAAGTCATTCAAGTCCATTTGGAGGTTTTAAATCATTAATTGAGTTGTTAATTGAACTCCAAATTTAATATACTTATAATCAAATCAAGAATATTGACCATATGAATCCAATGAGCCTAACCTATGTTAATTTGGAGATAATTAAAACCCTTAGATTATCAAATAAACTTCTATGATCAAAAGGGATTAAAATGAGCCATCTGATTAGGTGCTTGGGAAAGTTATTCACCAAAGGACCACAATTGCCCTCCTTTAGAGCCTATAAATAGACTGCCTCTCTACACTTGAGGGGGGAGGAGTCAAATTCCAGTGCTTTTCAAGAATGAAGGCCCGACAAAAGCTTCCGGACTTTGTAGTTATCACTCACTATCGACGACTGCTCATTAGCCACTGTTAACCACCATTGCCGCCTCTGGTCATCATCGTCAGTGAACTCTATTGTGTAACAATCTATTCTCAAATAACGTGCAACAAAGTATCCTAAATGCAGTGCAATGAAGTATCGCAAATACGGTGTAGCATATAATGCTACATTACAGATTTATTGATAACTTGACAACTGTCAAACAACATTTTAAATCAAACTTCCTGGTTGTCCCCTCTTTTCTTGTGGCTGAATTCTGTGATTAACTAGTTTGAAAATCTTTTAACCATTATGGATACTTTCTTAATTTTTTATTTATATTTATTACTATATCTTGAAGTATCACATCATTACCTTCTCCATAAAAAAAGATCTTATCCCTAAGGTAGAAATGAGGATATGATGACTGCAACTCTTCGAAAAATACCCATCAAGCTTCTTCTACTAATAATCCATCCTATGTACTAAGAGCTGTAAGGCTATGTTGTTATCTTTTACAACAATTCATTACTGTAGAATTTTTAATGGTTGAATTAATGGTTGTCTGGCTATAAATTAGACTTGAAGTGGAGTAGGTTATATGTTGGAATCTTCCCTACAATATATGAAAGATGACATGTATTTTAGTTGTGATAGGTAGTTCAATTTTGGATGCAGTTCCCACCTTTTGTAAGACATTTAATGGTCCATAATATCTTCTATTAAGTTTGGTGAAAAGGTGGGTTGTTATAGATGTTTGTTTATATTGTTGGATTTTTACTAAAACTTCATCTCCAACAGACAATTATATTTTTCACCTATTTTTATGAGTTATTTGTTTCATACTATTTTTTTTTTAGGAGAGGTTTGTACAAGTTACTGAAGTATTGTGTTTCAATTTATTAATATATCATCAACGACCTCAATATTATATACACCTAAATTATATGAAATAATAGATGGTGGAGATCTTCAAAAGTATTTGAAAAGGAGTCATGCCCCTGGATGTATGTTTAGATATGTTGTAATAAAATTTTGTTGACGGTAATAATTGAAGCTAACCTATTGGGTTGTCTATACAAAAACTGTGAAGGTATTGTTTGATACCTCGATTTGTTCCTTTGGTTTGTCCGTCTGATTTTGGATGGTATGAACTACTATGATTTAAAATTGTCCCACTAATGCAAAATATTTCTTTCATAAAAACTTAAAAAAAATGTGTTTCTATCTAAGATAATGAATCAAGGAATACCATGCAATTTACCTATTTATAAAGCAAATGATGTTGCCACTAAGGTTGCTGAAAACTTGTTGTTAAGAGATATGAAATGTGCATACTTGGACAAACTATCAATTACTACAAGAATTACAGTTTTTCTTTGTAATTTTGGAAATCCCATAATAAATCCATTATGATTTCATTCCAAATGATGGATGGTATTATTAATGGTTGAAATATTCTTGCCAGTTTTTTATTTTCATATTTTTTAGTTGATATGTTGGACAAGTTTTAACATAATGTTATGCATCTTTTTTGATTCCTTGCCAAAAAAATTGTTTTTACTCCTTTTATGGTGTGTTTGATACCCCTATGTTCTCTTATTGGGCTGATATGTAATTCCATTAATATGGAATTGTGTAGTTTAGACAAGAAAAAAAATCTATTTTTCTAGTATTGAAGTTTATCATGAATTCTGCTAAAGCGAAATTTGTTAGGTCTATTTGTAATGTTCTTTATCAATTGCTATAAGTCTGGTAAGCTGTTTAATTTTTCCCAGATTTGATTAATTATTTAGCTGCTTGCTTGGTATAAGCTAATAAGGTGTTAGCTATTGTTTGTTGTTGTCTCATCATCTATTTTTTGAGAGGACGCTTCTACCACTTGATTAGAAGCTCTTAATTAATACTCAATTATATAATTAAAGCCCAACAGCTTGATTAAGAATCTTTTTTGTTATGGAGTTTGAATAACTATTGTATTAGTTCACGAATACTTTGTTGATTATTTCAAATAAAGAATTTTTTCAGTGATCACACATAATTCATGAAAATAAGTGGAAGCTTTTTGCATAATTAGGGATAATTTCTTGCTAAAGAAAGAAAGTGGATGATTGTTTAGAATAAAAGTTGTACCAATAGCAACACTCAAAGCATCTATTTCCACAATAAGTGGTAATGAATAGTCCGAAAATGCTAGAACCGATAATGAAGTCATAGCCTTCTTCAGGTCATCAAAAACAACATGAGTTGTCATAGATCATTGAAATTTATTATTTTCCAATAGTTAAGTTAATGGATTAGTAATATGTAAAATTTTGGACAAATTTCAATAATAACTTGTAATTCTCATAAATCGTCTTAATTACTTCATAAAATATTGATTTGGCCAATACATAATGCCTCAATCATTTTTGAATCAATTGCTAGCCCTTGATGTGAGATAATATGACCCAACTAGTCTTTTTGATGACAAACAAACTCACATTTGGTTGTTATAACATGTAAGGTATGTGCTTGTAATGACGATAACGTCAAGCAGACATAATTTAAATGATCATCCGAAGTGGTACTATATATTAAAATATCATTAATGAAAACTAGCATGAAGCTTCACAAAAGAAGGTTATAGAACATTGTTCATCATACCTTGTGTTGGATTTTTAGGAATTATTTTTATTTTAGTATATTCTATTATTTGTATTTTTTATTTTTAGAATGTAGCATTATTGGTATGTTATAATTCTGGTTTTATTATTTTATCTTGGGGAGTCATGAATGATTTTATTTTTTTCCTAATGTTGAAGCTATCCCTCTTTATTTGTAGTTTTTTCTATGAAATGGAAAAGGAATAATTATTTTACTCTTTCCAAAATGTACATGCTATCAAAGCTCTCAGCGATGCGACTACCAAGGATCAAGATTGAAGCAAGGTTGTACTTGATCCCATCGTTGGCTTCACAACTAGTCAAGAGACTGTATCGTGAGGATTGGTCAAGAAGGAATTTCTGTAGAATTGAGTTAAAAAACTTCATCCATCCTATCCATCCAGGAGTTCTGCTTTGATTTACTTCTTCTAACGATATTTATGAACTGTGATAGGGCTCGAACGTTTGTCTAAGAGTTCTATCTATGAGTTCTATTAGGCTGCTCGTGAATTTATTGAGACTTTTCATTGAAAATTTTTGCTCCTCTCATGTTTGTTTGTCTGTCCTGCATGGTTGCTAACTGAATCAAACTCCTCATCACTTTCTCTGCATCAACTGTAGGCTATGTTTTTACTGCAACCATAACATCTTTATTCTTCACTACACATGTGCTACTCATCTTATATTTTAAGGATGTCGTATAAGTTAGTAATAATTCTCGGAGTCCAAAGAAATCCTATCACATTAAAAAACTCTAGTAATTATGAGACCACATCACCTCACCTGAAAACTCCTTTTATGCTATATCGACCAGTAATGTTAATAAAACTATCCTCCTTATCTCATAATTATAAAACTCCACGAGCATAAAAACCTAAAGTGGTCTCGATCATAAAAGTGGTGATCAATGGGAGAGGAAAAATTAGGTTTTTAACAGAAGAATATTCAAAACCTATTGATAGCCATATTAATCTGAAAAAATGGCAGTCCAAAAATTATCTTGGTATGGTTTGGCTCATCGACTCTATGGAACCTACCATAGGAAAGTCACATCTATTTCTTCCCACTACTCGAGATATCTGGGAGACTGTTTGAGATCTCTATTCAAAATTTGAAAATTATTACTAAATTTTTAAATTGAAAACTCAAATTTAGAAATAAAAAAAAATTAATTGTGATGTTACTAAATATCATCACAAGTTGGTAGCATTCTATAAGGAACTTGATCAATATTTTTATGAAATTTGGGAGAATTTAAGGGATTATGCTCATTATCAGAAAAGAGAAGATAACGACAAAGTCTAGATGTTCCTAGCTAGCCTTTATCAAACTTTAAATAATGTCTGAGGTTGCATCCTCGGTAGGAAACCTCTACCATCTATTTAAGAATTTTTTCTGAAAGAAGATGGTAGATGGGAAGAGTCAAGAAGAAAAATTATATTTTGCAACACAGAATCTTCTTATAACATTGAACGGGAGAACTTATCACTTGTCAAAATCAATTGACACTGACAAAGAAGGGCGTTATAAATTATAGTGTGAGCATTACAAAAAACTATGACACATGAAGTAGACATATTGAAAACTTCATATCAAACCTGCAAACTAGAAATCAAAATCCAAGCGTGAAGGTCGGGCTTATCAAACCACTGCTAAAGAAACATAAGTGCCTCTTACTAACTTGAATGCAATCCTATTCACCATGGAGCAATTAGAGCACTTGCAAAAATTATTCCAATCTCCAAAATTATCTCTGATTCTACCTTGCTCCTTAGTACAAATGAGTAATTCTTTAGCTACTGCTTTGTTAGTAATTATTTCTAATTATTCTCATTTTTGGATAATTGATTATAGCGCAACCGATCACATGACAGATTTTTCTAAGTTATTTTTCTCCTACATATGTGAAAATAATAAAAAGGTCAAAATTGTCGATGATTCTCTCTCAATAATTACTGGGATAACAATTGTCAAACTCTCCTTGTTGTTAACCCTTTGTGATGTTCTCCATACTCATAATCTATCAAATAGCTTGTTTTCCATTAGTAAAATTACTACTGTCATTAACCTTAAGCTAACTTCTATTCTTCTTATTGTGAGTTTTAGGAATTGACCACATGAAGGATTATTGGCAGCGTTAAGGAAAAAGGACTACTTTTTTGACAAAGGACTTGACTCGAATAGAGAATGTTCAAATACTAGTTTAATTTCTATTTCTATTTGTAAAGATAATGAAAATATGATATGACATTATATGTTAGACAATCCTAATTTTCAGCATCTAAATACTTGTTTCTCAACTTATTTCAGAATAAAAATTTGTCCTTATTTTAATGTGTAGTTAGTCAGATTGTTGAGCATTATCGTGCATCCTTTTCTCTACAAATATATAATCCAACTACAACATTTACTCTAATTCATTGTAATATCTAGGGGTAAAAACCTCACATATTCTGGGGAAAAATTCTTTGTGACTTTCAATGATGATCACATTAGGTTAAGTTAGGTTTATCTGATTAAACAAATTTGAAGTGAAAATAATTTTTAAAACTTTTTACACTATGGTACAAACACAATTTCAAAAAACCATTCAAATATTTTGAAGCGATAATAACCAAAAGTATTTTAAAAATAGTTTGGGTCAAGTTTTTTCTCAAAAAAGGAATAATTTATTAAAGAATTTATGTCGACATCCATAACAAAATGACGTGGCTGAAAGATGAAAAAACAAACACTTATTGGAAGTAGCTAAGACAATGCTATTTATAAATCAACTGTCGGGGTGAAGCTGTTCTTACTGCTGCATTTCTCATAAACAAAATGCCCAATAAGGTTTTAAATTGTGAAACTCCTTTTATTGTTTTTTAAAAAATAATCTCAAAGATTTGACTCTCATATTCTTTACCTCTAATGATATTTAGGTGTAGTGTTTTCATTTACTTTCATAATAAAAAAAAACTTGAACTCTATGTGTTTGTTGGTTATGCTCCTAACCAAAAATGGTATAAATACTTTGATATCAATTAAAAAAAAATTGTTAGTATGGATGTCAATTTTTTGAATTACAACCATTTTTTCACCTCAACTTTAAGGAGGGAACAAAATAAAGATTTTTCTTTTGAGTTTTAGTATTTTCTTGAAACTGAAGACTCCCAAAATAGTATATCCCTACTTTTAATTTTTTACCCAAGAACCCCAAGTAGTATTATCTCAGGAGAGAGTGCAACGAGGCAATTAGATATTGAAGTTTGTACAATATCACCTCATAATGTTAATTTCAAAGAAGAACTGTGATAGTGGTATCATTTGATATTGTCTATTCGTTGCATAGGTAAAACGAAAGGGTCTAAAAATCCATTGCACTGCCCAAAATCGACCTTGATAATTTCCTCATTAATCATTTACCCTATGTTCAATCCACTTTCAACTTTGAGTTTTTAAGTTTTCTAGTCCTGAATCTGAGCCTAATTTGAATCTCGAGTCTAATGAGTCTAGCCTTCCTATTGGGGAAAGGTTTTACACCCAAAATACATTATCCCATTATGTGTCGTATGAACTTTTCATATACTTTCAATACTCTTACCTCAAAATTACCGTGTATGGAGATTCCTAGTACTTTGCAATATGTTATTGAAGTTCCTAAGTAAAAGGAGGTTATTTTTAAGGAGATCAAAGTCCTTGAAAAAAATAATAGTTGGGAATTGATTAATCTACTTAAAGGGTGAAAATGGGTGTTTACAATCAAGTACAATTTTGATGGCTCTCTAAAATAGTATAAGGTTCGATTGGTTTCCAAGGGATTTACTCAGACATCTGACATTGATTATTTAGAAATATTTGCTCCAATTGCAAAACTAAACTCTCCAGTTGTAAAACTAAACTCTGTAAGGGTTATTTTGTTACTAGTATTTAATATTGACTGACCTCTACAATAGTTGGATATAAAAAATATCTTCCTCAATGGGGACTTAGAGGAAGAAAAGCATATGGATGCACCTCCTTGATTGAGTGTGAAGTTCCACATAAAAGTATGTTGATGCACCAAATATATGCTAGATTTTCATAAATATATTTTACTTATGTTTTGGTGATATTACACTTTAAAGGAAGGTATTCTTGATATTTTGGTGCAGGTATGATGATTTTAGGTGATTGGAGCAAAAGAAAGCGAAAAGGAATGAATTTGGAGTGAAATGAGGTAAAGTGGTCGTTTCAGAATACTGGCGCCAACGGCGCCATAATGGGCCCCGCCGAAACCCATTTCCAGAGAGTATTCCAATAATTGACGCTCTAGGGCGCCGACATCGCCCTATCGAGCGCCGAGGATGCCCTATCGAGTGCAGATGGTGCCCGAATCTGGAGGTTTCCCAAATTCAATGCATTTGGCCGATTTTTGAAGGGTTGCTTAAGGAAACTCTTGGAAATTCATTTCTAACTTATTTTAAACAGAATTAGGCCGCCCAAAAGGTATTTTTTTGTGTGGGTGGTGTCTTTTGAAGTCTTGGAGTGTGAGAAGAGTGTGTTGGGGTTAAAGGAGAGTGTGTGTGTTGGTCTGTGTTAGAGTCTTGTGTTGAGAGGGATTCTCTTCTAAAGAGTGTAGGAGAAGAAGGAAAGTGAGAGATTACTTATTCCGTACTATTCTAAGAGAGAATTGAGTGTTGTTGTAAAGAAAGAAGAGAATTCAAAGGAATTTCAAGGGATTTGCTTGAGGAGGAAATTAAGATATGTTGTACCTACTTCCTAATGTTTGTATGACTTTGCTTTTATATATAAAATCTATGTTTTTTCACATCTTTCTCATGAATTATGAGTAGATTTCTTTGTCTTTCTCCTTGCGATGAGATATGGTGAAGTGATGATGTAGATTTGATGTGTCATTTAAATGTTTAGAAGTTGTGATGATTTTTTACTTTGTACTTCATTTACTTTTTGATATGACCAGTTTAATTGTTAAACATTTATGCAAAACACACAATCCGAGAGGGTTAAGTGTTCTACAACAAAAGTGGAGAATTCATTTAATGTCCATGAATGAAATTCATAGTTCATGGGGGTTGAATGCAAATAAATAGGGAAATATGTTTTGATGGGCGTAGAATTGGAAATTTTTGGGTGACAGACTGAAATCCCCAATTTTGTCCTAGTGTTTAGAAACTAAAGAAAAGGTTAGCCTTTAGGTGAAGGGGAAGTGGGAGCTCTGAGGTGGCAGCTAGTATCCTCCTAACCTAATCTTGGATGTAGGGAAAAAGCCTAGGATTTGCCAATATTTTTAACATAACTCTGAGGGGGAGGAACTCTGAAGAGGGTAAAGAATATGTATGCTCCTATTTGGCACAATGCAAGTTTTTATCAATCTTTATCATCTACTCATCATAGTATCATTGTAAGGGGAATATGCTTTTCTATATTTGAACCTTCAATCCAAAACTTAGTCTATGTTAGTCAACTTTGTCTAGGAAATTAGAAAGTAATTTTAGTAAACTTTATTTTTAGCAACCTTTACATTAGCAACTTTAATATTTCCTAAACGTGAATTTAATTTGAATATTAGATTTCTGTACTATACTTTGAATAGTAACAACCTTTCTTGTGGGATCGATAACCAGGACTCCACTAGAGCCCTGTATTGCTTGAACGATACGTATACTTGCGTATACGGGTGAATGCTTTATTATTAAACTGTTCTTACTTTGAAATTAAATGGAAACTACTTTTTATCTATATATTAAACCGTGTAGCAGTCAGACCCCGGTCAAGTTTTTGACACCGTGTTACCGGGGAAGGTATAAATTGGTACAATTAATTTTGTAGTATTTGAAAACCTCTATTTTATCATTTGCAATTGTGTGTGCTTGCTTACTTTTAAGTGTGTTTATCTTACTTTTGTATGCGTAATATTGGATCCGTAGGTTTAGTACCTTACGATTCAGAATTAGAACGCACTATTAGAAAAATTTAAAACAACAAAAAGAGTTTAAAATTTCAAACAATATGACAAACAAATTAGATAATCAAAGAAATGAAAATGAACATCAACCAAGACCTTTAAGAGATTATGCTAACCCTACAGCAGATGAAATTCACTTAACTATTCAAAATCCTGATGTTACCGCTAATTCATTTAAACTTAAACCTGATATTATCCAAATGGTACAAAATAATCAATTTGGTGGAACACCGAATGAAGATCCTAATTTACATCTTGCTGGTTTTCTAGAATTGTATGTTACATTAAATATGTCAGAGTGTCTAATGACGCTGTCAGACTTAGACTTTTTCCTTTTTCATTAATGGATAAAATTAAGGCGTGGTTAAATATTTTAGCACCTGGATCTATCAGAACTTGGAGAGAACTTTCAAAAAAAATTTTGTCAAAATATTTTCCTCCATAAAAAAACTGCTAAGCTTAGAAATGATATTACATCTTTTGGTCAGTTTAAAAGGGAATCAATATATGAAGCTTGAGAAAGATTTAAAAATCTCCTTAGGAAATGTCCACATCATGCTTTACCTGATTCGTTAATAATACAAACATTTTATAATGGATTAGTAGGATCTATTAGATCAATTATAGATGTGTTGCTGGTGGATCATTAATGTCAAAACCTTTTGATGAGGCTTATTCTTTAAAAGAAGAGATGGCTATCAATAATTTTTAATGGCCCTTTGAACGGGTAAATCCTAAGAGAGTAGCTAGTATTCATGATTCTGATGCTATAACTATGATAGTCTCTCAAATTCCGGCTCTTTCAAAGAAAAGAGATTAATATGGAATGAACTATTCTCAAACACCTCCTGTGTTAGAGGAACATTCATTAGGACCAATAATAGAATCTCAAACATCTTATGAAACCTTGAATGCTATAAACAATAGACCCAACAATCCTTATTCAAATTGTTATAATCCTGGTTGGAAAAACCATCTGAACTTAAACTGAAATAATAATAACACTGGTATTGCTAATCTACAATGGGGGAACAATCCAGTGAACCCATTATGAAATTTGAACAACCAGGTTAACACTAACTATAGACCTTCTTATCCTGCAGGTTTTAATAGTAACACTCAATTTAAGGAAAAAAAGTTGTCAATAGAAGCATTAATTTTGAATATGGGTAACCAATTACAAACTCAAGGTAATCAGTTACAAACTCAGGGAGCTGCTATTAAAAACATTGAAAATCAACTAGGACATATTTTTCCTGCACTTAATAATAGACCTTCTGAAATTCTTCCTAGTAATGTTGAAATTAATTCAAAAGATCAAAATAAATAACAAATTAAGGCTGTACAGTTAAGATGTGGAAAAGAATTAGAAATTAGTGTGCAAAAAGAAGTTGAAAATGAGAAAGAGTAGGTGAAAACTGAAAAAGAAAATGATAATCTTTATCCTGATTTAGAATATTCGCTTAAACCAATGAAAATTACTGTAGAAAAACCACCATCTCCTTTTCCTCAAAGATTAAGAAAATAAAATAGAGATAACCGCTTTATAAAATTTTTAGAAATTCTTAAAAAATTAACAGTAAATATTCCCTTCGTTGAAGCCTTATAACAGATGTCTGATTATGTGAAATTTATGAAGGATATACTTAATAAGAAAAAGAATTTCATAGATCACGAGACTATTGCACTTACTGAAGAGTGTAGTGCTATTATTTAGAAAAAGCTTCACAAAAAACTTAAAGATCCTGGAAGTTTCACTATTCCTTGTGCTATAGGTGAAAATTTTTTCGGAAGAGCCTTGTGTGATTTAGGAGCTAGTATTAACCTCATGCCTTTATCAACTTTCAAAAAATTAGGAATTGGAGAAATTTCCCCTACTTTTGTGACTCTTCAATTAGCTGATCATTCTATTACGTATCCTAAAGGAGTTATAGAAGATGTTTTAGTAAAGGTTGATAAATTTATCTTTCTTGTGGATTTTATTGTTTTAGATATGGAGGAAGAAAAAGAAATTCCTATTATTTTGGGAATATCATTCCTTGCTACTGGGAGAGATAAGATAGATGTTCAAAAAGGAGAATTAAGTATGAGAGTTAATGATATGGAGGTAATATTTAATATTTTAAAATCAATGAAATATCCTTCAATAGAAAAAGATGATAAATGCTTTAGAATGGAAATCTGTGATTATTTAAGGAATGATCATTTTAAGGAAATTTGTGATGAGAAAAAAACAAAATGAAGATTTGAAATTTGAGGATGATAATAGAATGAAAGATGATCAAGATGAGATAGATAATGAAGAATTAGATTATGTTCAGGAAAGATTTTAAATGTTGGATACTATTGAAAATAATAATAATGATTTAATTCCATCTTTCATAAAACCTCCTGAACTAGAAATGAAAATTCTTCCAAACTATTTGAAATATATGTTTTTAGGAGAAGTATCCACATTACCAGTTATTATATCTTCAGATTTGAATGATATCAAGAACAAAAATTATTGAAAACCTTAAGAAGATACAAAAAGGCTTTTGGTTGGACTTTAGAGATATTAAAGGAATCAGTCCTTCGATCTGTATGCATAGAATTTTATTAGATGAATAACATAAACGAGAGCTGATCCACAAAGGATATTAAATCCGATGATGAAAGAAGTAGTAAAGAAAGAAATTTTAAAATAGTTAGATGCTGGAATTATTTATCCTATATCAGATAGTGCTTGGGTAAGTCCAATTCATTATGTCCCTAAGAAAGGAGGAGTGTCTGTTGATGTGAATGAACAAAATGAAATAATACCGATTAGACAAGTCATTGGTTGGCGAATTTGTATTGATTATAGAAAATTAATGCCACCACTAGGGAAGATCACTTTCCTTTACCATTTCTAGATCAAATCTTGGATAGATTAGCTGGGCACAAATATTATTACTTTTTGGATAGATATACTGGTTATCACCAAATACCTATTGCTCCTGAGGATCAAGAAAAGACTACATTTACTAGCCCATATGAAACTTTTGTTTTTTGAAGAATATCCTTTGGATTATGTAACACACCTGCAACTTTTCAAAGATGTATGATGTCAATTTTTTGTAATCTGATTGACAATTGAATAGAAGTTTCTATGGATGATGTTTCTGTATTTGGAACTTCATTTGACATATGTTTAAATAATTTAGAAAAGGTTTTGGAGCTTTGCGAAAGAACAAATTTAGTTCTGAATTGGGAAAAATATCAATTTATGGTTGCAGGAGGAATTGTACTTGGGCATAAAATTTCTGAACATGGTATGGAAGTAGACCCTGCAAAAGTTCAAATTATTGCAAATCTATCACCTCCTACTATAGTGAGAGGGGTTAGAATTTTCTTAGGACATGTTGGATTTTACAGACGTTATATTAATGATTTTTCAAAAATAACTAAACCTCTGTTCCAACTTTTAGAAAAAGATAAGAAATTTAATTTTAATGAAGAATGTTTGAATGCCTTTGAACTATTAAAAGAAAAATTAATCACTGCTCCTATAATAGTTTCACTTGATTGGGAGAATCCATTTGAACTCATTTGTGATGCTAATGATTATGCGATAGGATTTGCTTTAGGGCAAAGGTATGATAAAATGTTCAAAGTTATTTACTATTCTAGTAAAGCTCTTAATGAAGGTCAAATTATTTATACCACTACTGAAAGAGAGTTATTAGATATTGTTTATGTTTTTGAAAAATTTAGATCGTATTTAATTGGGACTAAATGTTTAGTGCATACTGACCATTTAGCTATCAAATATTTAATGCAAAATACGGATGCCAAACCAAAATTAATCAGATAAATACTTCTAATGCAAGAATTTGACTTTGTGATAGTGGATAGAAAAGGAACTGATAATCAAATACGCTGAAAATTTATCTAGACAGGAACAACATGAGTTAATTGAATTTGAAAAGGAAATTACATAAACTTTCCCTGATGAACAACTATATAACATTAAGGAAAGAAATTTACCGTGATATGCTGATATTGTGAATTACATTGTGAGTGATATTCTATCTTATGAATTAACACTACAACAAAAGAAAAAATTTATGCATGATGCTAAATTTTACTTTTGGGATGACCCATACTTATATAAGCAATGTAAAGATCTTATTATTAGGGGATGTGTGCCTTACGAAGAAATTGAACCAATTATTCAGAGATGTCATGATTCATAATTTGGAGAACATTTTGGAACTGATAAAACTGCATATAAGATTTTACAATATGGATTTTATTGGCCTACTATTTTTAGAGATGTTTATAGATATATTAAATTATGTGATCGATGTTAGAGAGTGGGTAATATTTATAGAAGAGATGAAATGCCTCTAAATTTTGCATTGAAAGTTGAGATCTTTGATGTTTGGGGATTAGATTTTATGGGACTATTTACACCTTCATTTGGAAACTTATATATATTGATTGTTGTAGACTATGTGTCAAAATGAATTGAAGCAAATGCTTTACCCAGATGTGATGCTCGAAGTGTTTCAAAATTCTTAAAGAAAAATAGTTTTACAAGATATGGAATGTCGAGAGTAATTATTGACCCGACCGCAATTACGTAATTAAAATAGCTTATGAAAATATGGCCAAACTTGACCCAAATTAGATTAAGTGACTAATGTACGATAATTTTAAAGTTTAATATTTTTGAAAGTATAGCTCGCACACTAGAGGTACTACACAAGTGTACGTATCGTTTCAAGTAGTATAAAGTTTTCTTTTAAAAACCCCAGATATCGAACCCACAGTGAATTTACAAGTAAAACAAAAATCTTTTAGAGAAAGAAAACTAATTAACTAAGTAAAATTTTGCAAGTAAATACTTTGACACAATAATAAAAGATTCTTTCCCCATACAAAATATTCAATGATTAGCAACACTTAAATTAGTTTGAGAACTTTAGAAATATGGCATTGTGACAAATAGGAGCATACCTTATTCTTTGCTTTTTGGTCCAGGTCATAAAGAATATTAGCTAGATTTTAAAGATTGAATTAGGTTGTATTATTAGTAGAAAGGATTGGTCTAGGCTCTCACTTCTAAATTATCCTAGGGTGCCTATGGTCTGGCCTACTAGTGACCTGTCACCTTTTTGTAAAACCAAATTGATTGAATTTAGGCTGTCACACTAAAAATAAATTCAATTCTGCGCCCATGGAAGATTATCTCCCTATTTATTTGCACCTCTCCTTTCAAGGATTTACTCTCTCTACCTTTCCAAGAGAAATGTGATACATACAAGTTAAGAACCATTAGCCTACAGTCAGATCTTAAGAATTCTCCATAGATTTTAACAATACAAGAGTCCAATTTGTATGGTAAATGCAGATTAGGTAAAGTATCATCACAATAATTTAGAAAATAAAGAAATAAAGTTCTCAAATCTGATTTTAAATTGTTACTATATCATTTCATATTCGTAGGGAGAAAGAAAAGAAGACTACTCAGAAAGCATAGAATTCACACCACAAAACATATTTATAAAACTCAAATCGAAAGCACAAAACTTAAGAAACAAGATATAAATACTTATCTGGAATGTAATTTAAGCAATCCTTTGAAGTTTCTCTGACTCCACAGACTCTAATAAGACTCTGACTCCAGCAACCACACTACACACTCACTTAAGAAAAGATAAATAAAGAAATAGACACTTAACACACCTAGATAAACTCTCAACAACACACACACGCTCTCATCCACCTCTCATCAATCTCCAACAAAAACCCTTTCGCTGTAGAATAGTCCTCTATTTATAGAGCTTCAAAAATGATCAAGAGTTGCTTCAGACATCTCTTCAAAATTCAGCCAAATTCAATGAATATTCTAGAAAATAACTGTGGCTCCTAGGCGCCAGTTTTAGTGCCTAAGCGCCAAGATCACTGCGCCAAAGGTCGCACCCCTTCATATTTGAGTTGCACCTCTTCGTTCAAAAACTATTTTCCTCCGTCTATATTCATTGTATCTCGTTTATAACATGTGGGAAATTGTCTAAAGGCTTCTAGATTTGTTCAGAAACATCAATAACCATCAAAATAACTGTCCATGAAGTCTCTAGATTTGTCTGCTGAGTCTGGCGCCTAGGCGCCAGAATCAGCCTTTTTGCATTTTTCTTCTATTTAGCTCATTTTTGCTCCTTTTTTACTCTTTTTCTCCTTGAACTCATTTCATTGTACCTGTAACCAAAAACATAAGAAATACCTTTCATTAAAGCATAATATCCTTAAAATTTTAATAAAAAATGATATAAAATTATAAGTAATTTTAAGGCTGATCAATTTCCCCAAACTTAAATGTTGCTTATCCTCAAGTAACCTTTTATTACGAAAAATATAATCTATGGAGAAAAATTTTCTTTAAGATTTTTATAACTATTCATTTTATAAATATAATAATGAAACTTAAAAAAATTTTAATAACTTAGGCTAAAACTAAAAAAATATGTAAACTACTTAATAATTAAGTGTTAAGAAATCTCTTCTTCTATCTATTTCAAATATAAATACAATTTGTCATATTAAGAGCTCATAGATAATTTACAAGAAAAAGACTTTCATGAAAACTCTACTAGTAAGGATGCTTATACATAAAAATTAAGCTAAAAATGTATTTAAGTTTTCTCTTATAAGATAAGTCAAGTGAAGCCAATTTTTGATAAGGCATCTCCTCAAGCTTCTCCTCACATTTTTTTTTGCTTTTTCATTTTTTTTTTCTTTTTTCTCTTTTTCTCTTTTTTCTCTTTTTTTTTATATGGAGGATCTTTTGATTCCTCTCTTTTTCTTTTTCTTGTGAGGATTACTATATCTGGATAGCTTGTTAATAATTTTAAACTTCACTATCCTTAACTTATATTTAAAAACCTTATACACTTTCACTTAATGAAAATGTTTTTAGCAAAAATATTTTTCATAGAGTTTCAATTCTTTCTTTTCAAATAAACATCCATATTTCTTAATATTTTCAAAAATACAATTTTTTTTTAATTTAGATAGTTGAATAAAAAATCTTACACTCTTTCATTAAATAATTACAATCTTTAGAGTTATCCTTTATTATTAAAAGTACTTATATAAGTTTATTATTATATTCATAAAAACAAATGTTTATTTATCTTAAATTAACTTTTCTTCTATAGGTTATGTTATTAAATTTTGAAAATATTGCTTGCTAATGACAAGAAAAGTTTAAATTTAAGTTTATTTCCCTCCCCCAAACTTAGTTTCTTTATTTTAATTGAAGTTTAAATAAAATTTAAACTAAGCAGACAGAAAGAAGTATATCATTTACAATTATTTAAAATAGTGTAGGTATCAACTTTAATATATAAAAGAGTAATTAAATAAACAACATCTAAAATGCATGTTCTTTTAAATCAAATGTGCTAAGAAAAACAACAGGAGCATGAAAAGGTCTGAATCTAAACAGTCCAAACAGAAAACATAACAGTCATAAAATAGAGTTACAATCACAGTACAATAAAACAGGAAAGACATAAACACAGACACAAACACATATCATCAGAAGTCAAGCTAATCATCCTCTGTATCCTCATCATCATCATCTATTGAAGTATCTGGAGCTGGATCTTTGGGATTTACCCAAGGTATAAACCTTGGACAGGTAGGAAACTGAACATCCTGTTCACCTTATAAAAATCTAACCAGAGCCTCATTATACTCTCAATCATAATCACTCTTCCTCTGTATATATCCAGACATATGATCAACCTTGCTATCTAGATCTTCAATTCTACACTGCATCAAAAATAGCTCATTATGATGCTCTAAGTACCTCTCACAAACTGTATTCCACATATCAGGTGGAGGCTCAGATGTAGAAGTAGAAGGCCTAGAGGCAGAAGTAGAAGGCACACAAGAAGTAAATGCTGCAGCACTCTGACTTTATGATTTTCCATAAACATCAACATTTGATTTTCCAATAGGCTTTAATGGCTTAAGTTGCTCTTTAAAACTAGAAAAAGAAACACCGGCATTCTTGCAGATCAAGTAAATGAGTGACGGAAAGCCTAAACCAGAATAACACTTCCTCTGGCAGAAGTGTTTATTGTATCATAAATGATAGCTCCCACATCTATCGACTTCATTTCTTGAATGCAGTAGTTCAAAATAGCTCTCTCTTTCGTCACCTCACTCAAGTGATTTGACGGAAGGATACGAGCGGAAATAAAATAATGCCAGGGTTTAGATATAGCATTAAGCATTGAATAGGAAATATTTACCCTTTTGTTGTTTCTGATCTTCCAGGATCCTCTTCCATCATTCAAATAAGCCAAAATATCATCAAGTTCTCCTTCAGATGGAGTAAACACATCATAGAAACAGTCTGTAGCAAAAGGTAGGCCATAAAAGATATTTATCGCTTCAGGAGTGAATTCCACTGATGTCCCCCTCACAGAAACCTCAAAATCAGTCGTCTCAGGAAAATTTACATAAAACTCCCGAACCACAGAAATGACAACCACTGCAGAAAAATAACAGAATTGTTCCCGTTGTCGAGCAGCAATAATGTGCTCAACCATTCCACCAGGATGATAAAAACTTCTTTCTGCTATGAATTTGCGAGTCGAAGCAAATTCATTGTAACGAACTTGTGCACTCGTACTAGCAAACTCCATTTGATCAAATTCACTTCGCTCCTTACCCCGCTTAAATTTTGGTGCCATTCTGTAAATTTTGCAAAATAATTTGAAATAAATTTCTAAAATGATATAATAGCTCCAAATTCAAGCTCTATTCACTAAATCAAGCTTAAATCCATGGATTTTTCACTTAAAATCAAAATTTTCTTCCAAAAAAATTTTGGCACTATTCACATATAGAAAATTTCATGGTGAAATCTAAAAATAAATATACCAAAACGTAGATCTAAACTCGAGAAGTTGAAATATGAAGTTAAAACACATCAAAATCCTTCAAATCTTGCTTAAAATGGAACCCTAGATCTATTTTTCAGGAATATGGAGGAAGAAGATGAAGCTTAGGCATGAAAATGATGTTGGGTCGGTTTTAAAGGTCGAAATTCGGTCTAGGTGAACCGACGCCTAGGCGTCAGTTCTGGCGCTTAGGCGCCACAATCACCAAAAATTTTGATTTTTTCCCAAATTTTTACATTTTATATTTAAGGTGCTTTTAACATCTGTAAGTCTAAAATCATGTATAAACTTTCATCAAACATCTTTCAGCTATTTTAAAAAAAAATTTAAAATAAAAAAGTTTCAAGTTTAACATTCCAAACAACCATTTAATAACAATCCAAACTTAACAACATTTCATTTCATTCTAGATTTTCAACATAAGGCTCAAAAAGTACAGAAAATACACTGAAACAACTTCTCACGTCTTCATCACAACATAAATCACTCACAAACTTTCTCCCAAAAACAACTTCAAATCATAGAACACTTACACACATTCAATCTCTCCACATAATTCTCCCTAAATTCATGGATTCACATCAGATCCTTCATTAGTTCCACAAGGAAATTCACTATGAACAAAGGAATGGAAGAAAGGGACTCGAGGAAATTCCAAGGCCCTTTTCATTGATCCAATTATTCTTAACATACATATTTACCTAATAATCTTCAAAGGATGCCAAATGATCCGATTGAACTTTCATTTGCCATTCAATGTGCTCGATTTGGTGGAACATCTCATGCAATCTCCCTCCAACAAGAACTAACTCTTCTTCAATCTTCTCAAGTCGATTGCAAAGCTTCTCCAAAGTCATGGCTAAATAGCCATTAAAATAAGTTTGTGAATCCTTGTACACAAAATTATCACTCTTCTCATTTCCAATGTGTAGTTTCTCCATGGAAGTAATTAAATTTCTCACTTTTCTCTCAAAGGAATCTTTCTTGGTCGAAAATTTGATGGCTTGAAGGTTTGGGATGAAGGTATGGTAGTTTAAATGGATTAGAATGGCCAAGAACTGCCTTGGGGTGGTTTTTACACGACCCAGTAACTGTTGCGCCTAGGCGCCAATTCTGGCGCTTAGGCGGCAATTCTGGCGCTTAGGCGCCAAGATCACAGGTGTCTGTCGCTTAGGCTCCAATTCTGGCACCTAGGCTCCAAAATTCTGAAAATCATAGGCTCGCCATTCGTCGAATTTTCATAAGTTTCATACCTAAGTGAGGTCTAAAAGTGTAGATCGAAAATATGTAACTAAGTGTAGTAAAAAACAACACACAATCAAACACGAAATCAAATCATACTATGGGTTGTCTCCCACAAATCGCTTGCTTTAATGTCGTCAGCCTGACATAACCAACGTTTTACTCCAAATGGGTTAAAAATAGCAAATCTTTAAAAGATGGCAAGCTTTCTCCAAAATAGGGCTTCAATCTATGTCCGTTTACCTTAAGTAGTGAATCAGTTTTCAGATCTTTAATATCCACAGCTCCATAAAGATAAAATTTCTCAACCACATACGACCCTATCCTTTTGGATCTTAAATTTCCTGGAAATAATTTCAAGCGAGAATTGTATAATAACACTTCTTGTCCAGGCTCAAAATTCTTCCTCAAAATTCTCTTATTGTGCATATACTTCTTTTTTTCTTTATAAATTCGAGCACTTTCATAAGATTCATTTCTCATTTCATCCAGTTCATTCAATTGAAGTAATCTTTTATCTCCAGCATCACTTAGATTATAATTAAATTCTTTAATCTCCCAATAAGCTTTATGTTCCAATTCAATAGGTAAATGATAAGGTTTTCCATAAATGAGCCTATATGGTGACATTCCAATAGAAGTTTTATAAGCAGTCCTATAAGCCCATAATGCATCATCAAGTCTATCAGCCCAATTAGTTCGCTTTGGATTAAACATTTTTTCTAAAATCCTTTTAATCTCTCGATTTGAAACTTCAGCTAATCCACTGGTTTGGGGATGATAAGTTGTTGAAATTTTATGCTTAATTCCAAATTTACTCATTAGTCTCTGAATCATAAAATTTTTGAAGTGACTTCCCCCTTCAATGATGATTATCCGTGGCATTCTGAATCTAGTGAAAATATTTTTAGTTAAAAATTTTTTCACACTTTTTGCATCACATTAACGTAAAACAATAGCTTCAATCCATTTTGAAACATAATCAACAACTAATAAGATATAAATTTTTCCAGAAGAAGGCACAAACGGTCCCATGAAATCTAAACCCCATACATAAAAAATTTCCACCTCTAAAATGAAATTCAGCAGCATTTCCTTCCTCCTAGAAATATTGCCTATACACTGACTTCGATCTCAGTATTTAACAAAGTTGTTAACATCCTTAAATAATGTAGGCCAATAAATTTCGAATTGTAAAATTTTGAAAGCGGTTTTATCTACTCCAAAATGTCCACCAAACTCATAGTTGTGGCATTTTTGAATTATCTCATAAGCTTCATCAATAGGAACACATCTTCGTATCACAGAATCCTTACATTGTTTAAACAGATAGGGACTATCCCAAAAAAAAAATTAACATCATGTAAGAACTTTTTTTCTGATACTGATCTAATCCATATGGCATAATGCTACTAGCTAAGTAATTAACTACATCAGAATACCATGGAATTAATCCAACAGAAACAGTATAAAGTTGTTCATCAAGAAAACATTCGTTTATTTCTCCTTTGTCGTTTAATTTATTATTTTCAACTCTGGATAAATGATCGACGATTTAATTTTCAGACCCTTTTCGATCGACAATTTAAAAGTCAAATTCTTGCAACAGAAGAATCCATCTAATTAGTCTAGGTTTAGCTTCTTTTTTAGTCATCAGATATTTAATAGCAGAGTGATCAGTACGCACTATACATTTATTTCCAAGTAAATATGATCAAAATTTATCAAAAGCATATACTATAGCCAATAGCTCTTTCTCAGTTGTAGTGTAATTAATTTGAGCTTCATTAAGAGTTTTACTAGCATAATATATAACTTTAAACATCTTATCATATCGTTGCCCTAAAGTAGCCTCAATAGCATAATCACTTGCATCGCACATTAACTTAAATGGTTTTTCCCAATTAGGTGCAATAATGATTGGTGCAGTGATTAACTTCTCTTTTAACAAATTAAAGGCATTCAAACAATTTTCATCAAATTCAAACTTGGTATCTTTTTCTCAAAAATGGCACAAAGGTTTAGTAATCTTGGAAAAGTCTTTAATATATCTTCTATAAAATCCAGCATGTCCAAGAAAACTTCTTATAGTAGTTACAGTAGTTGGAGGTTGCAATCCAGTAATAATTTGAATTTTTGCTTGATCAACTTCCATACCATTTTTAGAAATCTTATGACCTAGTACAATTCCTTCTGTTACCATAAATTGGCATCTCTCCCAGTTCAGAACTAAATTTGTTTCTTGGTAGGTTTTAAAACCCTTGATAAATTATATAAGCAAGAATTAAAAGAAGTTCCAAATACAGAGAAATCATCCATAAAAAATTCAATTTCTTTTTTAATCAAGTCACAAAATATTTCCATCATACATCTTTGAAAAGTTGCAGGTGCATTACACAACCCAAAATGCATTCTTCGAAATGCAAAAGTTCCATAAGGACTTGTAAACGTAGTCTTTTCCTGATCCTCAAGAGTTATAGGTATTTGATGATAACTAGAATATCCATCCAGAAAACAGAAATATGAATGTCCAGCTAGTCTATCCAACATTTGATCTAAGAAGGGAAGAGGAAAATTATCTTTCCTGGTGGCAGCATTTAGTTTTCTGTAATCAATACATATCCGCCAACCAGTAACTTATCTAGTAGGTATTAATTCATTATTCTCATTTTCAACAACAGTTGCTTCTCCTTTCTTCGGAACATAATGATTAGGACTAACCCAAGGACTATCAGATATTGGGCAGATAATTCTAGCGTCAAACCATTGTAACATTTCTTTCTTAACAACTTATTTCATCATTGGATTTAATCTCCTTTGAGTATCCACCCTAGGTTTACTATTATCTTCCAAAAGTATTCGATGCATACAAATAGAAGGACTTATTATTTTAATATCTGCTAGTGTCCAACCCAAAGCTCTTTTATATTCTGTTAACACTTTAAGCAGTTTCGCTTCTTGGTCAGCAGTCAATTTAGAAGATATAATAGCAGGTAAAGTTAATGAATTCCCTAAAAAGACATATTTCAAATGAGAAGGTAATTCCTTTAATTCCAATTCAGGAGCCTTTTTAATTGATGGTTTGAACTCATTACTTTCAGTTATGTCTAATATTTTCCAATTTTCATTAATGTAATGAATTTCTTCTTCTTCAGAATCACTTTCATCACTTAAATTTTCAGAGTCTATAAACACTTCTTCTTTAGAAATTATCTGACATTTTTCTTGATAATGTTGTTCAATTATGAAATAAAAAATGTCCATTTTATAACACTTTTCCTGGTTAGGATACCTCATTGATTTAAGAACATTAAATGTTACTTCTTGATCATTAACTCTCATGGATAATTACCCTCTTTGCACATCAATCATAGCACGTCCGATAGCAAGAAAAGGTCTTCCTAAGATAATAGGAATCTCTTTATCCTCTTCCATATCCAAAATTATAAAGTCCACAAGGAAAATAAATTTATCCACATTTACCAATACATCTTCTATCATTCCTCTAGGGTGAGTAATAGATCGGTCTGCTAATTGACAAGTTACGGTCGTAGGAGAAATTTCTCCTAAATCCAACCTCTTATAGATGGATAAAGGCATGAGATTAATGCTTGCACACATAAGGCTTTTCCTTGAAATCTGTCTCCTAAGCACAAGATATTTTAAAACTTCCAGAATCTTTTAACTTGTGTGGAAGTTTTTTTCTGGATAATTGCACTACATTCTTCACTTAGTGCAACAATTTCATATTCTCCAAAATTTTGTTTCTTATTAAGAATGTCTTTCATAAACTTTGCATATTTTGGCATTTGTTCCAAAGCTTCCGCAAATGGGATATTAATGGTAAGCTTCTTGAATATCTGAAAACATTTCGAAAATTGATGATCCAATTCTTGCTGCTTAAGTCGTTGTGGGAATGGGGGTGGATATTTTTCCAATTCATTTTGAGATAGAAGTTGTTTTTCTTTTTCATAATTTTTTTCTTTAGGCTTTTCAACTTCTACTACTTCAGTTTCTTTTTTAATCTTATGTTATTTTCCATTTCTCAATTCTTTTCCACTTCTTAGTAATACAACTTTAATTTGTTCATGTTCTTTTCCATTCTCTCGGGGATTTAATTCAACAGTGCTAGGAAGTGTTCCTTGCAGTCTATTATTTAGTGCATTTGTAATTTGCTCAATTTGGTTCTCAATATTTTTTATCTCCGCATTTTGACTTTGTAATTGATTTCCCATTATCGGCATATTTTTAAATTATGTGTTTTGAAAAGGAGTCGCCTACAGAAGTTCTCGATGAATTTTATTTTAAATTAAATTTATTATATTTATAGTTTTAAATAATTTGGAAAGTAGCATTTGATTTTTAAAATAATTTTAAGTTTGAAAATTTTAAGATATGAAATCAAACCGATCTCACATCCCAAATAGTTTATATAAATGAGCACCACACCACAAGCCGTGTATCTATCCCGAAGAATGGACACACTCGCTTGATGATGGGGCTCGATTAAATAAACTAGAAGATTTATGACATCCGTTTGGTCTCGCGAACCAAATTTATAAGTCGACAAGTTCCCTCGCTTAATATAAAGGAATTAAGCGTGGTTTATATTACCCGGGTTCTTAAAGTTCGCTATAAGGGCAAGCCCCTATAGTTAATTACATCTTAAATGAAGAGAATCATTTAAGAAAACTCTCGATAATGATTAGTAGTTTTTCTCTCTGTGGTGGAATGTCCTGTTTCGGGCTTCAAATTGAACTTTGAAATTGAGCTCAAGCAGAGGGCTTCAAGGCTGGATTCTAGTGGGCATCAACTTCTCTAGGCTAGGAGAAGAGTGTGGAGTAATTTTGGCAGAGTTTCGTTAAGGTTTTTGTTCAACCTTTTTTTGGCCGTGGGGACGGGTGTTTAAATAGCCATGGCTATGGGGGTTATCAGGACAAGCCAAGGGTTGAGATCAACTACTTAGGTCAAGGGAAGAAGAGCCACAATGACCATTGGGGTTGGGACAACTCAGCAAGGCAAAATTTAAATTTTTGGCTCACATAGAGCTCTTGGCCATGGAGTTTTTCGGTGACCCAGGTGGTGGTCTATCAATGGTTAAGTCACCATCTGACTCAGTGAGGTCAGGGGTGGGGTGCAAGCAATCAGCTATGAACATGTGTAAAGAGCTTAGCTTAAGTGGAATGGGGGATGGGTGGATTTTGAGCTCAATTGGGTTTAATCATGGTTTGGGTTAGGTTGATCCTCCTAAGGTTTAGTTTAGGCTGAGGGAAAGTCATTTGGGTCAGCTGGATTGGAGTGGAGAAGTCTCCATCAAGATCATTTGGATTAATTTTGGGTTAGGGGGAATCATGGAAAGGGTAAAAATGTTTAATAATGGATTAGAAAAGAGCTCCCCTCTCTTAACATTAATGGATTGATGAAGATTCCAAGGCTTTCATGGCTCTCATGTGGCTTGTGCATGGCTCAATGGCTCTAATTGGCTTGGGAATGGCTTAGCTCACTTTGCATAAAAATGGGTTTTAGGGATTTTTGACATTTAGGGGTAATTTGGCATGAGGCTTGATTTAGAATTATTTGGTACTGAAATTGGAACTTAGGGAATGATTTTATTTAATGGTTGATGAAGAGGAATTTGTCATATGGGCTTTTAGAACAAATTTTGGGCTTTTGAAATGAATTAGAGCTTAGGTTTGGATTTTGGACTTTTAATTTGGGGTGAATTTAGGCTTAAGCTTGGGTTTGACTTTGACTAAAATTTGGGCTAGATGAATGTCAAGTTTTACTTAGGAAATTGTTATGAAGGTTTTAGAAAAGATTTGGGGTCATTTTGGATTAATTTGGGGTTAATTGAGTGTAATTAAGGTGTAAGGTCAATTTGGACAAATTAGGCTAACTTGGGTTAAGGTTGGGCTAATGTTGGGTTTGATGTAAAATTAATGTTGCAAAATATTCATGGAGGTGTGACAAAAGAGTTTTCAATTTTGGTTGGGTCTTGATTTTGGGATTTGGGCTTGTTTGGGTTCATGATTGGTTTAGGCCAAATTGGAGATTTTTGATTTGAGTTGGGTTTGGGTGAAGTTTGATTCCAATGTTGGGGTAAATTATTGTAGAGTTTAATTTTTGGGGATGTTAGGAAGATTTCAAAACAAATTTGGGGAAAATTGGGTGACATTTGAGTTCAATTTGGGATGGATTGAGTTACATGGTCAATTTGGGCCTTAAGGGCTAATTTGGAATTTTTGATCAAATTGGATTAAATTGACAAAATTGGGGTATGTGGTAGTTCAATAAAATGATGTGGATAATATTTTGGAATATTTTGGATTTTTTGAGAATTTTTTGAATTTTAGGCTATTTAGAGTACAAGGAGGGTACATGAAGAGTATTAGGGGCTATTTTTGGGAATTTTGATATACTTGGTCATGGATGATCAATTTGAGTGGTGGAGAATGTTAAAGATTTATTTTGAGTAATCTTGGTTAATTTAGGCAATTTTGGAAATTTCGGGCAATTTCAAGGGTATTTGGTAGGTTTGGTGGGTTTAGGGCCCCAAGGGTCAAAAATTGAAATTTTGGGAAAAAATGAAGATTGATTAGATATAAGTAAAATGAAACCATTTTGGTTGAGCCATGAAGCCATGTTAAGCTCACAAGAGCCATGAGAGGACTCATTTTAGGCACTCAATATGTTGTTCCTAACCCTCTTAGCTAGGGGCTTAGGGGTTAAGGTTCATCCATACGAGTTTCCAACATGAGTCAGGAAGCCGAGTTGGGTAAGAGTGGTTTTAGGGTTTAGAATGTTTGTGAGAGTGTGGTGTGTGCAGGTTAACCTGACCAAGACCAGACTACCCAGGGTAATCCTAAGACCAAAGAATCCTGTTGGAACTCATCCTTGAACCTCCACATTTGAATTTTAACCTTCCAAAGGGGCTTGGAGGTTTATGGTCATCTGTGTGGGGTTCAAGAAAAGTTAAGAAGTGTTTGAATTTCTAAGTGGTGGGTCCCATTTCTAGTCCTCTAGAATAGTCAAAGGGAAAACCTATGGCTAGATCCTAAGCACTAAGAAGAGAGAGATCAGACCTCACCAAAAACGAGGTCAACAACCATTTCTAAAATTAATTCATCTATCAACAATTTCTTCTCTTTAAATTGTTGATTATTAAAACCAGGAGGATAAGAAGGTCGGTATTTAGAATTACCTTGATTATTCCAATTTCCAGTTAAGATAGGTTTGTTGTTACCCCATTGAGGATTTCCAATTAGGGTGATTCTTCTAACCTGGATTATAGTAATTAGAATATGGGATATTAGTTTTGCTAGCGATAGCTTGTAATGTTTCAAAAGTTTGAGATTCACATTGTTTCCAGAATTATCACTTAAATGTGATAATTGAGATAAATTATCTAATTTTTTTTGCAATAGCATCCACTTAAGAAACTAAAATAGAAAATGCTTCATTTTCTTGAATACTAGCCACTCTTTTAGGATTTATCCTATCAGAAGACCATTGGAAATTATTAGTTGTCATTTCCTCTATTAAAGAATAAGCTTCATCAAATGATTTAGCCATTAAAGAACCACCAGTAGCAACAACAATAATTGATTTAAGAGAACCAATTAATCCATTATAAAATGTTTGAATAATTAACCAGTCTGGTAAAATATGATGTGGGCACTTTCTAAGAAGTTCTTTAAATCGTTCCCATGCTTCATAAATTGTTTCCCCATCAAATTGAGTAAATGAAGTTATATCATTTCTAAGTTTTTTAGTTTTTGATGTCAAAAAATATTTAGCTAGAAATTTTTGAGCCATTTCTCCCCAAGTTTTAATAGATCCAGTTGCTAATGAATTTAACCACATCTTAGCCTTATCTCTTAAAGAAAAAAGAAAAAGTCTAAGCCTAATAGCATCATCAGAAACACGATCATATTTAAAATTCGCACACAATTCTAGGAAACTAGCTAAATGTAAATTAGGATCTTTAGTAGGAGAACCTCCAAATTGACTATTTTGAACCATTTATATAATTGCAGGTTTTAATTCAAAAGAATTTGCAGCTACAATAGGTATTTGAATGCTTAAATTAATTTCATCAGCTGTAGGGTTAGCATATTCTCTTAAAGGTCTCTATTGATTTTGATGTTCATTTTCTTCAATATTTTGATTAATACTATGTTGAGGTATATTAGCCATATCTTGCAAGTTATGAAATCTCTTCACTTTTCTTATTTTTCTTCTAGTACGCTCTAATTTAGAATTATAAGGTATTAATTCTTCAGTTCCTGAACTTCGCATAAAAATTAAGAAAAATATAAATTATATATATATGTAAATATACATATATATATATATATATATATTATTTAAATTTTTTTTTCATTTTACTTAATAAGTTATTACCCCGACAACGACGCCAAAAACTTGACTCGACCGCAATTATGCAATTAAAATAGTTTATGAAAATATGGTCAAACTTGACCCAAATTAGATTAAGCGGCTAATGTACGATAATTTTAAAGTTTAATATTTTTGAAAGTATAGTTCGCACAC
Organism: Papilionanthe hookeriana x Papilionanthe teres; assembly: GCA_022702705.1. Classification (NCBI taxonomy): domain Eukaryota; kingdom Viridiplantae; phylum Streptophyta; class Magnoliopsida; order Asparagales; family Orchidaceae; genus Papilionanthe; species Papilionanthe hookeriana x Papilionanthe teres. The sequence continues at coordinate 3,252,334 of CM040428.1, forward strand.
TAGAGGTACTACGTAAGTATACATATCGTTTCAAGTAATATAGAGTTTTATTTTAAAAACTCTAGATATCGAACCCACAGGGAATTTACAAGTAAAACAAAAATCTTTTAGAGAAAGAAAACTAATTAACTAAGTAAAATTTTGCAAGTAAATACTTTGACACAATAAAAAAATATTCTTTTCCCATACAAAATAATCAATGATTAGCAACACTTAAATTAGTTTGAGAACTTTAGAAATATGACATTGTGACAAATAGGAGCATACCTTATTCTTTACCCTTTGGTACAGGTCATAAAGAATATTAGCTAGATTTTAAAAATTGGATTAGGATGTATTATTAGTAGAAAGGATTGGTCTACGCTCTCACTTCTATATTATCCTAGGGCGCCTATGGTCTGGCCTACTAGTGACCTGTCATCTCTTTTATAAAACCAAATTGATTGAATTTAGCCTGTCACACAAAAAACAAATTCAATTCTACGCCCATGAAAGATTATGTTCCTATTTATTTGCACCTCACCTTTCAAGGATTTACTTTCTCTACCTCTCCAAGAGAAATGTGATACATACAAGTTAAGAACCCTTAGCCCACGGTCAGATCTTAAGAATTCTCCACAGATTTTAACAATACAAGAGGCCAATTTGTATGGTAAATTAAGATTAGGTAAAGTATCATCACAATAATTTAGAAAATAAAGAAATAAAGTTCTTAAATCTAATTTTAAATTGTTACTATATCATTTCATATTTGTAGGGAGAAATAAAAGAAGACTACTCAGAAAGCATAGAATTCACACCACGAAACATATTTATAAAACTCAAATCCAAAGCACAAAACTTAAGAAAAAAGATATAAATACTTATCTGGAATGTAATTCAAGCAATCCTTTGAAGTTTCTCTGACTCCACAGACTCTAATAAGACTCTGACTCTAGAAACCACACTACACACTCACTTAAGAAAAGAGAAATAAAGAAATGGACACTTAACACACCTAGATAAACTCTCAATAACACACACACACACACACACACACACACTCATCCACCTCTCATCAATCTCCAACAAAAACCCTTTTGCTGTAGAATGGTCCTCTATTTATAGTGCTTCAAAAATGATCAAGAGTTGCTTCAGACATCTCTTTAAAATTCAGCCAAATTCAATGAATCTTCTAGAAAATAATTGTGGCGCCTAGGCGCCAGGCCAGTTCTGGCACCTAGACGCCAGGATCACTGCGCGAAAGGTCGCACCCCTTCATACTTGAGTCTCACCTCTTCATTCAAAAACTGTTTTCCTCCATCTATACTCATCGTATCTCGTTTATAACATGTGGGAAATTGTCAAGAGGCTTCTAGATTCATTCAGAAACATCAATAACCGTCAAATAATCATCCAAGAAGTCTCTAGATTTCTCTGCTGAGTCTGGTGCCTAGGCGCCAAAATCAGCCTTTTTGTATTTTTCTTCTATTTGGCTCATTTTTGCTCCTTTTTTACTCTTTTTCTCCTTAAACTCATTTCATTGTACTTGCAACCAAAAATATAAGAAATAATTTTCATTAAAGCATAATATCCTTAAAATTTTAATAAAAAATGATATAAAATTATAAGTAATTTTAAGGCAGATCAATTATTACTGATGGTAGATCTCATTTTAGGAATAATTTGATTCAGAGATTGGTTGTAAAATATAATATTATTCATAGAATCTCTACTGTTTATCATCCCCAAACTAGTGGTTTACCAGAAGTGTCCAATCGTGAAATTAAACAAATTTTAGAGAAAACTGTAAATTCCGATAAATTAGATTGGTCTACTAGATTAGATACTACACTATGGGCATATAGGACTGCTTACAAGACTCATATAGGAATGTCACCTTATAGATTAATTTTTGAAAAGACATGTCATTTACCTGTGGAATTAGAATATAAAGCATATTGGGCGATAAAAGAGCTAAATTTCAATTTAAAAGATGCATGTGAGAAAAGAATGTTGCAATTGAATGAGTTGGAAGAGATTAGAGATGAATCTTATGATAATGATAGAATTTAAAAAGAAAAATTGAAAATATGGCATGATCAGAAGATTAAAAGAAAGAAATTTGAACCTGGACAGAAAGTATTGTTATATAATACTAGGTTGATCACAGAAAAATATGTTAAGAAATTCATACCTATTTTTTATGAAATTACACTTTAAAGAAAGGTATTTTCTTTATTTTATTGCTGGAACAAAGATTTATAAGTGATAAAAGCAAAAAAGCATGAAATGGAGCAAATTTGGATCAAAAAGGAAGAAATTCATGTAAAATGAACTATGTCGCTGACGGCGAGATCGAGCTCGCCGACGGCGAGATTATTAAGAAAATTTCTGAAGGATTTATAACTACCTCACTGACAGCAAGCCCGAACCCGCCGACAGTGAGATCGTGCGGTTTGGAGACCTTCTAGAAGCCCCGCCGACGGCGAGATTGTTCAAAATGTCAGATACATTGAACCTGGACGCTTTTTGAAGAGGTGCTTAAGTACCCCTTGGACCTTTGTCTACCTCTATAAATAGAGGACGAATTTGTGTGTCTAGTGTGTCTCTTTTTGGTGTCTATTTATGTGTGTGTTTATTTAGAGAGTATTAGTGTCTACTTGGTGTTTATTTTAAGAGTTTTAGAGTGTAATTAGTGAGTTTAGAAGTGTGCTGTACTGGAAGGAAAAGTCAAAGGAACTTCAAGGAGTCTGCTTGGGGAGGAAATTAAGATAAGTATCTTTGTTTATTGTTGTTAACTTTAATTGAAATCCATACTTTGTTTAATTCCCATGCATTCTGAGTAGTTTTCTTAGTCTTTCTCCTTGTTTATGAAATTGTGTGAATTGATGAAATTAAATAGAAGTGCCTAAAATATTAAAATAAATTGTGATAATTTTTACTTAAAACTTAATTTACTTTCAATCGGCCCATTGAATTGTTAAAATATGTTGAATTATCAACTATAGTAAAGATTACATCCAATATTCAGGGAAGTCAAAAGCCTTGGAAGGAGGATGCAAATAAATAGGGAAATATTATTTATCAAACACAGAATTGGACATTTTAGTGTGACAGACTAAAATATTCAATTTGGTCCTATTATTTGAGAGCTGAAGTGTAGATGTTAGCCCTCAGGTGAGGGGAACGTGGGAGCTCTGAAGTGGCAGCCAGTATCCTCCCAGCCTAGCCGCAGATTCAGTAATCAAACATAGGATTAGTCAATGTTCTTTGCACCTGGACCAAAGGGTAAAGAATAGGAATACTCTTATTTGTCACAATACAAAAAAAGAAATTCTATTTAAAATCATCATTCACTTAATTTTCTAAAAACAAGGAGAAGGAAACTTTTTCTGAAATCTTTTAAATCAACTTTATTTTAAAGCATTAGTTTACTTTAGTTTGCTTTAGTTAATTATTCTAAATTTTCGTATATTATATTAGTAAGTAATTCCTTTAAATTTAGCTGATACAAATCTGTTAAAAACTTCCCTGTGGGATCGATAACCAGGACTCCACTAGAGCCTTGTATTACTTGATACGATACGTATACTTGCGTAGAATCCACATTATACATTCATAAAATAAAATATGTATTTTAAAACGGGATCAAGTTTTTTTATGCTGTTGCTATTAACATAAATTGCAAACATACAAAAAGTGGGTCAAATTTTTGGCGCCGTTGTCGGGGAAGAAAAGAAATTATTTACTAAGAGTAACGGACTATTTTAAAATTTTATAAAATTGTATGCAAAAATTTGGAAACAAAAATTTAATACCTTACGATTCAGAATTAGAGCGTACAATTAAAAGAATTAGAAAACAAAAAAAGAGAAATTATAAATTTAACACAAATGGCGAATATTCCTGAAAATGAAAATATCAATCAACAGAGACCATTAAAAGATTATGCCAACCCTACATTAGATGAAATTCATTTAACTATTCAAAACCCTGATGTAGCTGCTAACTCATTTGAACTTAAACCTGCAATTATCTAAATGGTACAAAACAATCAATTTAGTGGTTTACCTTCTGAAGATCCTAATTTACATCTTGCTAGTTTTTTAGAACTATGTGCTACTTTTAACTATGAAGGCGTATCTAACGATGCTATTAGACTTAGACTTTTTCCTTTTTCTTTAAGGGATAAGGCTAAAATGTGGTTAAATTCGTTAAGACTCTGGATCTATTAAAACTTGGGGAGAATTATCACAAAAATTTCTATCCAAATATTTTCCACCATCTAAAACTGCTAAGCTTAGAAATGATATAACTTCTTTTAGTCAGTTTGATGGAGAATCAATATATGAAGCCTGAGAGAGATTTAAAGAACTTCTTAGGAAATGCCCACATCATGCATTACCAGATTGGTTAATTATTCAAACTTTTTATAATGGATTAGTAGGATCTTTAAGATCAATCATCGATGCTGCTGCTGGGGGATCATTAATGTCAAAACCATTTAATGAAGCCTATGCACTAATCGAAGAACTGACTACCAATAATTTTCAATGGCTCGTCGATAGAATGAATCCGAAAAAGATAGCTAGTATTCATGAAAATGATGCAATATCTATGTTAGCTTCGCAAATCCCCGCTATATCTAAAAAATTAGATCATTTTGGAATGAATTACTCTCCAACTATATTAGAAGAAAACTCATCCGGACAACTTATAGAATCCCAATCTCATTATGAAACTATAAATACTATTAATAACGTGACCCAATAATCCATATGCAAATTACTATAATCCTGGATGGAAAAATCATCCTAATTTTAATTGGAATAATAATACAACTAATCAACCATGGATGAACAACATAACACAACCAATAGGAAATCCCTCTAATCAAGCAAATTCTAATTATAAACCTAATTATCCACCTGAATTTAATAATAATAACCCACAATTTAAAGATAAGAAATTATCTATAGAAGAATTAATATTAAATATGGGTCAACATTTACAAAATCAAGGAAATCAATTACAAAATCAAAGAAATCAATTACAAATACAAGGAAACTAATTACAAAATCAAGGAACAACTATTAAAAATATTGAAACTCAACTTGGACATATCACTACCACGCTTAATAATAGAATACCAGGAACACTCCCTAGTAATTTGGAAATAAATCCCAAAGACAAAGGAAATGAACAAATTAAAGCGATACAATTACGAAGTGGAAAAGAATTAGAACCTCGAATTCAGAAAGAACTTGAAAGTCAAAAAAATGAAGTGGAAATCGAAAAGGAAAAGAATCAACAAGATCCAAACATAGAAAATCCTTTAAAACCATTGAAAATTTCTGTTGAAAAACCTCCACCACCATTTCCTCAACGACTAATTCAACATAAAAAAGATAAACAGTTTGCTAAATTCCTTGAAATTCTAAAGGAATTAACAATAAATATTCCTTTCGTATAAGCTTTAGAATAGATGCCAAACTATGTAAAATTCATGAAAAATATTCTAAATAAAAAAAGAAAATTTACCGATAATGAAACGGTCGCACTTAGTGAAGAGTGTAGTGCTATTATTCAGAAAAAACTTCTTGAAACATTAAAAGATCCTGGTAGTTTCACTATACCCTGTGCTATTGGAGAAAAATTCTATGGAAAAGCTTTGTGTGACTTAGGAGTAAGCATCAATCTAATGCCTCTATCAATTTTTAAGAGATTAGGATTAGGAGAAATTTCACCTACTTAAGTAACCCTTCAGTTAGCTGATCGTTCTGTTACATATCCTAAAGGAGTTATTGAAGATGTTTTAGTAAAAGTGGATAAATTTATCTTCCCTGTAGATTTTATTGTTTTAGATATGAAAGAAGATAAAGAAATTCCTATCATTTTAGGAAGACCATTTTTAGCCATTGGGAAAACTATGATTGATGTTCAAAAAGGAGAATTAACTATGAGAGTAAATGACCAAAAAGTAACTTTTAATATTGCTAAATCAATGAAATATCCTGCACTAGAAAAAGATGATGAGTGTTTTCGAATGGAAGTACTCAATCATTTACAAAAAGAACATTTTAAGGAATATTATGAAGAAAAATTAGAAAAAGAAAATACTTGAATTAATTGAAAAAGCCGATATAAATGAAGAACTAGATTATATTCAAGGGAAATTTGAATTTTTGGATAATATAGAAAAATCTGAAAAAAAATAGTTCCATCGATTATTAAACCTCCGGAACTTAAGTTAAAAATGTTACCTAATCATTTAAAATATGCTTACTTAGGTAATTCTTCAACTCTACCAGTTATTATTTCATCTGAATTAAATAAATCTCAAGAACAAAAACTTTTAGATACCTTAAAAAAATATAAGAAAATTTTTGGTTGGACTTTAGCAGATATTAAAGGAATTAGTCCTTCAATCTGTATGCACAAAATTATTTTAGATAATGAACATAAGCCTAGAGTAGATTCCCAAAGGAGATTAAACCCGATAATGAAAGAAGTTGTCAAAAAAGAAATTTTAAGATGGTTAGATAATGGTATTATATATCCTATTTCTGATAGTGCTTGGGTTAGCCCAATTCACTGTGTGCCTAAGAAAGGAGGAGTGACCGTAAAAGCTAATGAAAATAATGATCTTATCCCTATAAGACAAGTTACTGGATGGCGAATATGTATTAATTATAGAAAATTAAACGCAGCCACCAGGAAAGATCACTTCCCTTTACCAGTTCTAGACCAAATGTTAGATAGATTAGCCGGACATAAGTATTTTTGTTTCTTAGATGGATATACCGGTTATCATCAAATAAAAATTGCTCCTGAGGATCAAGAGAAAACTACATTTACTAGTCCTTATGGAACTTTTGCTTTTCGAAGGATACCTTTTGGATTATGTAACGCACCTGCAACATTCCAGAGATGTATGATGTCTATATTTAGTAAGTTAATTGATAATGGAATAGAAGTATTTATGGATGATTTCTCTGTATTTGGAACAACATTTGACACATACTTAAATCATCTTGAAAAAGTATTTGAAGTATGTGAGAAAACTAATTTAGTTCTTAATTGGGAGAAATGTCAATTTATGGTTACGAGCGGCATTGTATTAGGGCATAAAATTTTGGAAAAGGGCATGGAAGTAGACCACGCAAAAATTCAAGTTATAGCTAAATTACCACCTCCAACTACGGTGAAAGGGGTAAGAAGTTTTCTTAGACATGCTTGGATTCTACGGACGTTATATAAAAGATTTTTCAAAAATTACTAAACCTCTATGCCAACTTCTTGAAAAGGACAAGAAATTTGAATTTACAATCGAATGCCTGAATGCTTTCGAATTATTAAAAGATAAATTAATTACAAGCACCTATAATAGTTTCACCTAATTGGGAAAAACCATTTGAGCTTATGTGTGATGCTAGTGATTATGCTTATAGGAGCGATTCTTGGGCGAAGATATGATAAGATTTTTAAAGTTATATATTATGCCGGTAAAACTCTAAATGATGCTTGAAATAAATTATACGATTCTTGAAAGAGAATTATTAGCGATTGTATATGCTTTTAATAAATTTTGACATTATCTAATAGGAACTAAATGTATTGTTCATACTGATCACTCCGCTATTAAGTATTTAATGCAAAAGAAAGATTCTAAACCAAGATTAATTAGATGGATATTATTAATGCAAGAATTTGATTTTGAGATCGTTAACAAGAAGGAACCGATAATCAAATTGTCGATCATTTATCAAGATTAGAAAATCATGAATTATACGATACGACAATGAAATTTTAGATTGTTTTCTCGATGAACAAATTTATAATATAAATGAGTGGAAAATACCTTGGTATGCTTGATATAGTAAATTATATTGTAAGTGACATTTTACCACCTATGTTAACTTTGCAACAACGAGAAAAATTCATTCATGATACTAAAACATACTTTTGGGATGAACCATACTTATATAAGCAATGTAAGGATTTAATTATTAGAAGATGTGTGCCTTATGAAGAAATTGAACAAATTATTCAAAAATGTCATGATTCTGATTTTGGAGGACATTTTGGGACTGAAAAAACTGCGTATAAAATTCTACAATCTGGATTCTACTGGCCTACTCTATTTAGAGATGTATACGATATATATAAAAACTCGCGATAAATGCCAAAGAGTAGGAAACATATCAAGAAGAAATGAAATGCCTCTGAATTTTTTATTAGAAGTTGAAATTTTTGATGTTTGGGGATTAGATTTCATGGGACCTTTTATTCCTTCATTTGGAAACTCATATATATTAGTAAGTCTGTTGATTATGTTTCCAAATGGATCGAAGCGCAAGCTTTACCTAGGTGTGATGCTAAAAGTGTTTCAAAATTTTTAATGAAAAATATTTTCACTAGATTTGGAATGCCGAGAGTGATTATCATTGACGGAGGAACTCATTTTAGAAATAAATATATTCACAAACTAGTAGAAAAATATAATATTATTCATAAGATATCAATCGCTTATCATCCACAAACTAGTGGATTAGCTGAAGTTTCTAATCGAGAGATTAAGCGGATTTTAGAAAAGTCACGTAAACCATAATAGATTGGATTGGTCTATAAGACTAGACAACTGCATTATGGGCATACGGGACTCGCTTATAAAACTACGATTGGAATGACTCCTTACAGGCTTATATATGGAAAAACTTGCCACTTACCAGTTGAATTAGAACATAAAGCATATTGGGCGATTAAAGAAATTAATTATAATATGAAAGAAGCTGGTGAGAAGAGATTGTTGCAATTAAATGAATTGGAAGAATTAAGGAATGAATCATATGATAATGATAGGATTTATAAAGAAAGGATGACAATATGGTATGATCGGAAGATTAATCAGAGAAATTTTGAACCAGGACAAGAGGTTTTGCTATATAATACTAGATTGAAATTATTTCCTGGGAAATTAAAATCTCGATGGTTAGGACCTTTCACCATAACTCAAATATTTTCATATGGAACTATAGAAATTGAAGATCCAAAAATATGACATAGATTTAAGGTAAACGGACATAGATTAATACCGTATTTCGAAGGTAGAAGACCAAATTATAAAGAGGTTTTAATGCTTAGTCAACCTGATTACTAACTGAAATTAGGTCGGGCTGACGACATTAAACCAAGCGCTTTATGGGAGGCAACCCATAGTAGTCTTTTATTTTAATTATATACAAATTAGTGAATCTGTATTATTAAAACAAATCTTACAACTCAATTTTTTTTAAAATCATCACAACTTTGAACCTATATGATGAGATCAGAAAATATTCGAATTAAAGCAAAATTGGGCAAATTTACGAAATATCACCGACGACGAGGTCAATCTAGCCGACAGCGAGATCGACGCCATATAACATTTCAGTTTTACAACTAGCTCGTCGACGACGAGAAACTTCCCGCTGACGGCGAGGCAGTTGAAAATTTGGTTTCTTAAGCATTTTCGTGCGGTTTTGGACGGTTCTAAGCCATTTCTTTGTAGGAAACCATCCCAAATTCAATTTTACACTGTTTTCTTCCTTAGAAACGACTATAGATCATTCCTTTCAATCCAAAATGGCCACCAAACTCTTAGAAACCACAAAAAAAGAGTTTTTAACCGAAGAAAATTTGTTAGTTCGGAGGCACAACGTATCTTCAACAAAGTCTTGATGAAGAAGCGACTTATTAAAGAAAGGGGATTTGTCAACAGAGGAGTAGAGAATTCCACCACAAAAATTGAAGAAATGATCGCGCGGCGGCATTGGGAGGTATTTTGCTATACGACATCCGTTGTAGTTATTCCCGTAGTTAAAGAGTTTTACTCTAATCTACATGCGATCAACAATGGAAATGTCTACGTCGGAGGAAGATGGGTAACGATCACTCCTTCAAGGGTAAATGAATTATTTTCTATAGAGAATACCCCTGTCTGTCATTATTCAAATTTTGTGCCTTCAAGATACAATATGAACGAGATTTATAGATACCTGACCGACGAACCTGATGATTGGGAGTTGCGCGAAGACGTGTATGTCAGTTTTTATGCATCACTTCTTAACCCTGTCTCGAAGCATTGACATTTCTTCATCTCATCAAAATTAATACCCACTATGAGGGTAAATAAGGTTTCAAAGGAATGTGCTATATTTAACTACTGTATTCAAATTGGACTACCTATCGATGTTGGATCAATTATAGTAAAGTTTGCATTAGGATTGATTGTGCATGGGTCATTGCATGGACTTGGACACCCATCGACTATATTTGCTTTATGCAGTCAGTACCAAGTTTCTTATGAGGCTTGGGAAAAGATACTTTTACCATGGAAACCACTTGATCCTACGGATATGTTTCCAACTTTGGATAACAATGATGAGATTACCATTATTTCGATAGAGCATCACGGAACAATCCTTTAGCAAGGCCCCTTATCGATAAAACAAATTTCATTCGAAGAAGATTAAAGGATTAGAGAAAGAGTTGCGGAATGTGATGAATTCCATCGACAATATCTCCGATATGTTTGATCACATTGATCTGGAGGATGAAGGAGCACTTTGATCATACTCGGACATCCGGAGGCCGGTTTTATTCATTTACCGAGACAGAAAGAGTGGATTAATGAAGAATCTACTGCACAATTCCCTTTCAGGCCTTTCTACAATTTATTTGTGCACCTGCGTCGCATCGGGAATATCAGAGAGGATGATAGTTCAGACACTGAGGAGTAGGAAAGATTTCTATTTTATGTCATATATTTGTGTATATATGTGTTGATTTGGATTTAGGTTTTATTATGAGTCGAACTTTGATTTGATCATCTCAGATTTGATGAGATTATATGTAATTGTTATGTCTCAGCATTTAGAGTGTTGTGGTGTGGATTGCGATGCTCGAGTATTATGGATTTGGACATTTAAGTTAAGTATGTTGTTAGTTGTTAGTGTGAAGTTTGTAAGTCTCATGGATTTCATATATAAACTTATGTTGTTTGTGTTGTGTGAACTTTTTGTGAGTATAAGTATCTAATCTTCATACTAAATTATTAAATTAAGTGATCGGAAGATTGATTAAGGGAAAATCGAGGTTGAAAAATGATTGATGAATTTCAAAAATTTAAAATTTTGGGATCTCGCCGACGGCGAGAATTATCCCGCTGACAGCGAGAACGAGCTCGCCGACGGCGGATTTTTCCCGAAACTTTTGCCTATGTCAAATTAATTAGCTCGCCGACAGCGAGAAAAATCTCGCTGACAGCGAGATCGTGAAAAGACCTATATTTGACCAGTCAACCGACACTATTCATCATCCACTTCCTCAAAACTTCGAAAAAAACGACCTAGGGCTTGTGAGATCTTGGATTTGAGGCGATTTCAACACTTTTTGACACCGGATTTCATCTTCCCTTGGTAAGAGCTTCACTCCTATGCAAAAATTTTTGATTTTCACCATGGATTTCTTCTACATTGGGAAAGTTTGAAAAAATTCGAAATGTGGAGAAAATACTTAGAAGAAATTCATGGAAATTGATTTAAATGGATTTTCGATGTTGTAGGAAGCCTTCTTAGTAATATTTGGAAGTTTAGTTAAAATTTTTGAAAAATTTCACAGATTGAAAATGGCTCCACGACAAAAGCGACGATTGGATTACGACGAAACTCGTTTTGTGAATGCAAATGCACAATCAAGATATTTTCACAATATTCAAGCCGAACATGCATTCAAGATCGAGTTTTCAAAAGTCCTGGAGGAGAAGTTGAGCGAATCATTAAGGAACGAGGATGGGAAAATTTCTGTTTCGTGACCAACAGAGCCGCTGTAGAAGTAGTTAAGGAGTTCTATGTTAATTTGACTTCAACTGAAGATGCGCCAGTAAAGGTTAGAGGATTTTTTGTGGAATTCAGCGTTGCGAGGATAAATGCTTATTACGTGGTACGAGACACCTATACCAGTGAGTATGATACATTTGGAACTATGGAAGGACCACTGGAAGAGGTGATCGACTTTCTCACTGATGGGAAAGACGTCTGGAAGATCAAGCAGCGGGAAAGGGTAAATTTTCCTCTTTCTATGTTAAATGCAACATCAAAAGCCTGGCACTGTTTTATTTGTTCTGCTTTGTCACCTACCTACCACCATAGTGAGGTAACAAGAGATAGAGCAATCCTGAATTTCTATATTCAGAACAAAAAAAGCATTAATGTGGGAAGTGTAATTTATAAGAATATATTAGCCACCTCAAGAAATGAAAGTGGAGGAGGACTAGGACATCCTGGTCTTATCTATGCACTCTGCCAATTATCCGGGGTAGAGGCAAGAGATGATGAGGAATGGGTTGAACCTATGAAACCCATTACTCAGGCTAATATAAAGAAATATGAATCCCACGAAGGATGGAGATCTGGGACAAGGGATTATGTACCTTCTTCAAGTAGAGATATACCCTCTACTAGTTATGAAACCCCTCAGGACACCACTCATACCCTTCAAGATCTGATGAATGAGCTGACCCTGAGTAAAAAGAGTTTTGAACAATTTGGAGAGAATATGGAAAGAAGATTTGAGCATATAGACCACAGAATTGATGGCTTGGAAATAAGACACAATTATGATAGCGAATATCTCCAGCGACATTCAGAGTATGAAATTGCATATTATGAGGCTGAACGTCGATATAGGAGTGGTGATTTAGATGTTGTCTTTCCTGAGTGCCCCCGCTACACACAGTATCAGCCTGCTCAGTCTTCTCAGCCTGGAGATCAGGGAGATGATATAGCCTGGGATTTTGATGTGGAAGATTAGAGACTTTGTTTAGTTTGATTAGATTAATTGTTATTTTGAAAACTTTATTGTTATGTATGTAATTATTCTTTACTTTCTGTGGACTATGACTTTGATGTGTTTGTTTGTGTGCTTATGCTATAACGTTAGACTTTTTATGTGTGTTAAGTTAGTTTGCAATTTTTTTAGATAGGATGTTAGTTTTTATTTAATATGTTAATTAAGTTTTTATAAGTTATGAACTTTTAATATGTTTAGATTGTTTTAATTTATTTAAAATAGGTTAGTTGATTGTATGTGTAGTAATAGATTAAGTTTTCATTTGTTGTGTTTTATACTTATTAAAAATTTCCTATCCCAGCACTTTCTTTTAAATATTATATATGTGGAAGAATACTAATAAGTATGAGTTCTTTAAATAAATGAAAAAGCCTGCAAAATTTCGAGGAAAATAAATACCTAAGGCTTAAAGGTATGATTCATTGTATATTTTCCTTTTCACCGATTAGAAATAGATAGAAAAATTTAACTTTGGGGAGGAAAAATTCAAATTTAATTATTAAATTGTTCTCAATTTCTATTTTCAAAAATTATTATTATCAAATGATTTTTCTATAGTAATTTTTCAATTCAATAAACATGAATTACTTTATTTAATTATTATAGAAAGTTAAAAAAAAATGTTTCTAGTAATTCAATTATTTAATAGAATAAGATGTTTGGTTAAAAGAAATAAGAATATAGTAAACTATTTAAGGTAAGGGAAACTATATTCTAAAATTAAAATTCTTAAGTATTTAAATGAAAAAGAAGAGATTGAAACTCAATGAAGTAAAACCAATGAAATACATATAAGCAAAGAAATATTTTAAGTTTCAAATTTAGGAAGAGAAAGTTGAAGTTCAAAATTATTAACAGGCTATCCAGATATAGTAATCCTCACTTGAAAAAGAAAAAGAAAAAGAGAAGGATTGAAAATCAATCCAAAAAGAAAAAAAAGAAAAGAAAAGAAAAATATAAGTGAGGAGAAGCTTAAGGAGATGTCTTATAAAAAATTGGCTTCAATGGAATCAACCTAAAGGGTAAAACTCAAATATATTTCTAAACTTGTATATATGGATTAGTATTCTACTAAATAGTGTTTTCTTGAACTTCTTATCATCTAAATATCTTAAGTAAATTACTCTTTTAAATATAGTCTTTCCTGAAATAAATAGAGAACTAGAAATCTTAGATTTGATAACTAAATATTCTTATATCTATAAAGTTAATTTAATTACTTGAAAATATTTCTATTTAACTTTACTATAGTATTATTTAAATTTAATTCATAGTATATCTGAATTGAAAAAGTTCTATTACAAAAATCATTATTTTTATTTAGTACAAAAATTACTTGAGGACAAGCAATAATTAAGTTTGGGGGATTTTGATCACAGAAAAATATGTTAAGAAATTCATACCTATTTTTTAGGAAATTGCACTTTAAAGAAAGGTATTTTCTTTATTTTATTGCAGGAACAAAGATTTATAAGTGATAAAAGCAAAAAAACATGAAATGGAGCAAATTTAGATCAAAAGGGAAGAAATTCATGCAAAATGAACTATGTCGCTGACGGCGAGATCGAGCCCGCCGAAGGCGAGATTATTAAGAAAATTTATGAAGGATTTATAACTACCTCGCTGACAGTGAGCCCGAGCCCGCCGACAGTGAGATCGCGAGGTTTGGAGACCTTCTAGAAGCCCCGCCGACGGCGAGGTCGTTTCTCGCCGACGGCGAGGTCGTTTCTCGCCGACGGCGAGGTCGTTTCTCGCCGACGGCGAGATTGTTCAAAATGTCAGATACATTGAACCTGGACGCTTTTTTGAAGAGGTTCTTAAGTACCCCTTGGACCTTTGTCTACCTCTATAAATAGAGGATGAATTTTTGTATCTATTGTGTCTCTTTTTGGTGTCTATTTATGTGTGTGTTTATTTAGAGAGTATTAGTGTCTACTTGGTGTTTATTTTAAGAGTTTTAGAGTGTAATTGGTGAGTTTAGAAGTGTGTTGTACTGGAAGGAAAAGTCAAAGGAACTTCAAAGAGTCTGCTTGGGGAGGAAATTAAGATAAGTATCTTTGTTTATTGTTGTTAACTTTAATTGAAATCCATGCCTTGTTTAATTCCCATGCATTACGAGTAGTTTTCTTAGTCTTTCTCCTTGTTTATGAAATTATGTGAATTGATGAAATTAAATAGAAGTGCCTAAAATATTAAAATAAATTATGATAATTTTTACTTAAAACTTAATTTACTTTCAATACGCTTATTGAATTGTTAAAATATGTTGAATTATCAACTATAGTAAATATTACATCCAATATTCGGGAAGTCAAAAGCCTTGGAAGGAGGATGCAAATAAATAGGGAAATATTATTTATCGGACGCAAAATTGGACATTTTAGTGTGACAGACTAAAATATTCAATTTGGTCCTATTGTTTGAGAGCTGAAGTGTAGATGTTAGCCCTCAGGTGAGGGGAACGTGGGAGCTCTAAAGTGGCAGCCAGTATCCTCCCAGCCTAGCCGCAGATTCAGTAATCAAACATAGGATTAGTCAATGTTCTTTGCACCTGGACCAAAGGGTAAAGAATAGGAATGCTCCTATTTGTCACAATACAAAAAAAGAAATTCTATTTAAATTCATCATTCACTTAATTTTCTAAAAACAAGGAGAATGATACTTTTTCTGAAATCTTTTAAATCAACATTATTTTAAAGCATTAGTTTACTTTAGTTTGCTTTAGTTAATTATTCTAAATTTCCATATATTATATTAGTAAGTAATTCCTTTAAATTTAGCTGATAAAAATCTGTTAAAAACTTCCCTGTGGGATCGATAACCAGGACTCCACTAGAGCCCTGTATTACTTGATACGATACGTATACTTGCGTAAAATCCACATTATACATTCATAAAATTAAATATATATATTAAAACGAGATCAAGTTTTTGATGCCGTTTCTATTAACATAAATTGCAAACATACAAAAAGTGGGTCAAAGGTTAAAGTTATTTCCAGGAAAACTAAAATTTAGATGGATGGGACCTCTTATTAAAGTTTATTAATTTGGAGCTGTTGATATTGAGGATCCTAAAACTGGAAAAATATTTAAAGTTAATGGACAAAGATTAAAACCATATTTTGAGGGGTGTCGAACATATTTTAAAGAGGTTTTAATGCTTAGTCATCCTGAATAACTGAATGTTTGTCGGGTTGATGAAGTTAAACCAAACGCTTTATGGGAGGCAACCCATAATTATCTTTATTATCTTGGTTTGTTTGATTTAGTATTGTTAATATTACTCTCATTTACTTATATTTGAGTCCTACTCGCTCATAAATATCATAAAGGACAATAATTATTGGATCACATCGAAGATTTAGAATATTTCAGACCAAAACAAAGTTTGGAGCAGTTTTTAGTACTGGCGCCGACGACGCCAGAATGGGCGCCTTCGGTGCCCATTTCTAGAGAATGCTGCCAGAATTCGCGGTTTGGACACCGACGATACCCAATTCTACGCCGACGGCCTGAGGACGGTTTTTGGAGTTTTAAATTGTGATTTTTGGCTTTTGTATGCGATATTTTCACCCTTATAACTCCCTAAATTTAGTTTTGAACACCTAAACTCCAGAAAAATGAAAAGTTTCATTCCAAATTTGCATCCGATGGATTCCAACTCCGTATAAACTCCAAGATTTAGAGTTTTCAACCAACAAAAGTTCATCAGTATCAAGGTGCATCGATTGTTCAACAATGTGTTGATGAAGAGAAGGTTTATCAAAGAAAGTGGTTTCGTTAATCGAGGTTTGAATTCTCCTAGTATTCATACAGAAGAAATTATTGCGCAAAGACGTTAGGAAATTTTATGCTACACTACTACCGCTGTAGTTGTTCCTTTGGTGAAAGAGTTTTATGCAAATCTTCACGGAATCAACCAAGGATTCATCTATGTGCGAGGCAAGTTTGTACCATTTACTCCTTCAAGGATTAACAAATTATTCATGATAGAAAGTGTGTCGATCTGCCAATACACAAATATTGCTCCGACTAGAGACAAAATGAATGAAATTTATTGATATCTGACGGATGAAAGTGAAAATTAGGAGATAAGAGACAATGGGTACGTGAGTTTCTCTACTATATTATTAAATCCGGTGTTGAAGCAATGACATTTCTTTATTTCTGCAAAATTAACGAAGGAAAGTGCAATTCTGAATTATTGTATTCAAACGGGAATGCCTATTGATATTGGTTCCATAATTTTGAAATCTGTGTTGGGATTGATTGTACATGGATTGAAATATGGGTTTGGAAATCCTTCTACCATATTTCTTCTTTGCAGCCAGTCACAGTTGCCTTATAAAAGTTGGAAAAAAAGTGTTTCTTCCTTGGAAGCCCCTGGACCCTACTAACCTGTTTGATTGTCAAGCCATTGAAGATAAGAATGACATGAGTATAATTTCAGATCAACCATCTCAAAGTTCACTGCCTATTCAACCTATTCAACACTACTTACTTGGAAGTTCACAATTGATTTTTAAAAAAACAAGAAGTTGGAGAAAGAGATACAAAATCTTATGCATGCTATTAACAACACTTCTGAGTTATTTGATCATTTGGATTGGAGGATTAAAGAACAATTTGATCATACTGGGCGTATTGAAGAAAGTTTAATAAATCTGATGAAGAAGAAGGCTGTGATTGAAGAAAATTCAAGTGATGAATTTTTGTATCGACCCTTCTACAATTTGTTTGTGCATCATCAATCCATGGGGGATATCAGAAGAGATGATAGTTCTGAGACCGATGAAGAGCAGTGACTCAACTTTATATTAGAACATGGTATTATGCTTTGGTGTGCTTAGTATTTGGCTTACTTGATTATGTAATTTGTGTTTGAACTTATTATGCTTGGAATTTGTGTTTGTGTTTTATTTTCAGCTTTAGAGTTAAGTGGTTGTGAGGACGCTAAATTTCTATGTTGTGTGGCTTGATGAACTTATATAGTTAAGCTCTTAGATGTGAGTGTTTGTAATTTGGATTTTATATATTAAAGTGATGTTTTATGTTGTGGTGTGAAAATTGATGTTAGTTAATTGCTTAATTAATGAAATAGATGCTTAAAAATGCTAATTATATAATGACGAAGCTTGGAAATGATCGAAATTGCAAAAATTTTATGGACACAAAATTTGAACTGGCACCGACGGCGCCAAAATGGGCGTCGACGGCGCCCGAATACAGAGAGTTGCGGCCTCGATTTCAATTAGAGCACCGACGGCGCCCGAATCCGAACAGGCCCTAACCTGCTCAAATTCAAGATTTTTGCCCCGGGACCCGCCATTTTCACCCCCCATCGTCTTCTACCTTAAGCCAAGGCCAAATAGTGACTTAGGGTTTGCTTTCTTGCGGATTTGGAGTGATTTCAAGGCTTAAGAAGTCCGGATCTTGTCTTCTCTTGGTAAGAGCTTCACTTTAAGCTAAATATTTTGGATTTTCACCATGGAAATTTTTCACATTATTTAGATTCGAAATTTGGAATTTCTTATAGTGCTTTAAGATTATCCATCGTGATTTAAGTTCTTTCTTGCTAAGATTTGATTTTGGAGTTTAATAATTTGGAATTTATGAGACTTTTCCTTGTACATTTCTAGATTTTGACATGGCTCCAAGGATGAGTAAAGGGAAAAGAAAAATTGGATTTTAATGAGGAGAAATTTGTGAATATTAAAGCACAAGTTCGTTTTGATTCTACCCTTTATGATAAGAAGTGTATTGAAGATTGTGCTTTTGAAAATCCGGGTGGAATGGTAGAACAATTAATTGCGGATCGAAAATGAGAAATATTTTGCTATTTTTCTGCGGATGCAATTATGAATATAGTTTGAGAATTTTATGCTAATTTGCCTTGGACTGAGACTGAATATGTACTTGTGCTAGGGAAGATGGTTGAATTTACCCCTGCTCCCATTAATGCCTTTTATCAGTTGGGTAATATGAATTTCTGCGAATATGAGAATTCTGGTACTATGGATGCTCGGTTGAATGAAGAGATCGCTTTTCTTACTGATGGAAAAGGGGAGTGGAAATTTAAGCAGAGACAAAAGATTAACTTCCCTACTTCCGCATTCAATGTTGCATCTAAGGCCTGACACTATTTATTTTTTCAAAATTATTACCGTCTTACCATCACAGTGAAGTTACTAGAGACAGAGCCATTATGAACTACTACATTTAGAATATGAAGAAGATTGATATTGGTTTTGTTATATATAAGAGCATTCAGACTATTGCTAGAGAGGAAACCACTGGTGGATTGGGACATCCTGCCCTGATTCAAACACTTTGTGTATAGGCTAAAGTTGAGTTTGAAGCTGATGAGGAGATTATCCATCCATTGAGGCCTATTACTAAGGCCAACATTCGTACTTATGAAGCTCATGTGGGATGGAGAGGAGGAAGTAGGAGAGCTGATATTCCTTCTACTAGCCGAGACATACCTTCTAATTCTGAGGCACCGACAATGTCAGATATTATGGAGCAATTAAGGATTCAACACTCTAGCATTGAGAGGCTCCACAGTCGGATTGGTGGATTAGAAGCCCAGAGTGATGTAAATGAAGATTATCAGAGGAGAAGAGTGGAATATGATATTGCTTACCATGATGCTCAGGTCAGATTCATGAGAGGAGACACATGAGTGATATTTCCTACTTGCACCAGCAATGTTCCTTACAGACCTGATGAGGCAGATGAGGCTGAGGAAGCTGCTGATGATGATTGGTAGAGCTGTGATGTTATTTTCACTTTTGTTATTAATACTTTTGTAAGTTAGATGTTTGTGTCTTTGTGATCGAAGTAATGTGTGATTGTACTTTGTGTTGAAAAATTGAAAATGTAATGAAACTCTGTGTTTGATTGTTTTGTGATTTAGATTAAAATTGTAATGTTTATGTTGGATGTTTAAAGTTTAAGTCATTAAAATTTCCTCACCTTGCAAAAATTTTTAATATTATGTTTAGCACTGCTTCTAACTATTTCATGCCTGTTAGTTTAAATTTTTTAGTAATACCAGCATAGCTTCAGAAGATTTCAAAATTCCAGCAAGAAAATGTTAGTTTTCTTTCTGTTTTACTCTCTACCTTTACAAATTTATATGTAATGAAAAAATTAAGTTCGGGGGGGGGGGGAGAAAATATTAACTCTTATTTGTTCTCATTTAAAATGTATTTTCAAAAATTTTAACATGGTTTATGGTAGTAGAATTTAACTTTAAATAATTATATTTTTTATTTCATTTAAATACCTTAGTAGATTTAAATGAAAATTTTTAGTAATAAGATTAACTTTATGGGTTAAGATATTTAGTATGAGAGGATTAGATTATAGTTAACTATTTTGAGTAAAGAAAAATATATTTTTGAAATATTAAGAGTCTTAGAAGTTTATGTGTGAAGAAAGGATTGAGGCTCTGTGATGAATCATTTAAAAGCTAATATATATCTATAAATTAAGAGATGTTATAAGTTCTAATTTTAGGGAGAGGAAAGTGAAGTTCAAAATTATTAAAGGCTATCTAGATATAGTAATCCTCACTTGAAAAGAAAAAGAAGGATTGAAAATCAATCCCAAAAGAAAAAGGAAAAGAAAAAGAAGGATTGAAAAACAATCCATATATAGAAAAAAAAGAAAAAATTATATGTGAGGAGAAGCTTGAGGAGATGCCTAATAAAAAATTGGCTTCACTTGAATCAACTTAAAGGAAGAGCTTATTTGCATTTCTACATTTATATTTAAGTATTTGCATCCTTACTAATAGAGATCTCATTAAATTCTTTTTCATATGATCCTTCAAAGTACCTTTAATGTGACAAATTATGGTTATTCTTGAAAAGAATAGGAAATTAGAACTCTTAGACTTGACTACTAAATATTTTTACACCTGTAGTTTTGACTTGAGTTACTGAAAATCTTTCTAAGAATCTTACTATTATACTCATCTAAATAAAAACTTATAGTATCTTTAAGTTAAAGTTCACTACTATGAGTTATATTTGTATGTAGTAAAAAGGATTACTTGAGGACAAGTAATGGTTAAGTCTGGGGGAATTTGATGCACCAAATATATGCTAGATTTTCACAAATATATTGTACTCATTTTTTGGTGATATTGCACTTTAAAGGAAGGTATTCTTGATGTTTTGGTGCAGGTATGATGTGTTTAGGTGATTAGAGGAAAAGGAAGCGGAAAGGAACAAATTTGGAGCGAAAAGAGGCAAAGTGGTCATTTCTGCATACTGGCGCCGACGACACCAGAATGGGTGTCGCTGGTGCCAATTTCCATAGAGCATTCCAATAATTGACGCTCTAGGGCGCCGACGGCGCCCAAATTCAGAGGATGCCCAAATTCAATGCACTTGGCCGATTTTTGAAGGGTTGCTTGAGAAAACTCTTGGGAATTTGTTTCTAACTTATTTTAAACAGAATTAGGCCGTCAAAAAGGTAATTTTTTTATGTGGGTGGTGTCTTCTGAAGTCTTGGAGTGTGAGAAGAGTGTGTTAGGGTTTAAGGAGAGTGTGTGTGTTAGTGTGTGTTAGAGTCATGTGTTAAGAGGAATTCTCTTCTAAAGAGTGTAGGAGAAGAAGGAAAGTGAGAGATTGCTTATTCCTTACTATTCTAAGAGAGAATTGAGTGTTGTTGTAAAAAAAGAAGAGAATTCAAAGGAACTTCAAGGGATTTGCTTGGGGAGGAAATTGAGATAAGTTGTACCTACTTCTTATTGTTTGTATGACTTTGCTTTTATATATAAAATCCATATTTTTTCATATCTTCTTCATGAATTCTGAGTAGATTTCTTTATTTTTCTCCTTGCAATGAGATATGGTGAAGTGTTGATGTAGATTTGATGTGTCATTTAAATGTTAAGAAGTTGTGATGATTTTTCACTTTGTACTTCATTTACTTTTCGATCTAGCCAGTTAAATTGTTAAAAATTTATGTGAAACACACAATCCGAGAGGGTTAAGTGTTCTACAACAATAGTGGAGAATTCATTTAATGTCCATGAATGAAATTAGTAGTTCATGGGGGTTGAATGCAAATAAATAGAGAAATATGTTTTGATTGGCGTAGAACTGTAGATTTTTGGGTGACAAACTGAAATCCCCAATTTGGTCATAGTGTTTGGAAATTAAAGAAAAGGTTAGCCTTCAGGTGAAGGGGAAGTGGGAGCTCTGAGGTGGCAGCTAGTATCCTCCCAGCCTAATCTTGGATGTAGGGAACAAGCCTAGGATTTGTCAATGTTTTGTATATAACTCTGAGGGGGAGGAACTCTGAAGAGGGTAAAGAATATGTATGCTCCTATTTGGCACAATATAAGTTTTTATCAATCTTTATCATCTACTCATCATAGTATCATTGTAAGGGGGAAGATGTTTTTCTATATTTGAACCTTTCAATCCAAAACTTAGTCTGTGTTAGTCAACTTTGTCTAGGAAATTAGAAAGTAATTTTAGTAAACTTAACTTTTAGCAACCTTTACATTAGCAACTTTAATATTTCTAAACGTGCATTGTGACTTGAATATTGGATTTTTGTACTACACTTTGAATAGTAACAACCTTCCTTGTGGGATCGATAACCATAACTCCACTAGAGCCCCGTATTACTTGAACGATACTTATACTTGCGTATACAGATGACTTCTTTGTTATTAAACTGTTCTTACTTTGAAATTAAATTGAAACTACTTTATATATATATATATATATTAAACTGTGTAGCAGTCAGACCCCGGTCATATGCAAACTAAATAAAATAATATAGTGGTTGAAGTAATTATTGAGAATGTAGTTTGAAAAATTATTTTATGAATACCTTTTTATGCCATTCTTAATTGATGATAATCTAACCTAAGATCTAGCTTTAAAAAAATTAATGCACCATGTAATTCATCAATCAACTCATCCACTATTGGCATTGGAAAACTAAGGAATTGTAATTCAATTTAAAGTTATACAATCCACATAAAACTTCCAAGTGCCATCCTTCTTACGATCGAACAAAACTAGTGATGAGAACGACCTTATGCTTTCCCGAATGATGCTAGCATCCAACATCTCTTTTACTAATCTTTCTGTTTAAGTTTTTTGAAAACATGGATATCAATATGGTTTCCCTCGTATCAGTGTCGTCCCTATTATCAAATTTATTTTATGATCAACATTGGATTGTGGTGGAAGATTGATGGAGTTTGAAATACACTTTAAAAATCATTGATTACGGTTTGAAGCTGTATAGATAATGTCTGTAACCAATCTTGATTTTCTTATTATTGTGGATATGCATGTAGCTAAACACAGGATACTATAAAATTAGATTGTGAGATTCTTGTAACATGTAATATAAGGTCCAAAAATTTCTAGCCATTGCACTCCCAAAATCACATCCGCACCTTGAATTGGAACTTATTAACAATCAATAAAAAAATAAATGTTCTTGAATTTGATTGATCGCTCAATGCATTAAAACTAATTTCTGGATATGTTTTAGAATTTTGAGTATTTTCTGTATCTTTAATGGTTTGTTGCTCATAATGATGCTAATGGCATCATTACCAACCAACAGAATAAATATGTCCTCGATTGGAATTTATCATTGCAATGGAAGCAAAGCCCTTCATTCTTCTAATTAGTTTGCTTTCAGGAGATGTAGTAGTAAATTTATCTCAGTATTGTTTGACAGTGCTGAATTCAACCAGACTGGTATCGGTAAAATTGAATCTAATATGTATTACATATTAAGAATTACTCCAATGTCTAAGGTTGTAATGCACTTACTTCAAGATGAACATCAACACGCAGCCCCCATTCAAAATAATTTTGTAAAAGGAAGAGGGATACCTGAAACCTGGTTGGCAAACTCTTGAATACAATTATAGAAGTATAGTAAAGTAATAATTTGTTTCATTTTTGCCCATTTTCCGTTCAGATCACAATCTAATGATGGACATAAACGTTGAAGGATGCTTTCTTTAAAAAGTGGCCATGTACTTAGTTGTTTATTAATATGCATCCATTTTCCAGCTTAAAGTCGGCCCATCCATGTACCCTGAGGCAATTGTAAAACGTTGTTCCTCTATTGAATTAGAGTTGAGGGCTCGTTTGGGGTGACTCTTTGTTTTAACATTATGTTCCGTAAGAATTATTTTACATTTAAATGGATAGTTTTTCCATGACGTTTTAACTCTATTATTAATGGAGTTAATTTTTAAAAATACAATTTTACTTGTGTCGTCTTCTTCAGGGGAAATTATTGCATACGGAGCACGTACGCAGTCCGCATGAAGCTCCTCGGATACCCATCCAGTACCCTCGTAACAACCTATCAATACCCAATAATCAATACCCTGTAAATACCTTAATAACCAATACCCCTCCGTACCCTCCCAATACCCTCAAAGAGGTTATTCTTGTTATGAAAATATCAGAACGAAAATAGGAATTGACACAAAACCAGAAGAAGAACACAGAGATTTAACGAGGTTCGGCAAAGAATTGCCTACGTCCTCGGGAGCGAGCCGGCGAATGCACTATTTCATAGGAGTTACATACTCATAGGTTTACACATCTATTTATAGAAAAAAACCCACGAATAAATTACAAACATGCCCTCGTTCCTTCCAACCCACTAACTTC
The DNA here is from genome assembly GCA_022702705.1 of Papilionanthe hookeriana x Papilionanthe teres. NCBI lineage: Eukaryota > Viridiplantae > Streptophyta > Magnoliopsida > Asparagales > Orchidaceae > Papilionanthe > Papilionanthe hookeriana x Papilionanthe teres. The sequence goes on from CM040428.1 coordinate 3,276,890, forward strand.
CAAGAGACACTCCTTTTCACCAGGAGTCACACCTCTTCACCAAGAAACTCCAACTCCCTAGATATGAGCCATACCTAACAATTCTCCACCTTGGCGAATATCCAACACCTTAGAAGAAATGCTTCACCCGGTATATGTGCCTACCAAACAAATCTCCACCTTAGGAAATATCCAGCCCCTTAGGAGAAAATACATCTAACAATCTCCACCTTTGTGAATATCTAGCCCCTTAGGAGAAAATCTCCACCTTGCGAATATCCAGCTCTTTAGAAGAAATAGATCATGAAGTTTCTTACACCAAAGTGGGTTGGGCAACCAAACCATCTAACCTGGCTTGGTCAAAGTTCCTACTGCATTTTCATCATATGTTCCAACAGAGTGAGCTTCACCTACAACTGTACTCCCCAACAGTTTATAGATGTTACCTGTAGTGATCTTCCCTTTCATCACAGTCAGTGCACCCTTAGCAATTCTTATGGTTTCCCTATCCTCATCTGCCTTAGGAATGAAACCATTTCTGTGTAGAGTGCCCAAGGAAATCAACTTCTTCTTCAACTATGGAACATGTCTGACATCACATAATGTTCTAACAGTGTCATCATACATCTTAATTCTGACATTACCTATACCAGCAATATTATAACGTCTATTATCACCCAGATAGACTGAACCAGAATCAGATAACATGTATGAAGAAAACCACTCCCTGTTCGGTGTTATGTGATGAGAACATCCTGAATCAAGAATCCATCCATCCTTTAACTGAGTTGTCGTAACTGAAAGCGCATCACTATCACTGTAATCTGTATCACTCTGCACCATATTCTCAGCCCTGGAAAATAGATCATGAGTCTTCTTCTTGAGCATTGGACAATCTCTCCTCATATGTCCCTGTTCCTTGCACTTAAAGTAACGAATATTCTTGCCTTTAGGCTTTGACCTGGAATTTTGCCTTCCAGAATTCTCCTTCTCCTCCTTACTTTCACGATCATGATTACACTTAGCATATAAAAAATTACCATTAGAGCTTTCCTCTTCATTCTGCTTCCGCTGGTTTTGAGCCAACAATGCTGCAGTAATCTCATCAATATTAATTGTTTCTTTCCCATATGTAAGAGTAGTCACCAGATGTTCATAAGAAGTAGGCAACGAACACAAAAGAATCATTGCTCGGTCTTCATCCTCAATATTCACATCAAGTCGTGCCAGATCCGTGATTATTTGATTGAAGACGTTCAAGTACTGAGCCAAATCAGTGTCTGCCTGCATCTTCAGCCCATATAGCCTTTGCTTCAGATACAATTTATTCGTTAGAGATTTGGACATAAACTGAGATTCCAATTTCTTCCATACTTCTCCTGGAGATTTCAGATTCATAACATGATACATAATCTCATCTGCCAGACATAAACGTATGGTACATGCTGCTCGAAGTTGTAACTTTTCCCAATCTTCATCTTCCATATTATCAGGTTTCGTAGCCCGCAACACCTTCAAAATTCCTTGTTGTGCCAACAAATCTTTACCCTTGTTTGCCACAATCCGAAGTTCCCGGTTCCATCGAACTTCACTATCTCGAATTTTGCTCTAGACATTGCCATCTGAATTTAATCATGCGCCTTATTTTTCTTCTTTGCTTCGAAAAACAAAAGAAAATACTCCGCAAATAAATTCAAAGAAACCTGAAATTTTCTCTGTCAAATGCAGCAACTATCCCGCGATTCTCCTGTGATTCGTGAATCAAATTTTCCACACGAAGCACACTTCCTGTTCGTACCAGTACCTCGGCCAATTGCTATTTCCGCGAGCCACGAATCTCTTCGCACATGTTCGAGGAATACCTCCACGAAACTCCTGTTCACGAAATAATTGTGCCTACTCACCACCTGCACCCTGCCGAACTCCACCTATCGTAAAATCTCATGCGACGAACCTGTGAATTTAACTGGTTGAACACCTCAATTTCTCACAAAATGAGGCTCCTATTTGCGGTGGACAACCTCTGTTTCCCGCGGATTGTTGAACCGGCCAAACTCCTCTGCAGGAATTAAAAAATTCCCTCCGCACAGCGATAAAAAATTTCTCCGTCAGCAGCGATAATTATTTACAGAAATTAAGAATTACTTTACCAGGAATTAATTTTTTCCACTGCCTGCCTTGAAATTTTAAAGGAAATATTCCGCTAGAAAATTTCTCTATTCTCTCTCCTCGGCAGGGATTAAGTAGGGATCAAGGGATTATCAGCCCAGCTAACGCAGGAAAGTTTGAGGGAATTGGAGGGAATATTTCTCTAGTAGAAATGAAAGATTCCCTTTATTCCTTCCTCTTCCTCCCCTGCCCACTGCCTGGACCGTGCGTTGAACCGTCGCAACTGTTCCCGCCTCCAAGGGATAACTGCTCTCGAACTGCAGAGGACCGACTTTTGTTGCGATGCTTCCTCCGCGAACTGCACAGGCCACGACTCTGCGCACCATTCTGAGCGCACGAACTCCGGCGCCGGCCTTCTTCCGGCGAGCCGAACTTCGCATGTTCCGCGCCGCGTCCAAACAAACTGTCGCGACGATCCGCTTCACCTCTGTCGCAAACTGTCCCAAGGCCGAACTCCGCTCGCCTCTGTCGCGAACTGCCGGAACTCCGCTAGCGAACCAGAAACGACGCCGCTTCGGGAACTGCCGCTCCACGCCAAACTTTCACGCCTAGAACACCGCAATTCTTCGAATCTCGAAACAAAATCTTCTTAACTTCTTCGATCTCCCGCGTCGATCTCCTCCTGTTCCCTCGAACGAGGCTCTGATACCAATTGTTATGAAAATATCGGAACAAAAACAGGAATCGACACAAAACTAGAAGAAGAACACAGAGATTTAACGAGGTTCGACAAAGAATTGCTTACGTCCTCGAGAGCGAGCCGGCGAATGCACTATTTCAGAGGAGTTACATACTTATAGGTTTACACATCTATTCATAGAAAAAACCCACGAATAAATTACAAACACGCCCTCGCTCCCCCCAACCCACTAACTTCCAAGAGACACTTCTTTTCACCAAGAGTCACACCTCCTCATCAAGAAACTCCAACTCCCTAGATATGAGCCATACCTAATAATTCGCACCCAATGATGGGTAGGTGCTTCGTATGCAATAATCTCCCACCAGCTGCCCGATACCTTTTGCTTATGTAGCTCGAATTTTTCAACCGTTAATGAGGAAGCTGCTGCTTATTTCAATTCGATGGAAGAATGAAATCCGACAGTTGTGGGGGCCATGATCTCGTAACCGAAGGTTTGATCGACGGCAGCAGCCTTCCAGATCATGAACAGCGGTGTATATGTTTGGGCATGCGGTAATGCGGTAATGCGGTAATGCGGTAATGGGGTGCAGTAAAATGCTGGACGATCCAACCAACTCATCAATGATATCCTCCAAACCACATCAGGGATCATATATTATATGTCTTCAGTAAAAAGAGTTTAAAAATTACTTTAAAGATAAAAAATCAGTGGTACTTCCACGGTCACTGAGTAAGAGGTTCCTAGTGTAACCTTATTTTCGATTTCTGCAACAACGCCTCCTTGAAAAAGCTCCTAAATATGGCATTCATTTCAAAGTATAGGTCATGGCAAGGAATAAATGTTGTCAATAAATCTACTCACAAATAACCAAGCATGAACACCTCCCGTTAAATACAAATAAATGAATCACTAAGATTACTTATTTCATTGAACAATATGGAAGATGCGCTAACGTTCCAATTGCATGATGAAGGTGCATCCTGAAGAATTTTACATATCTAACACCCCAGTTTCAAAATATTAAAATTACACATTCTGAACTTGGTTGCTCCCACAAATGCTTCATTCTGCTGTCATCATTGAAGAAGATTCTCCGGCTCCTGAATGGATTTTCTTCTGCAGTCCATTTGCCAATCCAAACTTTTCTGTTTTAGAGAAGTCTGGGAATTGCACAATGCCGCTACTGCTCTCAGGGAATAAAATACTGATGCACGGAATCATTAAGATGTTATTTTTGGAGGAGAGAATCTGTTCTGATTGTGGCTGTTGAAACGTGGAAGGGTGTTGCCTTCATTGTTGATGGCATTGATTGATTTGTCAAGCAAAAATAATAGTCTGTCGATTCAAGAATTCACACAACAAATCACCAAACAAACTCTTTCTCTAAGTATTCTTATGGGTGGTATTAGAACAGTGAGGCTATCTCATCTTTCATGGCTGAGGGATGTGGATTCCAACTCCACACGCATGCGGTTTTCGATCTTCTTTAACTTCATTGATGCCGGTTGAGAACTTTATGGGAGCTGAGCTATGATGCGTCTATACATTTCATTCTTCCATTGGAGTTCATTGAATTCAATCGGGCCTGTAAGTTTGAAAATATTGAATCTTGGCAGTAGGATTATATAAAAATTTAATAATTGTAGCGTGAGTTATGATCACTTCTAAAGAAGAAAAAAAAATTATAGAAACTAACACTGAAGATCTTTTCTGATTTGTTGCAACAAGGTATTCTGATATGATATTGAATGCTCATCCAAGTTCAGACCAGGAATACTGTGAATCTTGGTTCAGTTGCTAGTTGATTTTAACCAAAAAAAAAAAAAAAAAAAATTTAAGTTGCTCCCAAGATTTAGGATGTCAAGGTAAAACATAGACCAAATTCTACTGATTCTGTAACAATTAATGAAATGAATTATATAAAAGATAACTTGGTCCGCTTATCACTTCCTTTTATACTAACCCACTGAAAAACCTACTAACAACCGTATGTGCGTAATTAACCATGCAAAATATAAGCTTAACATGAAAATTAAATTAGTGATCATATCAATATATATATATGGAGAAGAATATCCATAGTCTTATGCAAGAATAATGGTGCTATCATCATCCAGCAGCCACCTTTTGGGTGTTTACAATTCCTTCGCTAGTGAGAGCAAATTGATCTTAAGAGAAAAGTCTCTGATATCCAGCACGTAGATCAAAACCCCTTATCAGATGGACAGGCAAATGATGGAAATATAGCCAATGAAAATATCTTATTCGGAGCTATGAGCAAGATAGAACGTCATGCAATATCCTGAACAGCATATTTTGCAATATAGTGTCGTGCAATATCCTGAACAACATATTTTGCAATATAGTGTCGTGCAATATCCTGAACATCACAATTATTGTTGTACTGCAGCTGCATTTTATACCAAGCTGAATGAATTCTAGTTTCAATTCATGCTCAAAATACTAATAGAAGAAGAAATCAGATGATAAGGGCGGGTTGACAAAAATACTATTAACTCAACAGCATCAAGAGCTTGTTGACTAAATTGGATACGAAGGAGGATAATAAAAGGAAAATCAATTGAAAATATTTTACTGTTTAATTTACTTAAGATTTGATGAAAGAGATGATTTAACATACTAGAATGCAAATAGCACTGACGGTAAGGAGATATAGAAAATGCAAAGAACTGTGGTTGCTTCATTACTAATAAACTTGTAAAAAATAAACAACTCAGTGCTCCTAATACTTCATGTATTAAGAAGCTGAGAGGGGAATGTCACTTTTGACCTCAAACCTTCAGCTCTTGTTCAATGAGTGATTCTTAATACCTCAACATTGTTCTACCAACAGCACAAGGAAACACAGAAGTAGGAAAATTGCCGACAGCAAAACCACATTTCACATATACGCCCATGAAATGATTAACTTGGAGATGTTAATGTTCTAAGGAGCTTAGAGCTCCCAAAACATATATGAGAATTCTTGTAAATTGATTGTTGAAAGGACGGTTTTTGTGAAACAAGCCATTGGATCAAGGGATAAAACTAATGAAGATTAGGACAAAATAATAAAAAAAATAGGATTCATAATGCCAATAAAACAATAGCCGGGATAAAACGAATGGTGACGAAGGGCTGAATATAAAATACTTTGAGCCAACATGTATACTAATGTATAAAAATTCTAAATATCAATTAATGCAAAGTTAACATGCACAGTATAATGGGTTACGAATTCATAATGAATGTGCTAGAAGACATTTTCAGTGTAACCACCAAATAATAAGTTGAACAACATTTTGGAATAGAATGTCGTGCAATATCCTGAACATCACATATTCCAAGCTGAATTATTCATAGAGTCTAAATTGAGCTATTGAGATTAATTACATCATAGAACTCTAAAAAATGTAAACATCAGCCGTGTTGTGCAACTCTGAATTACGTTAGTGCAGCTATGTCTGAACTGATTGAATTTGCCTCAACAAGGCCAAATCACAGTGCAAAAGCAAATGAAAAATACACAGAAAAGATGCCATAAAAATCGAGATTTAAAATTTTTGTATATATCTTTTCTCAGTAATACAAACTAGTTAAGAGATCAAACTTCAACAAGTAATACCCTGTGAATAAAAAAATTATAACAAATTATTTTACCAAAAACAGAATTACCAATACGATGATATGATATATAAAATAACAGCTTACATGTATATTATAAAAATGAGTTATACAACTGGGTAGCAATATTATCTCTGAGTTGAATCATATCTTCGACGCCTTCCCCGTCAGCCACATCTGAGATCGTATTGGACATTGTTTCATCAATATGGTCTCCTTCTCAACTTCATGTGCCCCTCAGATGAATAAATTATTCGCCATCAATATCACATTCCTTGAGCTGTGGATCAATTTGTTATTGACGCCTACGTATGTAGTTATATAGAGCCATCGTTGGGAGCACAATTAGACGTGTTTCTTGGAAGAGTAATTAGGCATATCTCTAAGGATGCCATTTTCTTCCATACACCAAATGCACGTTCCAGAACAGCAAGAGGGAGAATGTGCTCTATTAAAATCTCACGTTGACTCTAATAGGATGTCGTCCATACAAATTGGGTATGTGATATCTTGTTTCAGGATCAGGTTTAATATGTCCTCTTTTAAAGTAGACATCTGACATGCTTAAAAATCTGATTTTCCTGTTCATTAAAAAAGAAAAAATAAAAAATAGCAAATTCAAAATAAATAACCCAGATATTCATTTTTGACCTGTACTATAACTGCTGGTGGCATAGAAGAGTTGCACTTTGGATTATTCACAATACATAAATACATGCGTCATGAGCTGAACCCTCCCATTCCGGTGCAACAAATGTGAAAACATATTAAAATCAGTTAAAACCATTACATTTATGTTGGATAGCTAAGTCACCTATGTAAGCTATTTGGTCTTGAATAGAGATGCGAGCATGAACACAATGTCACTGAAATAACCCCAATACAATTTCTGAAATATGATATATAGTTCAGTGTTGGAAACGTTCACATGTTGCTCTAACAGATTTATTTCATCCCACTATATATAATGTAATTGCAAGTACTTCTCTAGACGTAGTTCTTCGTGATCCAGATAAACCATAAAATGATTCAAGCAAGTGAAGAAAGTCTATAAATATTATTTGTGACATTCATAAAATATTTTGAAATCTTACAGGATGTCAAAAAAGCTCATGTATCCATTTATCCCTAGTTTGAGTTGAAGTCATACATGGACTCTTATTCATATGTTGTGACATTCAGGACATATTTGAAGGCTTACAGGATGTCAATTGAAAAGCTCATGTATCCATTTATCCCCAGTTTGACTTGAATCATACATGGTTACTTAGTGATATATTGTGCATGACTATGTAAAGGAGCATACATGCTACTGTGTTATTTAAAATTTCCATATAAGCCTTTCTTATTAGCTCATTATTTGAGATATATTTCTCATCATAATCATCACCTTCATTGTCGGGCAACTCTTCAAGATGACCTTAGCCATCTATAAGGAAAAATTAAATTACACCTAATTATTAGAAGATAAAGGAAAGATACGACCGTTACAATAAAGCAAAGAAATAATAAAGTTAGAATATAAATATGAATTAAATCATACTCTATAAGATTTCTAATATAGTTGAATCATATCAGTACAAGCAAAATATGGATAATCTCCATAAATCTAAAGAAGAACAAAAATATCATAGTAAATGAAACTTCAAAAATTTGGAAGAAAAATACAACTAGTTTTTTTTTAGAAATCTAATTCATGTAAATAGTGAATGTACTTGAAATCAAACTATATAGTATGTAATGACCAAATAAATTATTGTACTGTTGAATTAGATAAAAATGTAGTCTTTTTATTCGAGCACGTGCATGAACATCTCTCTATCATCTTTATCTTTCAGGCTCTCGAGCAAATTCGTAAAACTCAATATCGTTGGTTATATCTGTGATTTAGCTAACTCATCCAGTGCATCACATAGAATAACAAGAGTTTCTTGAAGCATTCAATATAGATGTGCTTCACTAATAGATGCGGATGCATTAACTAATGCCTCAACTTGAGTTTCAACAAAATTTCTACCAATTGAGACTTCTGTTTTTTTAATTTCTTTCATTTGATGATTGCACATCAATTGAACGCGAATTTTGAAATCTTTAAGGCATTCACAATATTAGGATCATCTTCGTGAATTTCCTCATAGCAAATAAATTATCGTCTCCTTTCGTAGTTCATGATATAGCATACCAGTGCTTGGAAGCCAAACGTTTTCCCCAATTGTTAATATACATCCAAACATTATGTTTAATTCCTCTTCTAACTACGACACTATTTCGTTATAACAAAATTTCTTCAATGCAGGATTAATCTACAATAAGTAAGAATAAGTTTTGATGTTGCTGTCAATATTGAAAATCATTAGAAGAAAGTAAATAAAAAATATACTCCTGTATTTTTCTCATTTCAACATTCATTTGAAGTTTCCACTGTTTTTCATAGGATTCCATCCAATTGCAGTCTCACCCCGTAGTAATTATTTCCACAACATCCACTATTTCTTAAGCTGATCACATTTATTTTTTAAATGTGCATGGTTGTATGTTCGACAAGTTTTCTCATTGAAGTTTTTACTAGATTCTCCCAACTTTCTTTATTAAAGTGGGATGTGGGTCTATTACCTAGTTCTATTTCAATTATGTAAAATTCATAGTAAAGTAATTTCAATCCATGTTGCGAGTGCACTCCCCATAATTTTAAGATAAGTAAAGATAAAAATGTTAATGACTGTAGAGTATTTAGTTTTTTTCCGAGGAAATCAAGTATATAATGGAGTCATCTAAGTTAGATATATATTCATATGATTAAACTGTGTTTGAAAATTTGGCTTCCAATTCAATTTGTTGAAAACAATAAACAAATAATGAAGAGGACTTATTGGTTACAGATTCTAATTGTCCTCTCTTGAGTAAGAACATTTATTCATCTAGCAAAGACCATTTTTTTGTGTGGTGTGTAATACTTCTAAAGTTATTTCAATTGTGTTTATTCAAATGAATATGATGCAACCATTCACTATCTTCCAATTGTGTAGAGATTATGTAAGTATATTATATGTAAAAATAGGTGATAATATATAGATGATTGGATAAGATATATAATTCATGAGAGAACTTGTGAGATGAATAGAAGGTTAACAAATATCAAGCCTAGTTTCCCTTCCCCTTTCATTTATATACCCTCTTGAGTGTCCTTACCTTCGTAAGACTTAAAAAGTAAGAAATAAGATATAATATATTATATGTTGTATTGTATGAGACATATCCGAGATCTATTGTTGAGAAGTATATCTTGTGGGTGCCGGGCGATTCATACATGGGCATGGATAGTGATGGGTTAGAGTCTCATTCATTCGGCCATACAAAATGGCCTTGAATGATTGATAAATAACCTCGGTAAGCAAAGCTTCGAAGTGTAGGCAAGTTGAATAAACTTGAGGTAGTATGGCGAGTATATGCGAGAGCTCGACAAGGTTGATGAGTTCGAGACCAAGCTTGGTGGAGGCTTGCTGGTTGCAGAAGTCTTCTTGAGAGAATGCTTGCAGGATTTATCAATTTGATGGACGTGTTCCATGAGTACAATCCAAATAAAAGAAGGAGGACTTTAGGTGCATGGAAAAGACCTAATTCAATAGGCCTATCAAGGCTAACATTACATATGAGCTTCCTTGATAAATTAGAAAATTAATTTTTGGATGAACAATAACCAATCAAGCTAAATAATAGACCAACACTGCCACACAACAATTTTATGACCTAAATACTAGATTTACAACTAGCAAATCAACCCAAAAAAACTAAATTTGATCGACATAAATAAAAAATAACCTATTAGCTATTCAAAATTAAAGTCTTCATTTTAGAAAATTTATGCATTTCAAGTTAGGTTCTATTGTACTAATGTCTAACTCTGAGATTAAGTCAGCTAATGAAGTGTTAATTTTGCTCACCTGATTTAAGATGAAAGTAAATTTTAGTTCTTTTGTATTTTTTTTTCTTTTTAACTAAATTCAACTCAACCATTGATGTTGAACTGAATTCCAGACTTATCGCAGCCATTGTGGTATTGATCACTGTGGTGTGGCTCATATCGCATTTGTGGAGTTAAAAAAATTTAGTGAACTCTGTTCTCTATTTCCATACAGAAGAGTTATGTATAAAATTCTGCATTTACATGTATTCTTGTTTTGTATAATTGTTTAAATATGCAGAAAAAATCATCATGCCTGATGTTCCCATTGCTCTGACGATTTCTGGGCATTTGCTTATTGGGATTGTTAGGATATATTCGTGAAGGTTAACCCGTTTATTCAGGTGCAACAAATTTGGTTCCATATATAACGAAGGCCTCTGCATCAATCCCGGCTGATCTTCCTATAGAGGCAGAGCATGCTTCATTTGGATCCGTGACTTTACCAGAGACATTTGACCATAATACTATGGGTTTAGATGAATCGTACAGTAGAACAGAGAAAGTGTCTTACAGGGGTTGCTTTTAGGCGTTGTTTGGGTCCTTTTTTTGTAATATTATTAAGATACCAATGCTATTAAACCACTAGTTTATCCATCAAGTAGTGCTTTTGGTTTAGTGTTTAAAATTTTAAGAGAAGCTATTGTTGTTAAGATCTTCCTATAGATATAGCTCCTATTATGCATCCTATTGATAATAAGTTTGATTAAAAGAAAATTTGTAAATTAGTTTAGAAAGTATGAATGAACTAGTACAAATATAAAAGTAAACAAAGAGGTAAAGGGTATAAAAATGAAACAAGTATATAAATGTAAAAATTAGAAATTAATGTATAAAATTGAATGCTTTAAGTGGTATTTATTATGTGATATGAAAAATTTTAGTGGCATAAATGTAAAAAGATAAAGAAATTCATGTATAAAAATGAAACAAGTACACTAGGGGCTTTAATAATTCATGTATATTGGTGTTGAGAAAACAGTTCAGAAATGAAGAACAACAACAACAACAACAATAAAGCCTTAATCCCACTAAGTGGGGTCGGATACATGAATCCTTTTCTCCATTGAATTCTATTTAGTGTCAAATTTTCGTTTAATTCTAATAAATTAAGATCATTTTTTTTGCAATAAGCCCAAGTTTTCCTAGGTCTACCCCTAACTTTCTTAACAAAAGTTATATCTAAAACATCAGAAATGAAGAACATATTAATAAATTTTACCAACAAAGGTTATTGCTTCAATGAACCTCCAATTCAAAATATTTTCATATAATAGTCTTTTGCTCTAGTCTATCTTTTTTTAACTCGAAGTTGTGCTTTTTTTTTTTAAATTACATGTATATGAAATTAGAATTCATCTCAAGGTGAAAATTTAAATAAATAATATTTAAAAAACTTGTTACTCACAATTATTTGTAAAGAAAATTACAGCTACATCGCACAAGATGAGTATATTATTTGTCAAATTTAGGAAATAACACATGGTTTAAAAAAAAAAATTATAAAATAGCATTATATCTTACCTTACAATGTCAGAATTGCAAATAGAGCGGAATTGAATGTTTTGTTTACCTCAATCTCTTTTACAGGAATATTGTAATACTGACTTCTCTTATGCAAAATTGTTCAGAACATATAGACCTCTACATTGACCAATTTGGGAGGATGCCGAAGGAGGGGAGAAATGGGAATTATGGGAGTGAAGAAGCGAAACAGAAAAGATGTGCAGTAAACTTTTATTTACTGACAATAGATGAAGTCTTATATAGAATGGTTGGATACGGATGAGTGAAAATAATTGAATGGAGAGGGATAACTAACAGCTGAAAATGGTACATAAATGAAGATGATACATTTGCTCATATTAAACTTTTGGGTTCTATTTATATAATTAATCCAATAGAAAAAAGTGAATGAAAGAGGCTGATTCAATTTGTAAATGCCAAAGTTTTGGTTGATATGTATTTACTGTTGTGAAAAACGACACCAATAAAGAGAAAAATCAGATGAGAAAAATTTGCAAATCAAAAACTATGAAATTTATGTGGATTATTGAATTGCTACGTCAACGAGAGGCTGCCGAGAGGATTTTATTCTTGAGGAATACGCCTTCAATCACGCCGATGATTACGAAAAACACTCCCTCTCTTCTCTCTCCTCTCCCTCGACAGCCTCCTCTCTCCTCCTTTTCCGTGAGCCACCGAAGAAACGAACCACAAGGAAGGAAGTCCTCACCGCGAAGCAAATCGTAGAAGAGATGGAGGGAGAACTTCGAAGGGAGAACTGGAGCCATCTGAGTTCCATTTTCTTGATCAGACAAAGTCTTCTGTAAGAGACAGAGGGGAAACCATTCAACAAATCCAGACGTTCTTGTAAAAGCATTTGATGGTGGCGTCATGATTCTAATAGTGGCGATATAAAAATTATTGAAATGAGCATTTAAATGGTGGAAAATTCTTAAGAGGTATTTATCTTGTCATGCAAGCATTTAATGGTGGCATGCAAACGTTTAATTTACATAAGTGGACCTGGGCTCCACTAAATACAACAATTCTCCAGCAGTATGGAGTACACTGAGCATCTTTCATACATTGCTGTGTCCTTTTATCGAATGTGATATCAGCCCAATCTCCGTATTCGAGTGCCACAGTCTTGTCTTTGAAAATGGCGGGGGAATCGACGTAAAAGCTTCGTTTTCTCGGATGCTTGCTTCAATCGACGTATCGATGGGGTTCTTGCTTCTAAAATTTTCTCGATTAACAAGCGTACGTCATCAGCAATGATTGAATGAAGTTATACACAATCGGAATGTGCTTGGTCTAGATTGAAATGTTGGATTCCTCTCGAATGAGAGCTCGGCCCATCAACGTAGGGGTGCGCTCGAAACTCCTTGCACGATTCTTCAGCTTCTGCTGACCATATCATCTCATTTGTAGCCTCGACACTTTGCGATGTGCTCAGCTTCTGTAGTGAACAACAAAGCTACATCTTATAGATTTGCGCCTGTAAATGACCACGGTATCACACAAGAGTATAAACATAGCACATAGTACTCTTTCTACTATCAATGTCTCCAGTTAAATCTACATCAACGTAGCCTTGTACCTCTAAGTTTTTCCTTGAGAAACACAAGCAGGTTTCTGAAGGGCCTCTTAGGTATCTCAACATCCACTATATAGCTTCACAATGTTCCTTCCCTAGATTACTCATATGTCTGTGCTCACAACTCACGTTTGCATGGGCAATATCCGATGCAGTAGTATACATAAGTGAACCAAAAGGGCGAAGCGTAAGGAACCTTACTCGTTTAGTCTTGTTCCTCCTCGACTTCGTTGTTGATTTTCTTGAGTCTGAATGTGCCAGGTGTGTCAGCTGATTTGAGTATTTATCATGAATCTCTTAAGCACTTATTTTATATTCCGTATTGGCCTCAACATGTCTCACATTTCTGTCCTCCGACAATCCTCATACCAAGGATTTGCTTTGTCGCTCTCAAATCTTTTATTGTAAAGTGGTTTGACATCTGCCACTTCAGATTATTGATTTCATCAATATTGGCCCATGCAATAATCATATCATCCACACACAGCAACATGATGATGTAGGAATTGTTAAAGTATTTGATATAACAACAATGACTTGCGACATACGGTATGCCCTTTATTTGTAAATTATCCTTCTTATACCACGCACAAAACACAGCACGACGCCTAGCTCTTCTTCGATTACGCTGTGAGTCTTCCCACTGCCCTGTACCACGAACCCCTCAGCCTGGCGCATGTAGATTTCTTCTTCGAGATCTCTATGAAGATGTATTTACATCTAACTGCTCAAGAAAAAGATATTCAGTAATAATCATAGCCAATGCCATCCTGATGGTTGTGAGCTTAACCACAAGAGAACATGTCTTAGAGTAATCAATGCTGCGATTTACGCTGAAAGCCTTTTACAACAAAGTCTAGCCATGTACCTCTTACGTATTAAAATTCGATTTTAGCGATTACCTTGAGCATTGTGCAATGACTTCTTTCAGTGAAAGTTATGTCAGCTCTCATGTCGATTTCAACGGAGAGAATTCATCTCATCCTTCATAGTCAACTCCGGCCACTGGAATTTTCATCTTATAAAGGTTTCTTTACTCTTCTTGTAGCTCTCAACATCTACGTCGATAGGATGTAGTTCAAAGTTGGTAAGTAACGCAATGGAGAACGTACGCTCCTAGCGACTGCGAGCTTGTAAATTTGGAGTAGTGAATGACTCAGTCAGTTTACAATGTAGGAATGGGTGCCCGGACTCACTCTCCTCGTCATTCACATCTCGCAGGTAGTATGACCTCAGTAGATTATCCGTATACCAACTCTGATTCTAAGAGTTGCTTTAGAACTATTACTAGCATTGTCCTTGTACATCATCTTCTTATTAAAGGCCACATTTTGTTTCGATAATCTTTTGATCTATCCGAAGCAAATAGTTAAATCTTCATCTCCGCCTTGATGAAATAACATTTATTTATTTGAGCTAAGCTTACTTTGAGCATCGGCATTGATTAGAAAATAAGAAAGACGAGTCAAAAGTCTTAATGAGAAAATTTGACCTCTTTGTCGCTCCCGGACCTCCTGGGGCAATTCGCGGTCCCAATGGGAAGGATGGCCCAGTATTGATCGAAGTAAAAGCTGCGTCTTGTGCATTTGCCGAAAAAGTTGGCGGTAGTCCGGCGTGCGATCTCATGCTTCCCAACACGCTCCATTTGATGGTCTTGTTCTGTGGTGTCCACGGAGATGGTCTGTCCATTCGATGCTGAAGACACGGTACTCTTGAACCTCACCATCGATATACTGTCTCATTGTCATACCTCGAATATTTCAATTGTAAGATTGTCTGCGTACTTGACTATGACCTTCCAAGTTTTGAATACATTAAATACATCAAATTTATGCTTAAATAAACTCATACATTTATAGCATGGTCATCATGAATGTGACGTAGTAGCGAGAGCCTCCCGAAGTGTGCAGTTTGGGGAAGGTCCCCACGCATCGGTGTGTACAAGTTTCAGTTTTCTTTTCTTTGGCGCTCTGCCACTTTCGAAGCCGACATTCTTCTGCTTCCCCATAATGCAGCTCTAACATGTGGAATCAACGGATATCGGTTCGGGTAGCTTGCCTTTTTCTTGCAGTTCTTTCATGCCTCTGAAACTCATGTGTTGGCACTTGCAATGCCACATGTATGTTGTGTTCTCTCTATATTTGTAGTATCCAATACGTGAGTAAATAATTAGTCATATATAGTATGTCAGTTTTTCTTACCACTGACGAAGTACCCTTCTTTGTGCAATAATCTTCAGTCTTTATGCGAAACATTAATGAATGCCCTCATTCTTAATTTTGCCAATGCAAATTAGATTCTTTCGAAGCTCGGGGGTAATATTGTCTAACCTTTTGCAAGATCCATTTGTTTTTGTTATAAAGTATAATTTCAACATCTCTGATCTACCACCTTCAAAACTTCTCCGTAGTAGGGTACACTTTCCCGAAGTCACATGCAACATAGTTTCATTAACTCTGATGGGAAGGTTTGTATGAAAAAAGCCCACGAGTTTAGTATTCGGTCGTCAATAGAGGCGTGACTGTAAGCAATAGTGCATCTTGCACTTTTTCAATTCACAAATTAACAACGACGTTCTTCATCTTCTTATGATTTTTACATTTATTCTTTATGTGGCCAGTTTTTGTCACAATTTCAGCAGGATGCTTGCTGACCAGGCTTTGACTTGCTCTTGCCTCTGTGCTTTGATTTTGATCTTCCTCTGTTTGAGTTCATGTTGATCTCCCTATAGAATCAACATTAAATAATGAACTCGAACATGAGGTCCCGTCAGAATTCCTCCTGCGCACCTTCTCAGTCAAAATCAAATCACGAATATCATCATATTTCAACTTAGATTTACCTGCAGAGTTCTTTAACTGCCATCCTTATGGTTTCTCAGTTATTTGACAATGAACAATATCAGCGCACACATCTTATCGTGTCAATTCGAATTAATGATTGATTTAACGTAGTATTGAAATCATTCGGATGTTGAGCAACGAATGTGTATCCTAGTCATTTTTAAGTTGAATAAGCTTTCGCTCAGTGCGCGTGTGTTGTTCACCGATGTTTTCATCATCTTGTCCATTGCTCGTAAAGTCACACGGTCGTTATATTTTGGTGACATTGTGAACAACAATCTTGATAAGATTAATCGAATAACTCAGGAAACACAATAGATCAAATAGATTTAAATCGTCTCATTTATCTTCTCCATTGGCTTTTTCGGTAACGGAAGATGGAGTTTCTTCTCATAAAAGATTGTCACTCCTAATTGCGTCACTACAGTAACCAAAATCTGTGTCGCAATTAAAACTTCTCGATGCGAAACGGTCGCTTTGACTCACGACCGTCGTTCTTCCTTTAGATCTGAGCCGGGGGCTCGATGCGAATTAATTGAGTAAACGACGGCGATAAGCGAAAAGCTGGATTGAAAAAAAATTAATCGTAAATCAAAAGAACACGGATTTACGTGGTTCGGCAAATAGCCTACGTCACGGAGTTGTAGGGATTTTTTTTAATGATACCACACTCGTCGATCGCGTGATTACAGAAAAAACTCTACTCTCCTTACACATGCATAATACCGACTATGCGAAATAAGCTTTGGAAGATGAGAAGATTTATGTCGTATCAGAATAGCCAATATGGCAGAGTGTTAGTGATTAGGACTTATATTGTACAACGGGGTTGTAGAAAGACACAAAAGATAAAGTGAGGATTTATGTCATTACTAGACGAACTATTTTGAAGTCCATAAACAAATCATGAGAAGAGACGGAGGGAGAATGGAAGGGAGAACTTGGAACCTTACAATTCAATTTTTCCTCTCGTGACCCAGCGCTTGCTATAGAATTGCGAGAGGGAGAGCAGCCTTATTTAATCAATTTATTCGCATGCATTTGAATGGCGGTGTGCAAGCGTTTAATTTTACAAGTAGGCCACTTGGCTCGATAAAGCTTTGGGTTCTATTTATATAATAATCCAATAGAAAAGAGTGAATGAAAGAGGCTGATTTAATTTGTAAATGCAAAAGTTTTGGTTTTTTTTTAATTATTTTTTTATTATTTTATTATTATTTTATTATTATTTTTTATTATTTTATTTTATTTTATTAAAAAAAAAAGTTTTGGTTGATAAGTATGTACATGAGCCAATGAATTAGGGGAGAAATGTAGGATTAGTTCGTTTGCGATGGCCAACGAGAAGCTGCAAACATAACAACGAATGGATGTACAAATCGGGCATGCTACATACCCAACGCATTATATTGGTAACGACATCTTGGTTCCAGCTGCAATATTGGCAATGTCGACAATCACAAAGAGATGGGCGGCCATTCATGTCGGACGTATGATGATTAGGAACACTAAATCCACTTGATATACGTAAAAGCTGCTGGAATAGCTAAATTGATAACAAGGGAGCAACAGGAAGATAAACGCTACAGTAGGGAAGGCAATTTAGAGTGAGGGAGATGATAGGTGCGTCATGGAAGAGGAATCAGAACCTCTCGGAAGCTAATTTGGAAGAACAAATATATTGGACATTTTACCTTCCCTAACACCGAACACGAGAGTGAAAGCTGCTCCCTGATCGAGGTCAGAAATTTAGCCGTTGTTGACTTTGCGGTGGACGCGACATTCGGTGAGGTATCTCATCAAACCGCTGAGAAATGCCGCTCCCGCAAGCGCAAACGAGCCCTAAGTAAAAAATCGATCAGCTTCAAAACAACCAACCTTGAGGATTATCCCCGTTAAAACCGAGCATATCAATTTTTACCGTTCTCTCGTTCACAGTTGATGAACAATTCTTGATATGAATTCTACAGATTTTCAAGAAGTTGATGCCCCTTCATCTCCACTTGAATTCTCATTAGATTTGAAACTTATTAGAGCTTATCTCTCTCTTCTACCATCGAAAAGTATTTGAGAAACTTCATTAAGAAGAAATAGCAAATGTTGATTGTTGTTCTTCGGATTTCTAAAACAGTATCAAACATTCATCTGGAGGCCTTGCTACTGTTCAGGTATCATCGGCCATTACTAGACTCTTGTATAGTTGTAATAACCACGAACGAGTTCAACAATAAAAGCACCAATGATGCGTATCCGAGGTTGGAACAATTCGAGCAGTTCCGAGCTCCAGAAATTGAAGAAGAAAAGAAAAAAAAATAGAGAATGGAACAAGGAATGTTTTTCTTTGACTTGCCTTGCTGACTTTGATTCTTTATGGTTGTTTGGGGGAAAGATTACAAGAATCACAACTCACTGAAAACAATCATGCTATATGTGAAAACTATAGTTATTCCAGCTATGACTCTAATAAAAATAAATGTCTTAACAATATTTATTTAAGACAATATAAAACAACATTCTAAACCAAACTTTTTGGCTGCCCCTTCTCTTATTGTCCGCTGAATTCTGTCATCAGCTCGTCTGAAATTTTTTGAACCATTGTCGAAGCTTTCTTACTTTTTTCTGCGTATTTGTTGTTGTATCTTGGACTGTCACATCACATGCTCATCTCATATTTATAAGCATTTAAAATTCTAATATAAAATTCAATCAGAATATTCAGATTAAATTTTTTCTTGGAAAACAAAAATACTACTTGGAAAATCTTGAATTTCAAAACTAGCTTTAATTGAATCATGCAAAACATAAACAAAAGTTATCTGAAAAACCAATAAAAATAAAAAATAATAATAACTCAGCATTTCTACATGTGTGATCCTGTTTCTTTCCACCTCTCTAGTAATGAATTATTTTCTAGCCAACTTCCTCAAAGAACAATGCAATGCAGAGGTCTCAATGGTTTTAAAAATAAATAGAGATCGTTCTTACAGAAAGACATCAATGGAATCTGGATGTCTGCAGACATAACAGCTATTTTTCCTTAGACAGCAAATACTAATCCAACAATGTTATCCAGTGATTAATTCTTCGTAAACCTCTTCAAAACATCAAAATAATCTGGGAAGGTCTTTCAGTGCAGCCTGGGGATCTTTGATGGTCACAGGAACATCAGCGCAGGCAGCAATGGAGAAAGCCACTTGGCCATCCTGTGATCATCATACGTGTCAAATGGCAGCCACATTCAATTTCTCAGACAGAGATGATGCAGTAGTCCGGACCTTCACTCCACTGTAGCTCCCAGCTGAAGAAAATTAAAACACTGATAAGAAATCACTGAGGTAAACCATAGGAAACTTCGAGTTGTGCAAAACCAGGTTTCGTACCTTTCTGAGCTCTGTGCAAATGGCTATCATCCTTTCAGTTTCCTTCACTCTCCAGGACGCAACTACAAGAGCATTGATATTATGAATAGCCGATGATGTAATCTAATGATATATATTACACAATTCTTATGTATTATTTACATATCTTATTACCCAAAGTTTGAACTTTATATGTTTAGATGTTGGATATGTAAATATATAAGAATTGTGCGGTAAGTGTAAATTTCCATTTCCCTAATCTTTTATATAAAACTACAATAAAGCAGAACCCCTACCATCCCTTATGGTCGTTGGGCCATCAGCAAACAGAGCTACCACAGCCAGGGTCATGGCAACATCAGGCATTTTGTTCATGTTCACATCAACGTACAACAAGTTTCTTCTCTTGAAAGGATCTCTAGGAGGACCGGTAACAGTGACACTGTTTTCAGTCAGCCCTTCCAGCTCCATTTTCTCAAGCACTTCAGCAAACTTAACATCGCCCTGAATCCAATGTGAAAATTTTCAAAATTTTATGTTTAATCTTTTGATCCGGTGAAACTTCAAAGGTTCAAATGTTAAGAATATTAATGCTAATACCTGCAAGCTGCTTGTTACCGCAGCCTTCCACAGTCACAGTTCCACCTGTGACTGCTACTCTTCAGGAAATAACTAGCACTCGATGCATCCCCCTCCAACATAGCGTTTCCGGGCGATCTATTAAAAGATTTTATAAGGATTAGTTTATAGTTTATTCTTTACCATTGGGATTATTGGAGGTTTTAGTTATTGGGGCATTTACATACATACCACTAAATTCCTATGTAATTACATATCTAATGCCTAAATATTGTTTTCTTATATTTATACCACCCAACTCAATTTCATATCACATAAGAAATATACATTTACCCATTTAAAAGGTGATGCACCTTTCATGTATAAGGTAGGGTGGTTTTGTGTGCAAAATTGAAGTTTAGATGTTAGGTATGTGACTGTAAAAGATTAAGGGTATGTATGTAAATCCTCCTTGAATTATTTAACAACACCTGTTCTGACCACCTTTGATGAAGAATCTATCCCAGGAACTAGAATGCTCTACAGTGACGCCAAGCGCTCCATCAATTTCAAGTCATTTCGACGTATGGGATAGAGATGCTTATCAATAATCTCAATTTCTACCTCTCCAATGGCAAAGGGGAGATGCCATGAGCAATGCTGTCAAATATTGGCTGCTAATAGATCCAGACAGCTTAACCTGAAAAGTAAATGCAGGAAATAAAGATTGAGAGCCACTCTGATTGGTGTTATAGTGAAGGAAAAGGAATCATCATATATAATGCTTATTTTTTCAGCCAAAAAGGTTGTACGTTTTGTACTCTCTTAACGTCCTTTCATTTCATACTTCCATATTGATCGTCAAATACAACACAGAGTCCCAATGGCTAAAGAAATGGAAATCTTCCATCATGACTATCATGAAAAAAGAAAAATAACAAAATTAAAAGGAATGACTGAAATTAATCTATATTTCATTTAGTGAAACAAAAGAAATTAACTATAATAACATTGAGAAATTGTGAACGGATCATAAGGCTATTCCCAACTATTATCAGAAAAAAGTCCACATAGACTTTCATTTAAAATAAAGATAGAAATAAGCTACAGATATTTATTTGGTTAGAATAGTATTCATGATAGCAATTCTGAATCTTAACTAAATTGAGAGACAAAAAAATCTTTTGTTTGTGATATGGATTTAAAAGCATAATATCTCGAAATTAAGGATCTCTCCGAGAAAGTATTTCAGTCAGCAATATATCAGAAGAAAACCTCAAGGCACATAACAAACAAGCATATGAATTAAGACTTAACTTTGAACAGCAAATGTAACCGCAAACAAATATCACTTAAATAATGATATAAAGATGTATCGTGTAATATGATTTGGTTGACTTGAGTCGCACCTAGAATTGCAAGAATATGTCATAATATGATTCAAGGAAATGGATACAGCACTATGTGAAAAAACAATTAGTTGTAACAGTGTAGAATTATTTTATAAACAATTCAGAACAAGCCATTTAGACAATATAAATGTTTATTGCTGCAGTGCAAGTCTAATTCATATCAGAGGTAAATTCACTAAAAATCAGATCATTTAGACTACATAAGCATATAAACATAACAACCATTTTATAACATAAATAGAGCTTTGTGATAGAATATGAACTTGTGGTCAACAACCCATACAATTAGTTATGGTGTGAGGTCACAATATCATGATTTTTGGATAATTATCAGGGCCCATTAATGAATCCACATGCCTCATATGATAATTAAAAGGGCTTTAAGATATGTGAGGTGCATTTCTTCAAATTCTACAGAAAAATACTACGGATTTATCTTCCAGTTCTAATATATAAAAAGTGATTGTTTCACTCTAATATAGGAATGTCTACTCGCAAAAGAAACAGTAGCAATTTACTTGAAAATTATATCAGAAAATAAAAATGCAAAATTCAAGTTTTATTAGTATGCTGCTAACCGTATCTAGAAGAAAGAACTACGCATTACCTTGCCCCCTGGAAGGCCTCCCCCAGCGTTAACACGAACCGGTGGGCACTTGGTAGCAGAAACAATCAACATCTCTCGCCCAGTTGCTAATCCGTCAACCAAAATCCCCTATAGGTCTCTCCCTCATTCGTGGAACACCATCTAACACATAGCTGAAACACATTTCCAATCAATCTAGCAGAACCATAAAACTTAAAATATTAAATCTATAATTTAATTCAATGTGCAGATTTAGAAATTGATATTTCCAAGGTAAGCTTATAAGAACCTTGCATTTCCTCCAGCTGCTGTTACAGCTGCTGTCAAAGAGGCACACATTGCAGTTCCTGCATTGCCCAGGAAAAACTGAACCTCTTCTTTGGAATCTTTCCAATAGGAAATAGGCCTCGGATCATTAACCATGAAAGTTGCACTTTTGGCCAAAGGATCATTCTCTGCAAGAAGGACAAAGGGTTTTGAGAACTTATAGCTTCTTATCAGGCATCATCACTGTCAATAAGAAGTTTGTCTACAATAGTAGTTCCCTGTTCAAGATAAGAAATAAATATTCAATACAAAAAAAATGATGAAAATCATATGGCGTTTATAAGATGACAAGTAGAATATATGGGAAAGGCAAGAAATTAAATCTTCAGTAAAAGTTTATTTTCATAGAATGGTCTACAAAAGTTAATATAACATTGTTGGAAATGTTCCAAGCATTTTGATGTGAAAGTATGATTGTTATAGCTGATGAGATTCAACTTGAGATTCAACTATTTAAGAGCAAAACAATCCAAGTTCAGTGAAATCGTCTGGCAAACACAATAAAAGAGTTCTATGCAGACCTGAAATATATAGATCTTTCAGCCTCATGCAACGGTAGGTTTGGCTTCCAAAGGACTACTCTACATATTAATATCAATCTCCTTAGAATTACGTTTCGATTTACATTAAAATGGAATTATATCAAAAAAATTTTCCGAGCTCATCAATTGCCATGATCTCTAGTAAAGGCTAAAATTTGATCAAACTTAAATTTGCACATTTTCGAAAACTATCAAGCAAGTAACACCAATCAAGACCTTAAATTTACTACTCACCACTGAAATAGAACGAAAATGAACGGAATCTCACCTCCGATAGCGCTGCAAGGAGGAGGATCCGGTGGACAGCGACTTTGATCAGGGCTTAACAGTCTCCTGATAGGCTGTAGCACGATCTCTGGCACCGTCGGAGGCTTCTCTGTCGCCGTCGCAACCGAGGCCGAAATCCTAAGAGATCGCATCGGCGAGGCTTTAACATGGCCATATGGCCTACGGCTGTCTACTGTTCTAAAAGCGGAGAAGCCATTCGAGTCGATCACGTAGCCTATCCTGATTGAAGAGGTAAGGAGTGCCCGTCTCTGCGACGGAGAGAGCGCGGCGAAGGTGAGGCCAGGGGTAGGAGGAAATGCCTTCGCCATTGTCGTATGGGCCATCTCGATTTCCCTGCTTTCTCCCTAGGATTCGCTCGAGGCTAGTGAGATCGAATAGCAATATAACACCCACCAAACCTTTCCTCTTCTCGTTCTGGGTCGCCACCAACCAAAAACATCCGTTCTTCAGCCACCAACCAAAAACATCCGTTCTTCAGCCACCTAACCACACCTCCGTTCTTCCGCCACCTACCAAATGCCTCCCATGTCCGAATTGTCAATTGCCTTTAAAAAACAAACATATGTTTTAGAAAATTCACTTTACACCGCGGAAATTCAAAATATATACGGGTGATTAGGGTTAGTTTTTTTGAGCAATGATGTAAATTCAATAAAGTTGAAATAAGATTTAGACCAAATAAAAAATTTTAAAAACGATAAAAATCTATTCCATCTATATGCCAAATATGTTTGAGTTGTGTCTTATCTTCATTCCAGTCTATATTTAAATAATGTTGAATCATATTTAAATTTTATTTGAATATTCATTCAATTATATTAAAATTTTAATTAATATATTTAATATTAAAGTGTATCTAAAGATGTGCTGATGCATCTTAGAAAATTCGCGGCGGGAGGTAAGCGATTTATCTTACCGAGTGTTGAACGAGAATTCAGCCCATGAGCCTTGAGATGAAAAGAAAATAATCGATTGTGGCTAAAAGTTTTACGTATAAAACCAAGTAAAGGGAAGCAACGAAGTCATTTAGTTGTAAAATGCCTTATTGATTGATGATTCACAAAAATCTCTTATTCGCATCTGAGAAAATGGTGATTATGTCTTGGGATTACGGTGTGGTGTGTGTCCCAGTTGGTGGTGATTGTGATGATGGTTAGCGGTGGTCGACGACGGTTGGTGAGGGGGCGATGAGGGTGGTGATGATCGACGAAGGAGATCGCGGTAGTTGACGACGGTAAGTGATCAGTTGTGGTGAGCGGTGCCGTGTCCTTGTTTTGGTGCAAATAATGTAGACATTTTGATCAGACGGTCCAGAGGACTTCTTTTGATCAGACGGTGTTTAACGGACATTTAATGGCCTTAACGATGTCAGAATTGAGCGATCTTGGATTCGTTAGATTTGTCTTGTCGAGACACTCAATTCTGTTATAGGCTTGCTAGTGTGGGCATCTATTTGACCTTAGAATTTAATACATCATCTTTCGAGTGGTTTAATGGCTGATATGAACTTATTTGACCTGATGGGACTATTTTATATTATTAGGTTTCAATACCGTCGAGTCTGGTCAGTTTGACTATAAATTTGTTTAAATTGAAGTTCTGGGTAACTATTTATCAAGATTTGAACGTTTCTTGCTCAAAAGATTGCGCCAAGATTCGTGTTATGCCTTGAGATTCGTGTTGGATAATGAAAATTTGTTATTGTTGTTCATTTGCCCCCCCTTTATTTAGGTGAGTCCAATTTCGTTGTCCAAAGCTATTGATATATAAAGCTTCCTTTTCTATTTTATTTTTATTATTATTTTTTTAATATGAAAAATCATTTTTCTTTTTTTTTTCTTTCTTTTTCTTTTACCTTTTTTTATTGTATGGAGAGTCTCTTTTCTTTTTCTTTTTTTTTTTAATATAAAAGTTTTTTTAATAAGCATTTAATGCTTGCATTTCTTTTTAGATTTATATATTAATGCACATTTATGGCTAATATTTATTTTGAGCCTATAAATAGGCCTGAATGAGGGGGTAGAGTCGTCGCGGCTCATTGTGGTGGAGTATCGCCTCGGTGCGTTGCGGCAGAGCGTCGTCGCGGCGCGATGCGGCACAGTGTTGCTGCAGCGCGTTGCGGTGAAGCATCGCATTGCGGCGGTCAGCCCGCGATGGGGTGGTCTTGCGGAGTGTCGCATTGCGTGGCTGCGGGGCGCGTGTTGTCGGGGGCATTCTTTGGGCGGCTTTGCGACGGAACGTCTCGGCGGGGCGTCATGACTACGTGTTACAATGGGGCGTCGTGGTGACACGTTGCCTCGGGGCGTCGTAGCGGCGCGTTGTGGCGATGCAATGTGGCGATGTGTTGTGGTGAAGCGTCGCAGTGATGCATTGCGGCAACCCGTTGCAACGGTGCGTTGTGGTGACATGTTGAGACGGATTGTCGTGGCGGCGCGTTAGGGGGATGCGTTGCAGCGGGGCGTTGGGGCGACGCTTTCTTTGCGGGGCACCATAGCAGCGTGTTGCGGCGATGCAATGCGGTGATGTATTGCGGTGAAGCGTCGCAAAGATGCATTGCGACGGCCGCGTTGCGGCGAGTTACGAGATTGTGTACTTGATGTCGTGTATTCCGGAGGAGATTTCTGTGCTACTCTTGCACGTTCTGAATGTGATGAAGAAATACTGTAGTTTTCTCGATGTGTCATGACAGGGGGATTTTCATGCTTATGTGGTGGCGATATTGAAGGACCCTTGATGATCATCAGAAGTATTGAAATTTTAAGAAGGCGATGTCGACTCTAATTGAAGATGAATCGATTTGTTGTAGCCTTTTGTACAAGTATATGTTGTATTTGTATCCTTTTTTAATCATCTTATCGACAACTTTAGATGATAGCTTGTAAATGTATTTCATTTATTTTGGCACCACGATTTTTGTGGCTTCTTAATCTGCAAAATTTTTCCGAGACTTGTAGCATTCTGAGGAATTTTATATACACTTGTGCCTTTTTCAGGCTTATAACCTTCTGAGGTCTTTGATCTACATTTGTCTTCTAAGGCTTGTAACCTTAAATTATTTGGTAAATTTCTTCTCCGGCCACTTGCTCTTAATGTCTCTTTCTAGTGAGGACATTGTCCACTACTAGCTTCTCATCGAGACTAGCCACTTGGGCTCGTTTTCCCGGGGCATGGTAGCTTCTAATTGAGTCTTGCCTCTTGGGCTTGACTTCCAGGAGTATCGTATCTTCCCATCGTGTCTTGCCTCTTGGGCTCGACTTCTAGTGGTATGGTAGCTTCTAATTGAGTCTTACCTCTTGGGCTTCACTTTCAGGAGTTCGGTATCTTCCCGTCGAATCTTACCTCTCGAGCTCGACTTCCAGGGGCATGGTACCTCTTTTCATCAAGAGGATCAGATAAGTTGAGTTAGACTCATTCGATAACACCAACGATTCTTTTATGGTTTCTCTCACATTATTTTTGTAAGTAGCGACCCAGTGACATTGGCAAATCAAACGTTCAATTTTTTCCTTTAATTGAAAATATCATTTTGTTGAATGTCCTTTTGCGCGGTGGAAATAACAATATTGAGACTGGTCTCCACCATTTGAATTTCTTAATCACTTCGGTCACTTGACAGTCTCTTCATCCTTATGGCCATTAAGATGTTAATATGTGACGTGTTAAGTGGCGTGTATTCTTTTTTTGATAGTTGCTCATAATTCCTCTGTGATCTAAAACTTTTTCTTTTGTGATTTGATTGTATCCCTAGAGTTATTTCTTGCGCTTGCCCTCCCGTGCGCTCAAATTGTTCCTTGTGAGCATGATGGTATCATCTGGAGATTTGCCTCGGCCACCGGTGTGCAGAGGTCAGCATAAGAACAAGCTGTCTCTAGAAATGATGATGAGTAGAAGGGTCTGGGCAGAGCACCCAGTAGAAGACCCTCTTAGTAACTCTGGATCTACTCCACAGATGCGACTAGGGCTTTAAATAGAAAACCTACGGAAGTAGTCCTTGGCGAATCTCCTTCACTTTGATGAACTCACAAGCCGAGATTGGATGAGATGCGTGATTCGTCGATTTGTTATGACCCTTCTACAAATAAAGTGACGGCTCGTTAAAGGTGTTTACGGTACTTTTCATGGAAGTAGAACCAAGTTTGAGCTTGTCATAAGAGTGACAAGAAACACGTACGAAGTGCGTCAGAGGCACGGTGAATGTGCATGATAGTTCAATAATGATCAATATGTTCATAGGGGCCAGTTATCCCTTCATATGCATCAATGTTCAGCAGTTGAAGCTAGTTGGGATGTGGTGTTGAAGGACCACATTCTCTAAGGGAGAAAATTCATTAATGTTATGGTGGATATGACGATCCTTTTTCTCACAGGAGACTCTTCCCCGGAAACGAGGCAACGTAGTTCTTTAAGAATGACATCATTTGGAATGATAACAAGATGTGGCGGTCTTGTAGGGTGTTTATGACATGGATAGTGGAACTTGCGGCGTCTAGGAGTTGACATCATGGCAATGCGAAGTGTTCCTTCTTGGGGAGGGGGGCGGTACGAGTTCTTCCGACCATGTCTCTTGTATGTCGCAGATTTAATGGTAAACGATTTTTGTTAATCGGTGGTTGTTGGGTCCCACATAAGAGTTGTATGATCTGCAGTTGAGACTCTTCCATTCTTCGCATGCGTTCATCCATAGAAGGATCTGGGGCCCCCTCGTTGGTAGGATAGCGTGTTCTAGGACGGGAAGATGAAGAAGCATCTTTGCCCTTGACTTTGTGACTGCTCCCCAAAATGATAGGTATTAGAGTAAGGTGCTCCGTTGTCCCAAATATTTTATTTGTTTGTCATGTAGGAAATTGAGGAAGTACTTCAGTGGTGAGATTGAGAGCTTCCCACAGATGACTCCATGCGTCCTAGAAAATTTGCGGCGGTAGAGTTACGGATTTATCGTCTCGAAGACGTGGCGAGAATTCAACACGGACAAAATTGAAAAAAAACAAACGGTGACGACTCAAAGTTTTTGTAAAACCCGTAAAAGGAAAAACCATGCGGTCTGACCCACTTGCAAAAATCCACTATTGATTGTAGATTGTAGAAATCCCTTATTCTATAAACGGGAAAGGGTGATTATATTCTTCAGATTACAGTGTCGATTGACAGTGTCCAGTTGGTGGTGGTGAGCGTGCGTGGTGGCGGTGTTGAAAACGAGGTGGAGGTTAACGAGGTCGGTGATGATCGACGACGAATCGGCCGTCGTGTGATGACGGTAAGGCGATGGTCGACGGTGGTTGGCAGTGATCAACGAAGTTCGGTGGTGGTGCTAAGCTGCAGCTTTCCCTCAAGGCCTCAGACTCTCTTTAGACTTCAGCCCCCCGCCCCTCATGTGAGGTTTGAGGGTTTATTAATAGTATTTTGGGTGTAATTAATGCATTCATTTTGATCGGACGATCTAGAGGGCTTCCCTTGATCGAGGCTGAGCGGCCAATGCATTTAATGGTCTTAACGATGTCGAAATTGAGTGATCTTAGGTTCTTTGGATTCATCTTGTCAAGACGCTCGATTGGAGTATAGGCTTGCTAGTGTCAGCATCTATTTGACCTTCTAAATTTGTCTATAAATCTTTTAAGAGTAGTTTAATGACTTGATCTGGGCTTGATTTGACTTGGATTTGACTAGTTTTTATATCATTATGTTTTGTCTCATGTGACAGTCAGTTTGGTATAAGTTTCTTTGAAATCGAGTTAGGATGACTTATTATCAAGATTTGAACGTTTCTTGCTCAAAAGATTGTACCGAGATTGATAATAGATTGCCTCAACATTTTTGCCACATAATGAAAATTTGTTGTGGTTGTATCATGTGCCAATGCAGAACCCGAGGTGTTCCAAATGCCCATAATGATACGTAAAGAAGAACCAGCGAAAGAAAATCAAGTAGTGTTACTTATCAGTCAGTTTAGCCATCCGAACTAAAGCCGAAGGGCCAAGCTTGGATCAGGAGAACAAGCTGAATAATTTGAATCGAACCCGAGTATATAAAGAAAGATAAATAAGCATATGAACTAATCACATTGCCGAGTGAATGCATCCACTTATCTATTGGTAGAGACAACTCGGGGAAAGAATACGATTTTCATCATTACAAGCCATCCACGAATCTGAATCAACAAAAGTAAAGCAAGAAATAAAAAAGAATCCAGTTAACCATGACAAAGAAACTGACGAAGACATCAACCTACCGATCTATAGATCCGACCTAAGGAAAGAATCATGTTCTTCACCATTACCAGCTGACCTCGACCCGTAACTATGCGTACAATTTATCCTTTAATTTATATTTCAAAGGGTAGTATGCAAAAATAAATATATAATTTTAGAAAATATTTTGCACACCAGAGGTACTACACAAGTTTACATATCATATCTAATAATATAGGGCTCTATTGGAGTCCTGGTTATCGATCTCACAGGGAAGATTAATTTTAGAAATTAATAGATTTTCAAATTAAAAGTAATTATAATTTTTATTTCTTTTCAAAAATCAGATTTTAAGTTTTTTGAAATTTCTACTAGATGTAAGTAAAGTAGCAATAAAGTAAATGTTGATGCAAGTATAAATAAAATAACTTTCTCCTTTTCAACCAATCCAAGATTTTTTTAGAAAAATTATCATTCGCAGATAACTTAAAATTATGGTATTGTGCCAAATAGAAGCCTTCCTATTCTTTACCTTCGCTCGATAGTATAAAGAACATTGGCTAATCTATAGATTGGTTCAGGATGTATTATTAGTAGAATGGGCTAATCTAGACTCACACTTCTAAATGTCCAAGGGTGCTATGGTCGGCCTACTAGTAACCCGTTCCCTTTCTATAAACCAAATTAATAAAATTTAGTCTGTCACTCTAAAAACTAATTAATTCTACGCCCAATAAATAATTTTTTTCTATTTATTTGCACTTCTCCTTGAATAACCCGCACATGGCCTTCGATTACCTAAGGATTCGTGTGATATCTACTAGTTAAGAACTCATCTCCGAATAGGTCTCATAATTCTTCAACAGATTTTAACAACTCAAATGACCAGTATAAAAAGTAAATTATGATCAGAAATGAATATCATCACAATAATTTTTAAAATTAATTTTAAGTTCTCCAACGAAATCAAATTATGTTTATTATCTTTTCATGGTTGAAAGGAGAAAGAAAAGTAACTACTCAGACCACATTGAATTCACACAATAAAACATATTTATAAAACTTTAAACCAAGTTACAAATACTTATCTGAAATGTTCCTTCAAGTGATCCTTTGACTCCTACTGACTCCAATGCAAAGTACAAGACTTCAACAACACCAACTCTTACAAACTCTCAGTTACTACTCAAGGAATTGAGTAGTAACACTCAAAGTAACTAAAATAAACTAAAATAAACTCACTAAATATTTAAGAAAAGTATTTGGTGACATTCTAGAACTTTTTTCGGGCGCGAGAGAGCTCTCTTTTCTGTAGAAATGTCTCCTATTTATAGAGCTTCAAAAAGGGCCAGGGGTTGCTTAAGGCACCTCTTCAAAATTTGTCCAAATTCAATGAATCTTTTAGAAAGTAACTGTGGCGCCTAGGCGCCGGGATCTGGCGCCAGGCGCTGGACTCCGTGACCAGATCTTCGCACCCCTTCACTTTGGATCGCACCTCTTCGCGATTAAAACCATTTTCATGTGTCCAGATGCATTGTATCACATGTCTTATGTATCAGGGGTAACTTCCAATCTTCTAGAAGGTCTGATAACCGCTTAACACCATCAAAATAATTGCCCAAAGTTGTCAAAAATCTTAAGTGCTTCAGTATCGAACAGGCGCGTAGGCGCCGGACCTATAATTTTGGCAACTTTGCTTTTTAGCTCTATTTTTGCTCCTTTTTGGTGATTTTTCCTTCTTGAACTCTTGTTTTTTTCACCTATATCCAAAAACATAAAAATACCTTTCATTAATGCATAATTTTCTTAAAAATTGAATCATAAATAAGGTATAAAAATAGGTACTTTTAAGTGGATCAAATTCCCCCAGACTTAAATGTTACTTGTCCTCAAATAACCCTTTCTATTACATAAAATGTATAACATCTGGAATGAAGTTTAAATATTTAAGATTCCTTGTAATTTTTGGTTTTATAAATGCTATAGTAAATCATTAACCAAATTTCACTAATCAAGGTTAATTTTAAGATTTTAAAGAATACTTAACTATCAAATCATAAGACTTCAAAAATTTTCATTTATTTCAATAATAGTTGTAATTTATCATATTAAGGTCACATTGATAATTTACAAGAAAAAGACTTTCATGAAAACGTTTCTAGTAAGGATGCTTGTACATAAAAATTAAGTTAAAAATGTAATTAGTTTTTTTCCTATAAGATAATATAAGTGAAGCCAATTTTTTATTAGGCATCTCCTCAAGCTTCTCCTCACATTTCTTTTTTGCTCTTTTCTTCTTTTTTTCTTTTTCTTTTTTTTCTTTTTAAGGATATTTTTCAATCCTTTTTTCTCCATAATTTGTGAGGATTACTATATCTGGATAGCCTATTAATGATTTTGAACCTCAATATCCTTAACTTATATTTAAAAACTTATATATTTTCACTTAATAAATATGACATTCTTAATAAGTATTTTCAAAAATTATTTCAATTGTTTCTTTTTCAAGTAATAATCTTGATTCCTTAGTATTTCAAAAATACAATTCTTTTTACTATAAATAGAAAAAAATTTAATCTTATTATTCTTTATGTTAAATAATTCTATTCTTAAAATCAATCAAAATTATTAAAATTTTAGTTAAGTTTACTAAATTATTTATAAATTCCAAAAATTTAAGTAATCTTAAATAAATTTTTCATTCCTTATGTTATGTTAATATTTTTAAAGAAAATATTAGTAATTAAGGACAAATAATATTTAAATTTCAAAGTATTTTCCCTTCCCCCAAACTTTAGTTTTGGTATAAATATGAATCATGAAAATTTCTAAAGCATGAGAGAAAGAATAGCATATTTCCACCAAGAATTTTTCTAAGTATATGAAAGATAATCTAGAAAGGAAAATTTTATTTCTACACATGCTTTTTATGAATATAAAAGAAATGTTTAAGCATATATAGAAAAATTTTAGTAAGCAGGATCAATTTCTACAAATTTTTTTTTTAAATTCTTTTTTCTTTTATAATTTTAAACAAAAATAACTAAACTAAAAATGTATACTGATTACTGTACTAAAACAGAAACAAAACATCTCATTACAAAAATAAACTCTAACAATCCAAGAATCATTAGTACAACAATAAGTGTCTCAGAATCAATACACTCTAAACATCAAAAGTACACTAACATCAACAGTGCATCAAACATAAAAACAAATCATCACATACATCCAAAACTAACACACTAACAAAACATAACATAAATAACACAACTACTCAATCTTAGAAATCTACTCATCACTAGCTATCTCCTCATCCTCATCATCATCAAAAGAAAAATCTACATTCTTATTATGACGATCATCATATGGTGAGAATCGAGGGCAGGTTGGGAACTGAACTGAATTATCACCCTTAAGGAATCTAACAAGAGTCTCAGAATACTCTGCATCAAAATCACTCTTCCTCCTGGGTGTACTCAAAAAGATGATCCACTTACTTATCTATTGTATCCACTCTACAATGGGTTAAAAGTAACTTATTCTGCTGCTCTATAAATTTATCATGCATATTTTCTAAAAAACTAGATGGTGGCTCAGCAGCAGAAGTAGAGGGTCCAGAAGTAGAAGGTCTACCTGAAGTAGGTAATGAGCTAGAGGGTGTGGTAGAACTCTTACCTCGAAGTTGATCATAAATACTAACACTGTCCCGTCCAATGGGCTTGTTAGACTTGAGCTTCTCCTCTGAAAGCTTAGCAACAACTCCAACACTTTTGCACAGAGAATAAATCAGAGATGGGAATCCCAATCCCACAGAAGTGCTGGAACGAGTAGTGGCCTCCACAAAATCATAAATACTACTCACGACATCAATTGGCTTCCTCTCCTATATGCAGTAGTTGAGGATAGCTCTGTCCTTTTGTGATCTCACTCAAATGGTTGGATGGAAGAAGGCGAGCAGAAATAAAGTAATGTCAGGCCTTAGAAACACCATTTAACTTAGAAGATGAAAAATTTACCCGTTTCTCGTTCCGGATCTTCCAAGCTCAAGAAATTATAGAAAAGTACTATAATAAGGTTTAACTCTTAATAAACAACACAAACATCACTATTTCAAAGCAAATTCACAATCAAACAACACACTTTGAACAATGAAAGCAAACACACAAATTAAATATTCGACTTACTAAAACATGAATTGATCACACCTAGAACACACCAACGATCTATTCTTCTCCAAAATTTGAATTTTCATCCCTCTCGCAATGAAGATTGCTAGGCCCACATGGGTAGAAAACTAACTCCCTTGGAAATTCCAAAGCCTTCTTCTCGTCAATCCATTTGTTCTTCGCATACATCGTCACTAGAGAATCTTAAAAGGCCGCCATATGATCGAATTGAAGCTTCGTCTGCCATTCCAAGTGCTCGATTTGGTGAAACATCTCATGTAGATGATTTCCAACACTTAGCAATTCCACCTCAATCTTATCTAGACGACTGAATAATTTCTCCAAACTTACTGCAATATAACCATTGAAATAAGGTTGAGGATCTTTAGAAGACTTATCTCTTAACTGATTACCATGATCTCCTCTCTCCATTGCTTTTAAACTTCTATTTCTCTTCCAAAATGAGTTGTTCTCAACAAAATTAGGGTTGCTTAGGGATTGGGGACGAAGATAGGGTAGTTTATAGGAAGAATTCAAGTAAAAAACTGAAGATTTTCAGTTTTTGCATGAACCTGTAACTGGGGCGCGTAGGCGCCAAAATCTGGCGCCTAGGCACTAAACCATCGATACACATGTTATGCTGGCGCTTAGGCGCCAAGTTTGGGGCCTAGGCGCCAGAACCAAGTTCGATTCTGTTTCGCTTATCGTCAAATTTATAAAGTTTCGGTCTTAAAATAGGTATATTAAAATGGTGTGATCAACACACACATATCGATTGAGATAAATTCAATTCACAAACAATCACAATGATAATATATGGGTTGCCACCCATAAAGCGCTTGGTTTAACATCGTCAGCCCGACCTAATCATTTATTTTAATCGGGTAGACTCAGCTCGTAAGCCTATTGTAAATCAGTTTCATTTCTCTCATATAAGGCTTCAGTCTTAATCCGTTAACTTTAAATATTTTCCCCTCTTGGGATCTTTAATATCCACATCTCCATAAGGGTATACTTTCTCAATTATAAATGGCCCCATCCATTTAGATCTTAATTTTCCAAGAAAAAGTCTTAAAACTAGTATTAAATAATAATACTTTTTGTCCAGGCTCAAATTTTTTTCTTGAAATCTTTTTATCATGCAATTTCTTCATTTTTTCCTTATAAATCTTTGCATTTTCATAGGACTCATTTCTTATCTCTTCCATTTCATTCAGTTGTAACAGTCGTTTCTCTCCTACAACATTCAAATCATAATTGAAATCCTTTATCGCCAAGTAAGCTTTATGTTCCAGTTCAATAAGTAAGTGACAATGTTTACCATAAACTAACTGATAAGGTGACATTCCGATAGGTTTCTTATAAGCTGTTCTATAAGCCCATAATGTAGAATCAAGTTTATCAACCCAGTCAGTTCTTTTAGGATTAACAGTCTTCTCTAATATTCTTTTAATTTCTCTGTTTGATACTTCAACCATTCCACTTGTTTGTGGGTGGTAAGTAGTTGCAATTCTATGTTTAATTCTGAATTTTTCCATTAATGATTGAATTCTTACATTTCTGAAATGACTTCCCCCATCTGTGATAATTACCCTCAACATTCCAAATCTTGTAAAAATCATTTTCTTTAAAAATTTCGAAATACTTTTGAAATCACATTTAGGTAAAGCTACAGCTTCAATCCACTTTGAAACATAATCAAATGCTAATAAAATATAAATTTTTCCAGATGATGGTATAAAAGGTCTCATAAAGTCTAAACCCCATACATCAAAAATCTCAATTTCTAATATATAGCTTAGAGGCATTTCATATTTTCTAGATATATTCCCCATTCTTTGACATCGATCACAAGTTTTCACATAATGTCCAACAGCTTTAAATAATGTAGGCCAATAAATTCTATAATTTAAAATTTTAAACACAGTTTTATCAACTTCAAGGTGTTCTCCAAATTCAGAATCAAGACATTTTTGAATAATTGCAAAAGTTTCTTCATAAGGTACACATCTTTGAATCACAGAATCTCTGTCTAGTTTAAATAAATGAGGATCTTACCAAATATATGATTTAGAATCATTCTTGAATTTCTTAATATATTTGCTATTTAATCCATACGGTAAAATATTGCTAACCAAATAGTTAACTATATTTGCATACCAAGGTATTTTTAATCCTTGAATAACATATAATTGTTCATCATGGAATTTCTCATTTATGTTTTCTTTAGTAATCTTCTCACTAACATTTTTAATTCTTGATAAAAGATCAGCAATTTGGTTGTCAGCTCCTTTTTTGTCCACTATTTGAAAATCAAATTCTTGTAAAAGTAGAACCCATCTTATCAATCTAGGTTTAGCATCTTTTTTAGACATTAAATACTTAATAGCTGAATGATCAGTATGTACGATACATTTGGTCCTAAGAAGATAAGGTCTAAATTTATCAAAGGCATACTATTGCTAAGAGCTCTTTCTCAGTAGTAGTGTAATTTATTTGAGTTCCATTAAGAGTTTTGCTAGCATAATATATAACTTTGAAAATTTTCTCATATTTTTGTCCCAATACAGCTCCAATTGCATAATCACTTGCATAACACATTAATTCAAAAGGTTTACTCCAATTAGGTGTAACAATGACAGGTGCAGTGATTAATTTCTCTTTTAGAATATTGAAAGAATTCAGATAATCTTCATTAAATTCAAACTTAGCTTCTTTTTCTAATAAATGACAAAGAGGTTTAGCAATCTTAGAAAAATCCTTTATATATCTTCTATAAAATCCAGCATGACCTAGAAAACTTCTCACATTAGTAACAGTAGTAGGTGGTTGAAGTTTAGCAATAATTTTCACTTTTGCCTGATCAACTTCCATCCCTTTTTGTGAAATTTTATGTCAAAGTACAATTCCTTCTGTGACCATAAACTGACATTTTTCGTAGTTTAGAACCAAATTTGTTTCTTCACATTTTTTCTGAACTTTTGTTATATTTTCTAAGCAAGACTCAAAAGAAGTTCCAAATACTAAAAAATTATCCATAAATACTTCAATTCCTTTTTCAATTAGATCACAGAATATTGACATCATACATCTCTGAAAAGTTGCAGGTGCATTACATAAACTGAAAGGCATTATTCTAAAGGCAAATAAATGTTGTTTTCTCTTGGTCCTCAGGAGCAACGAGTATTGATGATAACCAGAATATCCATCTAATAAATAGAAATATGAGTGTCCAGCTAATTTAACCAGCATCTGATCCAAGAATGGTAAAGGAAAATGATCCTTTCTAGTGGAATTGTTTAATTTTCGATAATCTATGCAAATTCGCCATCCAGTAACTTGTCTTGTAGGGATTAATTCATTTTTATCATTAACAATGACAGTTACTCCTCCTTTCTCGGAACACAATGAATAGGAATTACCCATTGACTATCCGAAATAGGATAAATAATTCCAGCATCTAACCATTTGAAAATCTCTTTTTTAACAACCTCTTTCATAATTGGATTCAATCTTCTTTGAGGTTCAATAGTAGGTTTACATTTTCTTCCATTAAAATCTTATGCATACAAATTGAAGGGCTTATTCCTCTTATATCTACAGTAGTCCAACCAAATGATTTCTTATAGTTCTTCAGAACTCCTATAAATTTTTCTTCTTGATCTTTGCTTAGTTCTAAAGATATAATCACAGGTAAAGTTAATGAATTTCCAAGAAATGCATACTTTAAATGTGTAGGTAACATTTTTAATTCCAGTTCAGGGGTTTTTTCAACTGAGGGTAAAAGTATATCATTTTTATTCGTGTCTATAATTTCCCAATAATCATGAATGTAATGAGTCTCTTCAAATAAATTTTCTTCATTCACTTCTTCAATTTCTTCAGTTAATGACTCATTATATAACACAGATTCATCATTTTTTTCTTCAGAAATGACTTTACATTTTTCTTTATAATGCTTTTCAATTATCTAATCAATAATATCCATTCGATAGCATTTTTCTTTGTAGGATACCTCATTGATTTCAGAACATTAAATGTTATCTCTTGATCATTAACTCTCATTATTAATTTTCCTTTTTGCATGTCAATCATAGCACGTCCGCTAGTTAGAAAAGGTCTCCTTAAAATAATAGGTAATTCTTTATCTTCTTCCATATCCAGTACAATGAAATCCACATGGAAGATAAATTTATCCACTTTAACAAGGACATCCTCTATAAAACCTTTAGGATAAGTAATAGATCGATCAGCTAACTAAAGGGTTATAGTGGTGGGAGAAATCTCTCCTAAATCTAACATTCAAAAGATAGAAAATGGCATGAGATTAATACTTGCTCCTAAAACACGTAAGGCTTTTCCACAATATTTTTCTCCAATAACACATGGTATAGTGAAACTTCGAGGATCTTTAAGCTTCTGAGGTTGTTTCTTTTGAATTATTGTACTATATTCTTCACTTAATGCAACATTTTCATAAGCTTCAAATTTCCATTTCTTGCTTAAAATATCCTTCATAAATTTTGCATGACTAGGCATTTGTTCCAAAGCTTCAGCAAAAGGAATGTTGATGGCAAGTTTCTTAAAAATCTCAAAGAACTTAGAAAATTGATGGTCAAGCTTCTGCTGTTTTAGTCTTTGAGGAAAAGGTGGTGGTAGTCTTTTAACTTCCACTTCAATAGGAATTACAGTCTGATCTTTACTTAGAGAAAGAGTTTCTTTAGGTTTTTCAATCTCTTCAACCTCTTTCTCTTTTTCAATTTCATTCTGAATTTTCTCTTTTAATTCCTTTCCACTTCTAAGTTGGACAGCTTTTGCTTGGGTCTTTTCCAATTTCTTTTGGATTAATTTCGACGTTGCTAGGAAGTGTTCCTTGAGGTTTGTAATTAATTAAACTAGCAATTTGTCCCATATGGTTCTCAATATTTCAAATAATACTGTTTTGTCTTTGTAACTAATTACCTAGTTGCAAGATCAATTCTTTTAAAGATAACCTTTTCTATTGATTGTTAAAACTAGGAGGATAAGTAGGTCTAAAGTTTGAACTTCCTTGATTGTTACAATTTCCAGTTGAAACTACTTGATTATTACCCCATTGTTGATGTCCATTATTCTAATTAAAATTAGGGTGACTTTTCCAACCTGGATTATAATAATTCGAATAAGGGTTATTAGTTTTACTAGCAATAGCTTACAATGTCTCCATTATTTGAGAATCATCAATATTTGCAGAATTGTCATTACTTATATGCGATATGTTAATAGCAAAATTATCCAATTTCTTAGATATCGTAGCCACTTGTGAAGCTAAAATAGAAAAGGCTTCATTATCTTGAATATCTGCCACTCTTTTAGGATTAACCCTTTCAGAAGGCCATTGAAAACTATCTTTAGCCATTTCTTCAATTAAGGTATAAGCTTCATCAAATGTCTTAGCCATTAAAGAACCTCCAGCAACAGCATCTATAATAGATCTAAGTGATCCAATAAGTCCGTTATAAAATGTTGGAATAATTAACCAATCTGGTAAAGCATGATGAGGAATTTTTTTAATAGTTCTTTAAATCTTTCCCATGTTTCATAAATTGTCTCTCCATCAAATTGAATAAATGAAGTAATATTATTTCTTAATTTAGCAGTTTGAGAAGGAGGAAAATATTTAGCAAGGAATTTTTGTGCCATATCTGCCCAAGTTTTAATAGAACCAGTTGCTAATGAGTTCAACCACATCTTTATTTTATCTTTTAAGGAAAAAGGAAAGAGACTAAGCCTAACAGCTTCATCAGAAACATTATTATATTTAAAGGTAGCACAAAGTTCTAAGAAACTAGCAAGATGTAAGTTTGGATCCACATTTGGTGCTCCTCCAAATTGATTATTTTGAACCATTTGAATAATAGAAGGTTTAAGCTCAAAAGAATTAGCATCTACAGCAGACAATTGATTACTAATATGAAGTTCATCAGCTGTAGGGTTTGCATAATCCCTTAATGGTTTATAAACATTTTATTCATTAATTTCTATTGGATTTTCATTATTGTTATGTAGGTTAGCCATTTCTTGATATTTTTGAATTTTTTTCCTTTTCTAATTCTTTTAACAGTTCTTTCTAATTCTGAATCAAAAGATAATAATCCTTCAGATCCAGAATTACGCATAAAAATTAAATAAAAGGACTTGAAAATAAAATAAAATATAATAAAATCTTTTTGGTATTTGTTTTTTTTAAATATTTTTATATTTTTTAAAGAAATAAAATGTGTATATAAAATATTTTTAATTTGAAAAATCTAAAAATTGTCTTTCACTTCCCCGGCAACAGCGCCAAAAACTGTGATGACCTCGACACATAACTATGCCTACAATTTATCCTTTAATTTATATTACTAAGGGTAGTATGCAAAAATAAATATATAATTTTAGAAAATATTTTGCACACTGTAGGTACTACGCAAGTATACGTATCGTATCCGAGTAATACGAGGCTCTATTGGAGTCCTGGTTATCAATCCCACAAGGAAGATTGATTTTAGAAATTAATAGATTTTCAAATTAAAAGTAATTATAAATTTTATTTCTTTACAAAAAATAGATTTTAAGTTTTATGAAATTTCTACTAAATGTAAGTAAAGTAGCAATAAAGTAAAGGTTGATGCAAGTATAATTAAAACAACTTTCTCATTTTCAACTAATCCAAGATTTTTTTAGAAAAACTATCATTCGTGGAGAACTTGAAATTATGGTATTGCACCAAATAGAAGCATTCCTATTCTTTACTTTTGCTCGATAGTATAAAGAACATTGGCTAATCTATAGATTGGTTCAGGATGTATTATTAGTAGAATAGATTAATCTAAACTCACACTTTTAGATGTCCAAGGGTGGCTATGGTCGGCCCAACTAGTGACCCGTTCCCTTTCTATAAACTAAATTAATAGAATTTAGTTTGTAACTCTAAAAACTAATTAATTCTACGCCCAATAAATAATATTTTCCTATTTATTTACAATTCACCTTGTATAACCCGCACATGGCCTTTGATTACCCAAGGATTCATGTGATATCTACTAGTTAAGAACTCATCTGCGGATAGGTCTAAGAATTCTTCAATAGATTTTAACAATTCAAATGGCCAGTTTAAAAAGTAAATTAAGATCAGGTATAAATATCATCACAATAATTTTTAAAATTAAGTTTTAAGTTCTCCAACAAACTCAAATTATCTTTACTATCTTTTCATGGTTGAAAGGAGAAAGAAATGTAACTACTCAGAACACGTTGAATTCACACAACAAAACATATTTATAAAACTTTGAACCAAGTTACAAATACTTATCTGAAATGTTCCATCAAGTAATCCTTTGACTCCTACTGACTCCAATGCAAAGTACAAGACTTCAACAACACCGACACTTATAAACTCTCACTTACTACTCAAGGAATTGAGTAGTGACACTTAAAGTAACTAAAATAAACTAAAATAAACTCACTAAATATTTAAGAAAAGTATTTGGTGGCTCTTTAAAATGATTTACGGGGATGAGAGAGCTCTCTTTTCTGTAGAAATATCTCCTATTTATAGAGCTTCACTAATGACCAGGGGTTGCTTAAGGCACCTCTTCAAAATTCGTCCAAATTCAATGAATCTTCTAGAAAGTAATTGTGGCGCCTAGGCGCCGGGATCTGGCTCCTAGGCGCGGGACTCCGTAACCAGATCTTCACACCCATTCACTTTGGATCACACCTCTTCACGATTAAAACCGTTTTCCTGTGTCCAGATGCATTGCATCGCATGTCCTATGTATCAGGAGTAACTTCCAGTCTTCTAGAAGGTCTGATAACCGCTTAACACCGTCAAAATAACTGCCCAAAGTTTTCAAAAATCTTAACTGC
Organism: Papilionanthe hookeriana x Papilionanthe teres; assembly: GCA_022702705.1. Classification (NCBI taxonomy): domain Eukaryota; kingdom Viridiplantae; phylum Streptophyta; class Magnoliopsida; order Asparagales; family Orchidaceae; genus Papilionanthe; species Papilionanthe hookeriana x Papilionanthe teres. The sequence goes on from CM040428.1 coordinate 3,318,532, forward strand.
TTCAGTATCGAACTGGCGCCTAGACGCCAAACCTATAATTTTGGCAACTTTACTTTTTAGCTTTATTTTTGCTCCTTTTTGCTCCTTATTCCTTTTTGAACTCTTCTTTTCATCACTTATATCCAAAAACATAAAAATACCTTTCATTAAAGCATAATTTCCTTAAAAATTGAATCATAAATAAGACATAAAAATGGGTACGTTTTAAGTGGATTACCAGCCACTCCCTAAGGGTCCTTATTATTATTAACAAAAAATTGACAATGCAATAGACTCTTATAATAATCCTAAATGATACCTTCCTCAATGAATGATCTAGCTATCAGATAATAGTTATTCACCCAGTGCTCAGTAGCTTAGTCTTGTCTGCCGACAGGAGCTACTCATTTTGGGATTGAGGGTCAATAGCTAGACTATATCACCCTATCAGCAAAGTCTAGTTGATCGAGTCAGTCCTACCAACCCAAAGCTAACCAAGCCAGCCAACCAGTTGCACCGACTCAACCTAGCAGACCAAATCAGCCTTACTAAGCTGAAGTCAAACTAGTCCAGTCGAATGGCTAGTTCAACTCAACATAGCAGATCGAACCAGCCTTACCATGCTGAAGTCATACTAGTCCAGTCAACCAAGTTAGAGGTCAGCTAAACAATAGGCTCATATATGAATTATACCTAGAACACCTTGTACATCTCCTTTTAAAATACATGTAGAAATATAATATTACTATATTGCATTATCTTCGCTATAAATAGAGCTATCATTTTATAAGAAAATGCTAATATAGTAGAGGTTTTATTACTCATTATTTTTTACTTTTCTCTCTTTCTCCCTCTCTCATTTCTTACACTTATGTCGTAATTCACATATAAATAAGGATTCAATATAAATTATGTTCAAAATTTATTCAAATATTACTTCATCGTTATTAAAATCAAATTTGAATCACCTAAATATATTGGAAATTCATCAAACAATATCTAATATTTTTTTATGGTCATCAAAAATCATTTTTAGACCTTGACTGATTTTTTATCCAACCTTCATTTACATTTTTTTATCCTTATTTGCAAGTGCAAATAAATTTTGATCAATATTTAAATCAAGATTGAATACAATTTAAATAAATTTCTAATAAAAACATGGTTCAATCAAAATTTTGAACATAGTGAAAAAGCTTATGTGATTAGTAATGTCTTTCTAAGTTAAAAAATTTAGAGTTCAAGGACATTTTAAAATTTATATAATCAAATCTTAAACATCTCTAACCTTAAATAGCTAGTTGTGCACTAGAAAATGGCCTGCACAAATCTCAAGACAATCTGACAGTCCATATCAAAAGATGAATCATAAAATTGTATAACTGAAGAAGCCGCTTGGCAGAAAAACTAAAAACTGGATGGCTGAAAAACTGAAAGCTGGATGGCTGAAAAATTGAAAGCTGATTGGTAACCAGGCAACCCACCAATGGTCCACAAAGGCTGACATAGAGTATACACTCTTCAAAGAGCAAACAATGGTCTGATACCTCCAACAATCTCATTGGCATGAACTTAAGGCTTTCTCAATAACTCTTTTGAGAAATGTTCAAAGATAACTAGAAAATATCAATTCAAGCAAGCCGATAAACCATCCTAAGACTGGCTAACACTCTGAAAGCCTGCATACTTCCCAGAATAAAGGCCAACTGATTTCCATATTAAATAGAAAATAATCTAGCTTAGTAGGTCAACCCGATGACCTCCTCAATAGAATGTTTGGTTCATATAGAAATATGTCAGAAACTGTAATAAATATGAAAAGGCAGAAGAAAATACAACAATGCCTTTTAACCCCTATTAAATCAGTGGTAAACATGTATTTTTACATATTTATGACCCCTTATATTCTGTAAATAAGGGGTCTAATGCTGTAAAACGGTGGCTTTTGTTTCTTCTCTTTATGTCCATAACCTATAAGGAGATTTCCTTCCCTTTCTCTCTCATAACCCTTTAGTTACAATATATATAATGATTCATAGAGCTGGGGAATACCCCAATTTTCCCCTACAATTTAACTAGGATTGACTTGGATTGACTCATATTAAGTTTGGGTTAACTCAGTTTGACCTGGGTTGACTTGGGTAAGTTTGAGTTGATCCGAGTTAAGTTGGGTTAACTCAATTTGACTTGGGTTTGATTGGGTTGACCTGGGTTAAGTTGAGTTTGCCTTGGATAACTTGTGTTTAATTTGGCTTTATCCGAGTTAACTTGGGTTTGATTTGAGTTGACTTGGGTGAGCTGGATTAACCTAAGTTAACTTAGGTTAGGTTGCACCTACATTGGATCAACTTTGGGATTGTTTCATACCTTTTGGGTTAGTGATGGCGAGCAAATTGGTTTGCTTGGTGTCGACGCCATCAATTCTCATATCATGTCAATTTCTTGGAGTCGCCACTCTCTTTCTCTATCTATCACCCAAATTCTTATCCTTCCTAGACTTATTGTTAGAAGTCTTTAGAGAATTTGAAGAAGGATTAATCATGATAGAGATTCAGAGAAAAAGAGATCAAAATGATAATCTCATAGAAAAAGTCTTCAGATTGTGTAATTACTGAAGTTTTTCATATAAGAAAATCATATGAAGATCTTGGATAACCAGAGAGGTCTTGTAGGTGAAATACCGATCCTGAGTTCTTTAATCTCCTATAAGAGCAAGCTCCTATAGTTAATTACATCCTGAGTAATTAATACTGCCTAGGAAAACTCCCAATTAAGGTTAACATTTATCTTCGAAAAAGTGTAAGTGTTGTCGTGTTAAGTTCTATTTAGGTCGAACTTGAGGATTATGTTGGTTTGTGTCGTGTTAAGTTCGATTTAAGTCAAACTTATGTCGGTTTATGTCAAATCATGTCGATTTATGTTGAATGTAGAATTATGTCATTTAATGTTGGTGATTATTGTATTTGTTTTGAAATGTCGATTAATGTCATTTAATGTCGGTGATTGTTGAATTTGGTTTGAAATGTCGATTAATGTCATTTAACGTTGGTGATTGTTGAATTTGGTGTGAAATGTCAAATTTATGTCGGTTATGTCGATTTTGGTTTGAAATGTCGAATTTATGTCGGTTATGTTGATTTTGGTTTAAAATGTCGAATTTATGTCGGTTATGTTGATTTTGGTTTGAAATGTCGAATTTATGTCGGTTATGTCGATTTTCGTTTGAAATGTTAAATTTATGTTGATTATGTCAATTTTTGTTCAATGTTGTCGATTCAGGTTTAATTTAGATTGAACCTAAGGTTTATGTCTTAGTTTAGGTTAGACTTAAGTTCATGTCAGGTTGAATCTTAAGTATGGTTTGACTTAAGTCTAATGTGAGTTACACTTAAGTTAAGTTTAAGTTAGGTTCATGTCAGGTTGAACCTAAGTATGGTTTGACTTGAGTCTAATATGGGTTAGACTTAAGTTAGGTTTGGGTTAGACTTAGGTTCATGTAGGGTTGAACCTAAGTATGGTTTGATTTAAGTCTAATGTGGGTTAAACTTAAGTTAGGTGTAGGTTTGATTTAGGTTCATGTCGGGTTGCACCTAAGTATGGTTTGACATAAGTCTAATGTGGGTTAGACTTAAGTTCAGGTTTACGTTGGATTTAGGTTCATGTCAGGTTGAATCTAAGTATGGTTTGACTTAAGTCTAATATGGGTTAGACTTAAGTTAGGTTTGGGTTTGGTTAAACCTTAGTTGGTTAAGGTTTAATGGTTGAATTAGGACTAACGGGTTAGACACAATTAGAGTTTATGTTTGATTAAACCTTAGTTAGTTAAGGTTTAATGGTTTAATTAGGTCTAATGGAGACCTAATTAGGGTTTATGTTTGATTAAACCTTAGTTATTTAAGGTTTAATGGTTTAATCAAGTCTAATGGGTTAGACCTAATTAGGGTTTAGGTTTGATTAAACCTTAGTTAGTTAAGGTTTAATGGTTTAATGAGGTCTAATGGGTTAGACCTAATTAGGGTTTGTGTTTGATTAAACCTTAGTTAGTTAAGGTTTAATGGTTTAATTAGGTCTAATGGGTTAGACCTAATTAGGGTTTATGTTTGATTAAACCTTAGTTAGTTAAGGTTTAATGGTTTAATTAGGTCTAATGGGTTAGACCAAATTAGAGTTTGTGTTTGATTAAATCTTAGTTAGTTAAGGTTTAATGGTTTAATTAGGTCTAATGGGTTAGTCCTAATTAGGGTTTTTGTTTGATTAAACCTTAGTTAGTTAATGTTTAATGGTTTAATTAGGTCTAATGGGTTAGACCTAATTAGGGTTTAGGTTTGTCTTAAACCTAATGTGTTAGGAGGTTAATTAAGTTTAATATGTCCTAAAAGTTAGTTAAAGGTTTTGCTTTGTATTAAACCTAATTTAGTTAAGGTTTAATGGGTTAAGTAAGTTTAATATGTCCTTAAACTTAATTAAAGATTAGATTTTGAATTAAACCCTAAGGTTCAATGAGTTAATTAAGTTTAAAATGTCCTTAAACTTAATTAAAGGGTTTGGTTTTGATTAATTAATTTTAATATGTCCTTAAACTTAATTAAAGGGTTTTGATTAATTAAGTCTAATATGTCCTCAAACTTAATTAAAAGGTTTGATTTTGGTTAATTAAGTTTAATATGTCCTTAAACTTAATTAAAAGGTTTGATTTTGATTAATTAAGTTTAATATGTCCTTAAACTTAATTAAAGGTTTTGATTTTGGTTAATTAAGTTTAATATGTCCTTAAACTTAATTAAAAGGTTTTTTTTTATTAATTAAGTTTAATATGTCCTTAAATTTAATTAAAGGTTTTGATTTTAGTTAATTAAGTTTAATATGTCTTTAAACTTAATTAAAATGTTTTGTCTTTGATTAATTAAATTTAATATGTCCTTAAACTTAACTAAAGGTTTTGATTTTTGATTAATTAAGTTTAATATGTCCTTAAACTTAATTAAAAGGTTTTCTCTTTGATTAATTAAGCTTAATATGTCCTTAAACTTAATTAAAGCTTTTGATTTTGGTTAATTAAGTTTAATATGTCCTTAAACTTAATTAAAAGGTTTGGGTTTTGATTAATTAAGTCAAATATGTCCTTAAACTTAATAAAAGGTTTGATTTTGGTTAATTAAGTTTAATATGTCCTTCAACATAATTAAAATGTTTGATTTTGGTTAATTAAATTTAATATGCCCTTAAACTTAATTAAAAGGTTTGATTTTGATTAATTAAGCTTAATATGTCCTTAAACTTAATTAAAGGGTTTTGTCTTTGATTAATTAAGTTTAATATGTCCTTAAACTTAATTAAAGGTTTTGATTTTGGTTAATTAAGTTTAATATGTCCTTAAACTTAATTAAAAGGTTTGATTTTTGATTAATTAAGTCTAATATGTCCTTAAACTTAATTAAAGGTTTGATTTTGGTTAATTAAGTTTAATATGTCCTTAAACTTAATTAAAAGGTTTTATATTTGATTAATTAAGTTTAATATGTCCTTAAACTTAATTAAAGGTTTGGTTTTTGATTAATTAAGTCTAATATGTCCTTAAACTTAATTAAAATGTTTGATTTTGGTTAATTAAGTTTAATATGTCCTTAAACTTAATTAAAAGGTTTTGTTTTCCATTAATTAAGTTTAATATGTCCTTAAACATAATTAAAGGTTTTGATTTTGGTTAATTAAGTTTAATATGTCCTTAAACTTAATTAAAAGGTTTGATTTTGATTAATTAAGTTTAATATGTCCTTAAACTTAATTAAAAGGTTTTGATTTTTGATTAATTAAGTTTAATATGCCCTTAAACTTAATTAAAAGGTTTGTTTTTGATTAATTAAGTCTAATATGTTCTTAAAGTTAATTAAAGGTTTGATTTTGGTTAATTAAGTGTAATATGTCCTTAAACTTAATTAAAAGGTTTGATTTTGGTTAATTAAGTTTAATATGCCCTTAAACTTAATTAAAGGATTTCATTTTGATTAATTAAGTTTAATATGTCCTTAAACTTAATTAAAGGGTTTTTATTTTGATTAATTAAGTTTAATATGTCCTTAAACTTAATTAAAAGGTTTTGATTTTTGTCTTAAACCCTAAGGTTTAATGGTTTAACTAGGTTTAAGTTGTCTTTAAACCTAATTATTGTTTGATTTGAGTTCATTTAAGTTTGGATTCATCACTTACTTAATCCATGATGAGATGGATTAAATATGTGAATAGGAGGTTTTGAATTATTAATTTTGAAATTAATAAATCTTAACCTTGTTTCAAAATATCTTTTAGATTAATTTGATGACTTGAGAATTGTTATTTTAGGATTGTTGTCTGTTATCCTAAAGTTCTCAATCATTTTGCATTTAAATTTTCCAATTTTCCTAATTTTATAATTATTTTTGAAAATAATTACAAAATATCATGGAAATTAGGAAATCACATCCTAGAGAGTTATCATAGCCTTTGAAAAATCAGAAGATGTGTCTAAAGACTTAAAGGTTCTTCCTTAAAAATTTCATATTTTTCTGACTTGTAAATAATTTTTAATAATTAAAATACTCGAGAGAGTATTTAATTAATTAAAAATTAAATACTGAGAATAAAATTATTATTTTGGTCTCATAATTTTCTTCTCTTCAAGAGCTTTCCAGATGTATTTTTATTTATTTTTATGACCTCTGGATCAGAAGATATGAAATTTTGAAGTTTTTAAGGTTTCCTTGGATTAAATCCAGCCCGAAAATTGAGGGCGTGACATGCGTCCTCGTACCATCGAATGGGCAGGATGATCCCGTGCGCGGATTCGAATAGCAGACACGGGAATGGAAGATCAGCGCTGTCCGTTCCAAAACACGGGAACGGACGGGGAAGATAAATCCCTCGAAAATTCGAAAATTTTCGAACCGTTAAACTTCAAAGTTCAATATGTCACTCATTTCTCAACGAAATTTCTCAACGAAATTGAGTGATTTTTGAACCTATGGAATCATCTGGACGTATGGAATGTATCTATATGGTGATGATATATTTCTGGGCTAGTTTAACCTATGATAGTTTGAATATATGAAATATTTTGGAGAAAATAAATCCATACCTTAGCCACAAGTTTGTCGAGCTTAATCAAGCTTGATGGTCAGCTTCTAGGACTCCCAAAGAAGATCCTTGTCATTTCAATTTGGTTTTATAGCTAGCATTGGAGAGCAATTTTGGCAAAATAGCTAGTTTGGGCTGATTTTGGATATTGGCCAAATTGAATTGATTGGACTAACCCTATGGCTTGGGTTTGATTGGAATAGGTTGCTGACGTCCCCATGAAGATTTTTTGTGTTGGGAGCCAAGGGATTTGGGCAGCCTATAGGTTTCTATGGGATCATTCTCTCCTCTTGGTATTTTCGGCCAAGGGGGGTATTTATAACCATGAATAGCTATGGATTAACCTTGGTTAGCTTGGATTTGATCATAGTATGGTTAGGGCTGTAGAGTACAACCTCCCCCATGTAAATCAAGCTTCACCTCCTCTTCCTCAATGAGAATTTTGGCACTTAAGCAAGTGCACATTTCATGGCAATTTTGGCTTAAATTTTGTCATGATGGATTTTAACCTCTTTGTTTCCATTTCATTGGCTAAGTGGGAGGTTCATGGTGACTCAAATGGTTAAGACCCTCTTCTTGCAACACCTCATTTATCATTTCATGAGGTGGTGACACATTAGCCCATCTCTTAATATTTTTTCATGAAATGTTATGATGAGTTTAACCATGGTGTGAAGGATTGTTAAAGCTTTATCTCCTCACTATTGGGTAGCTAGGGAGGTGGCTAAACTAACCTCACCATTGCAAGACACCTCACACTTTAAATAACCATGGTTTTGCCAGCTCATTTTTCATGTCATGATGGCCCTTTACCATGGTTAAATGTGAGTGATTCATGGGTTGTTTTCTCTTTAATAGGTCATATGGGTTGTGTCTAACCCATATGAGGTCATGTGTGATGTTAGAATTTTTAGAAAACCATATGTCATAGGTTTTAAAAATTCCATTTAATGCCCTCTTAATATTATATCATTAATTAAATATTGAAAATTATTTTATTAATCAATAATTAATTGAAAATAATTCCAAATTAATTATTTGATTAATATCCATGTAATTAAAATTGATTTTTGTCTCTTTTCATGACTTTTCAATTTAATTTTCACTTTAATTAATTATGTCAACAATTAAAACTTGAAAATTAAATTATTGATCAATTAATTAATTAAAAATAATTTTGGAATTAATTATTTGGTTAATTCCATTATTTTTAATTAATTTGTAGATTTTGTGTTTTTATGGCTTTTGAATTTAATTTTTCATTTTAATTAAATATGTCATTAATGAAAATTTGAAAATTAATTTAATAGCCAATTAATTAATCAAAATAATTTTGAGATTAATTATTTAATTAATTTTATCATTTTTTGACTTTTACTTTAATTTTCATTTTAATTAATCTTGTCATTTGATTAATTAAAATATTGAAAATTAAATTATTAGTCAATTTAATTAATCAAAATAATTTTTGAAATTAATTTGATTAATTTTTGTCATTTTGAGGTCTTAAACATGTCATTTGTTATTTGATCAAAAATTGATCATTTTAACCAAAATTGACTTTTTAGGTGACATTGGGAGGTTGGTGATTGGATCTGGATTGGCCATTTTGACCAAAATTGTCATTTTAGGTTAAAAGGTTGTCTTATGGGGTCAACAGGGTTGGTCATAGGGTCTAGATTGACTGTTTTGACCAAAATTATCATTTTAGGTAAAAACGTTGACCTGTGGGGTCAACTGGGTTAGTCATCAGGTATGGATTGACCATTTTGACCAAAATTATCATTTTAGGTAAAATGGATGACCTGTGGGGTCAACAGGGTTGGTCATTGAGTCTGGATTGACCATTTTGACCAAAATTATCATTTTGGATAAAAAGGTTGACCTATGGGGTCAGCAGGATTGGTCATAGGGTATGGATTGACCATTTTTACCAAAATTGTCATTTTATGTAAAAAATTTGACCTGTGGGGTCAACAGGGTTGGTCATTGTGTCTGAATTGATCATTTTGACCAAAATTGTCATTTTGGATAAAAAGGTTTACCTATGGGGTCAACAGGGTTGGTCATTGGGTCAGGATTGACCATTTTGACCAAAATTGTCATTTTGGATAAAAAGGTTGACCTAAGGGGTCAACAGGGTTGGTCATTGGGTCTGGATTGACCATTTTGACTAAAATTGTTATTTTAGGTAAAAAAAGTTGACTTGTGGGGTCAAAATGGTTGATCATTGGGTCTGGATTGACCATTTTGACCAAAGTTGTCATTTTAGGTAAAAAGGTTGACCTGTGGGGTGAACAGGGTTGGTCATTGGGTCAGGATTGACCATTTTGAACAAAATTGTCATTTCAGGTAAAAAGGTTGCCCTGTGGTGTCAATAGGGTTGGTCATTGGGTCTGGATTAATCATTTTGACTAAAATTGTCATTTCAGGTAAAAAGGTTGACCTGTGGAGTCAACAGGGTTGGGAATTGGATCTGGATTGACGATTTTGACCAAAATTGTCATTTTGGATAAAAAGGTTGACCTGTGGAGTCAACAGGGTTGGTCATTGGGTCTGGAATGACCATTTTGACCAAATTTGTCATTTTAAGTGAAAATATTGACCCATTGTTAAAATGAGGTCAACAAAAGGGCCCCCAATATGTGTGGAATACTGCATAAGTATTCTGCACATATTGGCGTTGACCGAAGTGGTCTGATGAAATGTTTCATGATAATCAGGAAAAGAGTGGGTGTCATACCGCTCTTAGAGAATGTCAGATGTCTCATATGTCGGTTATGGGAAGGAACGTCCTTTTCGTGTCTGGAAAGGGACTTACTGGGAGAGAAAATGGATTTAATATTTCATTTCTCACAATGTCAATTTCAATATTTAGTTAATGGAAAACCGTGATTTCCGTGTCAGGAAAAAGATTTACATCCAATAACTGGAGAGAAAATGGATGTCATTTTCCATTTCTCGAAATGTCAATGTCGATACTTAGTTAAAGGAATGACGTTATTTCGGTGTCAGGAAAGGACTTACATCCAATAACTGGAAAGAGAAAATGGATGTCATATTCCATTTTCTAAAAATGTCAATGTCAAGATTTTGTTAGAGGAAAACCATGATTTCCATGTTAAGAAAGGATTTACATCCAATAACCAGAGAGAAAATAGATGTCATATTCCATTTCTCAAAATGTCAATGTTAAGATTTGGTTAAAGGAAAGCCATGATTTCCGTGTCAGAAAATGACTTACATCCAATAACCAGAGAGAGAAAATGAATGTGAAATTTCATTTCCCGAAATGTCAATGTCAAGATTTGGTTAAAGGAAAGCCATGATTTCCGTGTCACGAAAGGACTTACATCCAATAACCGGAAAGAGTAAATGGATGTCATTTTCCATTTCTCAAAATGTCGACGTCAAGATTTGGTTAAAGGAAAACCATGATCTCCGTGTAAGGAAATGACTTACATCCAATAACTGGAGAGAGAAAATGGATGCCATTTTCCATTTCTTGAAATGTCAATATCAAGATTTGGTTAATGGAAAGCCATGATTTCTGTGTTAGGAAAGGGCTTACATCCAATAACTAAAGAGAGAAAATGGATGTCATTTTCCATTTCAAAATGTCAATGCCGATTTTAGTTAGAGGAAAGCCATGATTTCCGTGTCCGGAAAGGACTTACATCCAATAACTTGAGAGAGAAAATGATGTCATTTTCCATTTCTCAAAATGTCAATGTCGATTTTAGTTAGAGGAAAGCCATGATTTCCGTGTCAGGAAAGGACTTACATCCAATAAATAGAAAGAGAAAATGGATGTCATTGTCAATGTCGAATTTAGTTAGAGGAAAGTCATGATTTCCATGTCAGGAAAGGAATTACATCCAATAACTGGAGAGAGAAAATAGATGTCATTTTCCATGTCAATGTCAATATTTTGTTAAAGGAATGCCGTAATTTCCGTGTCAGGAAAGGGCTTACATACAATAACCGGAAAGAGAAAATGGATGTCATATTCCTCTTTCTTAAAATGTCAATGTAAAGATTTGGTTAGAGGAAAATCATGATTTCCGTGTTAGGAAATGATTTACATCCAATAACCAGAGATAAAATGGATGTCATATTCCATTTCTCAAAATGTCAATGTCAATATTTGGTTAAAGGAAAGCCATGATTTCTGTGTCAGGAAAGGACTTACATCCAATAAGAGAGAATGGATGTCATTTTTCATTTCTCAAAATGTCAATGTCAAGATTTAGTTAAAGGAAAGCCATGATTTCCGTGTCAGGAAAGGACTTACATCCAATAACCGGAAAGAGAAAATGGATGTCATTTTCCATTTCTCAAAATATTGATGTCAATATTTAGTTAAAGGAATGCCAAAATTTCCGTCTCAGGAAAGGGCTTACATCCAATAACCGGTAAGAGAAAATGGATGTCATATTCCATTTCTCAAAATATCAATGTCAAGATTTGGTTAAAGGAAATCCATGATTTCCATGTCAGGAAAGGATTTACATCCAATAACCAAAGAGAAAATGGATGTCATATTCCATTTCTCAAAATTTCAATGTCAAGATTTAGTTAAAGGAAAGTCATGATTTTTGTGTCAGGAAAGGACTTACATCTAATAACCGGAAAGAGAAAATGGATGTCATTTTCCATTTCTCAAAATGTCATTGTCAAGATTTGGTTAAAGGAAAGCCATGATTTCCGTGTCAGGAAAGGACTTACATCCAATAACCGGAAAGAGAAAATGGATGTCATTTTTCATTTATCAAAATGTCGATGTCAAGATTTGGTTAAAGGAAAACCATGATTTCCGTGTCAGGAAAGGATTTACATCTAATAACCAGAGAGAAAATGGATCTCATATTCCATTTCTCAAAATGTTAATGTCAAGATTTTAGTTAGAGTAAAGCCATGATTTCCGTGTCAGGAAAGGATTACATCTAATAACTAGAGAGAGAAAATGAATGTAATATTCCATTTCTCAAAATGTCGTTGTCAATGTTGATGTCGTGTTAAAGGATGCCATTTCCGTGTCAGGAAATGACTTACACTCGATAGCAAAGGAGAGGATGAGTGTCAAGCATTGATATGTCAAATGTCGTAATGTAGATATGTCAACAGTCGAAAATAATTATTGATATATCAAAGGTCGAAATATAGATATGTCAAATGTTGAAAGATCGATGTGCAAATGTCGAAATGTTGATACGTCAAATGTCGAAAGATCGATGTGTCAAATGTCAAAATTTTGATATGTCAAATGTCGATGTGTCAAATGTCCATAACAATTGTCGATATGTCAAATGCCGATAACAATTGTCGATATGTCAAATGTTGAAAGGTTGATATCTCAAATGTCGATAACAATTATCGATATGTCAATTGTCAATATGTCAAATGTCAAAATGTTGATACGTCAAATGTTGTGATGTTGATATGTCAAATGTCGAAAGATTGACATCTCAAATATCGATAACAATTGTTGATATGTCAAATGTCGAATGGTCGATATGTCACATGTTGAAATGTCTGTCAAATATCGAGACGTTGATATGTCAAATGTCGATATGTGAAATGTTGAAAGGTTGATAACTCAAATATCGATAACAATTATCGATATGTCAAATGTCGAAAGGTCGATATGTCACATGTTGAAATGTCTGTCAAATATTAAGAAGTTGATATGTCAAACCTCGATATGTTAAATGTCAAAAATATCTGTTAAATGTGGAGATGTTAAATTATGGGAATGTCATAATTTCCATGGCAGGAAAGTACTTTCATCTGAAAGTTATAAAGAGAAAATGGATGTCGTATTCCATTTCTTAGAAATGTCAAATATCAATGTCGAGTTATAGGAATGCCATAATTTCTGTGTCAGGAAAGGACTTACTTCCGATAACTGGGAAGAGAAAATGGATGTCATGTTCCATTTCTCGAAAATGTCAAATATCGATGTCAAGTTATAGGAATGCCATAACTTCTGTGTCAGGAAAGGTCTTACATCCGATAACAGAAAAGAGAAAATGGATGTCAGGTTCCATTTCTCAGAAATGTCAAATATCGATGTCGAGTTATAGAAATGCCATAACTTCCGTGTTAGGAAAGGTCTTATATCCATTTACTATAAAGAGAGAGTGGCAAACTCAGAACGAAGAGTGTATCCGCTGGGGATTTGACCTTTACAGGTCGAAAGATATTAATCATCACAAGTTGTTTATTATGTCTTTTTTAATTCAAAGTCCTTATTTTGGCATTTTTGGAACTGTCGATGTACTGTAGACAATTGAGGAAAGAGAAAAATGTCATATTCAATTTTCTCTAAAAAAGTGTCAATGTTAAAACGTCGATTTTGGAATAGGAATGCGTATAAGACTTATATCCTATCTAAAGAAAGCTTGCTAAAGGAAAGACAATGTCTGATGATCTTTTATCCAATAGCGAGAAAGAGACTAGATGTCATCTTCGATTTAAGGAGGTCTTACACTATCTCTTAGAAATGTCAATGTCAAAATGTCGATTCTAGAATAGGAATGCGTATGAGACTTATATCCTATCCAAAGAAAGATTGCTAAAGGAAAGCCAACGTCATGATGGTCTTACGTCTAATAGCGAGAAAGAGAATAGATGCCATTTTCCATTTAAGGAGGTCTTACACTATCTCTTAGAAATGTCAATGTCAAAATGTTGATTTTGGAATAGGAATGCGTATGAGACTTATATCCTATCCAAAGAAAGATTGCTAAAGGAAAGCCAATGTCATGATGGTCTTACATCTAATAGCGAGAAAGAGAATATATGTCATTTTCCATTTAAGGTGGTCTTACGCTATCTCTTAGAAATGTCAATGTCAAAATGTCAATTTTGGAATAGGAATGCGCATGAGACTTATATCCTATCCAAAGAAAGATTGCTAAAGGATAGCCAATGTCATGATGGTCTTATATCCAATAGAGAGAAAGAGAGTAGATGCCATCTTCCATTCAAGGAGGTCTTACACTATCTCTTTGAAATGTCAATCTCCAAATGTCAATTTTTGAATAGGAATGCGTATGAGACTTATATCCTATCCAAAGAATGATTGCTAAAGGAAAGCCAATGTCATGATGGTCTTATATCCAATAGCGAGAAAGAGAGTAGATGCCATCTTCCATTCAAGGAGGTCTTACACTATCTATTAGAAATGTCAAAATCAAAATGTCGATTTTGGAATAGGAATGCGTATGAGACTTATATCCTATCCAAAGAAAGATTGCTAAAGGAAAGCCAATGTCTAATGGTCTTATATCTTATAACGAGAAAGAGAGTAGATCCCATCTTGAATTCAAGGAGGTTTTACACTATCTCTTAGAAATGTTAATTTCGTTTTCTTTTGTCTTGGTTATTTTTTCCCAGTTTACAAAACAAGTCATTCATTTTTGTTTATGTCACATATTTTTTAAATACTTCCCATTGATTGGGTGTATTATGTATTCTTGATAGTCTACCAACTGACAGGATTTCCCTAAATGTGTCTTCTTAACAAGCATATGGGCCCTCCCATGAGGATAGGTGTTTGAAGTACTAAATCCAAATCCTTGATCTGATTGTCCTAGGGTGAACCAATTTATCATGGGCCCGTACAATGCTTGGCAGTCATGTAGGTTCATAAAGCTTCCATTAATCACCAATTTTATAAAGATCATTCAGATTGTCCTTCAAAAATCACTTTAACATTTCCAAATTAGGATTGCGATTGAATCTTTGAAAAATTATGACTTCAAAGTATAATTTTCATTAATCTCCAATAACAAAGCCATTTACCTTAGTTCTTTCTTTCTTGGTCTTAGGAATTTTTCGAAAATGTGATCAAAATATCTTTTATCTTCTAAAGATATGTCTGAACTAATTAATAGTCAACCAAAAGATGAGATCACTTAATTCTTTCCTGAATATAATATCAGAAGAATTTTCTTAAGACGTTTTTCAAGATTTATCAATTAGGGGAGAATTTGGACACCAATTTTTAACTTTATGCTCACCTAAAGCTTCTTCTCAGAGAATTACTATATCTGGTGGAGCATGTTAAAGATTTTGAATGTTTGAATTGAGGCACCAATTTTTGATTTTGTGCCCACCTCAAGCTTCTTTTTAGAAACTTTTTTTTGGTAGGGCAATCTTTAATGATTTTGAATGCCTGAACTCAAACACCAATTTTTGATTTGTTACTCACCTCAAGCTTCTTCTCAGAGAATTACTATATCTGTTAGAGCATGTTTTAAGGGTTTTGAATGTCCAAATTCCCCTAATTAATAATTCTCAAATATTTCTTAAGGCGAATTCTGGGATATTATAACTCATTCAGAAGTCAGGACTCAATCACATGGCAGAAGATTAAGAGGCTTGTGACATCTTTAGTCAATTACTTATATTTTAATCACAATATTTTATTTTTCATTTAGGACCCATTCTGAAGATTTAAGATAAAGAGCCTAGTTTTTAGGGCATTAATTTCAGTCTCCCCTTGAAATCTTAATTTTCTTGTCAAAATGTCAGAATTTTTGTCTTAAGTTCTTCCTTTTTGAATTGTCTTTCTGTCAATAGGTGGATGAAAAGAATATTTCCAAAGATATTAAATTCAAAGATTTCAAATTTCATTTCACTTCACAGATCAATTTGGGTTTTATTTCCAAAGATATTAGATTCAAAGATTTCAAATTTCATCCCTCGTCACAGATCAATTTTCATTTCTCTATAAAGGACATGCTAGTTGACTAGTCCTAGAACTAGACTAAACATAGATCAAATTTTCGCTTCAGTCAATTTCTTTCTTTCTGCAAAGCTGTCCTAAGAGAAACCCTTGACGGAATTCATCCAAAAGCGATCGTCTTCCCAAAATTTCATTAATGATTTTGATTTTTAGAGTCTTTGGTAGATTGACAAATCAGAACCTTGAGGGTAGGAAAAAGATCAACCAGAGGAGTGGTTTAGAGGCTGTTAAAAGCATAACCATGAAGAATAGGTTCATAGGCCATAAAAAGCATAACATAGGGAAATGGTTCAGAGGCTGTAAAAAGCACAACCACGAAGAATAGGTTCAGAGGCCATAAGGTCATAACCTAAGGGAGTGTTTCAGAGGCTATAAAAAACATAACCACGAAGAATAAGTTCAGAGGCCATAAGGTCATAACCTAGGGGAGTGTGATTAGAGGCTGTAAAAAGCATAACCACGAAGAATAGGTTCAGATGCCATAAGGGCATAACCTAGGGAAGTGGTTCAGAGGCTGTAAAAAGCATAACCACGAAGAATAGGTTCAGAGGCCATAAGGGCATAACCTAGGGGAGTGGTTCAGAGGCTGTAAAAAGAATAACCAAGAAGAATAAGTTCAGAGGCCATAAGGGCACAACTTAGGGGAGTGGTTCAGAGGCTGTAAAAAGCATAACCACCAAGCCAGATAAACTGAACATGTTTGGCTGAGAAAGTATTTGCCTGAACTTATTCAAAACGACAATATCGATCTGTCTGACAACAGAATCGATGAAAACTCCATACCTGGGTGGGAAGGGAGGGAACACATATTGTTTTTTTATGTCTTTTATTTCATTTTGGTATGTCGATTATAGAAATGTAAGATACTAGGATTTGTTTGTCGTGAACAAATCTTTGAATCGAAGAGGTATTAGTTCTATTTTACTCGAGATTGAGTAAGATATATAACTAAAGAAAGGATTATTTAGTCTTTTAAAAGACAAATTGTCTTAGTTATGAGGACAAATTGATTAACCAAAGATGGGGGAGAGGAGGATATCCCCAGGGAAGTCGCCACTCTTTGATGGCGAGCGAATTGGTTCGCTTGGTGTCGACGCCGTCAATTCTCATATCATGTCAATGTCATGGAGTCGCCACTCTCTTTCTCTATCTATCACCCTAATTCTTATCCTTCCTAGACTTATTGTTAGAAGTCTTTGGAGAATTTGAAGAAGGATTAATCATGATAGAGATTGAGAGAAAAAGAGATCAAAATGATAATCTCATAGAAAAGTCTTCGTATTGTGTAATTACTGAAGTTTTTCATATAAGAAAATCATATGAAGATCTTGGATAACCAGAGAGGTCTTGTAGGTGAAATACCTATCTTGAGTTCTTTAATCTCCTATAAGAGCAAGCTCTTATAGTTAATTACATCCTGAGCAATTAATATTGCCAAGGAAAACTACCGGTTAAGGTTAACATTTAACCTCGAATAAGTGTAAGTGTTGTCGTGTTAAGTTCGATTAGGTCAAACTTGAGGATTATGTTGGTTTGTGTCGTGTTAAGTTCGATTTAAGTCAAACTTATGTCGGTTTATGTCAAATCATCTCGATTTATGTTGAATGTCAAATTATGTCATTTAATGTTGGTAATTGTTGTATTTGTTTTGAAATCATGATTAATGTCATTTAATGTCGGTGATTGTTGAATTTGGTTTAAAATGTCGATTAATGTCATTTAACGTTGGTGATTGTTGAATTTGGTTTGAATTGTCAAATTTATGTCGGTTATGTCGATTTTGGTTTGAAATGTCGAATTTATGTCGGTTTTGTCGATTTTGGTTTGAAATGTCAAATTTATGTCGGTTATGTCGATTTTCATTTGAAATGTAAAATTTATGTGGATTATATCGATTTTCGTTAAAAATGTCAAATTTATATTGATTATGTCGATTTTTGTTCAATGTTGTCAATTCAGGTTTAATTTGGATTGAACCTAAGGTTTATGTCTCGGTTTAGGTTAGACTTATGTTCATGTCAGGTTGAATCTTAAGTATGGTTTGACTTAAGTCTAATGTGAGTAAGACTTAAGTTAAGTTTAAGTTAGGTTCATGTCAGGTTGAACCTAAGTATGGTTTGACTTAAGTCTAATATGGGTTAGACTTAAGTTAGGTTTGAGTTAGACTTAGGTTCATGTCGGGTTGAACCTAAGTATTGTTTGACTTAAGTGTAATGTGGGTTAGACTTAAGTTAGGTTTAGGTTTGATTTAGGTTCATGTCGGGTTGAACCTAAGAATGGTTTGACTTAAGTCTAATGTGGCTTAGATTTAAGTTCAGGTTTAGGTTGGATTTAGATTCATGTCAGGTTTAACCTAAGTATGGTTTGAATTAAGTCTAATATGGGTTAGACTTAAGTTATGTTTGGGTTTATTTAAACCTTAGTTTGTTAAGGTTTAATGGTTTAATTAGGTCTAATGGGTTAGACCCAATTAGGGTTTATGTTTGATTAAAACTTAGTTAGTTAAGGTTTAATGATTTAATTAGGTCTAATGGGTTAGACCTAATTAGGGTTTATGTTTGATTAAACCTTAGTTAGTTAAGGTTTAATGGTTTAATTAGGTCTAATGGGTTAGAACTAATTAGGGTTTATGTTTGATTAAACCTTAGTTAGTTACGGTTTAATGGTTTAATTAGGTGGGTTAGACCTAATTAGGGTTTGTGTTTGATTAAACCTTAGTTAGTTAAGGTTTAATGGTTTAATTAGGTCTAATGAGTTAGACCTAATTAGGGTTTATGTTTGATTAAACCTTAGTTAGTTAAGGTTTAATGGTTTAATAAGGTCTAATGGGTTAGACCTAATTAGGGTTTGTGTTTGATTAAACCTTAGTTAGTTAAGGTTTAATTGTTTAATTAGGTCTAATGGGTTAGACCTAATTAGGGTTTGTGTTTGATTAAACCTTAGTTAGTTAAGGTTTAATGGTTTAATTAGGTCTAATGGGTTAGACCTAATTAGGGTTTAGGTTTGTCTTAAACCTAATGTGTAAGGAGGTTAATTAAGTTTAATATGTCCTTAAACTTAATTAAAGGTTTTGCTTCGTATTAAACCTAATTTAGTTAAGGTTTAATGGGTTAATTAAGTTTAATATGTCCTTAAACTTAATTAAAGATTTGATTTTGAATTAAACCCTAAGGTTCAATGAGTTAATTAAGTTTAATATGTCCTTAAACTTTATTAAAATTGATTTTGATTAATTAAGTTTAATATGTCCTTAAACTTAATTAAATGGTTTTGATTTTTGATTAATTTAGTTTAATATGTCCTTAAACTTAGTTAAAATGTTTGGTTTTTAATTAATTAAGTCTAATATGTCCTTAAACTTAATTAAAGGTTTGATTTTGGTTAATTAAGTTTAATATGTCCTTAAACTTAATTAAAAAGTTTGATTTTGGTTAATTAAGTTTAATATGTCCTTGAAATTAATTAAAAGGATTTGATTTTGATTAATTAAGTTTAATATGTCCTTAAACTTAATTAAAGGGTTTTGATTTTGATTCATTAAGATTAATATGTCCTTAAACTTAATTAAAAGGTTTTGATTTTTGTTTTAAACCCTAAGGTTTAACGGTTTAACTAGGTTTAAGTTGTCTTTAAACCTAATTATTGTTTGATTTGAGTTCATTTAAGTTTGGATTCATCACTTGCTTAATCCATGATGAGATGGATTAAATATGTGAAGAGGAGGTTTTGAATTATTAATTTTAAAATTAATAAATTTAACCTTGTTTCAAAATGTCTTTCAGATTAATTTGATGACTTGAGATTTGTTGTTTTAGCATTGTTTTCTGTTATCCTAAAGTTCTCAATCATTTTGCATTTAAATTTTCCAATTTTCCTAATTTTATAATTATTTTTGAAAATAATTACATATCATGGAAATTAGGAAATCACGTCCTAGAGAGTTATCATAGCCTTAGAAAAATCAGAAGATATGTCTAAGGACTTAAAGGTTCTTCCCTAAAAATTTCATATTTTTCTTACTTGTAAATAATTTTTAATAATTAAAATACTCTAGAGAGTATTTAATTAATTAAAAATTAAATACTGAGAATAGAATTATGATTTTTTCTCATAATCTTCTTCTCTTCAAGAACTTTCTCGAGATATTTTTATTTTATTTTTATGACATTTGGATCAAAAGATATGGAATTTTGAAGTTTTTAAGGTTTCTTTGCATTAAATCCAGCCCGAAAAATTGAGGGCGTGACACGCGTTCTCATATCGACGAATGTGCGGGATGATCCCATGCGCGGATCTGAACAACGAACACGGGAACGGAAGATCAGGACCGTCCATTCCAAAACACGGGAACAGACGACGGAGATAAATCCCCCAAAAATTCAAAAATTTTCGAACCGTTAAACTTTAAAGTTCAATTTCTCACTCATTTCTCAACGAAATTGAGTGATTTTTGAACCTATGGAATCATCTGGACATATAGAATGTATCTATACGGTGATGATACATTTCTGGGCTAGTTGAACCCATGATATTTCAAACATATGAAATATTTTGGAGAAAATAAATCCATACCTTAGCCACAAGTTTGTCGAGCTTGATCAGGCTTGATGGTCAGCTTCTAGGACTCCCAAAGAAGATCCTTGTCATTTCAATTTGGTTTTATAGCTAGCCTTGGAGAGCAATTTTGGCAAAATAGCTAGTTTGGGCTGATTTTGGATATTGGCCAAATTGGCTTGATTGGGCTAACCCTATGGCTTGGGTTTGATTGGAATAGGTTGTTGAGGTCCCCAGGAAGATTTTTGTGTTGGGAGCCAAGGGATTTGGGAAGCCTATAGGTTTCTATGGGATCATTCTCTCCTCTTGGTATTTTTCATGTCATGATGGCCCTTTACCATGGTTAAATGTGAGTGATTCATGGGTTGTTTTCTCTTTAATGGGTCATATGGGTTGTGTCCAACCCATATGAGGTCATGTGTGATGTCATAAAATAGTTTTAAAATTTTTAGAAAACCATATGTCATAGGTTTTAAAAATTCCATTTAATGCCCTCTTAAATTTTTGTCATTAATTAAATATTAGAAATTATTTTATTAATCAATAATTAATTGGAAATAATTCCAAATTAATTATTTGATTAATATCCATGTCATTAAAATTGATTTTTGTCTCTTTTCATGACTTTCAATTTAATTTTCACTTTAATTAATTATGTCATTAATTAAAATATGAAAAGTAAATTATTGATCAATGAATTAATTAAAAATAATTTTGGAATTAATTATTTGGTTAATTCTATTTTTTTAAATTAATTTATAGATTTTGTGATTTTATGGCTTTTGAATTTAATTTTTCATTTTAATTAATTATTTCATTAATTAAAATTTGAAAATTAATTCATTAGCCAATTCATTAATCAAAATAATTTTGAGATCAATTATTTGATTAATTTTGTCATTTTATGACTTTTAATTTAATTTTTATTTTAATTAATCATGTCCTTTGATTAATTAAAATATTAAAAAATTAAATTATTAGTCAATTTAATTAATCAAAATAATTTTTGAAATTAATTTGATTAATTTTTGTCATTGTGAGGTCTTAAACATGTCATTGGTTATTTGATCAAAAATTGATCATTTTAACCAAAATTGACTTTTTAGGTCATGTGTTGACCCATTGGGTCAATAAGGTTGGTGATTGGATCTGAATTGGTCATTTTGACCAAAATTGTCATTTTATGTCAAAAAGTTGACTTATGGGGTCAACAGGGTTGGTCATAGGGTCTGGATTGACCATTTTGACCAAAATTGTCATTTTAGGTAAAAAAGTTAACCTGTGGGGTCAACAGGGTTGGTCATTGGGTCTGGATTGACCATTTTGACCAAAATTGTCATTTTGGATAAAAAGGTCAACCTGTAGGGTCAGCAGGGTTGGTTATAGGGTCTGGATTGACCTTTTTGACAAAAATTGTCATTTTATGTAAAAAAGTTGACCTGTGGGGTCAACAGGGTTGGTCATTGGGTCTGGATTGACCATTTTGACCAAAATTATCATTTTGGGTAAAAAGGTTTATCTATGGGGTCAACAGGGTTGGTCATTGGGTCAGGATTGACCATTTTGACCAAAGTTGTCATTTTGGATAAAAAGATTGACCTATGGGGTCAACAGGGTTGGTCATTGGGTCTGGATTGACCATTTTGACCAAAATTGTTCTTTTAGGTAAAAAAGTTGACCTATGGGGTCAATAGGGTTGGTCATTGGGTCTGGATTGACCATTTTGACCAAAGTAGTCATTTCAGGTAAAAAGGTCGACCTGTGGTGTCAACAGGGTTGGTCATTAGGTCTGGATTGACCATTTTGACCAAAATTGTCATTTCAGGTAAAAAGGTTGACTTGTAGGGTCAACAGGGTTGGTCATGGGTCTGGATTGACCATTTTGACCAAAATTGTCATTTCAGGTAAAAAGGTTGACGTGTGGGGTCAACAGAGTTTGTCATTGGGTCTGGATTGACCATTTTGACCAAAATTGTCATTTTGGATAAAAAGGTTGACCTGTGGGGTCAACAGGGTTGGTCATTGGGTCTGGATTGACCATTTTGACCAAAGTTGTCATTTTAAGTGAAAATATTGACCTATTGTAAAAATGAGGTCAACGGTTTGCTTTAGAGTTTAGGTTAGGATAGACCCGGGTTAGGTTAGGTCTAAGTAGGGTCTGGTTTGGATTAGGTCAGACTTAGGTTTTCTTTAGGATTTTTGTTAGACTATAGTTTGGGTTAGAATTTGGTTGGGTTTGAGTTAACCTAGACAAACCCAGACCAAAGCCTAATCCAAGGCTATTGAGTTGATTGAGTCTTTGCATCAATTTTTGATGTCGCATATGTGAGATGTCCACCTTAGTTCATCGGAGTCGTACTTTATGCAAATGAGTTACCCCTGTAGCGCAAGACATCCATTCAGACCCTTCGGTACGTGTTGAGGGGCACGTAGCCAAGGTCATTCTGCTAGGCTTTGGCTTTTGCTAAAGCAAATGCCAATCAACATTTTGCACGTCGAACGACTCCGAACGGGCCAACAAATATTATTCACCGTGTAGCGCAGGAAATTGTTTCAATTTGGCCCGTCCACCAGTGAGCCTATTTTGATGAATTTGGACAACAAATCGGACCACACGAGTGTGTTCAAGACGTCTATATAACTTAGAGAGGACGTCAATTTCACTACAGCTTCGCTGGCTGGCTAAAAATGTACAAATTATCATTTTGGGCCGATTACTGAAAGGTGGTCCGAACAACCCCAAACGACAAAACAGATAGCACAAATGCATCCAGAACATTGATTTTAGCCAGTAAGGACATCAACTTCGTTGTGAGGACCTGTATGGGCTAAAATTGTCCGGATTGACGATTATTGAAATAATATTAATTACTATTATTATTCTTATAATAATAATAATAATATTATTAACATATCCAATCTAATCCAAGCGCCTGCATGCCTCTCTCCCTCTCTATCCATTGTCCTTATCTTCTACAACAGCTTCCCTCGAGCCCCCCTCCTGGTTTTCACTAGAAGAAGCACGAGGTAGCTCGAGCTCCTTCCTCACTTCGCCGACAACTTCAATGGAGCCCTCCTCGTCACTGGTGAAATGAACAGTCGGTCGTCCATGCCTCCAGCCATCGATGAAACCCGCGACAACCTCTTCTTCCTTTGGTCAAAGTTTGGCAGGATTGGAAGGATTTGTCTTATTACTACATTCCTTTGGCTATTTTCTGGTTCATTTGGTTAGCTCGAAATGAAATCAGACATCTTAATGTCATGTTTTCTTCTAAATTTATTATTTTAAATTGCCGGACCTATCTCGGTAAAGTGCGAATTTAATTGCTCCTTCTCGGACTCGGAAGAAAAGGCAATTTGTTTTAGTACAATGGAAGACTCCTATGCATCCTTGGTCGAAGATTAATACGGATGGCAGCTTCAAATCTTCCTCTCTGGAATTGGAGGTCTTTGCGGGGATCTTAAAGGAAAATGTCTATGGTTCTTTGTCTGCCCCTGTCATGGCTTGTTCGCACTCGAAGCTCGAAATTATTGTCTGTCTTTTGGGGTTTAAAGATTCGTTGAAAAACTGAAGTTAAAATTTCTTCATTTTGAATTTGATTCCATGCTTTTGTTACTGTATTTTGACACGAAATCAGCAATACCTTGGTTCCTTCATATATGGATAAAAAAGATCAAGGCTATCACTAATTCAATGCACATTATTTGGTCTCACATTTACAGAGAAGGAAATCACTCGCAAATTGGCTTCGCATCTACTCGCCTCTACTTCCTTTAATGTAATTTGTAGTTCCGATATTTCTTTTTTCCTTTATTTAGTTCTCTTGTACATGGGGACTTAATGAAGATTCCTCATGTTAGATGTACCAACTCTTCATTTTAATATAATATTATTATTGGTGCAAAAAAAAAAAAAAAAAAATATATATATATATATATATATATATATATATATATATATAGATTTATTTTTCTATTGAGTCACATAATTAAACGCAAGTATACGTATCGCTCAAGTAATACTGGGCTCTAGTGGAGTCCTGGATATCGATCCAACAGGGAGGTAATTAATTTTATAGTGTAGCGCAGAAATCACTTCTCGAATCACTGCACAATTGCATGTAATTACAATTTTTAAAATAGAGATAAATAGTTTTAGTTAATAATTCTACCAATGTACGCTTTAACCTTCTAGCAAGTTAAACTAACACAAGACTAAATTTATAACAAAATTTAGTTGTAAGAAAGAATCTTCCTCCTCTCCAATGATAAGATGATGATTTGTGTGACATAGATCAGTGATGCAAATGTATTGTGCCAAATAGGAGCATTCCTATTTGGCACCTGTTTCCAAGCGCATAAAGAATATTGGCTAATCCTAAGTTCAGTCTCCAAATCCATGGTTAGGCTGAGAGGATACTGGCTCTCACTCCAGAGCTCCCATTTCCCTTCCTCTAAAGGCTAACTCTTGCTTTAGTTTCCAAACCCTATGACCAAATTGAGGATTTCAACCTGTCACTCTAAAATTTTTAATTCTACACCCATCAAAGTATATTTCCCTATTTATTTACCTCAACCCCCATGAACTACATCACTCATTCATGGACATTGAATGTGACCTTCACTTTTATTATGCAACTCATAATCATTTTGGAGTATATGTTTCCCAACAAGTTTTAACAATTTAATTGGCCAGATCAAAAAGTAAATGAAGTTCGAAGTGGAAAGGTCATCACAAATTCTCCATAATAAATTGGTATATCATTTCCATATCACAACATCAACACATCACATGAAAAGGAGGAAGACAAAGAAATCTACTCAAGACTCATGAGGAAAAAATGACAAAAGATGGATTTTATATACAAAGGCAACGTCATACAAACAGAGTACAGAAAAGACAACTTATCTTAAACTCTTCCCCAAGCGAATCTCAAGGAATTCCTTTGACTCCTCTTTTTTTTCATAATAACACACAATTCTCTCTTTAGATAAGAAAGGAAGAAGAAATCTCTCACTTTCCCTCTCCTCCTACACTCCTTAGAAGAGAACACACAAACCATAGATTTCCTAAATGAAATGAAAAGACACACTCACTCTTCACTCCCTCACACTCTAAACTCTCTCCCCTCACTAAGATTTGGCTTCAAATTAGTTTAAATCCAGCCATAACTGATTTTCCAAGAGTTTCTTCAAGAAACTCTCCAAAATCTGGCCAAATACATTGAATCTAGTTTGAATTCGAGATAGGACGTGATCCGGCGCAGGATAGGGCGTCGTCCGGCGCTATTTTCTGCCTTTTAGTCCAAAGTCTCTGTAAATTGGCGTGGTCCGGCACTGGCGACAACGCCGTTCAACGCTAGTTCAATAAAATGCACTTTTGCCTCATTTTGCTCCAAAATTGCTCTTTTTCACTTCTTTTTGCTCCAAAGGCCTAAAATCATTGTATCTGCATGAAATCATGAAAAATACATTTCTTTAAAGTGCAATATCATCTAAAATAGGTATGAAATATAAATTAAAAAGCTATCACATTTTCAGTGGATCAAGATCCCCCGAACATAACTATTACTTGTCCTCAAGTAATTTTAGTTAATACATAAAATAATCATCCACTGCAATGAACTTTCTTTCTAGAATACCATAATTTTGACTTAGATAAGTATAATAGTAAAATTTTTAGAAAGATCTTTGAATAATTTAAGTAAATTCTGCAGGTGTAAGATTATCTAGTAATCGAGTCTAAGAGTTATAGCCTTCTATTCATTTCAAAAATGACTGTAGATTGTCCTATTAAGGCACTTAAAAGGATTACATGAAAACTAGTTTATGATTACACTACTAGTAAAGATGTTAATCCATACATATAAGTTCAGGAAAGTAATTAAGTTCTTCCCTTTAGGTAGGTCCAAGTGAAGCCAATTTTTGATTAGGCATCTCCTCAAGCTTCTCCTCACCTTTTTTCTTTTCTTTTTCTTCTTTTCATCTTTCTTTTTTTTTTGCTTCTTTTGCTTTTTTTCTTTTTCAACTGAGGATTACTGTATCTGGATAGCTTTTAATAATTTTGAACTTCACCATTTCACCCTAAATTTGAAACTTAGCACAATCATTTACCTTATAGGCATTTCTTTAGCTTTTGTTGATTCATCATAGAGTCTCAATCATTTCCTTTCACATAAAGTTTTAGGATTCTTAATACTCCAAATATACAGTTTTTCTTACTTTGAATTGTTGACTATAGTCCTATTCTCTTATACAAAATATCTTAGCCTAAAAAATTACTTTTAATTACCAACTACTTTCATTCAATTTCACAAAATACTAAAATAAAATCAAAATACAGTTATCTGAAATTGAGTTCTATCACAGGAAATCATGTTAATAATTTTGAAAATACTTTTAAATGAGAACAATTAACAGTTAATTCTTTTCCTCCCCCAAACTTAAATTTTTGAATACCAATATAATTAACATGGGAAGAAAGAAAAGATATACACATATATAACTCATACCTCGATATGTTAGGCTTTTCATACCTTTGAGTTTAGGCATGTTTTCTTCATAAATTAGAACAGTAGAACTGAAATAATTAAGAGCATTTCTACATACAAATATGGGTTAGAAATTTGTAAGGGAAGAAGTTTAAAATCTTAAAACATAAAACATCAACTAAGCACATAACATTTACATCCAACTGTTACTATCACAGATTAGACTAATAAACTAAACCACATGCAAACTCCACTATCACATCACATTCATCATAATTAAACATAAAGTTGGAAACAAACACAACCAACTACAAATTACATCACAAATACAATTCAGAGAGAGTCTTAGGTACATCACAAATACATCAACAAATACAAAATACAATGAAAATAAAATCACCTAAACTACAAATCATCATATGCAGGACCTCCACCATCATCAGGTTCATCAGGCTGGTATAGAGTGCACTCAGAGTATGTAGGAAATACAACACTAGTATCTCCCTTGAAAAATCTCATATGTGCGTCATGATAATCTATCTCATATTCTCGCCACCGCACTTGATAATCATCATTTATCTTATTCCTTGTTTCTAGTCCTTCTACTCTGGTGTTCAACCTTTCTAACTGATCCATAACATCATGCAGAGTAGGTTCCCTAGATGTAGACGATCTCTCATGACTAGAAGAAGGTTCATCAGCTTTCTTACTCCATTTCCATCCTACATGGGCTTCATAGGTTTTCAGATTTATTTTACAAATGGGCTTCAAGGGATGAACTGCCTCATCATTATCTTCAGTTGCTACACCTGACTGAATACACAAGGCATGATTCAGGCTGGGTGTCAAAGTCCACCTGTCATCTCTCCTTTTGAACTTGTTATAATACTTTTATGAATAATAACCCCAATATTGATATTCTTCATGTTCTTAATAAAGTAATTCAAAACAACTCTATCTACAGTAATCTCGCTGTGATGGCTGCTAGGCGAAAGTCTTGCGGAAATGAAATAATGTCAGGTTTTTGATACAGGATTAAATGTAAAAAGGGGGATGTTAACTTTCTTTTTCTGTTTAATCTTCCATTCCCCTTTTTTATTAGTCAAATAGTTCATAATCATATCTGATGCTTCAATAGTAACAGGAAAATTTTTGTATTCACATAAAAAAGGGTTCTCTCAACTGATAAAATTCATTGATGTAGGCAGGGGTAAATTCAATCATTTATCCTCTAACAAGGATTTATTCACTCTCAAAATAATATAAATTTGCATAAAATTCTCTTACAATCCCCAGCATCGCTTCAGCAGTAAAATAACAGAAAATTTCCCATTGACGATTGATCCACTGAATATTTGATACCATTTTACTGTCTATTTCATATTTATTTTTAATGATATTGCACTATAAAGGAAGAAATTTTGTATGTTTCTGGTTTTTGATAGAAGAAATGGCTTTTGGAGAAAAAGATGCAAAAATGGTGCAATTTGGAGCAAAAACGAGCATAACGCAAATTTTGGCCTGAAACATTTTGATAAATCTTTCTTTACTTAATCTCTTTTACACTTCTTGCATATTTTTGAATGAGATTATACTTTAAAAATGTTGTTTTTACTCTTATTTTGTAGGGCTAAATTTTTTGAACGTAACACAACTGAAACAGGGCGAATCAGAGTTGAAACTGAGCCAAATGGAGCGAAATGGTGGAGCTGCACAGTATCAGCGCCGAACCGCACCTGGACAAGCGCCGAACCATGCCAGTGTCCTGAGAAGTAAGAAACTTTCATGGAAATAGCACCGAACGGCGCCCAAACATTGTCGGACCGCGCCCCAGACAGTTTGAATGCGTTTTTGGGCAGTTATTGACCATATAAGTCGAATTTGGATGATTTTTGGAAGGTTTCTTCAAGCACCACTTGGGGAGTTCGTCCCTACACTATTTTAAAGTGAATTTGAAGCCAAAAAAGAGTGGTAGATGTTAAGAAAATTGTGGAGAATATTGAGAGATCTTAGAATAGGAGTAAAAATGTAGATTTCTACCTTTTTGGAGAGATTGATGAGAGGATTTTGAGAGAATTTGTATGGGTTTTTTCTAGCATTGCATGAATCATTGGGAGACTTTGTGGGATAGATCTTCTTCTTTATTTCAAGGTAAATAAGCTAAGTATTGCGTTCTTCATTATCATATGATTTTGTAAACACTTATTTTGTGGATTTGCTTTGAAATGAAGTATTTTGTTGTGTTTTCTTCATGCTTTGTGATGCCTTTCTCTTACTATTTCTTCTTCTTAGGAAATTGTGGCATGAGAGATTATGTCATTATTTTCTTTTTACTTTGCTTTTGCAATGAGTGGGATTCATGTTTAGGATATTGGGAGGTATGCTAAAAGAATTTTTATTATAATTGTGATGGTTTTTACTTGCACTTCATTTATATTAGAAAAAGAGCTCGTTGTAGTGTTAAAATTCGTTGTAATTGCGCTATGATCCGAGAGGTCAGTGTAGTTCTCAACAAAGTGGAACCACATTTAAATTCCATGGATGGTGAAGTTCATGGGGGTTGAGTGCAAATAAATATGGAAACTGCTTTGATGGGAATAGAATTGGAGATTTTGAGTGACAGACTAAAATCCCCAATTTGATCCTAGTGTTTGGAAACTAAAGTAAGAGTTAGCCTTCAGGCAATGGGATGTGGAAGCTCTGGAGTGAGAGCCAGTATCCTCCCAGCCTAACCACGGATTTGGGGACTAAACTTAGGATTAGCCAATGTTCATTATGCACTCAGAAGAGGGTAAAGAATAAGATTGCTCCTATTTAGGACATACAATATTTAATGCATCTCATTCATTTACATTATCTAATTCACTACATAAGAATAGTAAATTTTATATCTCAAAATTCACCAAACCAACTCATCTAGAAAGGTTATCTTTAGAAGTAATATTTGCATTTAGGAATAGTTATTATCCTTACGTATAATCATCTGCATTTAGGAGTAATTGCTAGATAAAATACCACTTATATCGACCCTCCAATCTAAAGTCTAATAGTAGTAGACTAGAATATGACTAAGAACCTCTTACCTTGCTTCCTTGTGGGATTGATGAACGGGACTCCACTAGAGCCCTGTATTACTTGAGCGATATGTATACTTGCGTTTGAAATTATGACTTTACAAAATTATTATAAATATATAAATCTGGGTTCATAAATTCTTGCATATAAAAAAGTCACATCAATTTTTTGGCGCCATTGCCGGGAAAGCTTCGGTAAGAATTTTAGGAGAATTTTAGTTGAAGTAATTAGGCTTAGAGTTGGAAAGTTTAGTGTTGTAAAATTGTTTTTGTGTGAAAAGTGTTTTTTATATGAAAAAGTGTTGTGAAAAAACTTTTTGTGTGATTATGCACAAAAAATATATACTCTTTTAGCTATATGTTTTTATTTATTTTTGGTGATATTGCACTTTAAAGGAAGGTATTTTTCATGATTTGTTGCAGGTATGATGATTATAGGTGATTGGAGAGAAAAGATGCAAAAAGTAACGAATTTGGAGCAAAATGGAGCAATTTGGAGGAAAACAGCCCTGGCGCCGCCGGCGCCCTATTACAGAGACTCCAGAATTAATTGGCATGATAGGGCACCGCCGGCGCCACTATCGGGCGCCACCGGTGCCATATGTCGGTTCACTTCGAATTCATAAGTTTTGGTGGATTTTTGAAGAGGTGCTTGAAGAAATTCTTGGGGAATTCGTTCCTAACATTAAATTAAGTGTCCAAGACAAAAATAGTGAGGAGGAAGAGAAGAGAATTCCTGTAGAGAGTGTGAGGAAAGTGTGAGAGAGAGTTAGGGTTTGTGATTTTAAGAGAGATTCTTCTCTAAGGAAGGGAGAAGAGAGAGTAAAGTGAGAGATTGCTTCTTTATCTTTGTTGCAAGGAGAGAATCAAGTGTTGCAAGGAAGAGAAATGGAATCAAAGGGACTTTGAAGGAATTTACTTGGGGAAGATAAAGAGATAAGTTGTATTTACTATTGTAGTTTCTATGACTCTTCTTTTATATATAAAATCCATGTGTTTTTATATCTTCTCCATGGTTAGTGAGTAGTCTCCCTTGCCTTTCTTCTTGCATGAAGTAATTATGATGTGGTGATGTGGGAATGATGTGCCCTTTAAGTGTTATAAAAGTTGTGATGTTCTTTAATTTGGAACTTAATTTACTTTTCAATCCAACCAATTGAATTGTTAAAATATGTTGAGGAACATTAATTCCAAAAGAATTGAATGTTCTACAATAAGAATGAAGAAACCATTTAATGTCCGTGAATGAATTGCTTAGTTCATGGGGATTAAGTGCAAATAAATAGGGAAATGAGTTTTGATGGACTTCAAATTGGAGGTTTCATGGTGACATAATGGGATCCCCAATTTGGTCTTAAGATTGGTAACTAAAGCCTATGGTTAGCCTTCGGGTGAAGGGTGAGTAGGAGCTCCGAAGTGACAGCCGGTATCCTCCCAGCCTAGCCTTAGATTTAGTAACTAAACTTAAGATATGACAATGTTCTTTACCTGCTTGGAAAAGGGGGTACTCTTTTAAAGGTAAAGAAGCAAATATGCTCCTATTTTGTACAACACAAATAATTACTATTCTTCATCATCCATACATAATAATCTTTATGCAGGAAGAAAGACACTTTTCATATAGAAGTATCTTATAAATCACATAAGTTGGTGTGTTTGTTAGTTAATATAGTTCAGTAATTAGAAGTAATTGTAGTAGCTTTATTATACTTTTCATTAACTAGTGGTAGTACACTTAAGTAAATGTTACATTGGGTATTGGATTTTAGTGCTATATTATCTGATTTAAAGAACGTTCACCTCCCCTTGAGATCGATAACCAGGACTCCATTAGAGCCCTGTATTACTTAATACGATACGTATACTTGCGTTGAATTTGTGACTTTACTAAATCATTCTAAATATATAAATTCAACTTCATAAATTCTTGCTTAATATATAAAGTCGCGGTCAAGTTTTTGGCACCGTTGCCGGGGAGGTAGATAAACGGTACTTATTTATAGATATTGTAGTAACTGAAAACCTTTACTTTGTAGTGTGATTTTATATGCGTAGTAGTGGATCTATAGGTTTGATACCTTACGATTCAGAGTTAGAGCGTACTATTAGAAAAATTAGAAAACAACAAAAACAAACTGAAAATTACTGTGAAATGACGAATAATCAAGAGAATCAGAATATTAATGTTGGAAATTTGCCAAGACCTTTAAGAGATTATGCTAACCCAACAGCAGATGAAATTCATATAACTATTGAAAATCCTGATGTTGTTGCTAATTCGTTTGAACTTCATCCTGCTATTATCCAAATGGTACAAAATAATCAATTCGGAGGAACACCTAATGAAGACCCAAATTTACATCTTGCTAGTTTTTTAGAATTGTGTGCTACTTTTAAGTATGACGGAGTGTCGAGTGATGCTGTCAGACTTAGACTTTTTCCTTTTTCCTTAAGGGATAAGGCTAAGGCATGGTTAAATTCTTTAGCACCTAGATCTATTCGAACTTGGGGAGAACTTTCTCAAAAGTTTCTATCGAAATATTTCCCTCCATCGAAAATTGCTAAATTAAGACATGATATCACATCTTTTTGGTCAGTTTGAAGGAGAGTCAATATATGAAGCTTGGGAGAGGTTTAAAGATCTTCTTAGGAAGTGTCCACATCAAGCTTTGCCAGATTGGTTAATAATTCAAACTTTTTATAACGGATTAGTGGGATCATTAAGATCAATTATTGATGTTGCTGCTGGTGGATCGTTGATGTCAAAACCTTTTGATGAAGCATATTCATTAATTGAAGAGATGGCTACTAATAATTTTTAATGGCCCTCTAAACAGGTAAATCCTAAAAGAGTAGCTAGTGTTCATGATTTTGACATGATGACTATGATAGTTTCTTAAATAGCAGCTCTTTCTAATAAAATAGATCAATATGGAATGAAATATTCTCAACCACCCCCAGTGTTAGAGGAAAATTCATTTGGGCAGATAACTGAATCTCAAACACCTTATGAAACTTTGAACGCGATTCATAGACCTAATAACCCTTATTCAAATTATTATAACTCTGGTTGGAAGAATCACCCAAATTTCAATTGGAATACTAATAATGCTAATGTGAACCCGCAATGGGGACACAATTCTATAAACCCAGTTGGAAACTCAACCAACCAAGGAAATACTAACTTTAGACAATCTTATCCTCCTGGATTTAATAATAACCCACAGTTTAAGGATAAGAAGTTGTTTATAGATGAAATGATTTTGAATATGGGTAACCAATTACAAGTTCAAGGTGTTGTGATAAAAAATTTTGAAAGTCAATTGGGACATATTTTCACTGCGCTTAATAATAGACC
This sequence comes from Papilionanthe hookeriana x Papilionanthe teres, assembly GCA_022702705.1. Lineage (NCBI taxonomy): Eukaryota > Viridiplantae > Streptophyta > Magnoliopsida > Asparagales > Orchidaceae > Papilionanthe > Papilionanthe hookeriana x Papilionanthe teres. The sequence continues at coordinate 3,351,853 of CM040428.1, forward strand.
TTCTGGAACGCTTTCTAGTAATGTGGAGATCAATCCAAAAGATTAAAACAAGGAGCAACTTAAGGCTATTCAATTAAGGAGTGGAAAAGAATTAGAAACTAGAACGCATAAAGAAGTTGAAGAAGAGAAGGAGAAGGTGAATATTGAAAAAGGTTCAAATAAGATTTATCCAGACCTGGATTATCCTCTTGAACCAATGAAGATTACTATTGAGAAACCACCTCCTCCATTCCCTCAAAGATTGAAACAGGAGAATAGGGATAATAGATTTGGAAAATTTTTGGAAATCCTTAAGAAGTTAACAATAAATATACCTTTTGTTGAAGCAATAGAATAGATGTCTGATTATGCGAAATTTATAAAGGATATTCTTAAAAAGAAGAGAAAATTCACGGATCATGAGACTGTTGCACTTAGCGGAGAGTGTAGTGCAATAATTCAGAAAAAGTTTCCTGAAAAACTTAAAGATCCTGGTAGTTTCACTATCCCGTGTGCTATAGGTGAAAAGTTTTTTGGAAGAGCCTTATGTGATTTGGGAGCTAGTATTAATCTTATGCCTTTATCAACTTTCAAAAGATTGGGAATTGGAGAAATTTCTCCTACATCTGTAACTCTTCAATTAGCTGATCGTTCTATTACTTATCCTAAGGGAGTGGTAGAAGATGTGTTAGTAAAAGTGGATAAATTTATGTTTCATGTGGATTTTATTATGCTTGATATGGAGGAAGATAAAGATATTCCAATTATTTTAGGAAGACCATTCTTAGCTACTGGAAGAGCTGTAATTGATGTTCAAAAAGGGGAATTAACTATGAGAGTTAATGATAAAGTGGTGACCTTTAATATTTTGAAGTCTATGAAGTATCCCTCAGTTGCAAAAGATAATGAATGTTTTAGGATGAAAGTATGCAAATATTTGAGAAATGATTATTTTAAAGAGATGTTTGAAAGGAAAGTGGAGAATGAAAATATAATTGAAGATGAAACGGAAAATGAAATAGGTTCAGATAATGAGAAGAATAAGGAATTGAAGTATATTCAGGAGAAATTTGAAGTGTTAGATACCATGGAAGGTAGAGATAAAAGTTTAATTTCATCTATTGTTAAACCTCCCGAACTTGAGATGAAAATTCTCCGTAAACATTTAAAGTATATGTTCTTAGGAGAATCATCTACCTTACCAGTTATTGTATCTTCGAAATTAATTGAATATCAAGAACAAAAATTATTAGAAATCTTAAAAAGATACAAAAGAGCATTTGGATGGACTTTGGCAGATATCAAAGGAATCAGTCCTTCGATCTGTTTGCATAGAATTTATTAAATGAAGAACAAAAACCTAAAATTGATCCACAAAGGAGAATAAATCCTATAATGAAAGAAGTAGTTAAGAAGGAGATTTTAAAATGACTTGATGCTGGGATTATTTATCTTATTTCGTATAGTTCTTGGCTAAGTCCAATTCATTGTGTACCGAAGAAAGGCGGAGTGACTGTGGAAGTGGATGAAAGGAATGAAATTTTACCTACTAGACTAGTTAATGGACGGCGAATTTGTATTAATTATAGAAAACTAAATGCTGCCACCCGAAAAGATCACTTTCCTCTACCTTTTCTCGATCAAATGTTGGATAGACTTGCTGGACACAAGTACTATTGCTTTTTGGATGGATATAATGGTTATCATCAAATACCTATTGCTCCTGAGGATCAAGAAAAGACAACATTTACTAGCCCCTATGGAACATTTGCTTTTCGAAGAATGCCTTTTGGATTGTGTAACGCTCCTACAACTTTTCAAAGATGTATGATGTCTAGCTTTAGTAGTATAATAGATAATGGAATATAAGTTTTCATGGATGATTTTTCTATGTTTGGAACTTCATTTGATATTTGTTTGGAAAACTTGGCAAAAGTTTTGGAACTCTGTGAGAAAACAAATTTAGTTCTGAACTGAGAAAAGTGTCAATTTATGGTTGTAGGAGGAATAGTGCTTGAGCATAAAATTTCTGAATATGGTATGGAGGTCGACCCTGCTAAAATTCGAGTGATTGATAGATTACCACCAGCTGCTACTGTGAGAGAGGTGCGGAGTTTCTTAGGATATGTTGGATTTTACAGGCGTTATATTAAAAATTTTTCTAAAATTACTAAACCTTTGTGCCAACTTCTAGAAAATGATAGGAAGTTTGATTTTAAGGATGAATGTTCGTGTGCTTTTGAATTACTTAAAGAAAAATTAATCACTGCTCCTATAATTGTTTCACCTGATTAGGAGAAACCCTTTGAATTAATGTGTGATGTTAGTGATTATGCTATTGGAGTTGTGTTGGGGCAAATGTATGATAAAACTTTCAAAGTTATTTACTATGCTACTAAAACTCTTAATGATGCTCAAATTAATTATACCACTACTGAAAGAGAGTTATTAGCTATAGTATTTGCTTTTGATAAGTTTAGACCTTATTTAATTGGAACTAAAAGTATAGTGCATACTGATCATTCATCTATCAAGTATTTAATGCAAAAGAAGGATGCTAAACTTAGATTGATTAGATGGATACTCCTTTTGCAAGAATTTGATTTTAGGATAGTTGATAGGAAAGGCTCTTATAATCAAATTGTTGATCATTTGTCAAGAATAGAATATGATAGATGTTCTGAATTTGAGAAGGAAGTTGCAGAAACTTTTCCTGATGAACAATTGTATATTCTTATGGAAAAGATTTTGCCTTGGTATGCTGATATTGTGAATTATATTGTAAGTGATATTATACCATCAGATTTAACAAAGCAACAACAAAAAAAGTTTAAATATGATGCTAAATTTTATTTTTGGGATGAGCCCTATTTATATAAACAAGTAAGAATCGATTATTAGAAGATGTGTGCCACATGAAGAAATTAATCCAATCATTCGTAGATGTCATGATTTTGAATTCGGAGGTCATTTTGGTGTTGATAAAACAACTTATAAGATTTTACAATCTAGATTTTATTGGCCCACTCTTTTTCGTGATGTTTATAAATATGTTAAATTTTGTGATCGATGTCAAAGAGTAGGTAATATTTCTAGAAGAAACGAAATGACTTCGAATTACAATTTGGAAGTCGAAATTTTCGATGTATGGGGATTAGATTTTATGGGACTATTTGCACCTTCATTCGGAAATTTATATATATTGGTCGTTGTCGATTATGTTTCGAAATGGATTAAAGCCGTTGCTTTACCAAGATGTGATGCTCGGAGTGTTTCTAAATTTTTAAAGAAAAATATATTTACAAGATATGGAATGCCGAGAGTGATTATAACTGATGGTAGATCCCATTTCAGAAACAATCAAATTAAGAGATTAACTGGAAAATATAACATTATTCATAGAATCTCAATTGCTTATCATCCCTAGACTAGTGGATTAGCGGAAGTATCGAATCTGGAAATTAAAAGAATTTTGGAGAAAACAGTGAATATTCATAAATTAGATTGGTCTGCTAGATTAGACACCGCATTATGGGCTTATAGGACTGCTTTTAAGACCCCTATTGGAATGTCTCTTTATAGATTAGTGTTTGGGAAAACTTGCCATTTGCCGGTTGAATTGGAGAATAAAACATATTGGGCGATTAAGGAGTTGAATTTTAATTTGAGAAATGCGGGAGAAAAAAGATTTATGCAATTAAATGAGTTGGAAGAAATTAGAAATGAATCATATCATAACGACAAGATTTATAAAGAGAAAATGAAATTGTGGCATGATCAAAAGATATTGAAAAAATTATTTGAACTAGAACAAAAAGTTTTATTATATAATACGAGATTGAAATTATTTCCTAGAAAACTTAAGTCCAGATGGATAGGACCTTTTGCTGTAGTAAAAGATCATTCTTTCGAAGCTGTTGATATTGAGGATCCTAAAACTGGAAATATTTTCAAGATTAATGGGCATCGTTTAAAATCTTACTTTGGAGGGGTTTTACCTGATTTCAAAGAGGTTTTATTGCTAAGTCATCCTAGTTAACTGAATGGTTTGTCGGGCTGACGACGTTAAACCAAGCGTTTTGTGGGAGGCAACCCATGTGTATTTGTGTGTTGAGTTTGTTTGCTTATTGTTGTTTGTACTTTTAGTTTAATATTAAAGAATCCTAATTACCCCTAAATAAGTTTAAAAATTAAAAATATATTGGATCGTATTGTGAAAATGAAGTATTTCGAGCGAAACAAAGTTCGGTGAAAATTTTTACCACTGGCGCCGCCGACGCCCTATTCTTTTATAACAGCCGAATTTCTAGTTTGAGCGCCGCCGGCGCCCAAATTTTGGGTGACGGTTTTTACGTTTTAAAATGTGGTTTTTGGCAGTTTTGACCGAGATTTTCTTCCTTAAAACACCCCAAAACTCCATTTTAAATCCATAACCACCAGAGAAACGAAAACTCCCATTCTTAATTCGTATCCCATGGATTCCCACTCCATTGAACTCCCTAGATCTCGGATCTACAATCCACAAAAGTTCGTTAGTTTCGAGGCGCAACATCTATTCCATAAAGTGATGATGAAGAGAAGGATTATCAAGGAAAGAGGCTTTGTGAATCAAGGTTTGGAGAGTCCGACTATAAGAGTTGAAGAGATAGTGAAGCAAAGACGTTGGGAAGTGTTATGCTACACAACCGCCGTAGTGGTTGTTCCGGTTGTGAAAGAATTTTATGCAAATCTGCATGGGATCAACCAAGGATGTGTTTTTGTGTGAAGAAGGTTTGTACCATTCACTCCTGTGAGGATAAATGATCTCTTCATGATAGAAAGTGTACCTATTTGTCATTATGCAAATTTTAATGCGACTAGCAATGATATGAATGACATCTATCGTTATTTGACGGATGAGAATGAAGAATGGGAAGTAAGGGATAATGGATATATCAGTTTCTCTTCTTCATCCTTGAATCCGGTATCAAAGAAGTGGCATTACTTTATTTTGTCAAAATTAATTCCTACTATGTAGATAAGTAAAGTAACGAAGGAAAGTGCTATTCTGAATTTCTGCGTACAAACTGGAAGGCCAGTGGATATTGGATCAATCATTACTAAATCTGTATTGGGATTGATTGTGCATGGATCTAAATATGGGCTTGGGCACCCGTCCACCTTATTTCTGTTATGTAGTCAATCACAAGTGCCATATGAGAGTTGGGAAAAAGTTCTTCTACCCCGGAGACCTATCGATCCCATCGATCTTTACGACTACCGTGCAGTAGGTGATGAAGGAGACATGGATGTGCTTTCCGATTAGCCCATCGAAAGTTCACAACCTATTCAAACCTTACTATTCGAAAGTTCGAGGGTGATATTAAAGAAGATAAAGAAGTTGGAAAATGAGGTACAAAATATTACGAATGCTATTAATAATATTTCGATTTATTCGATCACATTGATTAGAGGATGAAAGAGCAATTTGATCATACCGGTCGAATTGAGTTGGGTTTGGTTAATCCGTTGAAAAAGAATGCTCGTGGTGGTCGAAGATTCATCCGATGAATTCCCATATCGTCCATTCTACAATCTGTTCGTTCATCGTCAATCAATGGGAGACATTAGAGAGGATGAGACTTCTGAGACTGATGAGGAGTAATTAGTAGATTCTATATGCTGCTTTATTATGTTTAAGTGTTTGCTTCGATTGCTATGTTGTTTGCTTTGCTTTGTTTTAGTAGGGTGTGTTTGGACTTTACTTTGATTTCTTGTGTGAACTTAGATTTTAGTGTTTGCTTATCATAGTGTACTTGCAACACTAAGGATCTAAGGAGTGTTGCTTATATTTGATGAACATATGTATGTAATCGTTGTATCGTGGATTTTAAATATATGAAAGTAATGTGATGTGTTGTTTGTGTAAATTGATGTTGTTTAATGTTTGTGAGATGAAACAGATGCTTGTTGATGTGTTAAATAGGAATGTGGAGGTTGAAACGATTGAATTTGCGACGAAAATTTTTGAACCCAATAGAATTTTGGACTAGCACCGCCAGCGCCAGATTGGGCGCCGCCGATGCCCAAATTCAGAGAAACGGACTATTATTTTGTATAGAGTGCTGCCGGCACCAGATCGGGTGCCGCAGGTGCCCAAACACCAAAAAATAGCCCGGGACCCGTAAAAATTCGCAAAAATAGCCTGAGACCCATTTTTGTGCCATTTCTTTCATCTCTCACCTCCATATTCACGATTTTGAAGCTTTAGGGCTTGTTAGATCTCAGATTAGAGAGGATTTCAAGGATTTCTGAGGCCGGATCTGCACTTCTCTTGGTAAGAGCTTTACTTTAACCTAAAATTTTTGGATTTTCTCCATGTGAAACTCTCACATTGTTGGATGATATTTTTGGTGTTTTTTGAGAAAAAGTGAAGTTTCATATGGTAGAATTTGTTCTTACTTAAATAGATTAATGTTAGGAGTTAATACATTGTGGATTTGGAATTTATTGGTAAATTTTTGCAATTTTTCTAGAAATTCACATGGCTCTTAGAACAAGTAAGGGGAAGCAAAAATTTGATTAGGACGATGAAAGATTTGTTAATGTTAAGGCTCAGTTTCGCTTCAACTCTCAATTGCAAAATAAGAAGTGTATTCAGGATCGAGCATTTGAAAATCCTGGTGGATCTAAAGAATAGTTGGTTTCTAAGCGAAATTGGGAACTTTTCTGTTACTTTTCTGCTAATGCTGTTTTGGGAGTAGTCCGAGAATTTTATGCTAACGTGCTCTGGTCTGAAACGGAATATGTGCTAGTCCGAGGGAAACTGGTTGAGTTCACCCCACAACATATCAATGCATTTTATCAAATTCGAGAACCTTTTGTTTGTGAATTTGAGAATTTTGATACTAGTGAAGGGAATTTGATGAGTGTAATCACGTATCTGACCGATGGAAGAGGGGAATGGAAGATGAATCAGAGACAGATGATTAACTTCCCTGCCTCAACTTTAAATGTTGCTTCTAAAGCATGGCATTATTTCATTTCTGCAAGACTATTGCCTTCTTATCATCACAGTGAAGTTACTAGGGATCGAGCTATTTTAAATTATTGCATCTAGAATATGAAAAGGATTAATATTGGAGTTGTTGTCTTCAAGAGCATTCACTCTATTGCCAAAGGAGAAACCACTGGTGGATTAGGACATCCCCGCCCGATTCATGCCCTTTGTGTTCAGTCTGGAGTGGAGTATAGTAGTTCTGAGGAAGTGGCGATACCTTTGAGACCAATTACGAAGACCATTATTCGTACTTATGAGGCTTATGTGGGTGCAAGAGAGGAGAGTAGGAGTATTGATATTCCTACCACGAGTTATGATGTCCCATCTACTTCTGAGCCCCCGACACTATCTGATGTCATGCAACAGTTGAGATTGCTAAGTGATAGTACTGATAGGATGCATCGTAGGATGGATGTATTTGAGGCTAGGAGTGATTTGAATGATCACTATTTGCAGAGAAGAGTTGATTTTGATATGGCTTATTACGATGCTTAGGCCAGATATATGAGGGGGGAGTCCGATGTGACATTTCTATCTTGCCCTGGTTATACACCGTACAGGCCTGAACCTTCTGACCCTGCTGATGACCCTACTACTGATCCTGATGTTGGAGACTGGTAGTTAGTTTATTTGTTTTATTTTTATTTTTCTTAGTCTGTTGAGATGTATTAATGTGATGTAGTGGACATTTACTTTTCATGTGATGTGTAACCCTGTGTTGTACTATGTGATGTAGTGTCATTTATTTTTCATGTTGAACTGTCAGTTGTATTGTTATGTGGTGTGATAATTTGCTTTATGTTATAGTATTTTGTTGGATATTTAGTTGTTTAATGTTTATTTCTCTTTACTCATGCAAATATTTAAAATTGTTATATCACTGCTACTAATTGTTTCATGCTTGCTAGCTGTAAATTTTGATTAATACCAGGTAAATTATGAAGATTTCAAAATCTCAACACATAAAGGTTAGTTTTCTTTTACTCTCAACTATTTCAAATTTATTGAAAAATGTAAGTTTGGGGGAGGGTAGAGAAATGCTAAATTTTTAATTGCTCTCAATTACTATATTTATAAAAATTTTAATAGCATAACTTTTGGCAATTGAACCTCATTATAAGATAACTAAAACTTTTCAATTCAGTTGAATATTATGGAAGGAAAGGATGAAAATTTTTAGTGATAAAAATTAATTTTATAGAAGTAAGATATTTGGTATGAAAAAATTTGATTATAGTCAACTATTTAAAGTAAAGAAAACTGTATTTTTTCTGAAATATTAAGGGAATTAAAGTATTGTGTGTTAAGAAGAGATTGTAACTTTATGATGAATAATAAAGCTTGTACTTAACTATAAAGTAAAGAAATGACTTAAGTTTGAACTTTATAAAGAGGAGAGTGAAGTTCAAAATCATTAAAGGCTATCCAGATATAGTAATCCTCGGAAAAAGAAAAGAAAAGAAAAAGAAAAAAGAAAAGAAAAAGAAAAAGAAAAAGAAAAGAAAAGAAAAATGTTATGAGGAGAAGCTTGAGGAGATGCCTAATCAAAAATTGGCTTCACTTGAATCACCTTAAAGGGAGAGCTTGATTTCATTTCTGAATTTATGTTTAAGGTACTAGCGTACATTTTAATAAAGTTTGCATGAACTCATTTTTCACATAGTCCTTTAAAGCACTCTCAATATAACAAATTATGGTTCATCTTGAAATAAATAGAAGACTAGAACTCTTAGACTTAAGTACTGAATATTCTTATACCTGTAATGTTGACTTCGAGTTGCTGAACTTTTTCTGAAAATCTAAACACTATATTCTTTTGAATGAAAAATTTTGGTCTCTTACAATTAAAAGTGCATTGCCTAGAGTTATATTTTTATGTTGTAAAAGGATTACTTGAGGACAAGTAATAGCTTAAGTTTGGGGGATTTTGATGCACCAAACATATATACTCTTTTAGCTATATGTTTTTACCTATTTTTGGTAATATTACACTTTAAAGGAAGGTATTTTTCATGATTTGTTGCATATATGATGATTATAGGTGATTGGAGTGAAAAGATGAAAAAAGGAACGAATTTGGAGCAAAATGGAGCAATTTGGAGGAAAACAGCTCTGGCGCCGCCGGCGCCCTATTCCAGAGACTCCAGAATTAATTGGCATGATAGGGCACCGCCGGCGCCACTATCGGGCACCGCCGGCGCCCTATGTTGGTTCACTTCGAATTCAAAAGTTTTGGCGAATTTTTCAAGGTGCTTAAAGAAACTCTTGGAAAATTTGTTCCTAACATTAAATTAAGAGTCCAAGACGAAAATAGTGAGGAGAAAGAGAAGAGAATTGCTGTAGAGAGTGTGAGGAAAGTGTGAGAGAGAGTTAGAGTTTGTGATTTTAAGAGAGATTCTTCTCTAAGGAGGGGAGAAGAGGGAGTAAAGTGAGAGATTGCTTCTTCATCTTTGTTCCAAGGAGAGAATCAAGTGTTGCAAGGAAGATAAATTCACTCAAGTATATAATATCCTGTTGTAGAAGCTGACTCATTTGAACTAAATTTAGCAATTATTTAACTTTTGCAGAACAACCAGTTTGGGGGAACTCCTTCAGAAGATCCTTATTTACATTTATCTAGTTTTCTAGAACTTTGTGCTACATTTCGTTATAACAACATGTCAGACTATACTGTTAGCCTAAGACATTTTCCTTTCTCACTAAGGAATAAGTTTAAAATGTGGTTATACTCATTAACACCTGATTTTATTAAAAATTAGGATGAGTTAACTTAGAAATTCCTAGCTAAGTATTTTCCACCTTCAAGGACTACTAAACTTAGAAATGATATTACCTCATTTTGTCAGTATGAAGAGGAATCAATATACGAAGCCTGAGAAAGATTTAAGGAAATCATAAGAAAGTGTCCACATCATGCTCTGCCAGATTGGTTAATCATTCAAACTTTTTATAATGGGTTAGTAGGATCCCTTAGGTCCATTATTGATGCTGCTGCTAGTGGTTCATTAATGTCAAAATCTTTTGATGAAGCATATGCATTAATCAAAGAAATGACTACAAATGAATTTTAATGGGCCTCTGTAAGGGTAAATCATAAAAAGGTAGTCAGTGTTTATGATACAAATGTGATTACAATTCTTGCATCTCAGGTTGATGCAATATCAAGGAAGTTGGATCATTTGGAATGAACCAGCCTCAATTTACTCCTCTAAGTGAGGAAAGTTCATTAGAGCATATGATTGATTCCAATTTATTATATGAGACTTTAAATACCAAAAATAAACCGTATTCAAAATTTTATAATCTAGATTAGAAAAACCATCCTAATTTTAACTAGAATCATACTACTGAGGGTGGAAACCAACAATGGGAAAACAATCATGCAAATCCTAATGGAAGTTGGAATAGTCAGGGTAACACAAGCTATAGACCATCATATCTACCGGACTCTAATAATGATCAATAATTTAAGGATAAGAAGATGTCTTTATACGAAGTGGCATTGCAAATGGGAAACCAGTTGGAAAGTCAAAATGCTGCGATTAGAAACATAGAGAATAAACTTGGAGAAATTGCTATTTCACTTAGCAATAGACCTAATGGAACACTTCCTGACAACATTGAGATCAAACCTAAAGAGAACAATAATGATCAAACTAAGAGAAAAGATGATGATTATTTTTGGATGGATGAAATTGATTATCTAAGTAAAATCCATTTCCAAAAAAATTTTGTTATCTAAGTAAAAACCATTTCCAAAAAAAAATTGAAAGTAAGTTAACAGAGGAGATTAAAATGGACATTCATGATGAGTTGAAAACGTTATATAAAGAAGACTGTGTGTATGTTTATGAGAGGTGTGAAATGATGGATGCTACCAAAAATAGTAAACTTTTATTTCCATCTGTTGAAAAATCTCATGAACTTAAGATGAATGTACCCCATACAATTTTAATGCCTACCTATTTAGGGAATTCATCTACATCACTAGTCTTTATATCTTTAGATTTGAATCAATCATAGGAAAACATGAATTGAATGATGAACAAAATAAAGTTATTGAACTAAGACTTGAAAGAGAATTTGATGATATATTTCAAAAGAACTTTGAATTGAGAGATGAGAATAAAGATATTGAAAGAACAATGGAAAAAATTCTTCAGAATTAGAAAAATCTATTTCCTCAACTAAGATAGATATAGAAAGACCACCTTCATCATTTAATAATTACCAAGTAGAAGAATTGGAAGATAACTTGAAACAGAAGAGTAACATAGAAGATTTTGATCCTGAATCTGAATTATCTAGAGAGAATTCGATCCAAAATTTGGGAGATCTTGAATTATCATATAAAGATCCATTTCTTATAAATTTCAAGGATGATATTAATATGTAAATTCAGAAAATCAGTAGAAGAATATTGAATCTATAAAGAAATACGAGGAAAAATGGTATGAATTAATCTGAAAAGGAAGAGCCGAATGAAAAATTAATATTTAAGGATTTTGTAGGAACCCCTGAATCTGAAAAGATTAGGTGATTGATCGAGGATTACTTAATTGGAATTTTTATCTAGGAGGAATCATTTATCGGGCCCGCGACGTTAAAACCAAGAACTTTATGGGAGGCAACCCATAGTTATCAGTGTGCTTTGATTTAGTATGTTGAGATTCATGATTGTTACTGTTGTACTGTGTTTACTTTAATGTGGATTGATTAGTTTGATTGTTGATTGGTAGATGTTTGGATTGTTAGTGGTTTGATTTGATCTTTGTGTGTCATGAGGGAGGTGATTCCTTAACTTAATATTATGATTAGATTTGTATGTTCTCTTGTAGTAGTTGAATTGACAAGTTGACTAACTCAGGTCTTACTCGGACTTGAGTTTTGCAAGAGATATCATGAATTTAAACTGTGACAGATCCATCTCAATTTTCTTTCTTCCTTTCTCTGACTTTGATTTCATTTGATAGGAGTCATGAACCTATTTGATGAAGTGGATGATCTTACGGTATGATTTATAAGTGTTAGAGTTGCTTAATTAAAGGGATTAGAAGATTCCTTAAGTTGGTGGACGTGAACCAATATATGATGGATAATCTTATCTTTGGGATTATAATCTGTCAAATCATTTAAAAAGTACTTGATTTATTAGTGTAGTGATTTTATTAGAAATTAGATGTAAATTAGTGAGATGTGATGGTTAAAGGATAAATTGACCTCATTTATTATGTGTGTTTGTGTTTGGGTTACAATTTTAGATAAGACTTGAAAAACATTTTTATATTCCCATGCTGATACTTGCTATGCTAGTTAAACTTTTATTTAGTGAATTTCATTCTGACATGCTTAGTTTAGATTTAATTTCTATTACATGATTAATATCCTAATTAATAATTGTAGATGTTTCTGATATGCATGTGTGGTAAAGAGAATTTCTGAACTAATTTACTTGCTACTTATATTTTCTGTACTAAATACTATATATGTTAAAAATTAAGTTTGGGGGTAGGAAGAAAAATAAAATTTTAAAGTTAGAATACTTCCTTTTAGTGTAATTTTATTACAATTATGTTTTAGGCTAGATTTACTTTCTTATGCAGTCATTTTATCCTAAACATACATGTATATGAATTTGATAGAATCTTGTAGTATCTAGTAAATTTAATTACTTTTTCTTCCTGCTACATTTTATGGAATTAATTGCAAAATATTTAAAAATTTAAGTTTGAGGAGAGAAAGAATTAACTATTAATTGTTCTCATTTAAAAGTATTTTCAAAATTATTTACATGTTTTCCTGTGATAGAGCTCAATTTCAGATAACTGTATTTTGATTTTATTTGAGTACTTTAGTGGACTTGAATGAATGTTTTTGGTAATGATAAGTAATTTTGTAAGTTAAGATATTTGGTATAAGAGAATATGACTATAGTCAACTATTCAAAGTAAGAAAAATTGTATGTTTGAAATATTAAGAATCTTAAACTTTTATGTGAAAGGGAAGGATTGGGACTTTATGATGAATCAATAATAAGCTAAAGAAATGCCTATAAGGTAAAGGATTGTGGTAAGTTTCAAATTTAGGGTGAGAAGGGTGAAGTTTATAATTATTAAAGGCTATCCAGATATAGTAATCTTCACTTGAAAAATCAAAAAGAAAAAAAGAATGAAAAGAGAAAAGAAGAAAAAAAAAGAAAAAGTGAGAAGAAGCTTGAGGAGATGCCTAATAAAAAATTGGCTTCACTTGGATCTACTTAAAGGGGATAACTTAATTACTTTCCTGAACTTATATGTATGGATTAACATCTTTACTAGTAGTGTTCTCATAAACTTATTTTTATTTAATCCTTTTAAGTGCCTTAATAGGACAAATTACAGTCATTTTTGAAATGAATAGAATGCTAGAACTCATACACTTGATAACTAGATAGCCTTACACCTGTAGAATATACTTGAATTATTCAAAGATCCTTCTGAAAATTTTACTACTGTATTTATCTAAGTCAAAATCATGGTATTCTAGAAAGAAAGTCCATTACAGTTGATCATTATTTTTATGTATTAACTAAATTACTTGAGGACAAGTAATAGTTAAGTTTGGGGGATCTTGATCCACTAAAAATTTGATAGTTTTTAACTGTCTATTTCATACCTATTTTTAATGATATTGCACTATAAAGGAAGGTATTTTGTATGTTTTCTGGTTTTTGGTACAAGAAATAACTTTTGGAAAAAAAGAAGAAAAAATTTGGAGCAAAAAAGAGCAAAAACGCAAATTTTGGCCAGACACATTTTGATATGTCTTTCTTTGCTTAATCACTTTTATACTTCTTGTATATTTTTGTATATTTACACTTTAAAGAAATGTTATTTTTTATGCTTATTTTGTAGGGCTAAATGTTATGAACGCAACGCAACTGAAACGGGGCAAATCAGAGTTGAAATGGAGCCAAACGGAGCGAAATGGTAGAGCTGCACAGTACCAGCGCCGAACCACACCTGGACCAGCGCCGAACCACACCTGGACCAGCGCCAGACCGCACCAGTGTCCCGAGAAGCATGAAAATTTCATGGAAATAGTGCCGAATGGCGCCCAAACAGTGACGGACCACGTCCCAGATGGTTTGGATGCGTTTTTGGGAGGTTATTGGCCATATAAGTCGAATCTGGACGCTTTTTGGAAGGTTTCTTCAAGCACCACTTGGTGAATTCATCCCTACACTATTTTAAAGTGAATTTGAAGCCAAAAAAGAGTGGTATTTGTTTATAAAAATGTGGATAATATTGAGATGTTAGAATATGAGTGGAAATGTAGATTTCTACCTTTTTGGAGAGATTTGTGAGGGGATTTTGAGAGAATTTGTAAGGGTTTGTTCTAGCATTGCATGGATCAGAGAAAGACTTTGTGGGAGAGATCTTCTTCTTTCTTTCAAGGGAAAAAAGCTATGTATTGTGTTCTTCATTATCTTATGATTTTGTAAACACTTATTTTGTGGATTTGCTTTGAAATAAAGTTTTCCGTTGTGTTTTCTTCATGCTTTGTGATGTCTTTCTCTTACAATTTCTTCTTCTTAGGAAATTGTGGCATGAGAGATTAAATCATTATTTTCCTTCTACTTTCTTTTGAAATGAGTAAGACTCATGTTTAGGATATTGGGATGCATGCTAAAAAAAGTTATTTTATAATTGTGGTGGTTCTTACTTGCACTTCATTTACATTACAAAAAGAGCTTGTTGTAGTGTTAAAATTCGTTATAATTGCGCTATGATCCGAGAGAGGTGTAATTCTCAACAAAGTGGAACCACATTCAAATTCTATGGATGGTGAAGTTCATGGGGGTTGAGTGCAAATAAATAGGGAAATATACTTTGATGGGCATAGAATTGGAGACTTTAGGGTGACAGACTAAAATCCCCTATTTGGTCCTAGTGTTTGGAAACTAAAGCGAGAGTTAGCCTTAAGGCGAAGGGATGTGGGAGCTATGGAGTGAAAGCCAATATCCTCCCATTCTAACCATGGATTTGGGGACTAAACATAGGATTAACTAATGTTCTTTATGCACTCGGAAGATGGTAAAAAATAGAGTTGCTCATATTTGACACATACAATATTTAATGCATCTCATTCCTTTACATTATCCAATTCACTACAAAAGAATTGTAGATTTTATTATCTCAAAATTCATTAAACCAACTCATCCAGAAAGGTTATCTTTAGAAGTAAAATTTGCATTTAGGAATAGTTATTATCCTTACATATAATCATCTGTATTTTGGAGTAGTTGCTAGATAAAACACCACTTATATCGACCCTCTAATCTAAAGTCTAATAGTAGTAGACTAGAATTTAACTAAGAACCTCTTACCTCGCTTCCCTGTGGAATCGATAAATGGGACTCTACTAAAGCCCTGTATTACTTATGTGATACGTATACTTGCGTTTGAAACTATGACTTTACGAAATCATTATAAATATATAAATCTGGATTCATAGATTCTTGCAATAAAAAAAGTCGCATTTGCAATAAGTTCTTCAATCACACCTCCAAGATATTCAAAGTCTTTTTCTTAAAGATATCTTTTATTTCTAAGAAATGTACTGAAGCAGGAATAAGCCTTGAAATTCACAAATTTACTCTCATCATAATCAAATTTTCTCTTCCCCTTAGCCATTCTTGGGCCATTTGTCTAAAAATATCAAATTTATCCAAATCAATTTCAAAATTTCAATGTAATGGACTCCAAAGTAAATTTAAATAGATAAGAACTCCAATACCATGGAAAATCTCCAAATTTTCTCTAAAAACCTCAAAATTCAAATCTTCCCAATGCAGGAGATTTTCACGGTCAAAATCAAAAAAATTTAGTTTAAAGTGTAGCTCTTACCAAGAGAAGATGAAATCCGAGCTTTTTTGCCACAAAATCACTTCAAATCCAAATGCAAGTGAGTCCTAGGTGCGAAAATTGGCCTTGGCTAGAGGTAGAAGACGATGGTTTGGGCAAAAATGGCGGTTCCCAGGGTTAAATCGTGAAATTTTGGGGTTTAAGGCCTTTTTCGGATCGAGCGCGGTCCAACGCTGGCGACAGCGCCGTTCGATACTATTTTCTACTTTAAAGGCCAAACTCTCTGTCTTTTGGCATGGTCCAGTGCTAGTGACAGCGCAGTTCGGCGCTAATTCTAAACTTGAACTTCCGACTTTCTTTTGCAAGTTCGATCTTTTCAAGCCCGCTCCAACATCTAATTAGTCCAATTAAGCATTGAATAACATACTAAAGCCATGGCAAATGACATTTTTAAACACAAACAACACAAAAAATTGCTTTGATATATAAAATACAAATTAAAAAACATAACACTAAACGCTACATATCGTCAAGCCATTTCTAAAATTTAGTGTCACTCACAACCACAACACAATAACACTGAAAACTACACAAGAAAGCAAGTTCAAATATAACCTTCAAGCAAGCAAAGCAAAGCAAAGCAATCAGTTTAAATACATAAACATAGAAATAAAATAATTAAGTCTTCATTCTTCCTCAGAACTATCATCAACTCTTAAATCTTCAATTGATTGAGCGTGAACGAACGATTGTAGAATGGACGAAACGGGAATTCTTCAGTGGAATCCTCCTCAATCCAACCTTTCCTTTTCATCACTCGTATCAAACTTCCTTTGAGATACCCATAATGATCAAAGTGTTCATTCATTCTCTAATCCAGATGATCAAAGAAGTCAGATAGATTGTTGATTGCATTAATCAGGTGTTGAACTTCCTTCTTCAATTTCTTAATTTTCTTCAAGATAATCTGTGAACTTTCAGGATAGTAAGGAGGAATAGGTGTCGAACTCTAAGATGGTTGATCTTTAATGATACTCATTCATTCATATCACCAACTGCCTGGTTATTATGTTCATTTGTTGGGTCTATAGGCTTCCAAGGTAGATGTACCCTTTCCCAATTCTCATATGGAACTCGTGATTGATTGCAGAAGAGAAATATGGTGGAAGGATGTCTAAGCCCATACTTTGATTGCTGAACGATCAATCCCAAAATAGATTTAACAATTATTAAACTAACATCAACAAGCATCCCCATTTGAATACAGTAGTTCAAAAATAGCACACTCCTTAGTTACTTTACTGATTTTCATAGTAGGGAGAAATTTTGCACATATAAAATAATGTAAGTGCTTCGATGTAGGATTTAACAGTGTGGTCGAAAAACTTACATACCTGTTATCTCTTATCTCCCATTCATCACTTTCATCCATCAAATATCTATATATATCATTCATGTTGTCCTTCATTGGGGCAAAGTTTGAATAATGGCAGATCGGCACATTCTCAATCATGTATAAATCATTAATCTTTGCAGGAGTAAATGTGACAAACCTACCTCACACATAAACTGATCATTGGTTGATTCCATGAAGATTTACATAAAACTCCTTCACAACCGGGACAACTATGGCTATAGTAGTAGAACAAAACACTGCCCAACATCTCTGAATAATGATCTCATCAATTCGAGTAGTAGGAGAACTCGTACCTCAATTCACAAAGCCTCGCTCATTAATCAAACTCATCTTTGAGATATTCTTGTTGAATAGATGTTGCGCTTCGAAACTGATGACCTTTCTATGGTTGAAAACTTGAAATCTTGGAGTTTCTATCGAGTCGAAATCCATTTGGACGAGATTCAGGATCTTCCTTTTTGTTCCTCTGGTAGTTCCTGCGTCTAGGGGTAATTTTTGGGAGTTCAAGTGGAAGAATTGCAGCCTAGAATTGCCAAAACTCGAATTTAAAGACGAAAAACTATTTTCTGAATAGCGGCGCGGTCCGGCGCTGATGTCGTTCGGTGCTAGTTCAAATTTTGCCAAACTTTATTTTGTCTAAATTCATTCCAAACTTCGATTTGATTCATTTATGAAATGTTGTTAATGATATTTAAGGAAGGGTGGGACTTAATTAAGTAACAAACAAACACAAATAACACATCAAATAGCAAACACTCAATAAATGTGGGTTGCCTCCATAAGGTGCTTGGTTTAACGTCGTCAGCCCGACATAACTTCAAGTTATTCAGGTTAATCTAACATTAAAACCTCTTTAAAATTAGGTCTATTGCCTACAAAATAAGGTTTTAATCTTTGTCCATTTTAATTTGAATATTCTTCCAGAATTAGGGTCTTCGATAATCACAGATGTAAATTGATAGATTTTTACGATAGTGAAAGGTCCTGTCCATCAAGATGTCAGTTTCCCAGGAAATAATTTCAATCTTGTATTGTATAATAAAATTTTTTGTCCTGGTTCAAATTACTTTTTAACAATCTTCCGATCATGCCATATCTTTCTTCTCTTCTTATATATTATATCATTATCATATGATTCATTTCTTATTTCTTCTAATTCATTCAATTGCAACAGTCTTTTCTCACCAGTGTCTTTCAAATTAAAGTTCAATTTCTTTATCACCCAATATGCTTTATATTCTAATTCAACTAGCAAGTGAAAAGTCTTTCCAAAGATTAATCTGGAAGGGGACATTCCTATATGAGTTTTATAAGCAGTTTTTTATGCACATAAAGCAGTTTCTAATCTAGCAGACCAATCTAATTTCTCAGGATTTATGACTTTTTCTAAAATTCACTTATTCACGATTAGATACCTCTAATAAGCCATCAATTTGAGGAATATAAGCTGTAAAGATTCTATGCATACTATTATATTTTTCACCAATCTCTGAATCAGATTATTCCTAAAATGGGATACTCCATCAGTGATGATTACTCTAGGCATTCCATATCTTGTGAAAATATTTTTCACTAAAATCCTCGAAACACTTCTAGCATCAAACTTAGGTAAAGCTATTGCCTTAATTCATTTCAAAACATAATCAACAACAATCAGTATATATATATATATATATATATTTACAAATGAAGGTATAAATGGTCCCATAAAATCTAATCCCTAAGCATAAAAAATTTCAACTTTCAAAGGAAAATTAAGAGGCATTTCGTTTCTTCTAGATATATTGCCCATTCTTTGACATCGTTCACAAGTTTTGATAAATCTATAAACATAAATGAAAATAGTAGACCAATAAAATCCAGATTGCAAAATCTTATGTGCAGGTCTATCAATTCTGAAATGTCCTCCAAATTCAGAATCATGACATTCTCGAATAATTCTTTCAGTTTCTTCATAAGGCTCACATCTCCTAATAATAAGGTCTTTACATTGCTTATACAGATAAGGTTCATCTCAAAATTAAATTACGGAAAATTTGGCATCATGCTTAAATTTTTTTCGATGTTGCATTGTTAATCCAGGTGGTAAAATATTACTAATGATGTAGTTTACAATATCAACATACCACAGTAGATTTTCTTCAGTAATATTATGTAATTTCTCATCAGGAAAAGTTTCTATTATTTCCCTTTCAAATTCAGCAAAATTAGGTTGTTCAAGTCTTGATAAATGATCAGCTATTTGATTATCAACCCCTTTTCTATTAACGATCTCAAAATCGAATTCTTGCATTAAAATATTCCATCAAATCAGTCTTGGTTTAGCATCATTCTTTTG
Organism: Papilionanthe hookeriana x Papilionanthe teres; assembly: GCA_022702705.1. Taxonomy (NCBI): domain Eukaryota; kingdom Viridiplantae; phylum Streptophyta; class Magnoliopsida; order Asparagales; family Orchidaceae; genus Papilionanthe; species Papilionanthe hookeriana x Papilionanthe teres. The sequence goes on from CM040428.1 coordinate 3,371,472, forward strand.
CACTAAATATTTAATAGCATAATGATTAGTATGCACTACACATTTAGCTCCAATTAAGTAAGATCTAAATTTTTCAAAGGCATAAACGATAGCTAATAACTCTCTTTCTGTAGTGGTGTAATTAATTTAAGCATCAGTAAGAGTCTTACTAGCATAATATATAACTTTAAACATTTTCTCGTGCCTTTGTCGTAAAACAACTCCAATAACACAATAGCTAGCATCACACATTAATTAAAATGGTTTTTCCCAGTCAGGTGAAACTATTATAGGGGAAGCAATTAATTTTTCCTTTAATAGATTAAAAGCTTTTAAGCATTCATCGTTAAAATCAAACTTCTTATCTTTTTCCAAAAGTTAGCATAGAGGTTTAGGCCCCATTTGCGAGAGCTTATAAGTACGATGACGTTTTCAAAAATGCCGCAGAAATGCTTGGTTTGAGCTTATCCCTGCTTATCAGAAAACATTGTTATTTTTTTTCTATTACACGTGAGTCGTGCTGAGATTCCCGCGGTCCACTTATTCGATCGCGTTTCTGAATAAGAATTACACCCGTAACCCCATGAATCCCGTGACCCCGTGAAGCTCCTCACACCTGTGCATCTCGCTCTCTAACCCTAAGCTCTCCTCCTCTCCGATCACCCCCATCCTTCTGGAGCAAAAGATGAGGATCTCGGTCCATATTCTCCCCATTTTTACCATCGACACTGAAGAGGTATCTCGTCTTCTTCACTCCTCATCTTCTTAATTCCACATTGGGGTTTCGTCGGGATCATTCTGGTTTCTCAGACACTTTTTTGTTTTCTCTGGCACTATGTTTTCGGTTGCAATGAGCAGTTCCATTTTCCTGGTTAATGGGTTCCAGTTGTTTTGCCTGTAATGGGTTCCGGCTGCTTCGCCAGTTCCAGTTCTATCTCCTAGTTCTATTTCTTGGTTAATGGGTTCCATATATTGATCCATATATTGATTTTTGTTTGGGTACAGGGATGAGTTCTAATTTTTTTCTTTCTCTTGATTTCAAACTGAAGGCTTTAATTTTGTGTGACACATGGCAGCTTTCCATGGCTTTAATCTTGGATCTATTTTTCTTTCTCTTGATTTCAAATTGAAGGCTTTAATTTTTATTAGCTTGGTTGAAGTTAGAACAAAAGGTGCTATTTTTCACAGAATATGGAAAGATTCTGCACTTATGATTTTATTCTCACATTGCAGCTTCAGATGGCAAAGATTCTGCACTTATAATTTGCAATGATCCATACTTTTGTTTCACGGATTCTCTCATATTTCGACTGCAGCATATGGATTATTTTTGCTTAATAAATATTTAGATTGTGTAATTATGTGTGACACAACCCAAGGCAAAGGTTTATGCGGCTCAATTGTGAAAAGATGAATGGTTTAGGGTAGTGTTCTTTTGGAAAAAATCTGAAAGAACCATGTGGCTTCATTTGAAAAATATGAAATATTTGCTTGGTTAGTTTAAAAAGTCATCTAAGAGAATAGAGAGGGGGAATTGAGCATTTTATTTATTTATATATTCTTATTTTTTATTCTTTGGGCTTTCTTATGTGTGCCATCTGAGTCCTACGCATTCACATAAGTGATGTGGTCATTGAAGAAACCTTAAAGCTTGAAGCGGGTGATGTTAAGAACCCTATTAGTTGATCTATTTAATGGAATATATGTTGTTGTTATAGGAATGAGTAGTCTCATATTGGTTTCTTTTTATGTTCTAAAAATTATCTTCCGACATATTTTGTTCGCTGGAGTTTAGAAAGGAAATATTTATGTCAATTTGACCCAATGTCAAACTATGGCTCAATGCAAGCAATATAACAACTCCAAAATTTATTGAATTGATTTTATTAAAAGGATATTGCATTAACATGTCTTACGATTCTTGTATTTACTTTGGAAACATTATGTGTTATCAACAATCTATTTTGTACTAATCCATTTACCTGACAGTACGCAATGAGTAAAGGTAAAGAGGTCAGATCATCGACCATGTGGGATAGAAAGGTTACCATTACAATTTGCGATGTCTGTGTTATGGAGGTACAAATTGGAAATAGGCCTACAACACATTTTAGTAAAGAAGGTTGGCAAAATGTGATGGTTAAATTCAATGAACTTACTGGAAGAGATTACGACCGGATGAAACTAAAAAATAAATGGGATCAATTAAAAAAGGATTGGAAAATATGGAAGGAGCTCAAAATGGGTTCAACGCGTTTAGGTTGGGATCCAATTAAGCAGAGAATTGATGCACCAGAGCAATGGTGGGCTGAAAAACTTTAGGTAATTAAATATGTAAGATCACTTCATTCTGCATTATTTTTTTGAATTTAAATGATGTCACTATTGAAATATTTAATATATTACAGGCAGTTCCGGCTGCAAAAAAATTTAAGTCTTGTGGTATAGATCCGGAGTTGGAGGAGAAGCTAGACGACATGTTTTCTGAGGTTTTCACAACTAGAACTCATGCTTTCACCCCAAATGATCAGGGCTTTGTCAACTTCCCGCAGAAAATGCAAACCTTTCAGTTGGGTGACTCAAGGGAAGGTCCCAGCCAAGTCCACACTGACATTCAATCCATAAGTACATCAAAGTGCCCTAGGGTTGACAAAAAGAAAAAAGGGATGTCATTCATCAAAGGTAGCATTGAGACACTTCTTGAAAGCTGCAAAGCTAGGACTGTTTCCTCGACTGACCCATCAATTGATGAATGTCCCTAGCTCCTATCTACGTATCCTGAGGTTATGGCCGAAACAAAGATCTATATAAAGTACGTGAAGTTGCTACGGGATCCAACCATAAGACATTTTTTCATAAATTTGGATCAAAAACACAGACTTGAATACTTACGGGCTTTCATGGATGATTGAATGTTTTGTTATTATGTAGTGTACTTACTTCATTTTATTTCTAATATATATGTAATAGGCATTTTTCTGTTTTCCATAACTGTTGAATTCAATGTGTTGTATTCAGTTTAGTGCGGATTTTTCCATTACTTATGTAAGAGTCAACAATCTACATATTGTCGCAAATATCCTTACTTCTTCTTGATAAATTTTACAAAGTACTGCCTAAATTATTTTGTAGTATGGATGATGAACAAGCTAACCACGATGATGTAGAAGTTCACCATAACGTCGATGTCGCACTAATAATGACATTGTTGTACTCTTACTATCTCACGTAAGTTACCCAAACCTCTTATATGATGTCCATATAGATTGGAGATAAATGGGTAGGTAAGTTATTACAAGGCCACCCAACCAAGTTCTCCAACATGTTCCGCATGACAAAAGAGATATTTCGTGATCTGCTTGAAGAACTCCACATCCACCATGGGTTGTATGGATCAAGAAGAACGACGACAATAGAAGTACTAGCAATAACTCTATATATCTTATCACAGAATCAATCAATTCGAGGAGCAATGGAGAGATTCCAACATTCATCGGAAACCATTAGCAAGTATTTCTCAATAGGTTTGAATGCTCTAGTGAGTTTGGCGCGCAAGACTGTTAAGCCCGCTGATCCAACATTCGAGTCTGTTCCCACACAGATTGTCACTGACCATCGGTACATGTCGTTCTTCAAGGTACGCAGTTGAGATAACATTTATCGATGATCTTGATGTATAAACTCTTACATTACTATTATCAGGATTGTATTGGTGCAATTGATGGAACACATGTAGATGAACGAGTATCTAGTACGGAAAAGGTTGCATACATCGGACGCTGTGGCTCCCCGACACAAAATGTTATGGCCGAGTGTGATTACAACATGTGTTTTACCTTTGTAATGGCTGGATGGGAAGGGAGTGCGCACGAAAGCCGTGTTTTCAGGGTTGCTACTAGAAACCATATCAACGAATTCCGACATCCACCTCCAAGTAATTATAAACGGTATTTCCATTTGATTTTCGATTACAGATGCTAATTGCAATAACTATGCAGGTAAGTACTATTTGGTCAACGCCGGGCAAGTACTATTTGGTCAACGCCGGATATCCATTATAAAGGGGTTATCTGAAGCCTTATCCAGATACGAAGTATCACATACCCGATTTTGAAAGATCAAGCGATGTGGCATGAGGCAAGAAATAATTATTTAACTAGAGACACTCATCCTTGCGCGGTGTGATTTAGCAAACTTTTGGAGTGTGGAAGAAGAAATGGGTTATATTACGTGATATGTCGAACTACCCATTTCAAAAGCAAGTGTACATTGTAGTTGGAACTTGGAACTATGGCCCTACAAAATTTCATTCGACGACACCCCTCTGGGTTAGATGCAGAGTTCGCTGTCGTAGACGAAGATTCACTTGAAATCCCACCTGAAGCATTTGAATACCATGTGGGATTTACAATGCCATAGGAATAAATGGAATCACAGAATGCGTACACTCTAGATGTTGAAGTTGCATCAGAGATGGCAGCCTTGAGAGAACAAATAGCGGACGAGATTAGCCAAGCATGAATGAACGTCTAATGTTGATTTTACAAATTATATGTAAACACTACTATTTTCTTCATCACTTTTATTTTTCTGGGATGTGAGTGCTTGTTCATTAATTAAGTTTATGTTGTCATTAAATTGAAGTCATTGTTCATGACTAGAATACCTATCTACCTTATTGCTCTGTCATTTAATTGAAGTCATTATTCTTCTCAGGTTTTAACACAACTGTATTTTTGTTATTTCTCCTAGCACCAATCATATCATTTTTTCATTAAAGCCTCGTATTTAGTTCAGGAAAAAATGATTTGCTGCAGTAATCTGGTTTATGTAGGTGCATGCAAGTGAATAAGTTGCTTTTGCCATGGGAGCTTCTCTGCTCCTTTTCTTTACAAAAGTACTGCTAGCCATGGCAGTTCTCTGTGATAGCCAAAGTTAAAATCCTTCTCTGTTCAGTATCATATACACAATTTCTTATTTGAAATTGGATTTATATTTTATATTGTGAAGTAACCATCCTATTAGGATGTTCTCTGTTATTCTCTTAGTTTTCATTTGAGAGGCAAAATAAAAGAGGAGGAAATTTTGGTAATTTGCTCAGTTTTGGAGTGTGGCTAATTGATCAAGTAGTGAATATGCTTGAACTATTCTTCTTCATTTTCATATATATATATATATATATATATATATATATATATATATATATATATATATATATATATATTGCTCAATGATGTTGAAATTAATAGGGAAGAAGAAGCAATGATATTTTAGAACTTGTTGCAGACAATTACATGCAACCCAAAGAATCGGATCGGTTTGATCCGTCACAATCTCTTGTGACTCGTTGTCGTTGGAAGGCATAATTTGATTTTTTTTTTGCTTCGTAACTCTACACCAATTTTGGATCTCCTTTTTGCTGATAGACTGGATCCCATTTTTTGTTAGCTGGTTTATGCTATTATCAAAACCATGGTTTATGCTAGCTAGTTTATGCTATTATCAATACATTTTGAGTTTAGTTTAGATGGTTGGTCCATATCAACAGAAATGCTCTCACTTTTCTACAAATTTCAGCCTTCTAGGAGTTTGGTTATGGTACTTTATTTGTGCAGCATACATGTAAATTTCATTAAAGCTAGATCTTAACAATTTTATTATGCTTAAATCTATGTTAAATGTTGTATTTGTCCAATTTTTTGGACTGTCATGCTTCAACTGCTTCTTAACTTGATTTGGTCTGCTGCAGTATTTGTACAAGTTTCAACTCTAAACTCCTACCTTGGTAATTGTCATTCATGATGTTCTTGACTCTTTAAAAAATGTGAACACTTCAGGCGATTTTGTTGATGCTTCGGTTCCTGCATATAATAAGGGCCTCCTTCATTCTTGTGTTCCTTTGGAACTACAGTTTACTCTCTATGGTCTACCTCGCAGCACTTTTCCTATATGATCTTTGTGTAAATTCAGATCCTAATTATATATTTTGGGTGGTTATGCTTATTTACATAGAAATCAATATATTTCTTCAATATTTGTATATGATTATCATCTGGCATTGTGGCTTGAGTAATGACATAGAGTTATTGCAAATTTTGATAATATGGATCTTTAAACGCATTACAAGTTTGAAATCTGCAAGCATTTTTTTTCTATTCCTTTGATGCAGTTGGTATTAATGAAGTAAATAATTTTAATGATCATTTAGTATAATAATTTTAAAAGTGTTTTGAAGGCATGGAAGGTCAAGTTTTGATAATGTGAAGTTCCACTATTCTATCTTGTGACATTTATATTTGAAAGTCAAAAATAACCTTTAAGCAAAAACTAAATCATCCTGAACTCTTACAATTTTAGTGGACTCATGTGTTGAATGTGTTTTTTTATTACTTATATTTGTTTCCTCAGAATATTATATTCTTTTATGAACTTCAAGTAAACAAGATGCTTAATTCCCACATATTTTTATTGATGGATTGGGGAGCATGTAAGTTAAGATAATTTATAAGAATAACTGGCCTTGTGGCTTGATGGACATCAATTATGGTATTTTGTTTGATCCATATAAAAATGAAGTTCTATCTATAAAGCTTGCAAGAGTTTGGAACTACAGGAATATCTCAAATTTGCTTAGAAGTTTAGCTCCAGCCTTGTGATTCTCTTGTGTAAATTTGCAGTCATAGTTCTGAATCTCATATGCTACTAGTGAACAAAATTCAATAGCCTTCAAGATTACATAATGCCACTGGTCAAAAAAATTGTAAAACTGATGCTTGGCTTGAAGAATTTTGATATTTTGTTTCCATGTTTAGCATGAGGTTTTGAAGGCTCCTATTGCAATCCATGTTTCATTTACTTCATTATTTTACCATTGCACATGTGAAAACCTGCAAGTTGTTGGAAAAATATAAAAAGGTAGGGAGGAATTGGAAGAGCTTAGTATGCTTTTGGGGCCCTTTGTGTTTGGATTTGGCTCAGTTTGATATAACTGTGTGGACCAGTTTCACCTTGGTGTTAGCTCTATTTTGAGCATGTCTTGGGCTTGAACTTTGGCTCGGCTGGGACCTGTCCTTCACAGGACATATGGTTTGATTTTGGCATTTGTTCAGACCCAGTTTTGGCTTTACATGGTTCAGGTTTTGGTTCCATGCTGCTGCCTTCTTATATAATCAAGAAGGAATGCATAAATCCTTTTGTTTCACAATCCCATTGATCTTGTAGGGATGCTTATAGATAATTATATAAGATGTATTCTGTCGGCATATTTTTAGGTTGAGTGTTGTATTTTTAAAAGGGGTCGCCTACAGAAGTTGTCGGCGAATTTTTAATTTAATTTAAATAAATAATTTGAAAAGTAGTATTTTATTTTGAAAATAATTTTAAATTTGAAGATTTTAAGATATGAAATCAAACCGATCTCACATCCCAAATAGTTTATATAAATGAGCACCGCATCACAAACCGTGTATCTATCCCTAAGGATAAACACACTGCTTGATGGTGGGGCTCGGTTAAATAAACTATAAGATTTGTGACATCCGTTTGGTCTGCGAACCAATTTTATAAGCCGACAAATTCCCCTGCTTAATATGAAAACATTAAACAGGGTTTATATTACCTAGGTTCTTTAAAATTCCCTATAAGGGCAAGCCCCTATAGTTAATTACATCTTAAGTGACGGGAATCACCTAAGAAAACTCTCGATAATAATCAATAACTCTGCTCTCAAGAATTTCAAAGTTTAAGTTTTCAAAGAATTGAATTTTTTGAATCTCAATAGGGAATGGATCAAGTTTGGAACATTTTATTTTGGGAATTCAAAGGAAGAAGAGTAGGAGAAATTACGGATTCGAAGTGAACTTCGATAATCTCCCGACTATCCTATTGTTTGGCTTGGATTTAAGAAAGTCCTAATGTTTATTTAATGTTTTAATCTTGCCAATTTTAATTAATTAGGGCTTATATTCGTATGATAGAATCATACAAATAGACTCGGAAGATATGAGGGTTTATGTCGTATCGGACGACTACCTCGGAATCCTAAGACCGGTTAGGACTTAATTTACATGATATGATCATGCAAATGCCTAACGAAGAGTTGAGGATTTATGTTGCCCTAGGCAAACTACCTCGAAGTCTTATGGCTTTGTTGTTTAATTCTAGGAAAGTTTTGCTGAAGTAGGTTCAAGTTTTGCTGACGACGATGGTCGTGCTGCCCACCATGCTCCGAGCTCCTTGTTGTTGCAGAGGTTTAGTTTTAGAAGTCATAAATCAGGAGATGAGAGAAGTGTTTGGTTTAAAGAAAGTCTTAATTTCCAAGTGTTCTTTGTGTTTTAATTAAAACAAATCTTAAAGTTGATTAAACAACACCGGTTAAGATCCCACGGTTCCATCCTTCCGGCATCATTATTTTTATCGGATTCACTTAGTCTAGATGAATTTGCTAAACTCAACTGAATGAGTTCCACACTTTCATTTGGACCGTGGGAAATCCCGTTAGCAACACGTAGGTTACATCATCCGAGGTATTCCCGATCATCCAACAGGACATTTTAATTTAGTTGTAGTTTTGTGTTCTGTTTGTGATTAAATTTTGAGTTGTTTTATATTTTGAAATGTTGTGGAGGTGAATTTTATCTTGCAATGACTTTTAACTTAGTTTTGGTTTCAGTTTTGGTTTCTGTCCTAAAGGTGTGGGTTTTCATGCAACTCGTTGTTTATCATGCAAGAAAAGTAAGTGCGATGCGATTAAATAAATTGCCGTAAAGTAAATCGCAATAAAATAAAAGCGTACTCGGAGGGTCTTCCCGTCATCCCAAGCCGCACTTAAAACACAGCTTAAAATATTTAAGCATTTAAAGTAAGTTCCTAGGTAAAGCTAAGGGAAAGGTTATGGTTTTCTACCAAATTCCTAATCCTATAGCTAGTCATTTCCTATGACGTCTAGGTTCCTTGTGTTTTTAGTTTGAAGACGATTTTCTTCATCAAAGAACAATTAAGTTCAATTGTTCTTATAAACATCCTATCATATTGAGGAAGTGCTTAAGAAGAATCTTAAACATCTTTTCAATATTTCTAGGATTGTTTTAAGTCCAAGAGAATTTAATTATGTAAATGAATCGATCGTCCGAGGTTTTCAAGTTTTGTTAACCTGCTCAGTGAACTAGGATATTTGAATGTCCTATAAGTGAAGTAACATTTCATTTAATATTCCATTTAGGAGTTACGATAACTAAAGCTTTTGAGGGTAAAATGATATTTAATGATTTGTGATTCAAATTTAAGTTCAAATTAATAATTTAAGTTTGGAATAGTGTTCAAGTTATCTTAGATTTATTTTTGAATTCTTCATGTCTTTATATTTAATTTAATTTAGTTTAATTTAACTTAATTTAATGTGATGTGGTTTAATTTAATTTAATTTAACTTAAGTTAATTTAATGTAATATGATTTAGTTTAATTTAATTTAATTTAATTTAGTTTAATTTAATTTACTTTTTAATTTAATTTAATTTAATTTAATTTAATTTAATTTGGTTTGATGTTACATTAAATTAATTTGATTTAATTTAATTTTTAATTTAATTTGATTTAATTTAATTTAATTTAATTTAATTTAATTTAATTTTTAATTTAATTTAATTTAATTTAATTCTTAATTTAATTTAATTTTTTAATTTAATTTTTTTAATTTGATTTAATTTTTAATTTAATTTTTAACTTGATTTAATTTAATTTAATTTAATTTTTAATTTAATTTAATTTAATTTTATTCATTTTAATTTTAATTAAAGAGTTCAATTATTTAATTTTAGTTTAATGATTAAGTCTTTCAATGTTTTAAATTTGAATTATCATTTTAATTAGGAATTAAACATTAATGAAATGATTAATTTAGGGATTTTTAAATTAAAGAATGAATCTCTTCCTAATAATATCCCTATTTTAATAATTCCAATTTTATTATTCTTCCAAATTTAATCAATTATTTAATTAAAGTTTAATCATTTTAAATTGCTTAATGGGTTTCTACCCTTCAATTATTAAATTTCAATCATCCAAATCAGATTAGGATCAAATATTTTACTTGTTAATTTTTATTAAACCTAAAGTTTTAATTAAGGATTAAAAGAAATTTAATTACCACTTTACCCTTTAGACTTAATAATTTCATAACTCACTAAATTGAACTCAAATGAACTTGAAATTTTTATGTGACTTCACTCATATGTCACTAAAGACATGAGAGGAGAAAATGTGATTTTTCTGTATTTAATTTATTTATATAATTATTTTTGGTAGAAAATAGAGATTTCCAAGGAAAATTTAATAACATGACCAAGGAAAAGTTTCTGTCCTTAAGAAAATTATGGGACATTCCTAATGACCAGAGGACCACTTGGACCAAATTTTGTGATTTTTTGAATTATATTTTATTTATTAGAATTATTTTAAGTTCTGGAGTATTAATTAAATTAAAAATAAAATAAATGTTGAAAAATGAATTTTATGTTTTTCAAAAATCTCTCTGATATCAAGGAAACCAGAGAAGCAAATTTTGCAATTTTCTGATTTTTTTATGATTTATTGTAATTATTTTAGTGAAAATGCTAGAAAATACATTTTTTTAATTTTAAAATTACCCTAGAACTTTAAAAATTAATATCTCACCAAATAGGCCTAAGAAAAATATGGGGTTTGTTCCTAAGTGATTACAATTCAAAATATGACATTTTGGTGAATTTTATTATTTTTGTGATTTTTATTATTTTTTAATTATTAAAAATATTAAAATAATATTAAAAATCAACTTTTTTAGAAAATTGAAATTTTAATTTTCTTAAATTCCCCTGATATCAGAGAGGCTCTAAAACCAATTTGGTGAATTTTTGAAAGGTATTTTGAAAGTTATGAATTTTTAAAGTTTAAAATGACTAAATGGCTTAATCAACCCAATTAATAGGGCTAACCAAGTCCAATTGACTTCAAACTTTTATGGTGGGTTCCTCCGATCCTAAAGGTCAGTGGAGAATTGATTTCAAGTCAATTTGATCTATGGTTAACTCTAATTAATTAGAGACCTATTTTGAGTGTTTAAGCCAATTAGGGTTGTCTAAAATGAACCAACTCAAAACCTATTTTTCCTAGGGTTCTCTGGTCATAAGGAACATCACCAAATTTTCCTAGAATTTATTTCACAACATGCTATTTATTGGAATTAAAATACTCAAAACAGTGACATGAATTTGAAAAATCAATAACTCTTCATAGGGATGGCCTCGACTTTGGAAAATTCGGGGAATGTTCCCAAATTCGGAGGCTTCAAAAGCCCTATGGTCTCATGCCATGGTGAATTGTATACATGCATGGAGAATTAAATGTATGCAGAGAGTAAATAAATTATAAAAAATAAAATACTTGATGAAATTAAATGATTTCTTTTCCACATTATTCTCCTCTCGTTCACTGAGCAAGAGGGTATTTTTATTTTATTTTTATGATTTTCCTACACAAAGTTATGAATTTTTGAAGTTTAGGGAATTAAATAAATAGAAAATACCCCTAATTTTCTACTTATCCACGCGGCGCCGCGTCATCCTTAACATCTCCGAAGGCACACGCGTCGCGATCTCATTCGACGCCGCCATCCGCGTCAGCGCTCCCGGGACCCGCTGTATCGCTCCGTCTTCTGATCCGACGCGATCCTGGCCGTCCGTCCGCGTGTGTATTAAATGGACGGCATCCGTTCATCGTCCCCAAGTGTCCTCACCCGAGAGCCGTCCACACTAAATCCCTAATATCTCACTCGATACTCAATGGATTTTCATGTTCTTATACTCTATGGATTCGTCTCGAAGAGACGAACACATCTATACGGCTAATGTATATTGAAATTGACTCATTTGAAATGGAGAATGTTTAGAAGCTCGGGATGAAGAATTGATCCATACCTTAGCACCGAGAGGTGAAGCCTCGATCGAGATGCTCGGCACGTTCGTTGGAGCCGCAGGAGGCTAGGAATGAAGCCCGGGGATGTGGTGAATTGCCTAGGTGTGATTTCCACCAAGGCCGATCACAACCTTTGGAGTCCGGAACAACTCGGGTGGCTCGGAGATGGGGCTTTTGCTGGTGGACACCTTCTCTTGGTCCGGTGAAGGTGTAGGACCAATCAATTCGAGGATTGATCCACCGTGGAGAAGTGTCCCGGTTTTGGGCTTGGATTTCAACTCCGAAATCGAGCTCACAGAGAAGAAATGGCAGGGGGATTTCGGTGGGGATCAAGTGCTCGTGTATGGGGAGTAGTCTCGGAACAATTTTGGCGAGTTTCCTTAAGGTTTGTTTCAGCTCCTCCTCATGGCCGAGAGGTGGGGAGTTTAAATAGGCGGGGGTCGAAGGGCCTCCCGTGGGGAGTCGAGGGCCGGGATCGCTCGCTCGTGGCAAGTGAAGAACAGTCGCAATGGCCACCGGGCATGGGGCGGCTCAGCGAGTGAGAATTCCAAGCTTGGATTGACTTGGACCTCTCGGCCATGGAGTTTTCCGGCGACCGGGTGGTGGCCGGCGCAGCAAGGGTCACCCTCGGGGTCAGGTGGGCCGTGGTCGGGTGTTTGTGCAAGCAATTGGCAAATGCCAAGTGTAAAGGCTTTGATCCAAAGTAGAATGGGGCATGGCTAGTTTTTGGGTCTAAATGGGTCAACTCACCCATTTGGGCTTGGTGCACCCTTCAAGGTGGCTTTGGGTGCTGTGGGGGATCAAAGGGATCAGCTTGGTTTGGCATGGAGAAGTCTCCATCCAAATATATTTGGATTAAATTTAGGTTTAGGTGAATCATGATTAAGGCTAATGAGCTTTAGGGATTAAGGAAAGGGGCCCTCCTTCCTACCCAATATGGTATGGTGACATGTAAAGAGGCTCTCATGGCTTCCATGTGGCTCATGCATGGCTTCATGGCTCACCTTTGGCTTGGGAAAAGTCAAGTCAATTTCATGTAAATGGATTTAAGAAAAATTTTGATATTTTGATGTGAATTTGTATGGGGCTTGATTTGGAATTGTTTGATGATGGAATTATAACTTAGGGAATGGCTTTGATTAAATGGATGGCAAATGGAAATGTCATGTGGGCTTTAGGGCCAAATTTGGGCTTTTGTATTTGGTGGAAATGGGCTTTTAGGAAGGTTTAGGGAAGTGGGCTTTTAGGTTTGAAAATGAATTTATGGATAGAAATTTTGTAAAAAGGTTGGGCCAAATAATTGTTGAGTTTGGTTTAGGGATGTGTCATGAGTGGTTTGAAACAAATTTGAGGTGATTTGGGTTGGATATGGGCCTTTTTAGTAAAGAGGCTAAGGTGGGCCAAAATGGGCTACCATGGGCCAAAGTTGGGCTAGAGTTGAAATTGATGTAAAATTAATGTTGGGAAATGTTTATGGGAGTGTTTCAAAGAGGTTTTGGCTTTGGTTAGGTTTTGATTTTGGGATTTGGGCTCATTTGGGCTAGGTTTGGGTTTAGGTCAAAAATGGGCCTTTTAGCTTTGGGTTGAATTTGAGTGGGGTTTGGATCAAAATCTTGGGCAAATCATGTTAGTGTTTTGTTTATGGGGATGTTAAGGAAGGTTTAGAAAAGATTTGGGGTTAATTGGAGTTGAATTGGGTGAGTTTGGGCTAAGTTTGGGTCATGGGTCCAAATCGGGCTTTAAGGCCAAAAGTGAAATTGGATCCAAATTTCAATCAAATTGGGCTTGGATTTGGTCTAAATTGGTGTTGGGGATGTTGAATTGAAGTTTAGAATTGAATTGGACCAGAATTTAGGTCAATTGGGTAGGTTAGGTTTGACATTGGGTTCACTTTGGGTTAAAATGGGTCAAATTGGGGTTTTTGACAAAAGTAGGGTAAATTGACAAAATTGGCCCATGGTGTAGTTGAACAAAATGAAATTGGGAATATTTGGGATTTTCTGGAATTTTCTGGGAATTTTCTGAATTTTTGGATTTTTTGGCTAGGAGGGGTATTTTGGGTATTTGGAGGGTATTGGGAGGTATTTTTGGAATTTTTGATATTTTTGGGTATGGATGATCAATTTGAGTGATGTGGAAATGTTTAGGATTGATTTTGGAGAATTTTGGGTGATTTGGAAATTTTTGAGAAATTTGGGCTATTCAGGGCTTTGGGTAGGTTAGCGGGTGTAGGGTCCCGGGGGTCAAAAATTGAAAATTTGGAAAATTGAAGATTGGGTGGATGTAAGTGGAATGAAATCATTTTTGTTGAGCCATGAAGCCATATCAAGCCCACATGAGCCATGAAGGGACTCATTTGAGGCATTCACTATGTTGTTCCTAACCCTCTTAGCCGAGGGCTTAGGGGTTAAGGACCATCCATGTGAATCACCTACATGAGTCGGAGGTCAAGTCGGGTATGGGTGTGTTTTTAGGAAGTGTGTGAAAGTGTAGTGTGTAGGTGTAGTGTGTGTGCAAGTCAACCCTTCACCAGACCAGGCCACCCGGGGCAGTCTTAAGGCCAAAGAGTCCTATAGGAGCTCATCCTTTAAACTTCCACATTTGATTTCAACCCTCTAGGTGATTAGGGGTCTACAGTCAAGTTTGTGGAGTTTGCGGGGAGTTTAGAAGTGGTTTGAATTTCTAAAAGGTGGGTCCCAATTCTAATCCTCTAAGATAGTCAAAGGAAAAGCCTAAGGCTAGATCCTAAGTACTAAAGAGAAGAAGAGGAGACCTCATCGAAAATGAGGTCAACAAATGGACCCCAATAGGTGTGGTGAGCCGACGGAGCACACCGCACGTATTGGTGTTGACCGAAGCGATCAACAAAACCAACACGGATGTCCAAGTAACAAACTTAGGACGAAGTAGAAGAGCTTCAGCTGGGAGTGTCAAGTATATCTCTCGGAACCTGGAGATTCTCGAACTCTCGCCTGGGGAAAGGAAAAGGAGGTGAATCCCAAATCACATGATTTGGGAGAATTTCGATTTAGATTTTATTTTGTTTCATGTTTAAGTCATGATGTGTGAGTTTAGATTTCAATTTGGAGTTTTAATTTAGATTGAAGTTTGTCAAGATTAATTTGAAGGGATTTGATTTGAAATGAAAATTGGAATTTTGGGGTTTTAGATGCAACATCTTCAACCCCAAAAGAAGATCGAATCGATTGGATTGGATCATTACAATGAGGAAAGATCTCAGAGTAATGCGGTATTGGATGTAAAATCCTTAACCTCAAGAGTTTGATTTTGATGTATTTCGAAGTGCAATAGGGAAAGAATCCTAAAGCGAGTGCAGTCTTGGATGTAAAATCCTCGACCCAAAAGTTTGAATTTGATGTATTTCGAGTGCAATAGGAAAGAATCCTAAAGCGATGCGGTCTTGGATGTAAAATCCTCGACCCAAAAGTTTGAATTTGATGTATTTCAAGTGCAATAGGAAAGAATCCTAGAACGGTGCAGTCTTGGATGTAAAATCCTCGACCCAAAAGTTTGAATTTGATGTATTTCAAGTGCAATAGGGAAAGAATCCTAAAGCGATGCGGTCTTGGATGTAAAATCCTCGACCCAAGAGTTTGAATTTGATGTATTTCGGTGCAATAGGGAAAGAATCCTAAAGCAGTGCGGTACTTGGATGTAAAATCCTCGACCCAAGAGTTTGAATTTGATGTATTTCAGTGCAATAGGGAAAGAATCCTAAAGCAGTGCAGTCTTGGATGTAAAATCCTCGACCCAAAAGTTGATTTTGATGTATTTCAGTGCAATAGGGAAAGAATCCTAAAGCAGTGCGGTATCGGATGTAAAATCCTCAACCTCAAAAAGTTTGAATTTGATGTATTTCAGTGCAATAGGGAAAGAATCCTAAAGCAGTGCAGTCTTGGATGTAAAATCCTCGACCCAAGAGTTTGAATTTTGATGTATTTCATTGCGATAGGGAAATGATCCTAAAGCAATGCAGTCTCGGATGTAAAATCCTTAACCCAAAAGTTTGAATTTGATGTATTTCAGTGCAATAGGGAAAGAATCCTAAAGCAGTGCAGTCTTGGATGTAAAATCCTCGACCCAAAAGTTTGAATTTGATGTATTTCAGTGCAATAGGGAAAGAATCCTAAAGCGAGTGCAGTCTTGGATGTAAAATCCTCGACCCAAAAGTTTGAATTTGATGTATTTCAGTGCAATAGGAAAGAATCCTAAAGCGATGCGGTCTTGGATGTAAAATCCTCGACCCAAAAGTTTGAATTTGATGTATTTCAAGTGCAATAGGGAAAGAATCCTAAAGCGATGCGATCTTGGATGTAAAATCCTCGACCCAAAAGTTTGAATTTGATGTATTTCAGAGTGCAATAGGGAAAGAATCCTAAAGCGAGTGCGGTATCGGATGTAAAATCCTCGACCCAAAAGTTTGAATTTGATGTATTTCAAGTGCAATAGGGAAAGGATCCTAAAGCGGTGCGATCTTGGATGTAAAATCCTCGACCCAAAAGTTTGAATTTGATGTATTTCGAGTGCGATAGGAAAGAATCCTAAAGCGAGTGCGGTATCGGATGTAAAATCCTCGACCCAAAAGTTTGAATTTGATGTATTTCAGGTGCGATAGGAAAGAATCCTAAAGCGGTGCAGTCTTGGATGTAAAATCCTCGACCCAAAAGTTTGAATTTGATGTATTTCAGTGCGATAGGGAAAGAATCCTAAGCGATGCGGTCTTGGATGTAAAATCCTCGACCTAAAAGTTTGAATTTGGTGTATTTCAGTGCAATAGGGAAAGAATCCTAAAGCCGTGCGGTATCGGATGTAAAATCCTCAACCTCAAAAAGTTGATTTTTTGATGTATTTCAGTGCAATAGGGAAAGAATCCTAAAGCAGTGCAGTCTTGGATGTAAAATCCTCGACCCAAAAGTTTGAATTTGGTGTATTTCTGTGCAATAGGGAAAGAATCCTAAAGAAGTGCAGTCTTGGATGTAAAATCCTCGACCCAAAAGTTTGAATTTGATGTATTTCGAGTGCAATAGGGAAAGAATCCTAAAGCGAGTGCGATCTTGGATGTAAAATCCTCGACCCAAAAGTTTGAATTTGGTGTATTTCAGGTGCAATAGGGAAAGAATCCTAAAGCGATGCGGTCTTGGATGTAAAATCCTCGACCCAAAAGTTTGAATTTGATTGAGGTTTGATGTGAGATCCGGAAAGATCGAATTTGAGATTTGAAATTTGATCGAGATTTGATTTAAGATCCGGAAGATCGAATTTGAGATTTGATAGAGATTTGGAATCCGGAAAGATTGAATTTGAAATTTGGAAGGATGAGTTTGAACTCGGTTGAAATTTGATTTAAGATTTGATTTGAAATTTGGAAGATCACATTTGAAATTTGATTGAGAGTTTGATTTAACATTTATGTTGATTTTGTTTATCTTTTAATGATTCAAATTTTATTTTATCGTTTATTTAATGTTCATGTGAATTTGGTGTTTGTCATTTTTTTTAGATTTTTTTTTTTTTTTTTTAGGAAAGTTTTCTTTTATTCTCTTTTTTTATTCCTTTTCTGTTCTTTGTTCGAAGTTCATTTAACTTTAACGGCGTTTCCCAATCAATTTGCACAAAAGAGGTGAAGGCCAAAAATGTGACATGGTCACTTTCATTCCAATCATGTAGAAGATACATCATACATCTTGATCCGGAATATATTTCATACAATCCATGTAAACTCAAAACGGATCTGTGTATGATCTTTGTTGATCCATCCAAAGAAGCATCTCGTCAAAAATCCATGTCCGAATAGTGGGGTACATGGTCAATAACATCACCTTCCAAGCCATCCTTGGCAAGGATGCCGTATGGATGTACATTGGAGGTGTGATATTTTCCATGTAACTCACGCGCTCGTAAGGCCCGAGGCTCTCTAGCTCCGGTCCGGTCGAAAATGGTAAGGTGTCTTCCCGTCGTCCATCCTTCCGAAAGTAACCGAGATCCGCTTCACCGATACTCCTGGTATGCAATGCTTAGCGATATCTCGCTCCGTTGCCCTTCGGTATCATGACGGAACCTACCGGTAAAGGTATCTTTACTCGGCCCTCGGAACTCACCTGGACCCGCTATCCGGAGGTCGGATCCGAACATGATGTTACACTCGTTCAGGAAACGGATCGTGCGAAAGGTCCGACAAAGTCGTGGTGATCTATGTGTGGGGGTATGCGGTCACCCTGTTTGTAGATGTTGATAATGCAGCTATTGGGTATGCAATCCGCCGGCGTACCCTCCATGTTATCAATCTCTTTACCATTCTCTTGATGACTAATGGCATCGGATCCACTTGCCCATGACGGAGTATTCCCGGTGGGTTTCCCTTCCTGTCCTCCGCAAAGTTGTAACACAGCATCCACATTGTATTGTGATTCTTCCCTTCCCTGGCATCCATCTCCGGGGTTCTGAGTATGTGTTTTCCCTTAGGCGGCCCGCTCGGCCCATTCTTTTCAAATCCCGGATGCAATCCACGATTTGCTGCTGTTCATACTCTGAGAATACGTCTGTATGTAGCTCGAGGCCTTCTAGTATATTGATTCGTCTGCCTTTAATTCTCTCAAAGTATTCAAAGGTTTTCTTTTCAACATTCTGCATTCTCTCCAGCTCGTATTCCGGAATGATCTGCAGATGGCGAGGCCCAGTGACATATTGTGGGATATACGGTTCAATCCCTTCACGTTCTCCCGCATACCTTGGCTCCTCGGGGATGATGCCGTCGGGACATCCCCGGGGTTGCTTCCGCAACAAGGTCATGCATCATTGGTGGTTCTATCCGGTGGCGTGGTAGCCTTCTTTCTTCGATCTTCTGAAGATTTCCCTGGTTCTTTCTGTCATCCTAGGAGCTGGCCTCCTTTCTTCAGGTTCCTGGTGAACCGGTGTCCTTGAAGTGTATGCACTGACATTAGCAACTGTCTCGTCGCGCTGGTCCGCAGCTAGTTTTGTTAACATCTTACGGATACGGCGATTCTTATTTCTTCGTTGCGTTGCTGTGAGAGTAGCTCTTCGAACTTCTTGAATCTCTGTGGGCGCGGCGCTGATAAGCCTGCCTTCTGCTGTAGCGACTACAGACTTCATTTTCTTATCTTCTTCAATGTTTGTCTTTCTTTTCTTGTTGCTGGGTTGGTGACTTGGACCACCCACTTTCATCACTGTATGTCCGGGCAGTTCTTCTCGGTCGACCGGGACCCAGTCACTTTCCTCGTATCGTAGGCTCGCTCGGTGCGAAATCCGAGTCAATCTCGATTATCGCTCCATCCTTCACCCTCTTTTCATCGAGTGCAAGGCTTACGCCATTCTTAAAGTTCGGGACCAACCGCCCGCTCGACATTTCCCTGCGAAAAGACAAGGAAAAGGATCAGGGGCTGTACTAAGAACAAGAACATTAAGAAAATGTTTATTAAAGACTTTTTTTTTTAATTATTCTTATATTTTTAAACTTAACAGGAATGAAGTGGGATAAGATCAGGTAAGAGATTTTGACTTGGAAGAGAAAACAAGGAAAACTTTATTATCAGGATTTTATTTATTTTAGCACATTTTTGTCATTTTTGGGTTCGGACCCAGTCATAAGTAATCACTTCACCCGTGCTTCTAGGGATGGAAAGTTCATTCCTTCGAAACATCGAGTAGCGTAATACTTTTTCAAGTATCGTCCATTGATCGGAAGCATATGTCGTTCTCCTTGGCAATTCACTAGCCTGGTAGGAACCTCCCGAGTAGATCGTCTCGACCACAAACGGTCCTTCCCGAGTGGGTTCAAATTTTCCTCCTATCTTGCGGTGTGCAAGAATAGGTCTTTTGAGAACGAGAACTAAATCACCAACTTTGAAGGTTCTTGGGCGGACCAGTTTGTCATGGGCTTGAACCATCTTAGCTTGGTATAGTTCTAAATTCTGTTGCGCTGCAAGTCTTTTCCCTTCCAGGCTCTCTAATTCTTCGAGTCGTAATTTGGCGTTTTCTTTTGTTGTGATTTTATTTGCAACTGCAATTCTGAGTGAAGGAAGCTGAACCTCTAAAGGTAACACTGCCTCGGACCCATATACCAGAGCGTAAGGTGTAGCTTGCGTAGGAGTTATGAAGGTTGTCCGGTAGGCCCATAAGGCTTCTAACAACTTCTCGTGCCAACTTCTCTTATTATCGTCTAAAGTCTTCTTTAAAATTTGAACGAGAGTTTTATTAAAAGCCTCAGCTAGGCCGTTTGCTCTTGGGTAGTAAATTGTTGAATATCGCCAGTCGATTCCATGTCTCCCGACAAAATTGTTGATTTGTGTGCTTCGAATGCCGACCCATTATCCGAGATGATCTCGCGCGGCACTCCGAAACGGTAAACAACTTGGTTCTTGAAAAATTGTAGTACGTGATGTGCTTTCACTTCTCTGAGTGGAACCGCCTCGCCCACTTGGAAAAGTAATCGTAGCCGCAAGAATGAAGCGATGTCCTTTTGAAGATGGTGGTTCTATTGGACCCACTATATACGTGCCCCAACATTCAAATGGCCACGATGCAATTGTCGGATGTAGCACATTTGGAGGTTGGTGTAGAACCACTCCGTGCACTTGGCATTGGTGACGGCTCTTGGCGATTTTCATGCGGTCGGTCATCATCGAGGGCCGGTAGTACCCTAGTCTTTTAATTTTCATTTTCATCTTTGGACCCGACTGAGTGAGCGCCACGGAGTCCCGAATGTACCTCTTTAACAATTTCACGGGCCTCGGACCCGCTTAGGCACCTTAGCCACATTTGATCGAAAGACCTTACGTATAACGTGTTGTTTATTAATGCATAGGACGAGTTCTTTTCTTGATACGATGGGCTAACGACCTATCATCGCGGTAGTTTTCCTGTTTGCGGGTGATCTATTAATGGTTGTCGCCAATCTTCCGTGTTTTTCGTCATCCTTTGCAATCGATCCTTTTTCTTTTCGATTTGTGTATCGTGTACATGTCGAGCTGTGATAGGACATGGCGTCCGTGAGCCGACACTTCTGCTGATTCATCTTGCAAACGGGCAAATTCTTTTGCGAGACGGGCTAAAGCATCTGCTAAAGCATTTTCTTTTACGGGAATTTTGTAGATCGTCACATTTGGAATCGTTCCAACAGTTGTATGGCATACTTGGAAGTATTGCTCGAGTCTTGGTTTTAAAATTCTGTATTGTCCGGCGATTCGCTGAATGATTAGCTGTGAATCCCCGTAGATGTTGATGTCTGTTATCCCCATTTGAATGGTTAATTCCAGTCCTGTTATGAGGGCTTCGTATTCCGCTTCGTTGTTTGTACATGGTTCTGTCAAGTGGTAGGAGTATTTTAACATCCCTCGCTCCGGTGTTATAAAGATTAGCCCGATTCCTGCCTTCACGGGCACTATCACTTGCGATTCTTCGTCTTTGTGCGGCGAAGATGCTCCGTTGAAATATAATTCCCAACGTCGATCATCGAGGTCTTCTAGGTTCATTATTTGTTCATACGGCAAATCGTCATTGAGAGGAGATTCCAGCCGCAAAGGGTGTCTTGCAAGGAAGTACGCTAAGACTTGTCCTTTTACGGCACGAAGAGGCACGAAAGTTATATCGAATTGCAATAATATCATTGACCATCCGGCAAGTCTGCTGGAAAGCGTTGGACGAGTCATCAAGTATTGCAATGGATTAAACTTCGAGATCGAGTTGACCTTATGAGAAAGCATGTAATGCCCGAGCTTTTGAGCGGCGAAGATCGGGGCCAAACAATGCTTTTCAATTGCGGGATACCTTATTTCCGTCGGCGATGAACGACGGCTTAAGTAGTAAAGAGCATTTTCTTTACCCTCATCATTGACACACAAGCTAACAGAGCTCCGAGAGAGTCGTCTAAAGCCGCGGTATAAAGTATCGGCGGTCTACACGAGGCCAGGGCTGCTAAGATAGGAGGTGTCATTAAATACTGTTTAATATCCTCAAAGACCTATTTCCATTTTTCTTCCCGAACAAATTTGGCGTCCTTTTTAACTAGTGTCGAGAAAGGTCGACACCTACTGACAGGTTTGAGATAAAGCGTCGAAGATATGCCGGCTTCCTTGAAAAGATCGTAGTTGTTTTAAGGTTTTGGGAGGCGGCATTTCTAAGATGGCTTTAATCTTTTCCGGGTCGATTTCGATTCCACGATGTCGGACAACGAATCCTAAGAATTTCCGGAGGTGACGCCGAAGGCGCATTTTAAGGGATTCATCTTAAGGTTAAATTGTCTTAATCGTTCGAAAACAATTCTCAAATCATACAAGTGGTTGTCCTTTACTTTGCTTTTGATGACCACATCATCCACGTAGCATTCGACTTGATTATGGATGAGATCATAAAAAATTCTTGTCATTGCTCTTTGGTAGGTTGCTCCTGCGTTCTTCAGCCCGAACGGCATCACTGTGTAGCAATATACTCCGATCGGCGTTCTGAATGCCGTAAGTTTTTCATCTTCTGGAGCCATTTTTATCTGGTTGTATCTCGAAGATCCATCCATGAACGAGAATATTTCATGTGTCGAAGCAATGTCGATCATTAATTCCGGGATCGGTAGAGGGAATTCATCTTTCGGGCATACCTTATTTAAATCTCTGAAATCCACACAAATTCTGATCCGACCATTCTTCTTCCTGACTGGTACTACGTTGGCTAACCAAGTCGGGTATTGTTCTTCACGGACAAAGTTAGCGTCTATTAACTTTTTAACTTCGGCTATGACTTGTTGTTCGATTTCTAGACGCATTCTTCGGGACCTTGTCGACGCGGGACGGAAGTAGGATCCACTCCTAGCTTATGGACTGCGACCTCCGGAGCTAATCCCGGCATCTCATCATAGCTCCAAGCAAAACGATCCTTAAATTCCATTAATAACTTGATTATTTCTTCGAGTCTTCTTTATTGAGTAAGGAGCTAATAAAGGTAGGTTTAGGCTCTTCGCTAGTACCTAAGTTAACTTCCGTTAACTCATCTATCGTAGATTTGATTTCTTCTTCGAATTCGGTGGAGCGTCTCCAATTTGCAAATCTTCGAGTTCTTCTGCAGTTTCCATGCAGTTTTCATTAGACTCGCAGGTGACAACCAAGCAAAATTCAGTATCGTCAACTGATCCTACTGTGCCGAATCCGAGACCATGCTTTGAGTTGGGTGGAGGACCGGAGTTATTCCATAAATTTTCAAAACGTTGTGATTGACCTTTTGTCCATTGTCTAGGTAAGAAACCACGCTGAATTAAATTTTGAACACAGGGAGAGTACCACTCGAAAGGCAATTCCATTAATTTGATGAAGTAGCATCTTCAAATTGTACATTATTTTCAGTTTTGGAGGAAGGAGCACCACGGTAGAATTTGATGGGCTTTGCACCACCGCTACGTACCTCTTTGACCTCCATACCCTCGATCTTATTAGAATGGATCGGGGTCAGGGTCATAGTATGTACGTAGTGGTTAATCTTCTCGTACATCGATTTATATTCTTCGTTTCTTTCATCTTCGAGAGGGATTCTGAATTGCGGCTTCTTCCGACTTATTGTCGCTGCTTCTTGTTTGATTTCTTTTTCTTCTTCAGAACTATCTTCCCAACCGACATTGATGGTCGGTTTCCTCTGTCCAATTGTCCTAACATCTCTACCACGACCTCGTCCCCGGCCTCGACCTCGGATGCGAGTTGTGGAGAAACCTTCACCATCTCGCCGTAAGGGAGTGGTGAGTGACTGTTGGACTAGAACTTCAGGTTCTTCGTTGTCCCAAATTTCCTTTGTTTCATTTGTTATGGTATTTCTGGAGAAGATCGTTTTCTTCGGTGGTGCATAATAAGCTGCATCCTCGTGGATTCCAATTTCATGTACGGAGAATGGTTGTAAGTCACCTTTGATGCACCTGTTCCCCTCCATCGTAGTATTTGATGCAACGATGTAAAGATGATGGTACCATCCTGTTTTCATGTATCCATGGTCGGCCCAGTAGAGCGTTGAACGACGTTTCTGAATCAATTATGTGAAATTTCGCGGTTGTCTTTGCTAAGTCACCGGTCTTCATTAGCAGTGTTATTGAGCCGATGGCTCTTTCTCCTTTCTGGTTGAATCCTCTTAATAACATTTTGTCCGCTTCGAGCTCGCGGGCATCAATTTCCAAGTATGCTAGCGTTCGAAGATTCATTATATTGATTGATGCACCTGGATCCACCAATACTGCGGAGAGTGTAAATTTTCCGATTGTGAACTGAAATGTACAATGGTCGGTTGTGGTCTGTCGTTCCAAGTAGTAGGTCATCGTCCGTGAAGGTAACACCTCGTTGTTCCTTTAACGAGCAAACCTCATCTAAGGAATCTCCGGCCATTTGAGCTAAGCAAATTTCCGGATCAAGTAAGGCCTTGATCAGAGCTTCTCTCATCTCCCTTGATAAGATGAGAGCATCATAAATGCTTAGTTTGGCCGGTAGTTTCCTAAGATGGGCTAGCACGTTGTAGTCCACTTTATTTTCATGTGTCTCTGCCTCTTCTCGAATGGGTATTTCTTCTGCTGGGGTTGGTTCTTTCTGAACAACCACCTGCTTTCCTTTGTCTTTTGGACCCATTCTCGGAGGTAGAACTTTTCCACTTCTTAAGTTGACTTCTGTAATTTCTTCTGAATCTATTGTTGAGCTTGCCGACGTCTCTTCTTGAATCGGAATGACAGGCTCTTCCGGATTAACTTCAGAGTCTGAAGCCTCTAACTCTATCGTGACTGGAGCTCCTCGAAACTCGCAAATAGATTCGTTGCTTGTTGAACTCTCGTAGTCTCCTTGATGGATGTCTTCTTCATTATTTTGCTTGTCGAGATCGTGTATGATTTGAGAATTGTCGTTGGTATCGAAATCGATATCCGGATTATCGTTAGTTACGTAATCGTTAGACACAGTCAAAACGTAGCCAACGCCATCACCCTTATCATTATATGATCCCACCGAAGTGAGCAGATAATCATACAGAATCAGAGGTTCGAGGAATTTCTCCCCCGAATCGGAAACAACTATCCTAGGATAAGCAGCCCCTAGTCTAGCCTTAGGAGCCTCGGTCCTCTCTTCTTCGTCGATTTTCTTCTTTTCTTCAATCGTCTCCTGTTGAGGTGGTTCTTCTATCGCAAGTGATAGTACCGGCTTAACAGGTTTCAAACTCGAATTGAAGCTCGCACCGAAGCGGTTTGGATGCTTGTCTAAAATCTTTTCGAAGATCTCGTCCGACGGTAGTCCATCCATCGTCGGTCGTATAGGGATCTATCGGAATGATG
Source organism: Papilionanthe hookeriana x Papilionanthe teres (assembly GCA_022702705.1). NCBI lineage: Eukaryota > Viridiplantae > Streptophyta > Magnoliopsida > Asparagales > Orchidaceae > Papilionanthe > Papilionanthe hookeriana x Papilionanthe teres. Next base: position 3,396,716 of record CM040428.1, read on the forward strand.
GGATCGATCGAGACAACATTGACGGAACCTCCTTTACGGGGTTCCTTCATGTACTCCTTCGGGATCGTTATATTCCCTTTCCGAAGGTTGTCATTGAGCCAACTTTTGAAGGTAATGCAATCTTCTATTTTGTGCCCAAGCATCCGGTGGTAAGGGCAAAAGTTGGGATCACCTTTCTTGTCGACTTCCTCTGGTCTTTTAGGCTCTGGTAGTTGGAAATAGTCTTCATCAAACTACGGAACATTTTCGGCACTGCTTCATTCTTGAACGGATATTCTCTGCTCAAAAGCTCTCTTAATGTACGTTGCGGACGAGGTGGTTGTTCATACTGCGGAGATGACTGATAGTTGGGCCGGGTTCGTTGGTAATTCTGTTGTGGTTGCTTGCGGCCGTTACGGTGGTATTTGCATCGGTTGCTTGCCTTTGTCAACTCGCTGCAACGATCCCGGATTTCTTTTCAAAAGTCTTTACTGAGGCTTTTGTTTGTCCGTCTTGTCGGTGAAACTTAATTGCTTTGCCTCCTCTTGCAAGCTTCCGGCCTTGCTTAACAACTTCTCGAAAGTCTTAATAGTAAATCCCTTGAGGAGAAGTGCTATCGGGCCATGGATGCTTTTTAGTAAAATGCCGACTGCATGCTTGTTCTTGCGGTTGTGGTTCACACTTCATGCTTAAGTTCCTCCATCGAAGTATGTAATCCACCAAAGTTTCATTCGGCTTTTGTTTCTCTACCACTAAATCACCTATAGTGATGTGGTGTCGAGCTCCGACGAATCGCTTGATGAAGAGGTTCTCTAGCTGCGAGAACGTCTTCACCGAACCATTTGGTAATTCCGCATACCGGTCGAAGGCGATTCTCGACGATGGCTCGACGAAGCTAGTCGGAAGAGCAATGCATCGCTCCCACCGGCATTGCAACAAGCTGGCACGAAAGTGTGCCACATGCTTGTCGGGGTTCCCGGTTCCGTCGAAGGTCTTGAACGAGAGGTGGTACGAAGCCTTTCGGGTATTGGACAGCCGTCGAATTCTTCGGGTAAGGTCTACCCGTCCGAATGGATGTCCCGCTCTTCGATTGTGCTAAGGCTTCTCGCACTCGCTCGTTCCACCAAGTTCTTGATATCCTTTTCGGGAATCATACTCTGTGTTGCATCCTTCTTCAGCTGATCATCCCCATTGACGGACGTAATCTCCTTTCCTCCGTCTACAATGTGAATGACCTCTGGGGGTGTCTCTCTATGTGGTTGTACTTGACTCTGGAGAGTGGCCAGAGCTACGGCCATCTCCTCCATCCTTTTCGCCATTTGAGCGATCGTGTCGTCTTTTTCCTGAAGCTGCTTTCTCATCAGTTCTAGCTCCTCTCTTCTCGCGGTGCGCGGAGCACCTTGCGAAGGCCGTCGAAGCTCGTGTCTCGACCATGTTGATTTACGCGTATTCGTCGTCCATGAATTCCGATGAATCAATCTCGTCTCCGAACTTTTCTTCTCTTTCTTTTGCCAATCGTCGGATATCGGTTCTCAACTTTTCCATGGCATCTTCTAGCGGGGCTTTTCGTGTGTCTTCGTGGTTGTCGTGCGATAGGCTGCAAGGTCCCCTTCTCACGAGTCCCCTTCATCGCGGTAGCACTTTCTTCGATTCAAGTCTCTGGCGAGACTTTCTTTCTCGGTCTGTTGTTTCGATCTCAGTCGCCCAGGTAGTGGGACGCCATACCATCCTTCGGCGGCGAAGGTGCTAGGACCGGATGGTCACGTCGGCCAAATGCTTGGAAGGTGGTATCCTCCCTAATTTGTAATCCCGAGACGACAACGGGCGGACTAGCCTTCATTCTTTTACTTGGCTTTTACGTCATGATGGCGGGTTCTACTCGGGGCCCAAGACGGGATTTGGCGGCACCCGCCACATCCTTCGTAGAATTTACGATACGGGCGAGTTCTCCTTCTTTGCTAACTTTTCTACCAAAGTTTGCGGTCGAGCAAACGGCGTAGTTCTAGTTCTTTTCTTGCGGCTATCGTTGTAATATGCGGGGTCGTGGTAATGTGGCGGCAATCTTGCGAATATTTTCTTCATCTTCTGCGGCGGAGAGGGGATGAAACTCGCTTCCTCCCAAGAGTGGTATGTATTCGGGCGGCGGTGTATATTCGGCGAGTTCCGGAATTTCCTCTAGGAAAGCAATTTCGGCGGCTACGGCTTCTTTAGCGATCCTTCTATTTCGTTTCTTCTTTGGGTCTTTGTCGGTGACGGAATCTTTGAAGCTCGGACCCGATTTCGAAAACGAAGGTCTTACGAGAAGATCCGTACCCTCCACGGTAATAGGTCCATCATAATTACGGATTTCTTTCCCCTTTGATTTGGCAAAAGTCGGGGTAGGTGCGGAAACAACTAGACCAGGTGGGGGTAGAGATAACGGTCCTTCTATGGACATCGGTACTCCTCTTAGTCGGGATCCTTTGCGAGAGGAGGGAATTCTTGGGTCGACCTAAGGTTGAACTCGAGCGGCGGCTCCTCGGCTTCGGATACCTTGTTCATCGGTGCAAAGAGGGAGACGTCGGTGATCTTGACGTTCGTGTTTTCAAATCCTTGTCCAAATCGGATGATTCCATTGTCGGGCGACTCATCCTTATAGACGGCGAGGTCCGAGTCCATTGGTAAAAGAGAAAATCGGTTTCGGGGCTTCCATTTCGCGGGGTAGATTCGGTTGTCGGTCCCAAGTTATGCTTCTTTTCTTTAGGACGAAAAGAAAGGAATTGAAAAGAGTCCGAACTCATTCTTGTTCATGTATTTATAAGAAGGAATCACTTATTAAAAGAATCACTTATTAGAGGGTTTGTTTATTTAGAACGGAGTGTTCAAAGGTGTAGAGAAGGTAAGGAATCCGAATCGGAGTTGGAAAGGAAAAGAGAGTCTTAAGCAAGACTTCTCGACTCGAAGGATCACTCCTAAACTAACACCTATTGGGGTCCACCCCACCTCAGAAATGAGGTAAAAGGATCTCGGAACCTCTCTGTTTAGGGGTGTCTAAACAGTGGCTCCTAAATTCGAGAGAATGTTGGTTATACTTGTTCAAGGTAGAAATGAACATAGTATCCCAACGGAAAGAAGGGTAGTTTGATCCATAAGGGACATGGATGCACTACCGATTTTTGAAAGCAGAATTGTCTGATTAGAATGGAGAGAGGAATTGTCCCCAGCGGAGTCGCCAGAAGTTTGTCGGCATATTTTTAGGTTGAGTGTTGTATTTTTAAAAGGGGTCGCCTACAGAAGTTGTCGGCGGATTTTTAATTTAATTTAAATAAATAATTTGAAAAGTAGTATTTTATTTTGAAAATAATTTTAAATTTGAAGATTTTAAGATATGAAATCAAACCGATCTCACATCCCAAATAGTTTATATAAACGAGCACCGCATCACAAACCGTGTATCTATCCCTAAGGATAAACACACTGCTTGATGGTGGGGCTCGGTTAAATAAACTAGAAGATTTGTGACATCCGTTTGGTCCGCGAACCAATTTTATAAGCCGACAAATTCCACTGCTTAATATGAAAACATTAAACAGGGTTTATATTACTCGGGTTCTTTAAAATTCCCTATAAGGGCAAGCCCACTATAGTTAATTACATCTTAAGTGATGGGAATCACCTAAGAAAACTCTCGATAATAATCAATAACTCGCTCTCAAGAATTTCAAAGTTTAAGTTTTCAAAGAATTGAATTTTTGAATCTCAATAGGGAATGGATCAAGTTTGGAACATTTTATTTTGGGAATTCAAAGGAAGAAGAGTAGGAGAAATTACGGATTCGAAGTGAACTTCGATAATCTCCCGACTATCCTATTGTTTGGCTTGGATTTAAGAAAGTCCTAATGTTTATTTAATGTTTTAATCTTGCCAATTTTAATTAATTAGGGCTTATATTCGTATGATAGAATCATACAAATAGCCTGGAAGATATGAGGGTTTATGTCGTATCGGACGACTACCTCGGAATCCTAAGACCGGTTAGGACTTAATTTACATGATATGATCATGCAAATGCCTAACGAAGAGTTGAGGATTTATGTTGCCCTAGAGCGAACTACCTCGAAGTCTTATGGCTTTGTTGTTTAATTCTAGGAAAGTTTTGCTTGAAGTAGGTTCGAGTTTTGTCGACGACGATGGTCGTGCTTGCCCACCATGCTCCGAGCTCCTTGTTGTTGCGAGAGGTTTAGTTTTAGAAGTCATAAATCAGGAGATGAGAGAAGTGTTTGGTTTAAAGAAAGTCTTAATTTCCAAGTGTTCTTTGTGTTTTAATTAAAACAAATCTTAAAGTTGATTAAACAACACCGGTTAAGATCCCACGGTTCCATCCTTCCGGCATCATTATTTTTATCGGATTCACTTAGTCTAGATGAATTTGCTAAACTCAACTGAATGAGTTCCACACTTTCATTTGGACCGTGGGAAATCCCGTTAGCAACACGTAGGTTACATCATCCGAGGTATTCCGATCATCCAACGAGACGTTTTAATTTAGTTGTAGTTGTATTTTGTGTTCTGTTTGTGATTAAATTTTGAGTTGTTTTATATTTTGAAATGTTGTGGAGGTGAATTTTATCTTGCAGTGACTTTTAACTTAGTTTTGGGTTTCGGTTTTGGTTTACGTCCTAAAGGTGTGGGTTTTCATGCAACTGTTGTTTATCATGCAAGAAAAGTAAGTGCGATGCGATTAAATAAATTGCCGTAAAGTAAATCGCAATAAAATAAAAGCGTACCTGGAGGGTCTTCCCGTCATCCCAAGCTGCACTTAAAACACAGTTAAAATATTTAAGCATTTAAAGTAAGTTCCTAGGTAAAGCTAAGGGAAAGGTTATGGTTTTCTACCAAATTCCTAATCCTATAGCTAGTCATTTCCTATGACGTCTAGGTTCCTTGTGTTTTTAGTTTGAAGACGATTTTCTTCATCGAAGAACAATTAAGTTCAATTGTTCTTATAAACATCCTATCATATTGAGGAAGTGCTTAAGAAGAATCTTAAACATCTTTTCAATATTTCTAGGATTGTTTTAAGTCCGAAGAATTTAATTATGTAAATGAATCGATCGTCCGAGGTTTTCAAGTTTTGCTAACTCTGCTCGAGTGAACTAGGATATTTGAATGTCCTATAAGTGAAGTAACATTTCATTTAATATTCCATTTAGGAGTTACGATAACTAAAGCTTTTGAGGGTAAAATGATATTTAATGATTTGTGATTCAAATTTAAGTTCAAATTAATGATTTAAGTTTGGAATAGTGTTTAAGTTATCTTAGATTTATTTTTGAATTCTTCATGTCTTTATATTTAATTTAATTTAGTTTAATTTAACTTAATTTAATGTGATGTGGTTTAATTTAATTTAATTTAACTTAAGTTAATTTAATGTAATATGATTTAGTTTAATTTAATTTAATTTAATTTAATTTAATTTAATTTACTTTTTAATTTAATTTAATTTAATTTAATTTAATTTAATTTGGTTTGATGTTACATTAAATTAATTTGATTTAATTTAATTTTTAATTTAATTTGATTTAATTTAATTTAATTTAATTTAATTTAATTTAATTTTTAATTTAATTTAATTTAATTTAATTCTTAATTTAATTTAATTTTTTAATTTAATTTTTTTTAATTTGATTTAATTTTTAATTTAATTTTTAACTTGATTTAATTTAATTTAATTTAATTTTTAATTTAATTTAATTTAATTTTATTCATTTTAATTTTAATTAAAGAGTTCAATTATTTAATTTTAGTTTAATGATTAAGTCTTTCAATGTTTTAAATTTGAATTATCATTTTAATTAGGAATTAAACATTAATGAAATGATTAATTTAGGGATTTTTAAATTAAAGAATGAATCTCTTCCTAATAATATCCCTATTTTAATAATTCCAATTTTATTATTCTTCCAAATTTAATCAATTATTTAATTAAAGTTTAATCATTTTAAATTGCTTAATGGGTTTCTACCCTTCAATTATTAAATTTCAATCATCCAAATCAGATTAGGATCAAATATTTTACTTGTTAATTTTTATTAAACCTAAAGTTTTAATTAAGGATTAAAAGAAATTTAATTACCACTTTACCCTTTAGACTTAATAATTTCATAACTCACTAAATTGAACTCAAATGAACTTGAAATTTTTATGTGACTTCACTCATATGTCACTAAAGACATGAGAGGAGAAAATGTGATTTTTCTGTATTTAATTTATTTATATAATTATTTTTGGTAGAAAATAGAGATTTCCAAGGAAAATTTAATAACATGACCAAGGAAAAGTTTCTGTCCTTAAGAAAATTATGGGACATTCCTAATGACCAGAGGACCACTTGGACCAAATTTTGTGATTTTTTGAATTATATTTTATTTATTAGAATTATTTTAAGTTCTGGAGTATTAATTAAATTAAAAATAAAATAAATGTTGAAAAATGAATTTTATGTTTTTCAAAAATCTCTTTGATATCAAGGAAACCAGAGAAGCAAATTTTGCAATTTTCTGATTTTTTTATGATTTATTGTAATTATTTTAGTGAAAATGCTAGAAAATACATTTTTTTAATTTTAAAATTACCCTAGAACTTTAAAAATTAATATCTCGCCAAATAGGCCTAAGAAAAATATGGGGTTTGTTCCTAAGTGATTAAAATTCAAAATATGACATTTTGGTGAATTTTATTATTTTTTGTGATTTTTATTATTTTTTAATTATTAAAAATATTAAAATAATATTAAAAATCAACTTTTTTAGAAAATTGAAATTTTAATTTTCTTAAATTCCCCTGATATCAAAGAGGCTCTAAAACCAATTTGGTGAATTTTTGAAAGGTATTTTGAAAGTTATGAATTTTTAAAGTTTAAAATGACTAAATGGCTTAATCAACCCAATTAATAGGGCTAACCAAGTCCAATTGACTTCAAACTTTTATGGTGGGTTCCTCTGATCCTAAAGGTCAGTGGAGAATTGATTTCAAGTCAATTTGATCTATGGTTAACTCTAATTAATTAGAGACCTATTTTGAGTGTTTAAGCCGATTAGGGTTGTCTAAAATGAACCAACTCAAAACCTATTTTTCCTAGGGTTCTCTGGTCATAAGGAACATCACAAAATTTTCCTAGAATTTATTTCACAACATGCTATTTATTGGAATTAAAATACTCAAAACAGTGACATGAATTTGAAAAATCAATAACTCTTCATAGGGATGGCCTCTGACTTTGGAAAATTCAGGGAATGTTCCCAAATTCAGAGGCTTCAAAAGCCCTATGGTCTCATGCCATGGTGAATTGTATACATGCATGGAGAATTAAATGTATGCAGAGAGTAAATAAATTATAAAAAATAAAATACTTGATGAAATTAAATGATTTCTTTTCCACATTATTCTCCTCTGTTCACTGAGCAAGAGGGTATTTTTATTTTATTTTTATGATTTTCCTACACAAAGTTATGAATTTTTGAAGTTTAGGGAATTAAATAAATAGAAAATACCCCTAATTTTCTACTTATCCACGCGGCGCCGCGTCATCCTTAACATCTCCGAAGGCACACGCGTCGCGATCTCATTCGACGCCGCCATCCGCGTCAGCGCTCCCGGGACCCGCTGTATCGCTCCGTCTTCTGATCCGACGCGATCCTGGCCGTCCGTCCGCGCGTGTATTAAATGGACGGCATCCGTTCATCGTCCCCAAGTGTCCTCACCCGAGAGCCGTCCACACTAAATCCCTAATATCTCACTCGATACTCAATGGATTTTCATGTTCTTATACTCTATGGATTCGTCTTGAAGAGACGAACACATCTATACGGCTAATGTTTATTGAAATTGACTCATTTGAAATGGAGAATGTTTAGAAGCTCGGGATGAAGAATTGATCCATACCTTAGCTCTGAGAGGTGAAGCCTCGATCGGAGATGCTCGGCACGTTCGTTGGAGCTGCGGGAGGCTAGGGATGAAGCCCGGGGATGTGGTGAATTGCTCAGGTGTGATTTCCACCAAGGCTGATCACAACCTTTGGAGTCTGGAACAACTGGGTGGACTGGAGATGGGGCTTTTGCTGGTGGACACCTTCTCTTGGTCTGGTGAAGGTGTAGGACCAATCAATTTGAGGATTGATCCACTGTGGAGAAGTGTCCTGGTTTTGGGCTTGGATTTCGACTGCGAAATTGAGCTCACGAGAGAAGAAATGGCAGGGGGATTTCGGTGGGGATCAAGTGCTACGTGTATGGGGAGTAGTACGGAACAATTTTGGCGGAGTTTCCTTAAGGTTTGTTTCGGCTCCTCCTCATGGCCGAGAGGTGGGGAGTTTAAATAGGCGGGGGTGGAGGGCCTCCTGGGGGAGTTGAGGGGCGGGATCAGTGCTCGTGGCAAGTGAAGAACAATTGCAATGGCCATCTGGGCATGGGGCAGCTCAGCGGTGAGAATTCCAAGCTTGGATTGACTTGGACCTCTCGGCCATGGAGTTTTCCGGCGACCGGGGTGGCTGGCCGGCGAGCGAGGGTCACCCTCGGGGTCGAGTGGGCCGAGGGCGGGTGTTTGTGCAAGCAATTGGCAAATGCCGAGTGTAAAGGCTTTGATCCAAAGTAGAATGGGGCATGGCTAGTTTTTGGGTCTAAATGGGTCAACTCACCCATTTGGGCTTGGTGCACCCTTCAAGGTGGCTTTGGGTGCTGTGGGGGATCAAAGGGATCAGCTGGTTTGGCATGGAGAAGTCTCCATCCAAATATATTTGGATTAAATTTAGGTTTAGGTGAATCATGATTAGAGGCTAATGAGCTTTAGGGATTAAGGAAAGGGGCCCTCCTTCCTACCCAATATGGTATGGTGACATGTAAAGAGGCTCTCATGGCTTCCATGTGGCTCATGCATGGCTTCATGGCTCACCTTTGGCTTGGGAAAAGTCAAGTCGATTTCATGTAAATGGATTTAAGAAAAATTTTGATATTTTGATGTGAATTTGTATGGGGCTTGATTTGGAATTGTTTGATGATGGAATTATAACTTAGGGAATGGCTTTGATTAAATGGATGGCAAATGGAAATGTCATGTGGGCTTTAGGGCCAAATTTGGGCTTTTGTATTTGGTGGAAATGGGCTTTTAGGAAGGTTTAGGGAAGTGGGCTTTTAGGTTTGAAAATGAATTTATGGATAGAAATTTTGTAAAGAGGTTGGGCCAAATAATTGTTGAGTTTGTTTTAGGGATGTGTCATGAGTGGTTTGAAACAAATTTGAGGTGATTTGGGTTTGAATTGGGTTGGATATGGGCCTTTTTAGTAAAGAGGCTAAGGTGGGCCAAAATGGGCTACCATGGGCCAAAGTTGGGCTAGAGTTGAAATTGATGTAAAATTAATGTTGGGAAATGTTTATGGGAGTGTTTCAAAGAGGTTTTGGCTTTGGTTAGGTTTTGATTTTGGGATTTGGGCTCATTTGGGCTAGGTTTGGGTTTAGGTCAAAAATGGGCCTTTTAGCTTTGGGTTGAATTTGAGTGGGGTTTGGATCAAAATCTTGGGTAAATCATGTTAGTGTTTTGTTTATGGGGATGTTAAGGAAGGTTTAGAAAAGATTTGGGGTTAATTGGAGTTGAATTGGGTGAGTTTGGGCTAAGTTTGGGTCATGGGTCCAAATTGGGCTTTAAGGCCAAAAGTGAAATTGGATCCAAATTTCAATCAAATTGGGCTTGGATTTGGTCTAAATTGGTGTTGGGGATGTTGAATTGAAGTTTAGAATTGAATTGGACCAGAATTTAGGTCAATTGGGTAGGTTAGGTTTGACATTGGGTTCACTTTGGGTTAAAATGGGTCAAATTGGGGTTTTTGACAAAAGTAGGGTAAATTGACAAAATTGGCCCATGGTGTAGTTGAACAAAATGAAATTGGGAATATTTGGGATTTTTTGGAATTTTCTGGGAATTTTCTGAATTTTTGGATTTTTTGGTTAGGAGGAGTATTTTGGGTATTTGGAGGGTATTGGGAGGTATTTTTGGAATTTTTGATATTTTTGGGTATGGATGATCAATTTGAGTGATGTGGAAATGTTTAGGATTGATTTTGGAGAATTTTGGGTGATTTGGAAATTTTTGAGAAATTTGGGCTATTCGAGGATTTGGGTAGGTTAGCGGGTGTAGGGTCCGGGGGTCGAAAATTGAAAATTTGGAAAATTGAAGATTGGGTGGATGTAAGTGGAATGAAATCATTTTTTTTGAGCCATGAAGCCATATCAAGCCCACATGAGCCATGAAGTGACTCATTTGAGGCATTCATCTATGTTGTTCACTAACCCTCTTGCCAGGGCTTAGGGGTTAAGGACCATCCATGTGAATCACCTACATGAGTCGGGAGGTCAAGTCGGGTATGGGTGTGTTTTTAGGAAGTGTGTGAAAGTGTAGTGTGTAGGTGTAGTGTGTGTGCAAGTCAACCCTTCACCGGACAGAGCCACCTGGGGCGGTCTAAGGCCGAAGAGTCCTATAGGAGCTCATCCTTTAAACTTCCACATTTGATTTCAACCCTCACAGGTGATTAGGGGTCTACGGTCAAGTTTGTGGAGTTTGCAGGGAGTTTAGAAGTGGTTTGAATTTCTAAAAGGTGGGTCCCAATTCTAATCCTCTAAGATAGTCAAAGGAAAAGCCTAAGGCTAGATCCTAAGTACTAAAGAGAAGAAGAGGAGACCTCATCAAAAATGAGGTCAACATATTCCTTCTTCTGTTCTCTTTTATCAGTCAAAAAACACATACTGTTTTTTCTCTTTTATATAAAATGTATTCCTTGAACAACCAGTCAAAAAACACATACTGTTTTTTTCTTTTTTACATTCTAGAATATACATTGGTTGTAGTGATCCACATGGCTTCTTGTCTTCTACTTTTACTAACTGAAATGCTTCACATTTAAAAACAAATTTAGCTGCATCTCTTTTTCAGCATTGGCTACCAAATTATTATTTTCACTTCTGTGTACATCATATAACTCTCAAGATAAATTCTTTACCTTACATACTGAACTAAATTCAGTATTTTTGCCTCAAATTCATATAATTTTGAATCATATTCATTCACCACATAAAATAATTTTGATGGGAGGCAAGATAGATCTGTTATTGAAGTTATAAATGATTGGAAAAGGCTGGGATGTTGTTTTCTTGCTTATCCTCCTATTATTCTGTACTAGTTTGTTTGGATTATTAGAAATGATTTGAATCATCAGGAAGTTATTGCTGATAGTTCAAGTACTTTTATGATGATTATGAAATCTTTCAACAAAAGTTTGAAATATGTAAGGTTAAGAAACCTGTCAGTGGGAATCTGTTGGAGGTTTATGTTAGATGAAAGTTGCATATTCCTATGTCTTCAGTGTACTTATATAGCAGCTTGGATGGCCTAAGGGCAACCGCTGCTATGTTAAAGTGCACCAAAGTGATGTAAATGGGGTCGACAGTAAGTATGAGTTAGCATCATTCTTTTTAGAAAAAAATTGAAGCAATATTAGCTTTGTATGCTTTCGCTTTCTCTGCTGCTTCTCCTTAGGAATTGAGTTGTTTCTCCTTTAATGTGGGAGAGACCTTTCTCTGCTACATAAATATATAAGAATTGGGTGGCATAGATGTAAACAGTACGTCTAATTGTCAGATATGTAAATATATAAAAATTGTGTTGCATACATGTAAAGTTTATTAGTTATGAAAGGATGGTTATCTTGCACATGTGTGCCCTTTCTCTGCTAGCAGAATTATGAACTATTAATTACTAAAATTGTGCAGTTTTTACTTTATGATGTTATGATTACATTTATATTTTGCAGTAGTTTTTTTTTAGGGTCTTTTTTCTGGTATCCAGTAAACTTGCATAGCTGGTGTTTAAGGATAGTTGGGGCTTCATGTAGAAGGTTTTGTTGTAAATAGGAGAAATTCTTATATCTTCATAGGTGGTGTGATTTCGGTTACTAGAAATGCAAGTTGTAATAATTGTAATTTTATGGTATTTGACGTGATGTGATTTGCAATGGCAAGGTGTTAGAAGTTCATGTAAATAGAATGTTGTAGAGCTTCATGTAAATCATTTTCTATTACAGTAATAAAGAAATTTAATGCTCTTTCCCCGTGGATGTAGGTCAATTCGACCGAACCACGTAATTTGTTGTGTCCCTCTTCTGGTTAATTGTAATGATTGTGCAAATTTTGTTGCTAGCCATGGAGATGTCTGTGTGGTTTGTCTACAAATCTTTCAGCTGTGCTCCTCAATTGGCAGTACACTCATTTGGTAACCTTTGCTCCTCATTTTGCTCCACATAGAAATGCAATAATTATGAAATTAGTTAACTTTATGTTGTGGCAAACTTCTGTTGTTTATTGCAATTGTGCAATTGATGTTGTGGCAAATTTCTCTTGCAATTGAAGTCAACATCCAGAAAAAAATCTTCTATCTTATTGCAATTTACAATTTATTTACTTCTGTTTGTGTGGTATATACATATGTAAAATTCACAAAATTTATCTAGTAAAAAAAACACTAGGAAATTTTACATCATATGCCTCAAAATAGATATAATTAGCCAAAAATCCCTACGATATGTTCATTTATAGAAACCTGCGTCCCATATAAAATTGTAAGTAATGAGGGATAACCTCCAGCATTAGAGGACTAGCTATTACATTTGGGCTTTCTCAAACTGATTTGAACCCAAGTTTGGACATGGCTCAAACCAATATCACTAAAATGTATATTGAAATTTAGGGCCTTGTTCCAAATTTTCATGGTGCAACAAAGGTTGGTTGAACTTCTATAGTATATCAACTAATTGACAAAACTTTCAAATAACCATTTGATGGAAATGGAGATCGTCAAAGCTTTTTAACTATCAAACTAGCAATATTTGTTAATTTTTTCTTAAATTTTAACTTCATCGCTTAAATTTGCTTCATTTCAATAACCTGCGCATTTTGGAGCAACTTGGATGGCTAAACAGACCCTTTCTTGATGGCAACCGTTGCTCGCACAATTCGGTAAGTAGATTATCTTGATTTTAAAAATTTTATAACTGATCTACTCTCTTTTAAATAAATGTAGGACGATGAGTTCCAGGTGTTCGGGGAAGTCCGCACAAGTGATGTGCCGTTGTGGACTGCCGGCCTTACTACTTACATCACGTCAGCAACGTAGCTACGAACGACAGTTCTACGGTTGCCCAAGGTGGAAACACGGAATGGACGAATGCAAGTTTTTCAGGTGGGCAGACGGACCTCCAGATTCAACTTTATCCCAATTGGACAACGTTGCATGGTGTTCCACGGTATCACAACTGGAGAACATTACTTCTGGTTCGAGTGTTTCGAAGCCACATAATGTTGGTCGGAGTTCGATCGTGCACCAACCGAACAACGGTTCTCATGAGATGCTGCTTTTGCATTTTAAATTGAATGTTATAATCCTACTACTGATTGTAGTTTCATTATGTATTTTTATGTTAATTAGGTATCTTGAACTCTATTTTAAGTGAAGTGAGCAGCAAAATTTAGTTGTGTTATGAATTTGGTTTGTCCCCGTTCCAACTGCTCAAAATTTAGTTATGTTAATTTGGGTTGGAAGAAGTTAATCGCTTCATTTTATATAGCTGCTCCTGCAAATTTTCTTTTATTTGAGTTAACTTTCTGCGTTAAACAAAATTAAAATTATGAAACAATTTGATCTGTAATATAATTTATGGTCAGTTGAAAACAATTTCAACAGTCTCGTATCAGCAATTACTGTTAATTAAAAACATAATTCTTATTTTGAACTGTTGCTTATTTAAATTTTATTATAAAGATAAGAGAATAAACAAATTAAATAAAGGAATTTCTCATAAGTTTGAAAATAAGATTTCATATTAGAAAATAAGAATTTAAAATTTAAACAATATTTATATTTAGAAATAATTATTTGTTAATAATTATTTTGTAAAGCATTTATGTAGATGTACAACTACATATAATATTATTTTAGACATATACAAATATTTATCATGAGTTTCTAGTGTTGGCGGCACCACTTTTAGCAAAAAAAGGAGCGGAATTTGTTAATTTTCTACAAACAGCTGGTAATCAGCTGTTTTCAAACCGCAGAAACCAAACAGCTAACCAGCTTATTCAGTTCAGGGGTATAATAGTCATTTATCCACATACAGCTTCAAATCAGCTGTTTTCCAAACGCACAAACCAAACAGACAAACAGCTTATCCAGATCAGTTGCTGATCAGCAGATTATCAAGATAAGCTGCTTATCAGCATAAGCTGGATAAGCTTCAGCTGCCCCAAACAGACCCTTAGTAATTTTTGAAAAGTCTTTAATATATCGTCTGTAGAATCCTAAATGTCCCAAAAAGCTTTTTACCCCTCTCACAGTTGTTGGAGGTGGTAATTTTTCTATAATTTGAATCTTTGCAGGAACTACTTCCATGTCATATTCAGATATTTTATACCAAAGCACAATTCCTCCTGCAACCATAAACTGACACTTTTCCCAGTTTAGGACTAAATTTGTTTTTTCGCACACCTCTAAAAATTTTTCTAAGTTGCATAGACATGCATCAAATGAATCTCCAAATACTGAGAAATCATCCATAAACACTTATATTCCATCATCTATGAATTTGCTAAATATGGACATCACACATTTTTGAAATGTTGCTGGCGCATTACATAATCCAAAGGTCATTCTTCTAAAAGCAAAAGTTCCATAAGGGCTAGTAAATGTAGTCTTCTCTTGATCCTCAGGAGCAATAGGCATTTGATGATAACAAGTATATCCATCCAAAAAGCAATAATACTTGTGTCCAGCAAGTCTATATAGCATCTAGTCTAAAAAAGGTAAAGGGAAGTGATCTTCCATGGTGGTGGCGTTTAATTTTCTATAATCAATACATATTCACCAACCAGTGACTTGTCTTGTCGGTATAATTTCATTTCGTTCATTTACGTCAACAGTCACTCCTCTTTTTTTAGGAACACAATAAATTGGGCTTACCCAAACACTATCAGATATAGGATAATTATTCCAGCATCTAACCAATTTAAAATCTCTTTTTAACCTCTTCTTTCATTATTGGGTTTAGTCTTATTTGTGGATCAACACTAGGTTTATGTTGTTTAATCAACAAAATTTTGTGTATACAGATCGATGGACTTATTCCTTTAATATTTGTTATGACTAACCAAAAACCTTTTTGTATCTTTTTAAGGTGTCTAGTAATTTTTGTTCTTGATATTCATTTAAATCCGAAGATACAATGACTGGTAAGGTAGATGATTCTCCTAAAAATATATACTTCAAATGATTAGGGAGAATTTTCAGCTCAAGTTCATGGGGTTTAATGATAGATGGAATTAAACTTTTATCTCCATTTTCCATAATATCCAATCTTTCAAATCTTTCCTGAACAAATTCTAACTTTTCATTCTTCATATCATCCAAATCATCTTCACTTTCACTTTCATTTTCATCATCACATTCCAAGTTTTCTTAAAATACTTCTTTAAAATGATCTTCTCTCAAAGGATCGCAGATTTCCATCCGAAAGCACTCATCATCTTTTTTAGTTGAAGGGTATTTCCTAGATTTCGAAATATTGAAAGTTACCTCTTGATCATCAACTCTCATAGTTAATTCTCCTTTTTGAACATCAATCATAGCTCTCCCAGTAGCAAGGAATGGTCTTCCTAAAATAATTGGAATTTCTTTATCTTCCTCCATATTTGATATAATAAAATCCACATGAAAAGATAAATTTATCCACCTTCACTAATACATCTTCCACAACTCCTTTAGGATAAGTGATAGAGCGATCAACCAATTGAAGAGTCACAGATGTAGGTGAAATTTCTTCTATTCCCAATCTTTTGAAAGTTGATAAAGGCATAAGATTAATATTAACTCCAAGATCACATAAAGCACTTCCAAAAAATTTCTCACCTATAGCAAACGGGATAGTGAAACTACCTGGGTCCTTAAGTTTTTCAGGAAGCTTCTTCTGAATAATTGCACTTCACTCACCATTAAGTGCAACAGTCTCGTGATCTCTGAACTTTCTTTTCTTTTTAAGAATATCCTTCATAAACTTTGCATAATCAGGCATCTGCTCTAATGATTCAATAAGGGAATATTAATCGTTAATTTCTTTAGAATTTCCAAAAACGTTCAAATCTTTTATCCCTGTTCTGTTTCTTTAGACTTTGAGGAAAAGGAGGAGGTGGTTTTCAATAGT
This sequence comes from Papilionanthe hookeriana x Papilionanthe teres, assembly GCA_022702705.1. Classification (NCBI taxonomy): domain Eukaryota; kingdom Viridiplantae; phylum Streptophyta; class Magnoliopsida; order Asparagales; family Orchidaceae; genus Papilionanthe; species Papilionanthe hookeriana x Papilionanthe teres. The sequence goes on from CM040428.1 coordinate 3,412,968, forward strand.
TATATTCATTGGTTCAATCAGATATTGGTCTGGATATATACTATTAGAACCTTTCTCAATGTTTACTTCCTCTCTTCAACTTCAACTTCTTTTTGAACTCTTGGTTTCAATTCTTTTCCACTCCTTAATTGAATAGCCTTAATTTGCTCCTTGTTTTGATTTTTTGGGTTGATCCCAACATTGCGAGGAAGATTTCCAGAAGGTCTATTATTAAGCGTAGTAAAGATATGTCCCAATTGATTCTCAATGTTCTTCATTGCAACATTTTGAGCTTGAATTTGATTTCCCATATTCAGAATCATTTCTTCAGTAGACAACTTATTTTCCTTAAATTATGGGTTACTATTAAAACCAGGAGGATAAGAAGGTATATAATTGGTATTTCCTTGGTTGCTCAGATTTCTAACTGGATTCATAGATTTGTTTCCTCATTGCACGACAACAACAACATTTGTATTATTCCAGTTGAAGTTTGGGTGGTTCTTCCAACTAGGATTTTAATAATTCAAATAAGGATTATTGACTTTTTTATTTATGACATTCAAGGTTTCATAAGGTGTTTGAGAGTCTATCATCTGTCCTGATGAATTTTCTTCTAACACTAGGGGTGTTGGAGAATAATTCATTCCATATTGATCTATTTTCTTAGAAAGTGCAGCAATTTGAGAAACTATCATAGTTATCACATCATAATCATGAATACTATCTAATCTCTTAGGATTTACCCGCTTAGAGGGCCATTGAAAATTATTAGTAGTCATCTCTTCAATTAATGAATATGCTTCATGAAAAAGTTTTGACATTAATGATCCACCACCAGCAGCATCGATAATCGATCTCAAAGATCCCACTAATCCATTATAAAATATTTGAATTATTAACCAGTCCGGTAAAGCATGATGTGTACACTTTCTCAGAAGATCTTTGAATCTCTCCCAAGCTTCATAGATGGATTCTCCATCAAACTGACTAAAAGATGTGATATCATTCCTCAGCTTAAACAGTTTTTGAAGGAGGGAAATATTTTGACAGAAACTTTTGTGAAAGTTCTCCCTAAGTTTTGATAGATCCAAATGCTAACAAATTTAACCACACCTTAGCCTTATCTCTTATGAAAAAGGATAAATTATAATCCTAACAACATTGTTTGACAATCCATCGTATTTAATGGTAGCTCGCAATTCTAGAAAACTAGCTAGATGTAAGTTAGAATCTTCATTAGAAGTTCCTCCAAATTGATTATTTTGTACCATTTGGATAATAGCAGGTTTAAGCACAAATAAATTAGCAGCAACATCAGGGTTAGGATAATTAAGTGAATTTCATCTGCTATTAAATTAGCATAATCTCTTAAGAGTCTTGGTATATTTTTATTTTGATTGTTTAAGTTGTTTGCCATTTTATGAGGATTTTCAGATTGTTTTTTTTATTTTCAAAATTTTCTAATAATACGCTCTAATTCAAAGTCGTAAAGCACTAAATCTATAGATCTAATACTACGCATACAAACACAATAAACACACTAACAATAAACAAGCACACACAATTATGACATGTAATTCAAATATAAGATTGTAAATACTATAAAATTAATTTTAGCAATACCTTTCCTCCCCGGCAACGACGCCAAAAACTTGGTGCGACTTTTTAAATTTGTTAAAATTTATGAACTCGGATTAATATATATATATATATATATATATATATATATATATATTGATTTAGTTTTCTATTGAGTCACACAATTAAACGCAAGTATATGTATCGCTCAAGTAATACAGGGCTCTGGTGAAGTCCTAGATATCGAACCCATAGGGAGACAATTAATTTTATGGTGTAGCACAGAAATCACTTCTCGAATCACAACAAAATTGCAAGTAATTACAATTTTTAAAATAGAGATAAACAGTTGTAGTTACTAATTCTACCAAAGTATATTCTAACCTTCTAACAAGTTCAACTAACATAAGACTAAATTTATAACAAAGTTCAGTTGTAAGAAATAATTTTCCTCCTCTCCAATGATAATATGATGATTTTTGTGACATAGATCAGAGATGTAAATGTATTGTGCCAAATAGGAGCATTCCTATTATTTACCATTTTCCAAGCGCATGAAAAACATTGGCTAATCCTAAGTTCAGTCCCCAAATCCGTGGTTTGGTTGGGAGGATTCTGACTCTCACTCCAGAGCTCCCACTTCCCTTACCCTGAAAGCTAACTCTCGCTTTGGTTTCCAAACCCTAGGACCAAATTGAGGATTTCAGCCTGTCACTCTGAAATCTCTAATTCTACACCCATCAAAGTATATTTCCCTATTTATTTGCACTCAACCCCCACGAACTATGTCACTCATTCATGGACATTGAATGTGACCTTCACTTTTGTTTTTGAATTGATAATCCTTTCGGAACATATGTTTCTCAATAAGTTTTAACAATTTAATTGGCCAGATCAAAAAGTAAATGAAGTTCGAAGTGAAAAGATAATCACAAATTCTTCATAATAAATCAAAACATCATTTACATATCACAACATCAACACATCACATGAAAAGGAGGAAGACAAAGAAATCTACTCATAACTCATGAAGAAAAGATGGCAAATATGGATTTTATATATAAAAGCAACATCATACAAACAGATTAAATAAAAGAAAATTTATCACAAACTCTTCCCTAAGCAAATCTGAAGGAATTTCTTTGACTCCTCTTCTTTCTTCACAACAACACACAATACTCTCTTTGGATAAGTAAGGAAGAAGAAATCTCTCACTTTCCTTGTCCTCCTACAATCCTTAGGAGAGAACACACAAACCCTGGATTTCCTAAACAAAATGAAAAGACACACTCACTCTTCACTCCCTCACACTCTAAACTATCTCCCTCTCACTAAATTTGGCTCCAAAGTAGTTTAAATCTCGCCATAACTGATTTCCTAAAAGTTTCTTCAAGCAACCCTCCAAAATACAGCCAAATACATTGAATCTAGTTTGAATTTGGGATAGGGCGTGGTCCGACACAGTACAGGGCACCATCCGACGCTATTTTCCGCCTTTTGGTCCAAAGTCTCTATAAATTGGCACGGTCCAGCACTGTTGACAGTGTCATTCAACGCTAGTTCAATAAAATGCACTTTTGCCCCATTTTCCTCAAAATTTGTTCCTTTTCGCTTCCTTTTGCTCTAAATGCCTAAAATCATTGTACCTGCATGAAATCATGAAAAATACCTTTCTTTAAAGTGCAATATCATCAAAAATAGGTATAAATTAGATATTAAAAAACTATCAATTTTTTAGTGGATCACCGCCTCCCTCTTAGCCAGTGAAGCCACCGACAAGCCCTGCCGACCTCCTCCAGTCGTCGGTTGAGTTCGTCCTCTACCTCTTCCGAGCGCCGAGCCGAACAGCCGACTCTTCTCCTTCTTCTTTGGTTGGGCTCTCTCTTTGGCTTCCCCTCCCACCAGTGAAGTCTTCTCCCATGTGCAGACCTCCCTACAACATCCTACAGCCGACCTTCACTTCCTTCACATGTAGAAATTAGGGTGGAGCTTAAACCTCTCACCTCACATTTTTATCTTGTGTGCCACCAATGAGCTAATCCGCCTCGTCGTCCCTCACTCCTCAATAGTCGGAATATCTCATCAGAGTGATTTTTCACTGATGGGTGATCTACCTAAAAAATACCCATTTTTATGCCTTATTTATGATTCAATTCTTAAGGATATTATGCTGTAATGAAATGTATTTTTATGTTTTTGGATGTAGATGATTTAAAAAGAGTCCAAGAAAGAAAAATAAGGAAAAAGAGCAAAAAGGAGCAAAATTTGAGCTTATGGAGTAAAATTTTGGAATTATTGTCCTAGCACCTAGGCTCTAGAATCCAGCGCCTAAACGCCAGTTCGATACAGACGCTGTCAAGTTTTTTTGATGACTTTGGGAAGTTATTTTGAAGGTGTTAAGCATTTATTGGAGCTTCTAGAAGACTGGAAGTTACTCATAATATATAGGACATGTGATACAATGTATTTGGACACAAGGAAACGGTCTGGATCGCGAAGAGGTGCGACCGGCGCCTAGGCTCGACAGTTATCTTCTAGAAGATACATTGAATTTGGACAAATTTTGAAGAGGCACCTTAAGAAACCAATGGTTAAATTTAGAGCTCTATAAATAGGAGTCCATTCTACAGAGAAAATCGCACCAAACCCCCCCCCCTTTTTGTACACATACCCGTTTTAGCATCTTCTCTCTCCTCTCTAGTTTTATTTAGTCTCTTCCAAACTTAGGGTGCCACTTTATTTTGTATCTAGTGAGTTTATTTGGAGTGTTTATTATGTGTTATTGTTGTTAGAGTCTTTCATTAATGCTTCGGAGTCAGTAGAAGTCAGCGGATCACTTAAGAAACACTTCAGATAAGTATTTGTACTTTGGTTCAAAGTTTTATAAATATGTTTTGTTGTGTTTTTTCAATGTGTTATGAGTAGTTAGTTATCTTTCTCCTTTCAACTATGAAAAGATTATAAATTAATTAAATTTTGTAGGAGAATTAAATATAAAATATTTTACAACATTGTGATGATATTAATACATGATCTTAGTTTACTTTTTAATTTGGCCATTTAATTTGTTAAAACCTGTTGAAGAATTTGGAGACCTATCCGGAGATAAATTCTTGACTAGTAGATATCACATGAATCCTCAGTTAATCGCAAGCTATACGCGGATTGTTTAAGGTGAAGTGCAAATAAATAGGAAGATAATATTTATTGGGCGTAAAATTAATTAGTATTTAGAGTGACAGACTAAATTCTAATAATTTAGTTTATAGAAAGGTAACGGGTCACTGGTAGGGCCGACCATAGCCACCCTTGGACATCTAGTATTGTGAGCCTAGATTAACCCATTCTACTAATAAAACATCTTGAGCCTATCTATAGATTAGTCAATGTTCTTCACACCTGGACCAAAGGGCAAAGAATAGGAATGCATCTATTTGGCACAATATCATAACCTTAATTCCCTACAAAAGATAATTACTCTATAATTCTTGGATTAGTTGAAAAATAAGAAAGTTGTTTTTATACTTGCATTGAATTTTAATTAATGCTTACTTTACTGCTTACTGCTTACTTGCTTTTAGTAAAAATTGTTAGTAAATTAAATTTGAATATACATATAAAAAAAGTATATATAAATTGTATTTGAAAATTCCAAAATATTACTTATATTTCTTATTTTTATAAATTCACTATCCCTGTGGGATCGATAATCAGGACTCCACTAGAGTCCTGTATTACTTGAATGATATGTATACTTGCGTTTAAAATTGTGACCTTTAAAATAATTATTATAAAATCTAAATATGAATTAATAAAAGTAAACCTCGCACTTCAAGTTTTTAAAGCCATTTGCCGGAAATTAAATATTCTAAAAAGTGTTATCAAATTCTTGTATTTTAAAGCATATATAAATTCACGTCACATCAAGTTTTTGGCACCATTGCCAGGAATAGGATAGAATATAAAAAAAAGTAAAAAAAAAGACTACAAAATATAAACAAGCAAAAACAAAAATAAAACAAAATAAAAAATATTTTAAATTTTTATGCGTAGTTCTGGATATGAAGGATTACTACCTTTTGATTCTGAATTAGAAAGAACAATTAAAAGAATTAAAAAAAGAAAACAAATTTCAAAACATCAAAAAATGGCTAACTTACATAACAATAATTAAAATCCAATCCAAATTAATGAACAAAATATTTATACACCATTAAGGGAATATGCAAACCCTACAGCTGATGAACTTCATGTTAGTATTCAAATTCCAGCTGTAGATGCTAATTCTTTTGAGCTTAAACCTTCTATTATTCAAATGGTTCAAAACAATCAATTTAGAGGAACACCTAATGAGGATCCAAATTTACATCTTGCTAGTTTTTTATAGCTTTGTGCTACCTATAAATATAATAATGTTTCTGGTGATGTTATTTGGCTTAGACTCTTTCCTTTTTTCATAAAAGATAAAGCAAAGATGTGGCTTAATTCATTAGCAACTTGTTCTATTAAAACATGGGCAGATATGGTACAAAAATTCCTTGCTAAATATTTTTCTCTATCTAAAACTGCTAAATTGAGAAATGATATTACTTCATTTATGCAATTTGATGGAGAAACAATTTATGAAGCTTGGGAAAGATTTAAAGAACTATTAAGAAAATGTCCTCATCATGCTTTACCAGATTGGTTAATTATTCAAACATTTTATAATGGACTTATTGGATCACTTAGATCTATTATTGATGCTGCTGCTGATGGTTCTTTAATGGTTAAGACATTTGAAGAAGCCTACACCTTAATTGAAGAAATGGCTAATAACAATTTTCATTAGCCTTCTGAAAGGGTTAATCCTAAAAGAATGGTCAGTATTCATGATAATAAAGCCTTTTCTAATTTAGCTTCAAAAAGTGGCTGCGATATATAAGAAATTATATAATTTTTCTATATCACATGTAAGTAATGATAATTCTGCAAATTCTGATGATTCTCAAACAATGGAAACTTTGCAAGCTATTGCTAGTAAAACTAATAACCCTTATTCTAATTATTATAATCATGGTTGGAAAAATTATCCTAATTTTAATTGAAGTAATGGTCATCAAGTAAATCCAAATTGGAACAATCAAGGAAATTCAAACTAAAGACTAACTTATCCTCCTAGTTATAACAATCAGCATAAAAAGTTGTCTGTAGAAGAATTGATATTGCAACTAAGCAATCAGCTACAAAGTCAAAACACTGCTATTCGTAATATTGAGAATCAGATGGGTCAAATCGCTAATTTCATTAATTACAGACTTCAAGGAACACACCTAGCAATGTCAAAATTAATCCTAAAGGATCTGAAAAAGAACATGAACAAGCAAAAGCTATACAACTCAGAAGTAGAAAGGAATTAAAAGAGAAAACACTGAATGAGATTGAAAAAGAGAAAGAAGTCGAAGAGATTGAAAAACCTAAAGATACCCTTTCTCCAAGTAAAGATCAGACTGTTGTACCTATTGAAGTGGAAGTTAAAAGACCACGACCACCTTTTCCTTAAAGACTTAAAAAACATAAGCTTGATCATCAATTTTCTAAGTTCTTTGGAATTTTTAAGAAACTTACCATCAACATTCCTTTCGCTGAAGCTTTGGAGCAAATGCCAAGCTATGCAAAATTTATGAAGGATATTTTATGCAAGAAGAGAAAATTTGAAGCTTATGAAACTATTGCATTAAGTGAAGAATGTAGTGCAATAATTCAAAAGAAATTACCTCAGAAACTTAAAGATCTTGGAAGTTTCAATATACCATGTGCTATTGGAGAAAAATTCTGTGGAAAAGCCTTATGTGATTTAGGAGCTAGTATTAATCTCATGCCATTTTCAATCTTTCAAGGGTTAGATTTAGGAAAGATTTCTCCGACCACTGTAACTCTTCAGTTAACTGATCGATCGATCACTTATCCTAAAATAGTTATAGAGGATGTTCTTGTTAAGGCAAATAAATTTATCTTCCTTGTGGATTTCATTATTCTAGATATGGAAGAAGATAAAGAAATACCTATCATTTTAGGGAGACCTTTTCTAGCTACCGGTCGAGCTATGATTGATGTGCAAAAAGGAGAATTAATGATGAGAGTTAATGATCAAGAGAAAACATTCAATGTTCTGAAATCAATGAGATTTCTTGATAAAGAAAAATGCTATCGAATGGATATTATTGATTATATAATTAAAAAGCATTACCAAGAAAAATGTAAGGTCATTTCTGATGATAAAGATAAAGAATCTATGTTATATAATGAGTCATTAAATGAAGAAAATTTATCTGAAGAAACTCATTATATTTATGAAAATTGGGAAATTTTAGACACAACTAAAAATGATATACTTTTACCCTCAATTGAAAAAGCCCCTAAACTGGAATTAAAAATGTTACCTGCACATTTAAATTATGCATTTCTTGGAGATTCATTAACTTTACTTGTAATAATATCTTCAGAATTAAGCAAAGATCAAGAAGAAAAATTAATAGGAGTTTTGAAGAATTATAAGAAAGCTTTTGGTTGGACTATTGCAGATTTAAAAGGAATAAGCCCTTCAATCTGTATGCATAGAATTTTAATGGAAGAAAATTGCAAACCAACTATTGAACCTCAAAGAAGATTAAATCCAATTATGAAAGAGGTTGTCAAGAAAGAGATTTTGAAATGGTTAGATGCTGAAATTTTTTATCCTATTTCGAATAGCCAATGGGTAAGTCCTATTCATTGTGTTCCAAAGAAAGGAGGAGTAACAATCATTGTTAATGAAAAAAATGAATTAATCCCAACAAGACAAGTTACTAGATGACAAATTTGCATTAATTATAGAAAATTAAACAACTCCACTAGAAATGATCATTTTCTTTTACCTTTTTAGGATCAAATGCTGGATAGACTAGATGGACACTCATATTTTTGTTTTCTGAATGGATACTTTGGTTATCATCAATTACCTGTTGCTCCTGAGGATCAAGAAAAGACAACATTTACAAGTCTTTATGGAACATTTTCCTTTAGAAGAATGTCTTTCGGTTTATGCAATGCACCTGCAACTTTTCAAAGATGTATGATGTCAATATTACGTGATTTGATTGATAAAGGAATTGAAGTATTTATGGATGATTTTTCAGTTTTTGGAACTTCTTTTGAATCTTGCTTGGAAAATATAACAAAAATTTTGAAGAGATGTGAAGAAACAAATTTAGTTTTAAACTGGGAAAAATGTCAATTTATGGTCACAAAAGGCATTGTACTTGGACATAAAGTTTCACAAATAGGGATGGAAGTGGATCAAGCAAAAGTGAAAATTATTGTTGAACTGCAACCACCTACTACCGTTACTGATGTGATAAGTTTTTTGGGTCATGCTGGATTTTTTAGGAGATATTTAAAGGATTTTTCTAAAATTACTAAACCTCTTTGCCATTTATTTGAAAAAGAAGCTAAATTTGAATTTAATGAAGATTGTCTGAATACGTTCAATATTCTGAAAGAAAAATTAATCACTGCACCTGTCATTGTTGCACCTGATTGGACTAAACCTTTTGAATTAATGTGTGATGCAAGTGATTATGTATGTGGAACTGTATTAGGACAAAAATATGAGAAGATTTTCAAAGTTGTATACTATGCTAGCAAAACTCTTAATGAAACTCAAATAAATTACACTACTACTGAAAAAGAGCTTTTAGCAATAGTATATGCCTTTGATAAATTTAGACCATATCTTCTTGGAACAAAATGTATCGTACACACTGATCATTCTACCATTAAGTATTTAATATCTAAAAAGGATTCTAAACCTAGATTGATCAGATGGGTTTTACTTTTACAAGAATTTGATTTTGAAATTATGAATAGAAGAGGAACTGACAACCAAATTGCTGATCATTTATCAAGAATCAAAAATAATAATAAGAAGATTTATGAAGAAAATATAAATGAGAAATTCTCGGATGAGCAATTATATGTCATTCAAGGATTACAAATGCCTTGGTATGCAGATATGGTTAACTACTTGGTTAGCAATATTTTACCATATGGGATGAATAGTAAATACATTAAGAAATTCAAGAATGATTGTAAATCATATATTTTGGAAGATCCTCATTTATTAAAATTAGTAAGAGATTCTGTGATTCGAAGATGTGTACTTTATGGAGAAAATTTTACAATTATTCAAAAATGTCATGATTCTGAATTTGGATGACACTTTGGAGTAGATAAAATTGCATTTAAAATTTTAAATTCTGGATTTTATTGGCCTACTTTATTTAAAGATGTTGTACATAATGTAAAAATTTGTGATCGATGTCAAAGAATGGGAAATATATCCAAAAAATATGAAATGCCTTTAAACTTTATGTTAGAAATTGAAATTTTCTATGTATGGGGTTTAGACTTTATGGAACCTTTCGTACCATCATCTGGAAAGATTTATATTATATTTGCAGTTGATTATGTTTCAAAATGGATCGAAGCTGTAGCTTTACCTAACTGTGATTCCAAAAGTGTTTCAAAATTTTTAAAGAAAATGATTTTTACAAGATTTGGAATGCCCAGGATAATTATCACAGATGGGGGAAGTCATTTCAGAAATATAAAAATTCAATCATTGCTAGAAAAATTCAAAATTAAACATAGAATTGCAATCGCTTATCATCCTCGAAACAAGTAGAATGGTCGAAGTGTCGAAACGGAGAAATTAAAAGAATTTTAGAAAAAATTGTTAATTCTAAAAGAATCGACTAGGTTGATAGACTTGATTCGAATTATGGGATTATAGAACGACTTATAAGACATGCTATCGGAATGTCGGCTTATCGATTAATTTATGGTAAACATTGTCATTTACTGTTGAGCTGGAGCATAAAGCTTATTGGGCGATAAAGGAGTTCAATTATAATTTGAATACTACAGGAGAAAAATGATTATTACAACTGAATGAAATGGAAGAGATAAGAAATGAGTCTTATGAAAATATAAGAATTTATAAGGAAAGAATGAAGAAATTACATGACAAAATGATTTCAAGGAAAATATTCGAGCCTAGACAAGAAGTATTATTTTTTAATACTTGTTTGAAACATTTCCCTGGAAAATTAAAATCTAAATGGATGGGACCATTTATAATTGAGAAACTATACCCTTATGGAGCTGTGGATATTAAAGATCCCAAAACTGGAAATGGATTTAAAGTTAATAGATTAAAACTGAAGCATTATATGGGAGAAATGAAATTAAATTACAAAGAGGCTTATGAGCTGAGTCTACTCGATTAATTCAATTAATTAGGTCGGGCTGACGATGTTAAACCAAGCGCTTCTTGGGAGGCAACCCATTTTTATTAGTTTGAGTTTAATTATTGTTGTAAGGTTATGCCTTGGTCTTAACTAAATTTATATATAACTTCTGGAAATAGAAGACTAACAAGTATGAATTGGCATAAGCTAAACATTTTCTTGAAGTATATAGAATTTGGACTTGGACCACTCCAAGTCAAATGTGAGTAAAAAGGAGATCAAGTTAACCTTCGTTTGTATTATTTGTGATTTGAATTTTTCATAATAGTGTTTGTGTGTGGATCACACTCATTTATTAGAACTATTTTTAAGATGAAACTTTGCAAAGTTTGACGATAGGAGAATCAGTGTCGATCGAGGTTCTGGCTCCTAGGAGCTAAAAGTTGGCTCCTAAGCACTAGAGTGGCCTGCGTATCGATGATCCGGTGCCTAGGCGCCAGATTCTGACACCTAAGCGCCACGGTTATAGATCATGGAAAAATCAAAATTCTTCAGTTTTTCACACGAAATCTCTTTATATATAGCCTATATTTCGTCCCAATCCCATAGAAACACTAATTTCGACCAAAGCAATCCATTTTAGAGAAGTTAAGAAGGATTTGGAGGCAATGGATAGAGGAAATCATGGAAATAAGGTAAGGGAAAAATCTCCTAAAGATCCTCAGCCTTATTTTAATGGTTTTATTGTTGTTAGTTTGGAGAAAATGTTTAGTCGATTGGATAAGATTGAAGTAGAACTTCAAAGTATTGGTAATCATCTCCATGAGATGTACCACCAATACGAACACTTGGAATGGCAAACCAAACTTCAATCTGATCATGTGGCTGCCTATCATGACACTCAAGTAGAAATGTACGTGGAGAACAAGTGGATCGATGAAAAGACGGCTTTGGAATTTCCAAGGGCGTTGGTGTTCTATCCCTTCGGTCCTAGAGAACTTCATTACGAAAGAGATGGTAATTGAAGATCGGTGTTAAATAGATCCTATATGTGTTTTAGGTGTGATTGAGTCTTGTGTTAGTGTGTTGAATATCTAATTTATGTGTTTGCTTAATTGTTCAATGTGTGTTGTTGGATTAGAATGTTTGCTTTAAATATGTTGTTGTTTGTGTTATTTTTAAAACGATGAACCATGATACAGTCTTTTACTGAAAGTTATTGAATTTGGAATGAATGTTAGGATTTAGAATTGAAGAATTTGGATACATTTTTTGTTGATCTATACTATCATTTTTATTTGATTGTGAAAATATTTGGAGGATATAAAATGGTTTAATACTCTCATAAGAGTAATTAGGAGTCAAATTTGATAAGAGTTGGTGGAAAATATTTAATTTAAATCGAATTTTTGGAAAGGCGAGTATGGCGTCTAGGTGCCAGAATTCGGCACCGGTTCGGCCTGAACCCGAAAACTCATCTTCTTAAACCCCCCCCCACGCCATTTTTGATGCCTAAGCTTCCTTCTCCATTGTTTTCTGTGAAAATACCACCTAGAGATCCCATTTAAAGCCCAATTTTCAAGTTTTTGAGCTTGAAATCACCCGATTTCTTCATCTCGAGGTCAGATCTACATTCTAAACTCATTATTTTTTATTTTCACCATGGATTTTTCTCTCATTAAGAAAAACTTAAATTTTGAGAAAAATTTTGATTTTTTATGGTTAAATCCATGAAATTTTAAGCTTTTTCAAGTTTGAAAAGCTTAAATTAGTTTATTTTCCTAGATCCGTTGAATTTATTTTGCATTTTTATTTTCATGTTTAGATGGCACCCAAATTTAAGCGAGGAAAGACACAAGAAAATTTTAATCGTAGCAAGTTTGTCACTGCTGCTGCACACTTCCGATACAATGATTTTGCTACGACTCAGAAATTTATCTCGGAGCGAAGTTTTTATATTCCTGGAGGAAGAATTAAGGAGACAATCGTTGTGCTCAAATGGCAACGATTCTGCTATTTCACTGTTGTTACCCTTATCCTGGTTGTTAGAGAGTTTTATGCTAATTTCGTGGATGCAGAAGAATACGATGTTTTCATTCGAGGAGTTGGAGTAGGATTCACTCCTGAACGCATCAATATTTTCTATGGCCTGCCGCCAAACATAGAGTGTTATTACTCAGGATTATCTCCATTTGAGGGAGATTTGGATATGATCATTTCCTACCTGACTGAAGCCTGGAAGATTTGAAACAGAAAAAGGGTAAATTTTTTCATCTTCTAAGCTTAATGGTGTTTCAAAGGCATGACACTACTTTATTTCTGCTCGTCTCCTTCCATCTAATCGTCTGAGCAAAGTTACAAAAGATAGAGCTGTTCTCATTATTGCATTCGAAAAGAAAGTCATTGATGTAGGGAGCATTATTTATGATTACGTAGAGGCTACTACTCGTTCTAGCACTTCGTTGGACTTGGTTTTCCATCTCGATCTATTCTCTATGTCGAAGTCTTTGGAGTAGTTCTTTGAGCTTTCGAGGAAAAGCTCGAGTCGACAAAGCCTATAGGAAGAGAAAGCGTCGGCATTTATGATCGATTGCGAGGTAAGAGTTCTACTGCACCTTCTAGTTCATTACCTGCTTCTGGTAGAGCTTCTACTTCTAAACCTTCTACTTCTACTGCTGAGCCACCATCTACTTTTTGGGAAACCATGCATGATCAGTTTATAGAGAAGCAGCATGAGTTATTCTTAACACACTGTAGATTAGATACGATAGACAAAAAGATTAATCATCTTTCTGAGTATACACAAAAGAAAGAGTGATTACGATGCTGAGTATTTAGAGTCTTTAATGAGATTTCTGAAGGGTGAGCACGATGTTCAGTTCCCTACTTATCCCATATTTTCATCATATGTTGATCCTAAGGATATGGAGTTTTCTTTTGGTGATGACGATGATGAAGCTACAAACAATGATTAGTAACTTGGCTTATCTCTAGAGATTGTTGATTCTGTTTTTAATGTATTTTCTTGTTTCTTGTGTTGTTTAGTGTGATGTTATTTGTTTGTATTTATGTAAACTTTTTATGTTGAAACTGTTTTTAAATTATCTGATGTGTGTTTAAGACTGAAATGTGAATGAATTTTTATAAAATTTTATTTCTGTTTTAGCCTACTGTTTAGTGTTCATGAATAGTTAGTAAATTTGCATGTTCAAAAATAAAAAAATATAAAAAAAAAATTATTTTTAAAAACTAAATCCTGCTCTGCAAAACTTTTCTATATATGCTTAATCATTTCTATTATATTCATATTGAAGCATGTGTAGAAGTAGAAGTTAGTTTTTCCTTACTACATCATTACTGTACTTAGATTAATTCTTGTTTATTTCTTTCTCTCATGCTTTAGAAAATTTCATGATTCATATTTATACTAAAGCTGAAGTTTGGGGAAGGGAAAACATTTATCAAATTTAAATATTATTTGTCCTTAAAGAACTAATATTTTCTTTAAAAATATATTAATATAACATAAGGAATGAAAAATCTGTTTAAGATTACCTAAATTTTTGAATTTATAAATAATTTAGTAAACTTAACTAAAACTTCAAAAATTTTGGTTGATTTTAAGAATATAATTTTTTACCTTAAAGAATAATAAGATCAAAATTTTTCTATTTATAGTAAAGAGAATTGTATTTTTGAAATACTAAGGAATCAAGATTATTAATTGAAAAAGAAAAGATTGAAATAAGATTTGAAAACTAATAAATTATTAATGTCATATTCATTATGTAAGAATGTATAAGTTTTTGAAAATAAGTTAAGGATAGTGAAGTTCAAAATCATTAACAGGCTATCCAAAAATAGTAATCCTCACTTAGAAAAAAGAGGGGATTGAAAAACAATCCAGAAAAAAAAATTCACTTGAATTATCTTATAAGAAGAAGACTGATTACATTTTTAACTTAATTTCTATGTACATATATTTTTACTAGAAAAATATTTCATGAATTTCTTTTTCTTGTAAATATTCTATGAGACCTTGATATGATAAACTACAATTATTGTTGAAATAAATGAAAAATTGGAAGTCTTATGATTTGGTAGTTAAATATTCTTAAATTCTTAAAATTAAACTTAATTAGTGAAATTTGGTTAATGATTTGCTAAAGCATTTATAAAACCTAAAATTACAAGGAATCTTAAATATTTTTCATTCATTCCAAATGTTATCTATTTTATGTAATTAAAAGGGTTACTTGAGGATAAGTAACGTTTATGTTTGGGGGAATTTGATCTACCTAAAAAATACCCATTTTTGTGCCTTATTTATGATTCAATTCTTAAGGATATTATGCTTTAATGAAAGGTATTTTTATGTTTTTGGATGTAGATGATTTAAAAAGAGTCCAAGAAAGAAAAAGAAGGAAAAAGAAGCAAAAATGGAGCTTATGGAGTAAAATTTTGGAATTATTGGCCTGGTGCCTAGGCGCCAGAATCCAGCGCCTAAGCGCTAGTTCTATACAGACGCTGTCAAGTTTTTTTGATGACTTTGGGCAGTTATTTTGACGGTGTTAAGCAGTTATTGGAGCTTCTAGAAGACTGGAAGTTACTCCTAATATATATGACATGTGAATGGGAAGCAACAACACCACTACTTGAAGTGGCGTGGATGTCGTCTACTTTGCGAGACAAGCCTCCTCCCGTCTTTCGCTGGTGTCGAGTGGCCCCTCATATGAAGTTATATATGTCGTTTGAATTTTCATATTCTTTGATCATTTATTTTGGGTACTTTGCATACCTCACTAGCTCCTATCTTCCTTATTTTCACTGTTGGTTGCGAGGTACATCAATGTGTGGACCAGACACCAGTGACTCAATGTGTGGGCTCTTCTTCAGCATAAAGAGAATGCATCCGCAACTGTCACGTTGGTGAAATTCTTCTAACCTTCTAACCAACCCTAGGTTTAGTTTATTCTAGGCGTGCGGGTTCGATTACCCAAACGGGGTGCATGCACCAACGTAAGCTGGTGCGGTCGTATGTCTATGTGATGGATCATTTATTATCTAGAGGGAGTCACAGGGTAGGAATCTCATGCATTGATCTTTCCTATTTGAAGGCTAGTGATTTCCCTTTTTGTGAGTCTTAGATAATTACCTATCATGTTGGAATCCCAATTTCCCACGGTTTTGGTGCTCTTAATCTCCCTCAAAGGGATTAATTGAGTTTGTTCTTAGAGGACTGAAAATGTTTTGTAGCTAGTCCGTCCTATTATATCGTTGGTGTTCGTAGAGCAAAAAAAACTTTGTACCTAGTTCGCCAAATGAATGGTGGAGAGTTTTCCCTATGAGAAATTAGAGGGACAAGCCCTCCACGTTGCCACACTAAAGCTGGAGGCGGCGATGCTGCAAATCTAAGAGTGGCAACCCTAGGTACCTACTTGATGTCGTTAGGACAAATTCGACATGTTGTCAACCGTTTGGGTTTCATTGCATGTGCATGGTCCATCTTTTTGCATTTTTGCATGTGGCCATTTTTTGTATTGTACGCATTTTCATGTGAGCACTTCAGGTTGATCAGCCGCCATAGGCTGATCTCTGATACTCCTTTGGGTTTGATAGTCATCCCAGGCTGGTCACCCTATCTTTCAGGTTTAATTGAATGATATGTGTCAATCACTTACTTTAGGTTCGATCGACTATCCCGAGTCAACAACTTATCATTTTGAATCAGATTGGTTACCCCGAACTGATCCAACCACCTCTCCGATCAAACCAACCACCACGGTCTGGTCGATCGTTGTGCTTCTGCATCTTATTACTCGTTTGTTTGCATATGTATGTTGGCCTGATTGCATGTTGCACGATATTTTGTGTGTTTGGATTTGCACTTGCACTACACTTATGTGATTATCCTCAGTGAGGATCGCCACTCCCTTCGGGTCATTGCCTCCTCAGCATACCCTTCCGTTCGGGCCGCTCCAGCCATGACATGCCCACCTTCGGGTTATTGCCTCCTTAGCATACCCATTTGCATTGGCTGCTGCCTCCACGACATGCCTACCTTTGGGTCGTTACCTCCTCAACATACCCATTTGCTCAGGCCACTGGAGCTACGGCATACCCACCTCCGGTTCACTGCCTCCTTGACATACCCATCCTTTGGGCCGCTGCCTCCATGACATGCCCCTCCTTTTGAGTCACTGCTTTTGTAGTATACTCAATCCCACCACTTTGGTGCACCATCTTGGCTTGTTTGCATATCTTGCATGTTTGCATGCGTGCTCGGTGAGTCTCTCTCGAGTAAGGTGTAAATCCTCTTTATAGGTATCATTTTACTAGATGTAAACTTATTTGTAGTTGGTGTCTGCTAGTTGCATGGTGCCCCAGATCCCCAGGCAGGTGTAATTCCTTTTCATAAGTAGCCTATTTTCTTGGTACGTCTCATTTGTATCATGTTGCATGTAGCATCCTTGCTCATTTGCATGATGTGTGTTCACCCTTTTGGGCGCTCGTTGTTATTGTCCCGTACTTTGGTCAAGCAGTCACAATGTGGGCTTCTTGCATGACTGTTTGTTTTCCCTTTCCTCGATGGCTTGTCCTACTCATTAAGAGAGTGACCCCGTATCGGTCGCGATGCCTTAACAAGCATTGATTTCCGGGTCGATCCCTGTAAGCAGTGCAAGTTAAGTCATTGGGATTGACATGAGAATGACTGTGCTAAGGATCCAATGGATCTAACTTCTGTCACCCCTCTTCGTGATGCCAATTAGATCCTTTGGATCTTTAGGATGGAGCCGATATGGCAATCTTGTCAAAGTTATACTATACAGAAACTTACCTCACTCTTAGGCACTAGATTAGTCACTTTTTGTTAGATGGTGTGCTAGGCTAGGACTTAAGTTACTAAGTAGTTTTTTTGATGTATGGCTATTCTTCTTTGTTGTATTGGTTGCCATAGCCAAACATCTTTCATTACATTTTGCTTGTGATGTAACTGCATGCTTCATATGTATGGTAGTGTGTTAGAACACTTTTCTGCAGGGAGTCATGTCTATTTATATGCACACATAGGTACCTCTATAGGGGAGCACGTGATGATTTCTGACCCTTTTGCTTGCAAGGGCTATTAGTTACCCCACTTATAAAGCATAGCTCATTATATGTTATATTCAAGTGAGATTTCCCGCTAATCTTGTTTTCATCCAGGATTGAGTCTTTTTTTTCTTATGTACTTTTAGAGTCTAGGAAAGTCCTATAGAAGAAATAAGATACGGGCACGAGTTCCGAGGTATTTGGCACTGGAACCATGTGGAGTGGACCAGAAGCTGATGCTCGTGCCTCGTATATTAATTATGCATTTTACATCGATGTATATAATTAAGACAGGGCATGTATCTGTGGATTTCATTCGCATTTTTCTTTTCTCAGATAAGTTGCCGACCCAGCAGCCCCGGTCTTTTATTATTTTACTTGACTTAATTTATTTTCTGTTACATGCATGTATGCCTACAAGTCTGCATATTTTCCTTGCTTCTTTCTGTGATATAGAATTTCACGATGCAACATAGGCTCATTAGGACATAAATTCCTAATTTTCTACAAAAAAATCCTAAATAAAATATTCAAGGTAATTAAAATTTAGGATTAAAATATTCAGGATTTAACAATTGCACTTTTACTTTCCTGCAGATACTAATAGGGCCTCCACAATATTTAAGGATTGCACTAGATAACAGCATCATATTTGCATGTCCCGAGGAGGAGCCCATGTGCTTCTTCAACCTTACTGGCCTAGCATACATTTTTATATAATTAGTTTTTTATTGCACCTAGAGTGTTAGAAGGCTCCCTGACTAAACGGGGTTAAGACCTTTTGTTTAGAGCGTTTTCAGTATTGTAGCTGAACCTCTCTTTCTCTTCTTTCCTGAGGCATCCTTGCCACCTAGGCAAGTGTAAGACCCACCTCTTGGAGCTTCATCTTTTAGTAATAGGATAATGTTTTTTTCCTTTGACCTTAAGACTACCGAGTTTCCTCGTGGATGACACAATTCATGGATTGCTAACCGGGGACCTCAGAACGTTTTAAGTCGACTACCTTCATGACTGGGTAGACTTAGGGTCCTACTGGCTTGGGATGACGGGTCCGTGGTACCCTGAATTGGCTACGTCAACCTCTTTAGCATTACTCCTCCTTTCCTTTGAATACCTTGTTGAGCTCTTCCACACCTTGACTTTGTTGATATCATTTTGATGGCTCGATGTTGATGAGCTGCCCCCTGTTTGTGATACAAACGATTTGTACTTTGCTCTTATGGTCTGTACGTGCTTTAACGTGTTGGGATATCACATCGAGATGATTTAGGTTATTCTATGGGATTCGTATGCCGATGAGCCCCTACCATTTTGGAATGTGAGAGACTTAGTCTCTGCCCGATGGCTTAGTGAGAACTTCGAAGCATCTTGGCATTCCCAAACGAAGTAACCTTTTTTTGAGTACCTGTTGCCCCAAATCCATGATAATATAAAGTGAAACTCCTTTTATCGAGATTATTTTTGGGTATCCCTCAAGATGTAGTTAACCAGTAGAAATACATTCCTTTGGGAGTGCCCTTGACCCCATAACATGTACATACACTTGACTCTCTGGTTATGGATAATCTACATAGATACGTCTTTCGCGGATATTGGTTCAAGGTGCCTCTGCCCGATCTTATTTTGGTGGACATACTTGATCTATCTTTGTGAGTTTTATTGTACTCTCCACATTTTTTATTTTCTCTTATTTGTCACTTTGTCTTATGTCACTTTTTATTTGGTTTCTCTCCTCTTTAAATCACTTATTTGATTCAGGAGGGAGATTTATTCAAATGGGGGAAGTATATGACGAATGATGATCTGGCGACTCCTTTTAAAATAAAAAAGAAAAAAATTGTGAAAACACTGACCTAGCCTAAAATTAACTTAAGAAAATTAAAATAAGTGCTTTATTAAAATAGAGAAGGAAAGAAGCTTAACAGAGAAGGTTGATCGAAGTGGATGAGGCTTGTTGGAGTTCTTCTTCCATCTGTGCTTCTATGCTCAAGACCAAAGGAAAGTGGGGTGTGCAACATCCTAGAGTGTGTTGAATGGCCACTTATTTAGAGGCTAGGAAGGCGGTGGTAGAGCCATCCTTGCCCATCTAATTAGGTGGTGGGTCGATGACCCTGATGAATTGGATGATTGTAGATCCATGGATCGCATCCAGTGTAATAGTGCAGTAGTTCATGATTTGATCTGCAGATCAAGGCCACAAATAAATGACGTGTCACCGAAAGTGATCACGTAGAGTGGTCACTCGAGATATATCTACGCATGGTCACACCTAGGGCTGGCTGACCATGCTAAGAAAATTTCATGTGTGGCCATGTCAGGTCAGGCTTGATTACACCGACACACCTTTAGGCGTGGTCACGCCATGCCAAAAATGGGTAAGTGCAGTTTTTAGCCAATAAGGCTGCACTAGACCAAGGGGTGATATTCATGCAAGTTCTATGTGAGCGATGAGGTCAATAGGAATGAAGTTCTTGAAGAAATAAGTGATGCAGAAGAAAGCTGAAGGCATAACATATTTATGGGGAAAGAAGGTGGAGGAGGGGGTGTGGTTCAGTAAGATTAGGTGGTTTTTTGCTACATAAGTCAGGTGATTTTGCAACAACAAATGCAGGTTGAGAATAATGGAATAGAAAATGATATTGAATTGTCTCTGAATGAAATGCAGGGTCAGATTGAGAAGATACATAATGTTCAAAAAGGAAATGTATGTAAAATATTTTAATAGGAGGTAGAGGCAACAAGGGAAGTAATGATGGAAGAATGGAAATTACTTGCATCTAAAAGAATAAAAAGTAAGAACCATAGAAAAAGGAGTAATATGGATCAAAATATTGTGATTAATTATGATGGGACATCTCCAACTTGGATTATTATATTTATTAATGATGGAGCTTGTTTTAGACATATGAGGGGAAGTAGATTCATTAACAATGGTTAATTTTTTTATTTGAAACGTTAGAAGCATACCAAAATCAGATGCCTATAATAGAGTCGTGAATATGAGCAAGATTCATAATTTTAGTTGCATTATTTGAACCTTTGATAAAGGCTAATAAATAATCTTAAAGTAATTAGAAAATTGGGTAAATATAATTATATTGTCAATTGTAATTTGAATATTTGGTTCCAATGGTAAAATGTGGTTATGCTTACCTTGTTAGCTAATAATTCATAATTCCAACATTTGGAAATGTATCTACTTTAAACTATTGTACAAATTTCTATTATTTATGATGGTTATGCCAATGAGGATAATGCTCAACTTTGGCTTGATCTTTTAATGGCAGGAATAATTTTTGACTCCTTGGATGACTTGGAGTTTTCAATCTCGTTGCTTCCTCTTTGGGAAAAAATGGATTTAGGACATCTTGTTGTAAGGTGATGGAAACATTCAAAGATAATACTAGTGTTTTAAGTTTTTTTATGTTGTTTTTACTTGTAATCCTTTCACTTAGAGCAGAAGCAAGAATTTCAAGTTACTAGACAAGGTTCCCATTCAGAGGAATTGGCTTGATAAGATCCAATTTTTTAATTTTACTCATATAGTAAAAACTGGGTTTTATCATACTTGACTTTTAGTTAGTGAAGAATATTCCTAAACCATTGTTTAAAAATTTCAATATTTTAAATTTTTGGGCGTCCCATAATATTTTTCAAGATCAAAGAGGCTAGACAAATTGAGTATAGTAATTCTCACTGGTTTACTCTCTGGGAGTTGCACAAAAAAGTTGTAAAAAAATTGAAGGATTGTAGTTAGGAGATGTTTGGTGATATTAACAAAAGGATTAAGGATGCAAAATTAATTGGTGAAGCAAATGGACGAGGGTTTTATCAATGATATGTTTATTGAAGAAGAAGTTATCTCAGCACATAATCATCTTAATAAGGCTATGCAAATGGAAATTAATTTTTTGAAACAAAAAGTTTTTTATCCCAGTAGGTTGAACGAGACATACATTCTAATTTATTCATGCTTGTATTAAACAGAGAAGAAATTAAAATAATATTTTTAAAATTAATGAGGAGCATGGGAGGTAGATTTATACACAGGATGAGAATGATTCTATTGCTATTAAATGTTTTCAGAAACTTTACTCAGCTATTCAAGTTGATATTAATAATTTCAATTAGGCAACGACACCAAACTAGGAGGGTATTATGGGTGGTAGTCATTTGAGTTAAATTCCCCATGAAAATGAGATCTTGGAAGCTCTTAAGTTCATTGTTACTCAGAAGCAGCTATGCTAGATGGATTCACCTTAGCTTTTTATTTGGAAACTTGGGATATTATTAAAAATCATATGATATCAGCAATTCAAAGCTATTTTAGAGGATCCCTTACTCATAGATACTTCAAGTGTTTTGTTATTGTGTTAATTCAAGGAGAAATTCAGGCATAAATGTGAGAATTTTAGGCCCATTAGTCTTACCATTGTGGTGTCCAAGTTTATTCGGAAGATTCTTTTGAAATTGCTTCCACCTATTCTAATTTCAATTTTCTGCCATCAACAAACAACATTCATTACAAGTTGACATATTACTAAAAATATTTTAATTGCATATGAACTGATGATGAACATAGACATCAAGTGTATAGGAGATAATGGTATTATTAAGTTGGATATAAGGAAAGCATATGATATCATAAGCTATAAGTTTATTATGATGGTTCTTAAAGCTAACAATTTTAATTCAGCCTTTTGTAATCTCATACAAATGTTCCTAGAGAACAACTATTATTCCATATTAATAAATGAGCAATGTCGAGGTCATTTCAAGTCAAAAAGAGGGCCTAAACAGGGTGATCCGTTATTACCTATATTTATAATTGTTATGGATTTTGTTATCTAGAATGTTAAATCAATATATATCTTTGCACCAGAGTGGTGGGTATTATGCAAAAGGAGAGTGTCTCACGTGTCATATGCAGATGAAGTGGTTATTATTTGTAATGTCAGCAAGATGAATTTAAGGAAGATCTATAAAATTCTTAAGTATTTCCAGCTTGTGTCAGTTATGCAGTTTAATGTTGATAAATGTGAGGAATATCTAGGTAAAGGTGTGCATGTAGAGAGGAAGAATTGGATTGAAATGTTCATTAGTTTCAAGGTTGCTATTTTACGTAAGAAGTAGCTAGGTATACAAATTACCAAAGTCATAAATAAGATGCTAATTTTTGGGGAGATTTACATAAGATTAATGATAGAATTCAAAGTTGGAATAATTCTTATTTGTCTTTTCGAGGAAGATTGACGCTCTTACAAAGTGTGCTAACTTTCTTGCATATGCATATATATCAGACTACTAAGATGTATGAAGTTATGCTGTTGAAGGCATAAAGAATACTTAACAAATTTTTGTGGGCTTGGCATGGACAAGACATTCTTGGACCATGATCCACCTAAAAATGTACTACTTTTTATGCTAAAGTTTATAATGATATAGCACTTTAAACGTATGTTTTCTTGTGTTTTTGGTTGTAGGTACATCGAATTGAAGAATTTGAAGTGATTAGAGCAAAAGGAACAAAAATGAAGCAAAAACGGTGTAATTTGGAACCAAAACGAGCAAGGAAGCAAAATTCTGACCTGACACATTTTGATATGCCTTTTTATGTTTAATCTCTTTTACATTTATCACACACATTTGAATAAAATCACGCTTTTTTTTTATATCTATCTTGTAGGTATATCTGTTAGGAGCAAAACACAACTAAAATAAGGCAAAACAGAGTTAAAATGGAGCCAAACGGAGCAAAACATTAGAGCTGCGCGCAGGATGGCGTCTAAGCGCCAAAATTGGCACTTAACTGCCAGTCACAATAGGAAAATGGTGCCTATGTGCCACTAAATTGGCGCATAGGTGCCAGAAAATAGTTGGTGACATTTTTTGCCATAACTTACTGAGGAAATGTCAGATTTGGACGATTTTCGAAGAATTGCGAAGTGTGTCTCTTGGGGAATTCATTAGGAATGATAAAATAGACTTTCTAGAAGAGTTTGGGTCATTTATAAGGAGTTATTATTGCACAGATGTGTCTCATGGAGTGAAGTGGCACGTAAGGCACTGTTTGGAAGATTCGTTGAATGTGGACTCTTTTTGAAGGACACTTAAGCATCTTTTGGGAAATTATAATTAGGGATTAGAAACTCTTGAAGAAAGAGATTTAGAGAAGAGGAGAAGATTAGAAGATGAGAAGAAGGCTTGGAGAAGAAATGAAGGCTTGGGCGTGAGCTCAAGTGGGGCGACAAGGTGAGAGAGAAAGAGAGAGTGTGAGAGACTTTTTCTTTTCTTATTACTTTATTCTTGGAGAGGATTGCAAGGAGATTTCTTTTGCTATACAATGACAGTTTGATTTACATAAAAGATAAATATTTTTATTTATTTTGATTTGAATCTAGTACTGTGTATGTGTGGTTTCAAAGACTATGTAGACCTCATTTTTGGTGAGGTCTGGTCTCTCTCCTTAATACTTAGGATCTAGCCATAGGTTTTCCCTTCGACTATCTTAGAGGACTAGAAATGGGACCCATCACTTAGAAATTCAAACACTTCTTGGCTCCCTCCAAACCCCACAAGTTTGATTGCAAACCCCTAAGCCACATGAAGGGTTAAGATCAAATGTGGAGGTTTAAAGGATGAGTTTCCTATAGGACTTTTGACCTTAGGATTACCCTGGATGGTCTAGTCCTGGTGAGGTTAAACTTGCACACACCACACTCTCACACACATTCCAAACCCTAAAACTACCTTTAACCAATTTGACTCCCTGACTCATGTAGGTAATTCATATGGGTGGTCCTAAACCTCTAAGCCCCTGGATAAGAGGGTTAGGAACAACATATTGAGTGCCTAAGATGAGTCCTCTCATGGCTCTTGTGAGCTTAATATGACTTCATGGCTCAACCAAAATGATTTCATTTCACTCACACTTGATCAACCATCATTTTTCAAAAATTTCAATTTTTGACCCCCGGGGGCCTACACCCACCAAACCTACTAAATACCCTTAAAAATGCCCAAAATTCGCAAAATTGCCTAAGTTACCCAAAATCCCTCAAAATCAATCTTAAACATTCCACACCACTCAAATTGATCATCCATGACTAAATATACCAAAATTCCCAAAAATACCTCCCAATACCCTCCTAATACCCAAAATACCCTTTTAGCCCAAAAATCTAAAAAATTCCAAAAATTCCCAGAAAATATTCAAAAATCCCAAATAATCCTAACATCATTTTCTTCAACTACACCATAGGCCAATTTTGTCAATTTAACCTTGTTTGATCAAAAAATTCCAAATGGGCCTTTAGGCCCAAAATGATCAACCAACCCAATCCATCCCAAATTTAACCCAAATGTTACCCAATTTTCCCCAAATTTGTTTTGAAATCTTCCTAACATCCCCACAAACAAAAATTTGACTTAATTTATCCCAATTTTGGACCCAAACTCTACCCAAACCTAACCCAAACAAAAAATCTGACTTAATTCATCCATCAATTTATTTCAAAACCTAAAAGCCCACTTCCTTAAACCATTTTAAAAGCCCATCCAAAATGATTTCAAAAAGCCCAAAATTGGCTCTAAAGCCCACATGAAGTTTCTTATCATCATACCTTTAATTTATATTATCCCCAAGTTCTAATTCAATCATCAAATAAATCCAAATCAAGCCTCATGCCAATTTCTCCTAAAATCCATCAAAAATGCCAAAACCCAATTCTATGAAAGTAAGCCAACCTTTTCCCAAGCCATGAGCAAGCCAAATGAAGCCATTCATAAGCCATATGAAGCCATGAGAGCTTTGCCACCTCACCAAGCCATTAATGGCATGAAGAGGTGGCTCTTTCTTAAACCTTCATTAAGCATTTTTAACCTCATCCATGCTACACTCTAAACTAAGATTAGCCACATCACCATGGATAAGTACCTCACCACCTTCTCTTGGCTGACCTAACTGATTTCTTTCAGCCCAAAATCAGGCCATGGTGGGTGTACCAAGCCCAAATGCATGAGTTGACCAAAATGAGCCCAAAATGAGCTTTCCCCCAAGCCATTTAAATCAAATCCTTTACACATGTCAAACCCCAATTCATTGCACCAACTTCCAGCCCTGACCCCACTGAGTCAGATGGTGACCCATGCCTGGCCGGCCAGCCACCACAGCTGCCAGAAAACACTAGGCCGAGAGCACCTATTTGATTAAAAAATTTAAATTGAATTAGCTGAGCTGTCCCATGGCTAATGGTCACTGCAGCTGTTCTTCCCTTGCCCTGAGAAGCTGATCCAAGCCTTCAAACCCCCTGGGAAGCTATCCAGCCACCTCTATTTAAACACCACCACCTCTCGGCCAAAAAAGGTGCTGAACCAAACCTTACCAAAACTCTGCCAAAATCACTCCAGACCCTTCTCCAAACACAGAGCACTTGATCCCCACTGAAATCTAGCCCTAATTCCCTGTAGCCAAGCTCAATTTCTCAGCTTAAAATCCACCCAAAAAATAGGACACTTCACCACAGTGAGCCAATCCTCAAATTGATTGACTCTACACCTTCACCAGACCAAGAGAAGAAGTTCCCCAGCAAAAGCCCCCTCTCCAGGCCAGCCATTTCTGCTACCGGCCAAGCTTTAAAATCGGGCTTGGTGGAAGTCTGGTCCAGACAATTCACCAGGGCCAGAGGCTTCATCCCTAGGCTCCTCCATCTCCAAAGAACGTGCCGAGCACATTCAGTCGAGGCTTCACCTCCTGAACCAAGGTATGGGGACTTATCCTTAACCCGAGCTTCCAGCGATTCTCCATTTCATTTGAGTCGATTTCGATGCATGTTAGCCGTATGGATGTGTAGCTCTAGGCTAGACGAACATGTAGGAGAAAACTACTTGTGATTTGGTTAACTATAGCTCAGGATCTTAAGGTTTTATTGTGGACGGCTCTCGGGGCCACTAGTCGAAGACGATTACCAGTAGTCGTTGGAACGCGCGTGTTTCGGATGGACAGACTGGATTGCGTCGGACGAACAGATGGAACGAGACCGCGAGACGCATGGCTGCTGACTTAGGTGGCGACATCGAATAGAAGCGCGCAGCGTGGCCATTCGAGTCGTCGAGGGATTGTGACGCCGATGCGGGTTAAGTAGATAAATAGGATTTTTTCTATTTATTTAAACCTGAAACTTTAAAAATTCATATCTTTGCATAGGAAAATCACAAAAATAAAATAAAAATACCCGCTTGCTTAGTGAACAGAGGAGAATAATGTGAAAAAATAATTAAGTTATTTTGATGAGTATTTTATTTTTAATTAATTATTTACTGATTCCAATATTTTAATTTTTCATGCATTTATACAATTCACCATGGCATGAGACCATAGTGCTTTTGTATCCTCTATTCTTGGGAACATTCCCTGAATTTTTCAAGGCCAGAGGCCATCTCTATGGTAAGATATTGATTTTTCAAATTTATGTGTCTGTTTTGTCATTTTAATTCCAGTAATTAGCATGTTGCTTATAAAATTCTAGTAAAATTTAGGGAGGTATCTTATGACTAGAGAACCTCAGGAAAATTTTGGTTTGGTCTAATTCCTCAAGAATAATCCTAATTAGTCCAAACACTTAAATTTGAATTTTAATTAATTAGGACTAATCACACATGAAAACCACTTGAAAATAATTCTCCACTAATCTTTAGGGTCAGAGGAGTCTCACATAAATATTTGGAATCAATTGGAAATGATTTAACCCATTAAATGAATTAATTAAGAGACATAGCTATTTAAAAAATTTAAAAATTCATAAAACCCAAAATATATTTTAAAAATTCACCAAATTGATTTTGAGGGCTCTCTGATATCAGAGGAGTCTAACAAAATTAAAATTGGAATTTTCTAAAAATTCTCATTTTTCACCATATTTTTAATATTTTAATAATTAAAAAATAATAAAAATCACCAAATATTAAAAATAAAAAAAATGTCACATTTTGCCTCCTAATCACTTAGGAATAAACCAAATATTTTCCTCAAGTCTCTAAGTTAAAATATTGAATTTTAAATGCTTAAGACAATTTTTGATATTTAAAAAATGAATTTTCAAACCTTCCCATTAAAATAATTCCAATAAATCACAGAAAAATTAGAAAAATACAAAATTTGTTTCTCTAAACTCCTTGAGATCAGAGAGACTTAAGAAAAATATAAAATCTATTTTTCAACTTTAATTTTATTTTATAATTAATTAATGCCCTAAAACTCAAATAATTATAATAAATAAAATATAATTCAAAAAATCACCAAAATTGGTCCAAATGGTCCTCTGGTCAGTAGAAACATCTCATAATTTTCCTTACCTTGGTCATGTTGTTGAATTTTTATTGAAAACCCATATTTTTCACAAAAATAAATATATAAATTAAATTAAAATCAGAAAAATCACATTTTCTCCTCTAGTGTCTTAATTGACATGTGAGTGAAGTGACATAAA
This sequence comes from Papilionanthe hookeriana x Papilionanthe teres, assembly GCA_022702705.1. Lineage (NCBI taxonomy): Eukaryota > Viridiplantae > Streptophyta > Magnoliopsida > Asparagales > Orchidaceae > Papilionanthe > Papilionanthe hookeriana x Papilionanthe teres. The sequence goes on from CM040428.1 coordinate 3,441,376, forward strand.
AATTTAAGTTCATTTGAGCTTAATTTGATGACTTATGAAATGAACATGCTGAACAGGACATCAAGTAATTAAAGAATTTTAACCCTAATTAATATTTAGGTTTAATCAAGGGGAGGGTAAAATATCTGATTTTAAAATTTTCATTAAATGATTGAAACCTAGGGAACTAAGGGGTAGAAACCCATTAATCATCTTGAAACTAATTACAGTAAATTTTAATTAATTAAACAATTTGAATTTTGGAAGAATAGGTTAGAATTTGGATTATTAAAGTTGGGAATGTGACTTAGGAAGATATCAATTCTTTAATTTAAAATCCCTAAATGAATCACTTTAATAATATTCAACTCTTAATCAAACTCAAAAATGATAATTGAAATTAATAATTAAATAATTAAAAGGAAAATAAACCTTAATTAAATTAAAAGCTTAAAACATTAAGTGATTTGATAATCAAATTGAAATAAATTTAAAACATTAAAATTAATTTGAAATCACTTAAAAAACAAATCTAAAACAAATTTGAAACATTCAAGAAAATCAACCTTAAGACAATTCATAATTAAAAACATAAAAAATCAAACCAATTAAAATTGACCTAAAGTGTTACAATTAAGTTAAATTAAATTTAAATCATTAAAAGTTTAATTAAATTAAATAATCTAAACACCTCTTTCATATCAAACAGTTTAAAACACTTAAGAGAAAATCAACTTGAATTTTGAAACTAAATTAAATCATCCTAAATCATCAATTCAACTTTAATCAAAGCGGTTAAATTCATTAACAAACTGATTTGCCCCCTAAAGGCTTTCATTATTATAACTCTTAAGTAAAACATCAAGTGAAATGTCATTTCACTCACAGGATAATAAATGTCCAAGTTAACTGAGCAAGAGGCTGAACTCAACTAAACTTCGGTTGATTAATTCACTAGTACGATAAAATTCATTTGGACTCAAAATAATCTCAGAAATATTGAAAAGATGTTTAGGACTCGTCCTAAGCACTTTCGCAATATGATGAGATGTTTATAAGAACAACTGTACTTAATTGTTCTTTGATGAAGAAAATCATCCTTAACAAAACACAAGAACCTAGACGTCATAGGAATTGACTAGCTATAGGATTAGGACTTTGGTAGACAACCAAAACCTTCCCTTAGCTAGGTGTTTTCTTGCAAATATATAAATGCTCTAACATGTGTTTTAAGTGTAGTTTGGAATGATGGGAAGACCCTCCAGGTACGCTTTTATTTTATTGCAATTTACTTACCTGTACGGCACTTTATTTTTCTTGCATATTAAACATGATTGACACCCTGCATGAAAACTGAAACCTTTAGGATAGCCACTGATCACTGAAAATTTTATTAAGAAATTCATACCTATTTTTGATGAAATTGCACTTTAAAGAAAGGTATTTTCTTTATTTTGTTGCAGGAATGGAGAATTTAGGTGATAAAAGCAAAAATCATAAAAAGGAGCGGATTTGGAGCAAAAAGGAAGAAAATAATGCAATTTGTGCTTGAGTCGCCGACGGCGAGATCGAGCTCGCCGACGGCGAGGGTACGAGGAAGAAAATTCTGAAGGATTTATAAGCTGTCTCGCCGACGACGAGCCCGAGCCCGCCGACAGCGAGATGCAGCGGTTCGAAGACCTTACGAAGCCTCGCCGACAGTCGAGGTAGTTCGTCGCCGACGGCGAGGTAGTTCAAATGGCGCAGATACATTGAACCTGGACACTTTTTGATGGGATGCTTACACACCTCTTGGTCCTTTGCTCACCTCTATATATAGAGGCCGAAATTCAGCTTCTAAGTGTATGTTATAAGTGTATGTTATAAGTGTGTGTCAATTTGTGTCTTAAGAGTCTTTTATTTATGTGTGTGAGCAGTCTTTAGAATCTTAATTAGTGTAATTAGTGAGTCTTTAATGAGTTAGTGAATTTTTAGTGAGTCTTCATTGTCTTCGGAAGGAAGAGTCAAAGGAACTACGAGGAGTCCGCTAGGGATAAATCGAGATAAGTATTTGTATTTATTGTTTTTAACTTTAAATGAAATCGCATGCTTAGTTTAGTTCACATGCATTCCGAGTAGTTAATTTAGTCTTTTTCCTCGTTTATGAAATTAAGTGACTAGATGAACTAAAAATAGAAGTACTTTTAAATATTAATAAATTGTGATAATTTTTACTTAAAACTTAATTTACTTTCAAACTGGCCATTTGATTTGTTAAAATATGTTGAATATCAACTATAGTAAAAATTACATCGGATATTCGGGGAATTCAAAAGCCTTGGAAGGAAGGTGCAAATAAATAGGGAAATAATATCATCGGGCGTAGAATTGAGCATTTTAGTGTGACGGACTAAAATATTCAATTCGGTCCTATTGTTTGAGAGCCGAAGTGTAGATGTTAGCCCTCGGGCGAGGGGAACGTGGGAGCTCGAAGTGGCGGTCGGTATCCTCACGAGCCTAGCCGCAGATTCGATAATCAAACATAGGATTAGTCAATATTCTTTACACCTGGACCAAAGGGTAAAGAATAGGAATGCTCCTATTTGTCACAATACCTTAAAATTATCTATTTAAATTCATCAATCACTTAAATTTCTAAACAAGGGGAAAGATACTTTTTCTGAATAATTAAGACTTATTTAGCAATTAGTTTAATTTCCTGCACTTTCAATACGTATCAATTTTCTACTTAGTTAAGTTACCTAATTAAAATACTTAGTTTACTTTATTGCGCTTAAATTTAGAATTCCAAATTTTCGTATACTATTTTAAAATTATTATTATTATTATTTTAAAATTAGTTGTTATTTAATTTTCTATTTCCCTGTGGGATCGATAACCGAGGACTCCACTAGAGCCCTGTATTACTTGATACGATACGTATACTTGCGTAGCATCCACAACATAAACAATTACAATTCTATACATATGTATAGCGGGGTCGAAGTTTTTGGCGTCGTTGCGATTAAATTAAAAATATCATAATATAAAATTGTGGGTCGAGTTTTTGGCGCCGTTGCTGGGGAAAGTAAGAAAAATTTACTTAGAGTAACGGACTATTTTAAAATAATCATAATAAATAAATTAATATCTATTCTAAAATTGTATGCGCAAATTTGGAATCGAAAATTTAATACCTTATGATTCTGAATTAGAGCGTACAATTAAAAGAATTAGAAAACAAAAGAAACAAATTATAAATTTAACACAAATGGCGAATATTCCTGAAATTCAAAATATGAACCAACAAAGACCATTAAGAGATTATGCCAACCCTACATCGGATGAAATTCATTTAACTATTCAAAACCCGATGTAGCTGCTAATTCATTTGAACTTAAACTCGCGATTATCCAAATGGTACAAAACAATCAATTTAGTGGTTCACCTACTGAAGATCCTAACTTCCATCTTGCTAGTTTTCTAGAACTTTGTGCTACTTTTAAATATCAAGGAGTATCTCACGATCTTTATAAGACTTAGACTTTTTCCTTTTTCATTAAGGGATAAGGCTAAAATGTGGTTGAATTCGTTAGCACTCGGATCTATTAAAACTTGGGGAGAATTATCACAAAAATTTCTATCCAAATATTTTCCACCATCTAAAACTCGCTAAGTTTAGAAATAATATAACTTCTTTTTGTCGATTAAATGGAGAATCAATATATGAAGCTTGGGAGAGATTTAAGGAACTTCTTAGGAAATGCCCACATCATGCGCTACCGGATTAGGCTGATTATTCAAACCTTTTATAATGGATTAGTAGGATCTTTAAGATCAATCATCGATGCTTCTTCTTGGAGGTTCATTAATGTCTAAACCATTTGATGAAGCCTATACACTAATCGAAGAAATGGCAACAAATAATTTCCAATGGCCTCGTCGATAGAGTAAATCGAAAAAGATAGCCGGCATTCATGAAAATGATGCAATATCTATGTTAGCTTCTCAAATTGTCTGCTATATCTAAGAAATTAGATCATTTTGGAATGAACTACTCTCCTACTTTAGAAGAAAACTCATCTGGACAAATCATAGAATCTCAATCTAATTATGAAACTTTAAATGCTTATTAATAATAGAACTAATAACCCTTATTCAAACTATTATAATCCTGGTTGGAAAACTCATCCAAATTTTAATTGGAATAACACATCTAATCAACAATAGATGAATCAACCTAATCAAGCAAATCCAAACTATAAACCTAATTACCCACTCGGATTTAATAACAATAACCCTCAATTCAAAGATAAGAAATTATCTATGGATGAATTAATATTGAATATGGGTCATCAACTACAAAATCAAGGAAATCAACTACAAATTCAAGAAAATCAATTAAAAATTCAAGGAACATCTATTAAAAATATCGAAACTCAACTTGGACATATTGCTACTGCGCTAAATAATAGAATACCTGGAACTTTTCCTAGTAATGTGGAAATAAATCCTAAAGATCAAGGAAAAGAACAAATTAAAGCAATACTAACTAAGGAGTGGAAAAGAATTAGAACCTCAAATTCAAAAAGAACTTGAAAGCCAAAAAGAGGAAGTGGAAATTGAAAAGGAAACACTTCAACAAGATTCAAACTTAGAACATCCTTTAATACCTATGAAAATTTCTGTTGAAAAACCTCCACCACCATTTCCTCAACGACTAGCTCAACATAAAAAAGATAGAAAATTTGCTAAATTCCTTGAAATATTAAAGAAATTAACAATCAATATACCTTTTGTCGAAGCTTTAGATCAGATGCCAAATTATGTAAAATTTATGAAAGATATTCTAAATAAGAAAAGAAAATTCACCGATAATGAAACAGATCGCACTTAGTGAAGAGTGTAGTGCTATTATGCGAAGAAGCTTCCGAAAAGCTCGAAAGATCCTGGTAGTTTCACTATACCCCGCGCTTATAGGAGAAAAATTTTATGGAAAAGCTTTGTGTGACTTAGGAGCAAGCATCAATCTAATGCCTCTATCGATTTTTAAGAGATTAGGATTAGGAAAAATTACACCTACTTCGAGTAACCCTTCAATTAGCCGATCGTTCGGTTACACTATCCTAAGGGAGTTATTGAAGATGTGTTAGTAAAAGTGGATAAATTTATCTTCCCAGTAAGATTTTATTGTTTTAGATATGGAGGAAGATAAAGAAATTCCTATCATTTTAGAAAGACCATTTTTAGCTACTTGGAAAAGCTATGATTGATGTTCAGAAAGGAGAATTAACTATGAGAGTAAATGACCAAAAAGTTACATTTAATATTGCAAAATCAATGAAATATCCTGCGCTAGAAAAAGATGATGAATGTTTTCGGATGGAAATACTTGAACATTTACAACAAGAACATTTTAAGGAATATTACGAAGATAAATTAGAAAAAAAAAACATTGAATTAATTGAAGATAATAATAAAGAACTAGATTATATTCAGGAAAGATTTGAATTTTTGGATAATACCGAAAACACTAACAAGAATATAGTTCCATCAATTATTAAACCTCCCGAACTTGAGCTAAAAATATTACCCGATCATTTGAAATATGCTTATTTAGGTAATTCTTCAACTTTACCGATTATTATTTCATCCTGCATTAAACGAATCTCAAGAACAAAAACTTTTAGAAACTTTAAAAAAATATAAGAAAACTTTGGTTGGACTTTAGCGAGATATTAAATGAATTAGTCCTTCAATCCGTATGCATAGAATTATTTTAGATGATGAACATAAACCTAAAGCGAGATCCCCAAAGGAGATTAAACCCGATAATGAAAGAAGTAGTTAAGAAAGAAATTTTAAAATGGTTAGATAATGGTATTATATATCCTATTTCCGATGGTCTTGGGTAAGCTCAATTCACTCGTGTTCCTAAGAAGGAAGGAGTAACCGTCACTGCCAATAAAAATAACGATCTTATTCCTATAAGACAAGTTACTGGTTGGCGTATATGTATTGATTATATGAAATTAAATACCGCCACCAGGAAAGATCACTTCCCTTTACCATTTCTAGACCAGATGTTAGATAGATTAGCCGGACATAAGTATTTTTGTTTTCTAGATGGATACACCGGTTATCATCGAATAAAAATTGCTCCCGAGGATCAAGAGAAAACTACATTTACTAGTCCTTATGAAACTTTCGCTTTTCGAAGAATGCTCGTAATGCACCAGCAACATTCCGGAGATGTATGATGTACTATATTTAGTAAGTTAATTGACAATGGAATAGAAGTATTTATGGATGATTTCTCTGTATTTGGAACATCATTTGACACATGCTTAACTCATCTTAAAAAAGTATTAGAAATATGTGAGAAAACAAATTTAGTTCTAAATTGGGAGAAATGTCAATTTATGGTTGCGGGCGGCATTGTATTAGGGCATAAAATTTCAGAAAAAGCATGGAAGTGGACCCTGCAAAAATTCAAGTTATAGCTAAATTACCACCTCCAACTACGGTAAAAGGGGTAAGAAGTTTTCTTAGACATGCTGGATTCTACAGACGCTATATAAAAGATTTTTCAAAAATTACTAAACCTCTATGCCAACTTCTCGAAAAGGACAAGAAATTTGAATTTACAATCGAATGCCTGAATGCTTTGAACTCTTAAAAGAAAAATTAATTACAAGCACTTATAATAGTTTCACCTAACCTGGGAGAAACCATTTGAGCTTATGTGTGATGCTAGTGATTATGTTGTAGGAGCAGCTTCTTGGCAAAGATATGAAAAGATTTTTAAAGTTATATACTATGCTAAGTAAAACTCTAAATGATGCTGAAATAAATTATACGAGTTACGTAAAGAGAATTATTAGCGGTAGTATATGGTTTTAATAAATTTAGACCTTATCCGATTGGAACAAAATGTATCGTGCATACCGATCATTCTCGCTATCAAATATTTAATGCAAAAGAAAGATTCCAAACCAAGATTAATTAGATGGATGCTATTAATGCAAGAATTCGATTTTGAGATCGTTAATAAGAAAGGAACTGATAATCAAATTGCTGATCATTTATCAAGATTAGAAAATCATGAATTATCTGATATTGAAAATGAAATTATAGACAGTTTCCTGATGAACAACTATATAATATCAATGAGTAGAAAATACCATGGTATGCTGATATAGTAAACTATATAGTTAGTAATATTTTACCACCTATGCTAACTTTGCAAAAACAGAAAAAATTCATCCATGATACGAAAACCTATTTTTGAGATGAACCATATTTATATAAGCAATGTAAGGATTTAATTATTAGAATATGTGTACCTTATGAAGAAACTGAACCAATTATTCAAAAATGTCATGATTCTGATTTTGGAGGACATTTTGGGACTGATAAAACTGCTTATAAGATTCTACAATACGGATTTTACTGGCCTACTCTATTTAGAGATGTATACAGATATATTAAAACTTGTGATAAATGTCAAAGAGTAGGAAATATATCTAGAAAAAACGAAATGCCTCTGAATTTTATATTAGAAGTTGAAATTTTTGATGTTTGGGGATTAGATTTTATGGGACCTTTTATTCCTTCGTTTGGAAACTCATATATATTAGTAGCGGTTGATTATGTTTCCAAATGGATTGAGGCACAAGCTTTACCTAGGTGTGATGCTAAGAGTGTTTCAAAATTTACGATGAAAAATATTTTTACTAGATTTGGAATGCCAAGAGTGATTATCACCGACGGAGGAACTCATTTTAGAAATAAATACATTCACAAACTAGTAGAAAAATACAATATTACTCATAAGATATCCACTCGCTTATCATCCACGTACTAACGGATTAGTCGAAGTATCTAATCGTGAGATTAAACGTATTTTAGAAAAATCAGTAAACCCAAATAGGTTAGATTGGTCTATTAGATTAGACAATCGCATTATGGGCTTATAGGATCTGCTTATAAAACTCCGATTGGAATGACTCCTTACGAGCTTATATATGGAAAAACATGTCACTTACCAGTTGAATTAGAACATAAAGCATATTGGGCGATTAAAGAATTTAATTATAATATGAAGGAAGTCGGTGAGAAAAGATTGCTGTAATTAAATGAATTGGAAGAATTAAGAAATGAATCATATGATAATGATCGGATTTATAAAGAAAAGATGAAATTATGACATGATCGAAAGATTAATCAGAGAAATTTTGAACCAGGACGGGAAGTTTTGTTATATAATACTAGATTGAAATTATTTCCTGGAAAATTGAAGTCTCGATGGTTAGGACCTTTCACCATAACTCAAATATTTTCATACGGAACTATAGAATCGAAGATCCAAAAACTGGACATAAATTTAAAGTTAATGGACATAGATTAAAACCATATTTCGAAGGTATAAGACCTAACTATAAAGAGGTTTTAATGCTTAGTCGACTCCGATTAATAATTGAAATTAGGTCGGGCCGACGACGTTAAACCAAGCGCTTTATGGGAGGCAACCCATATTAGTTATCTATTTTTATTGTATCTTAATAGTTAGTCTATATTATTGAAACTTTACTACTCAATTATTATTAAGAATCATCACATATTCGAACCATTATGATGAGAAAAGAAATTATTCGATTTAGAGCGAAATTGGACATTATTTTGGAATCTCGTCGACGGCAAGGTCGATACTCGCCGACAGCGAGGTTCGCGCCTAAATTAAATTCAGTTTTTATAACTGAGTCGCCGACGGCGAGAAACTTCTCGTCGACAGCGAGGAAGTTATAAAGATGAGTTATTTATAATTTGAATGCCGATTTGGACGGTTTCAACACCAATTCCTTCGTGAAAACCCATTCTTAAATCATTCTAGATCTGCCTTCTTCACTAGAATTCATTCCATTCACCATAATGGCCTCCAAATTCTTAGATTCCTCTAATTCTGGAGTATTTAACCGGAGGAAATTTGTGAGTGCGGAAGCGCAGCGGATCTTCAACAAGGTTTTGGTAAAGAAAAGAGTTATCAAGGAACGGAGATTTGTCAATCGAGGATTAGAGAATTCCACTACGAAGATAGAAGAAACGATCGCGCAGCGGCACTGGGAGGTATTTTGTTACACTACGTCTGTTGTTGTTATTCCAGTTGTGAAAGAGTTCTACTCTAACTTACATGCGATCAACAATGGGAATGTCTACGTCCGAGGAAGATGGGTGACGTTTACTCCATCAAGAGTAGATGAATTATTCTCATAGAAAACACCCCGTATGTCACTATTCAAATTTTGTGCCTTCTCGATATAATATGAATGAGATATTTCGATATCCGACCGATGAACCGAAGATTGGGAAATGCGTGAAGACGGGTATGTTAGTTTCTCCGCATCACTTTTGAATCTCGTCTCAAAGCACCGGCACTTTTTCATCTCATCTAAATTGTTACCTACTATGAGGGTAAACAAGGTTTCGAAGGAATGCGCTATATTGAATTATTGTATTCAAAATGGATCGCCTATTAATGTTGGATCAATAATTGTTAAGTCTGCATTGGGTTTAATTGTGCATGGGTCAGTTCACTGGACTAGGACACCCATCTACTATTTTTGCATTATGCAGTCGGTACTGGGTTTCTTATGAAGCTTGGGAAAAGGTTCTGTTACCTTGAAGCCGCTCGATCCTACGGATATGTTCCCTACTTTGGAAAATAATGATGAAATTACATTTATCTCTCGATAGAGCTTCACGGAATAATCCTATAGCAAGGCCTATTTCGGATAAAACGGAGTTACTTATGAAGAAAATTAAAGGAATGGAGAAAGAACTGCGAAAAGTGAGAGATTCAATCGACAATATATCCGATTTATTTGATCACATCGATCGGAGGATGAAGGAACACTTTGATCATTCCGGACACTCGGAAGCTAGCTTTCTTCATTTACCGAGACGTAAGGGTTGGATCATCGAAGAATCCGCTTCGGAGTTTCCCTTCGGTGCCTTTCTATAACTTATTTGTGCATCATCGTCATATCGGAAATATCGGAGAAGATGAAGATTCCGACATTGAAGAGTAGTAGTAAAGATTTCCATAAGTATGTTTGTATTTATGTTATTTGATTTGATTTAGATTTTATTATGTGTGGAGTGGTGATTTGAATATCTCAAACTTAATTGAGATATGCGTCATAGTTTTGTATCAACATTTAGTGTGTCATGGATTGGTTTGCGATGCTGATTAGTAGTAAGGATTGGAGAATTGAAGTTTGAATATAGAGTTTAAAATTATGTTAGTTTGTACATCTCATGGATTTCAACATTAAAGTTAATTTGTTGTGTTGTGTGAATTTGTTTGTGTATAAGTAGCTAATCTTCATATTAAATTAATAAATGATGTGATCGGAAATATAATATAAGGCAAATCAAGGACGAAAATGAGTGACGAATTTTGGAAATTAAATTTTTTAGAATCTCGCCGACGGCGAGAAAAATCCCGCCGACAACGAGATCGATCTCGCTGACAGCGAAGGTTAGAGCAAAATTTCTCGCCGACAGCGGATTTTTCCCGAGAGTTTTTTGTTCCGAAAAATATTAACTCGCCGACGGCGAGAAAAATCTCGCTGACAGCGAGGTCGTGAAAAACACTTTAATTGACAGGTCAAAAACACTATTCATCATCCCCAACCTCTCATTTTCGCAAAAACTACCCTAGGGCTCACGAAATTTCGGATTTAGAGGCTATTTCATCACTAAAAAACACCGGATTTCATCTTCTCTTGGTAAGTGCTTCACTCCTATGCAAAAATTTTTGATTTTCACCATGTATTTTCTCCACATTGAAAAATTTTGAAAAATCCTAAATGTGGAAGAATTACTCGGTAGAAATCCATAAAATTTGTTTTAATTTGATCTTAGATGTTGTAGGAAGCCTCCTTAGTAATATTAGGAAGTTTAGTGACGATTTTTGTGAATTTCATAGATCGATCGAAAAATGGTTCTGCGACAGAAAAGACGAGTAGATTACGATATCGACCGATTTGTCAATGCACGAGCACAAAATCGGTATTTTCAAAACATTCAAGCAAGAAAGTGCATTGCGAATCGAGTTTTTAAGAATCCGGGAGGCGAAGTTGAGCGGATCATTAAAGACGAGGTTGGGAGAATCTCTGCTACATCACCAATAGAGCTGCTGTGGAAGTATTAAATGAATTTTATTCTAACCTGACTGCTATAGAGGACGCACCAGTAAAGGTACGTGGATTTATGGTTGACTTCAGCGCTGCTAGAATTAACGCCTTCTATGAAGTTCGGGACGGTCCAAATGAGTACGAAACATTTGGAACTATGTCGGAACCTCTAGAAGAGGTGATAAATTTTCTTATCGACGGGACTCGGAGTTTGGAAGATAAAGCAGCGGGAAAGAGTGAATTTTCCTCTTTCTAAGTAAAATGCAAATTCTAAAGCATGGCACTATTTTATTTGTTCTACTTTGTTACCTACATACCACCACTGTGAGGTAACAAGGGATAGAGCAGTTCTGAATTTTTGTATTCAGAACAATAGAAGTATAAACATTGGAAGTGTCATCTATAGAAATATCTTAGCCACTGCTGGAAATGAAAGTGGAGGGGGATTGGGACATCCTGGGTTGATTTATGCAATCTGCTAACTCTCTGAAGTTGAGGCAGCAGATGATGAGGAGTGGATAGAACCCATGAACCCACTCACAGCGGCCAATATTAAGAAATATGAGTCTCATGAAGGGTGGAGATCAGGAGTGAGAAGTTATTTCACTCGGCCAAGTATAGATATACCCTCTACTAGCTATGAACCTCCCGAGCCTACCACCCCTACCCTACAAGATCCGATGAATGAGCCGACACTCGCATAGGAGGAGTTTTGAGCGAGCTTGGAGAGACAATGGGGAGAAGATTTGATCATTTTGATCAAAGGATTGATAATCTGGAGAGGAGACATGATTATGATAGTGAATACCTGCAGAGACATTCGTAGTACGAGATAGCATATCATGAAGCCGAACGTCGCTACAGGGAGTGGAGATTTAGATGTCATCTTTCCGTAATGCCCAAGGTATACTCAGTATCATCCTGCTCAGTCTTCTCAGCCTGCAGATCAAGGAGGGGATGACAATATAGTTTGGGACTTCAATATAGAAGATTAGGACTTTATTTGTTTTGTTTGTTTGATGTTAAGTTATTTTGGAAACTTTTTATATGTTTGTAATGTTCAGTACTTTATGTTGTGAGACATTAGATGTTTGTTAGATAATTTGCTTGAATTGTGATAATAGTTTAGTTATTGTTTTTTGTGTTAGTTAGTTGCATTTGTTTTTATGTTAAATAGGATGTTAGTTTTCTTTAGTATGTTTTTTATTTTATTCTGTATTGTTTTAAGTTGTAAAATTGTTAATGTGTTAGTTAAATTGTTTTAATATGTTAGTAATTCATATGTGTAGTGTAGAGTTAATTTTAATTGTTGTATTTAATACATATCTCAGATTTTATCCCTGCATTTTCTTTAAATTGTTATATATATATGAAAAATACTAACACTACAGGTTCAATGAAAAATCAAAAAGCCTGCAAAAATTTCAAAGAAAAAAGAAATACCTAAACTTCAAAGGTATGATTTATTTACTTTCCCTTTTTCATTATTTAGAGTAGATATAAAAATTTAAGTTTGGGGGAGTAAAATACAAATTTAGTTATTAACTTGTTCTCAATTTATATTTTCAAATTATTATAAAATAATTTTTATAGCAAAATTTTCAATTTAATTAATATGAATTATTTTATTTAATTATTATAAAAGGTTAAATGAAATATTTCTAGTGCTTTAATTAATTATATAGAATAAAATATTTGGTTAAAGGGAATAAGAATATAGTAAACTATTTTTAGTAAGGAAAACTATATTCTAAAATTAAAATTCTTAAGTATTCAAGTGAAAAAGAAAAGATTGAAAATCAATGAAGTAAAAACTATGAAGTATATATAAGCTAAGAAATATTTCTAAGTTTCAAATTTAGGAAGATGAAAATGAAGTTCAAAATTATTAAAAGGCTCTCCAGATACAGTAATCCTCATTAAAAAAAAAAAGAAAAAAAGAGGAAAAAGAAAAAGAAAAAGAAAAAGAAAAAGAAAAATGAGGAGAAGCTTGAGGAGATGCCTTATCAAAAATTGGCTTCATTTGAATTAACCTAAAGGGAAAAACTTAGATATTTCCAAACTTATGTTTTTGGATTAGAATTTTACCTAATAGTGTTTTCTTGAATTTCTTATCATATGAATATCTTAAGTAGTTATTCTTTTAAATATAGTCATTCCCGAAATGAATAGTAAGCTAGAAATCTTAGACTCGATAACTAAATAATTTATTTCTATAAGATTAATTAAATTACATGAATTATTTTTATTTAACTTTATTATGATATTAATTAATCTAATTCATAGTTTATTTAAATTGAAAAATCTTATTACGTAACTCATTATTTTTATGTAGTACTAAAATTACTTGAGGACAAGTAATAAGTAAGTTTGGGGGATTTTGATCACTGAAAAATTTGTTAAGAAATTCATACCTATTTTTGATGAAATTGCACTTTAAAGAAAGATATTTTCTTTATTTTTTTGCAGGAATGGAGAATTTAGGTGATAAAAGCAAAAATCATAAAAAGGAGCGGATTTGGAGCAGAAAGGAAGAAAATAATGCAATTTGTGCTGAGTCGCCGACGGCAAGATCGAGCCCGCCGACGGCGAGGGTACGAGGAAGAAAATTCTGAAGGATGTTGACCTCATTTTATAATGAGTCAATGCCCTTTTGACCTAAAAAGTCAACATTGGTCAAACTGGTCAAACCAGACCTAATGACCTACACTGTTGACCCCATAGGTCAACCCTATGACCTAAAAAGTCAACTTTGGTCAAAATGGTCAAACCGGACCCATCGACCTACCCCAGTTGACCCCATAGGTCAACCCTATGACCTAAAAAGTCAACTTTAGTCAAAATGGTCAAACCAGCACTCCATCGACCTACCCTCGTTGACCCCATAGGTCAACCCTATGACCTAAAAGTCAACTTTGGTCAAAATGGTCAAACCCGACCCATCGACCTACACCGTTGACCCCATAGGTCACCCTTATGACCTAAAAAGTCAACTTTGGTCAAATTGGTCAGACCAGACCTAATGACCAGTCCTGTTGACCCATAAATCAACCTTTTCACACACTAACACGTTTAAAACACCACAATGACAAAATCACAGACATTGGACATCTTAAAATCAATTTGACCAATTTGGGCTAACTTGGGTCAACCCAAGTCAAAATTAGTCAACACTTATCTATTTTAATTAAAATAGATAAAAAAATGACATAAAAATGACAAAATTAATCAAATAATTAATTTCAAAATTATTTTGATTAATTAAAATGATTAATGATTTAATTTTCAACATTTTAATTAAATGACATAATTAAAATGAAAATTAAATTAAAAATCATAAAATGACATAAAATGACAAAAATAATCAATTAATTAATTTGAAATCATTTTCAATTAGTAAATCGATTAATCAAATAATTTCCACCAATTTTAATTAATAAAAAAAATTAATTAAAATGGAAATTAAAGGGGAGGGATGAAAATACAAGTGGGCTCTTCATATTTAATTGGGCTAATTCATTTTAAAAGCCTCTTTAACATATAAAAAGTCCATTTTAAAGTTCATTTTAAAGCCCATCCTAAAGCCCATCCTAAAGCCCATCATCCATGGCTTAACCCCCATGGTTATGCATGGAATGAGGTGTCATCACCTCCCTCATTCCCTCCTTAAGGTGGCCGGCCAACATAGGGCCAAAATGACCACCACCCAAGCCACCCAATGAGGAGAAAACCTCACATGTAACCTCTCTTTACCATGGTAAATGGAAATGATGAAGGTTAGGCTATAGGCTAGGTTATGTGTCATCACCTCCTAAGCTCATGGATTGAGTTGTAAGCTCCTTATCAAGCCTTGCAACACCTCACCATTCACCTCCCACAATGGTCAATGGACATGAGACAAAATGATAATATTTACCATGAAATACTTAGAGAGAAAAATCTAAGCTTATCTCCCGCCAAATGATCACCCAATCAGCATGTAGGGGAGATAAGTAATGCCCAAGAACGACTCTAAGGCAAGCCAACTCCATCATTTGGCTATAAATAGAGCCCTTGGCCTAAACTAGCTAAGGAGGAAGAAAATATTTAGTGAGACCTATAGGCTGCCCAAATCCTCCCGCTCCCAACATAAAAGTTCTTCCTAAGAGTCCCCACTATCTTTTAGGAGTGAAACCCAGCCATAGATCTAACCCATTTGAGCCAATTTGAGCCATTTTCAAACTCGACCCAAATCGGGACCAATTCCCAAATTCCTCTCCAACCACAACTTCGGAACAAACTGCTCGCTTCCACAATCTTCTCTTGGGGTCCAAGAAGACAACCATAGGGTCTGATCTGACTTGATCCACTTGTGGTCAAGGTACGGAATTTATATTTGCAAAATAATTCATGTTTTTAATAAATCATGTATTTTGCTAGCTCGAAAGTGTATCATCACCGTATGGATTGATACTACTTGTCTAGATGAGCATTTAAAAAAAAAAATCACTCAATTTCGTCAAGAAATGAGTGAGATATTAATGTTTGAAGTTCAATGGCTACGGAATTTCGGGATTAAATCCCGAATTTTCTGCGCCGAACGGAGCCCGCGGTCCGACCCATTGCACGGGATCTTCCCGCCCGTTCGACGCGTCCGAGGACACGCGTCGACGGCGGGAAGGTTTGGCGGCGCCGAATTAAAAAAAAAGAATATTTTTTTTTTTAATTCCCTAAACTTCAAAAATTCATATCATTCTAACCAGAGGTCCTAAAAATAAAATAAAAATACCTCCAGTAAAGATCTTGAAGAGGAAAAAATTATGAGACTAAAATTATAATTTTATTCTCAGTATTTAATTTTTAATTAATTAAATACTCTCTGGAGTATTTTAATTATTAAAAATTATTTACAAATCCAAAAATTATGAAATTTTGAGGCATTTATCTTTATGTTCTTAGGGATCTTCCATAATTTTTCTAAGGACAGTAAAACATGCCTAGGGCACTTTTCTTGAATTTTCAAGTTTCATGGTAATTATTTCAAATAATAATTATTAAACTTTGAAAATTAAGAAAATAAAAATGCAAATGACTAAAAATGTTAGGGTAACAGACAATAACCCTAGGAAAAATATTTCTAAGCCATAAAAATCATTTTCAAAGACATTTTGAAATTTAGGGATAAAATCATTTATTAATCAAATAATTTTAATCCCAAAATAACCCTTTTAATAAATTAAATTATTTTCATCAATAAAAACTTTGAAAATGATTTTAGTCTATGATAGGCTAATAATGAACTTCATTTGAGTCTAAAATGACAAAATTAGATTCAATTAGGGTTTAAAATGACATTAATCATTAAACCTTACCTAAATTAGGTTTTAAAAAAAAATTTAAACTCTATTAATTAAGTTTAAAGACACACTAAACTTAATTAACCCATTAAACCTTACCTAAATTAGGTTTAATAAAAATTAAACTCCTTTAATTAAGTTTAAAGACACACTAAACTTAATTAACCCATTAAACCTTACCTAAATTAGGTTTAATAAAAATTAAACTTTTTTTAATTAAGTTTAAGGACATATTAAACTTAATTAACACAAAACTAAACTCCCTTAATTAGGTTTAAAGACATGCTAAACTTAATTAACCTCCTTAAAGATAAGGTTTAATCAAACTTTACCCTAATTAGGTCTAACCCTTAGACCTAATTAAACCTTTAAGCCTTAACTAACTAAGGTTTAATCATACCTAAACCCTAATTAGGTCTAACCCTTAGACCTAATTAAACCTTTAAGCCTTAACTAACTAAGGTTTAATCAAACTAAACCCTAATTAGTGTCTAACCCTGAACCTAATTAAACCTATAAGCCTTAACTAACTACGGTTTAATCATACCTAAACCCTAATTAGAGTCTAACCCTGTGACCTAATTAAACCTTTAAGCCTTAACTAACTAAGGTTTAATCAAACTAAACCCTAATTAGGTCTAACCCTTAGACCTAATTAAACCTTTAAGCCTTAACTAACTAAGGTTTAATCATACCTAAACCCTAATTAGGTCTAACCCTTAGACCTAATTAAACCTTTAAGCCTTAACTAACTAAGGTTTAATCAAACTTTACCCTAATTAGGTCTAACCCTTAGACCTAATTAAACCTTTAAGCCTTAACTAACTAAGGTTTAATCATACCTAAACCCTAATTAGGTCTAACCCTGGACCTAATTAAACCTTTAAGCCTTAACTAACTAAGGTTTAATCATACCTAAACCCTAATTAGGTCTAACCCTGTGACCTAATTAAACCATTAAGCCTTAACTAACTAAGGTTTAATCATACCTAAACCCTAATTAGGTCTAACCCTGGACCTAATTAAACCTTTAAGCCTTAACTAACTAAGGTTTAATCCTACCTAAACCCTAATTAGTGTCTAACCCTGTACCTAATTAAACCATTAAGCCTTAACTAACTAAGGTTTAATCATACCTAAACCCTAATTAGTGTCTAACCCTTGGACCTAATTAAACCTTTAAGCCTTCACTAACTAAGGTTTAATCATACCTAAACCCTAATTAGTGTCTAACCCTGTGACCTAATTAAACCTTTAAGCCTTAACTAACCGAGGTTTAATCATACCTAAACCCTAACTCAGTCTAACCCTGAACCTAATTAAACCATTAAGCCTCGAACAAACCGAGGTTTAATCAAACTTAAACCCTAATTAGGTCTAACCCTTGACCTAATTAAACCTTTAAGACTTAACTAACCGAGGTTTAATCAAACCTAAACCCTAATTAGTGTCTAACCCTGCAACTCAATTAAACCATTAAGCCTTAACTAACCGAGGTTTAATCAAACTTAAACCCTAATTATGTCTAACCCTTAGACCTAATTAAACCATTAAGCCTTAACTAACTAAGGTTTAATCAAACTTAAACCCTAATTAGGTCTAACCCATTAGATCTAATTAAACCATTAAGCCTTAATTAACTAAGGTTTAATCAAACCTAAACCCTAATTAGGTCTAACGCTTAGACCTAATTAAACCATTAAGCCTTAACTAACTAAGGTTTAATCATACCTAAACCCTAATTAGGTCTAACCCTTAGATCTAATTAAACCATTAAGCCTTAACTAACTAAGGTTTAATCAAACCTAAACCCTAATTAGGTCTAACCTTTAGACCTAATTAAACCATTAAGCCTTAACTAACTAAGGTTTAATCAAACTTAAACCCTAATTAGGTCTAACCCTTAGACCTAATTAAACCATTAAGCCTTAACTAACTAAGGTTTAATCAAACCTAAACCCTAATTAGGTCCAACCATTAGACCTAATAAACCATTAAACCTTAACTAAATAAGGTTTAATCAAACTTAAACCTTAATTAGGTCTAACCCATTAGACCTAATTAAACCATTAGACCTTAACTAACTATGGTTTAATCAAACATAAACCTTAATTAAGTCTAACTCATTAGACCTAATTAAACTATTAAGTCTTAACTAAGTAAGACTTAATCAAACACAAATCCTAATTAAGTCTACTACATTAGACTTAATTAATTGTTGAACCTTAATCAACTAAGGCCTAATTAAATCCAAATCCAAACCTTTAGTCCAAATCCAACATAACCTAAACATAACCTAACTTGAGTTCAACCTAACTTGAACTCAAGTTAACCTAAACTTTAGGTTCAACCCACATTGAACCTAACTTAAATTAGAAACTTAGGTTCAACCTGACATGAACCTAACCCAAAAACCTAACTTAAGTCTAACCCATATTAGACTTAAGTCAAACCATACTTAGGTTCAACCTGACATGAACCTAAGTCTAACCCAAACCTAACTTAAGTCTAACCCATATTAGACTTAAGTCAAACCAAACTTAGGTTCAACCTAACTTGAACCTAACTTAAACTCAAACCTTAACTTAAGTTCAACCCATATTGAACTTAAATCGACCTTAAGTCTAGGAACAATCTGACTTGAACCTAACTTAACCTAAACTCAAAACTTAACTTAAGTTCAACCCATATTGAACTTAAGTCGACCTTAAGTCTAGATTCAATCCCAACTTGAACTTAAGTCAAACATCAAACCTTAGGTTCAACCTGACATGAACCTAAGTCTAACCTAAACCAACTTAAGTCTAGTCCATATTAGACTTAAACCATACATAGGTTCAACCTGACATGAACCTAAGTCTAACCTAAACCAACTCAAGTCTAGCCCATATTAGACTTAAGTCAAACCATACATAGGTTCAACCTGACATGAACCTAAGTTTAACACAAACCTAACTTAAGTCTAACCCATATTAGCCTTAAGTCAAATCATACTTAGGTTTAACATGACATGAACCTAAGTCTAACCTAAACCTAACTTAAGTTCAACTCATATTGAAACCTTAGGTTCAATTGACAGTAAACCTAACTCAACTTAGCTTGACATAAACCTTAGGTTCAACATACATGAACCTAATCTTAGCCTAACTTAAGTTCAACCTACATCAAACTTAAGTCCAAACCTAAACCTTAGGTTCAACTCAACTTGAACCTAAACCAAAACCAAACTTAGGTTCAACCTGACATGAACCTAAGTCAAACTTAAACCAAACTTAAGTCTAACCCATATTAGACTTAAGTTAAACCAAACTTAGGTTCAACCTGACATGAACCTAAGTCAAACTTAAACCTAGCTTAAGTCTAACATACATTAGACTTAAGTCAAACCAAACCTAGGTTCAATCCACATTGAACCTAAATCAAACCTAAATCTAACTTAAGTCTAACCTACATTAGACTTAAGTCAAACCAAACTTAGGTTCAGCCTGACATGAACCTAAGTCAAACTCAAACCTAACTTAAGCCTAACCTACATTAGACTTAAGTCAAACCAAACATAGGTTCAACCTGACATGAACCTAAGTCAAAATCAAACCAAACTTAAGTCTAACCCATATTAGACTCAAGTTAAACCAAACTTAGCCAAACATAATCTAACTTGAGTTCAATCCAACTTGAACTCAAGTAAACCTAAACTTTAGGTTCAATCCACATTGAACCTAACTTAAACTCAAGCATAACCTAACTTGAATCCAATCCAACTTGAACTTAAGTAAACCTAAACTTTAGGTTCAATCCACATTGAACCTAACTTAAACTCAAACATAACCTAACTCGAGTTCAATCCAATTTGAACTCAAGTTAACCCAAACTTTAGGTTCAACCCACATTAAACCTAATTTAAACCTAACCTAACTTGAGTCCAATCTAACTTGAACTCAAGTTAACCTAAACTTTAGGTTCAACAAACATTGAACCTAACCTAAACATAACCTAACTTGAGTTCAACCTAACTTGAACTCAAGTTAACCTAAACCTTAGATTCAATCCAAATTGAATCTAAATCGACATAAACCTTAGGTTCAACCCAAATTGAACCTAAATCGACATAAACCTTAGGTTCAACCCAAATTGAACTTAAATCGACAAAATTGAACTTAAATCGACATTTCAACCAAACTCGGACATTCAACAACTCTGGATCAACAGACACTTTGACCAGGTAATCTAAATATCTTGACATGACATTGTTTCTAACTTTGTTTTCCTTGCAGGATGAAGACATGAAGTTTCGTTAGATTTTCTTTGCATGTTATAGGGTGTGCTAACTCTGTTTTGCAGGACGTCGACGACGGAACATTGACAACAAAACCAGAACTTTTAGGATAGCCACAAAACCTAAACTTTCTACAAACAACAAAACAATCCACCGCGAAGGAACAACATAAACCCAATATAAACAAAACTTTCTGGAAGTATTGATTCTTCAGAAACACACTGCCACGACAATACTTACACTTTTTCGAGGATAAATGTTAACCTTAATCGGGAGTTTTCCTAGGCAGTATTAATTTCTCAGGATGTAATTAACTATAGGAGCTTGCTCCTATAGGAGAGTAAAGAACTCAGGATAGGTATTTTACCTACAAGACCTCTCTGGTTATCCAAGATCTTCATGTGATCTTCTTATATGAAAAACTTCAGTAATTACACAATCTGAAGACTTTTTCTATGAGATTATCATTCAATCTCTTTTTCTCTCAATCTCTATCATGATTAATCCTTCTTCAAATTCTCCAAAGACTTCTAACAATAAGTCTAAGTAGAATAAGAATTAGGGTAATGGATAGAGAAAGAGAGTGGCGACTCCTTGACATCAACATGATACAGGAATTGACGGCGACGACATGCGACATGAGACCATCACATATGTTTCATCGCCATCAAAGGATTTATAACTGTCTCGCTGACAGCGAGCCCGAGCCCGCCGACAGCGAGATAGTGCGGTTCGAAGACCTTCTAGAAGCCTCGCCGACAGCGAGGTAGTTCATCGCCGACGGCGAGGTAGTTCAAATGGCGCAGATACATTGAACCTGGACACTTTTTGAAGGGATGCTTACACACCTCTTGGTCCTTTGCTCACCTCTATATATAGAGGCCGAAATTCAGCTTCTAAGTGTATGTTATAAGTGTATGTTATAAGTGTGTGTCAATTTGTGTCTTAAGAGTCTTTTATTTATGTGTGTGAGCAGTCTTTAGAATCTTAATTAGTGTAATTAGTGAGTCTTTAGTGAGTTGGTGAGTTTTTAGTGAGTCTTGTCATGACTCGGAAGGAAGAGTCAAAGGAGCCGCGAGGAGTCCGCTTAGGGATAAATCGAGATAAGTATTTGTATTTATTGTTTTTAACTTTAAATGAAATCCATGCTTAGTTTAGTTCCCATGCATTCCGAGTAGTTAATTTAGTCTTTTTCCTCGTTTATGAAATTAAGTGACTAGATGAACTAAAAATAGAAGTACTTTTAAATATTAATAAATTGTGATAATTTTTACTTAAAACTTAATTTACTTTCAAACTAGCCATTTGATTTGTTAAAATATGTTGAATATCAACTATAGTAAAAATTACATCGTATATTCGGGGAATTCAAAAGCCTTGGAAGGAAGGTGCAAATAAATAGGGAAATAATATCATCGGGCGTAGAATTGAGCATTTTAGTGTGACGAGACTAAAATATTCAATTCGGTCCTATTGTTTGAGAGCCGAAGTGTAGATGTTAGCCCTCGGGCGAGGGGAACGTGGGAGCTCGAAGTGGCGGTCGGTATCCTCCCAGCCTAGCCGCGATTCAGTAATCAAACATAGGATTAGTCAATATTCTTTACACCTGGACCAAAGGGTAAAGAATAGGAATGCTCCTATTTGTCACAATACCTTAAAATTATCTATTTAAATTCATCAATCACTTAAATTTCTAAACAAGGGGAAAGATACTTTTCTGAATAATTAAGACTTATTTAGCAATTAGTTTAATTTCCGCACTTTCAATACGTATTAATTTTCTACTTAGTTAAGTTACCTAATTAAAATACTTAGTTTACTTTATTGCGCTTAAATTTAGAATTCCAAATTTTCGTATACTATTTTAAAATTGTTATTATTATTATTTTAAAATTAGTTGTTATTTAATTTTCTATTTCCTATGGGATCGATAACCGAGACTCCACTAGAGCCCCGTATTACTTGATACGATACGTATACTTGCGTAGCATCCACAACATAAAGAATTACAATTCTATACATATAATATAGCGGGGTCAAGTTTTTGGCGTCGTTGCAATTAAATTAAAAATATCATAATATAAAATTGTGGGTCACGAAACTGAAACCCAAAACAAAATTAAAAGTCACAACAAGATAAAATTCACCGCCACAACATTCCAAAATATAAAACAACTCAAAATTTAATCACAAACAGAACAACAAAACCACAACTATAACTAAATTAAAACGTCTTGTTGGATGATCGGGAATACCTCGGATGTTGTAACCTACGTGTTGCTAACGGGATTTCCCATGGTCTAAATGAAAGTGTGGAACTCATTCAGTTGGGTTTAGCAAACTCATCTGGACTAAGTGAATTTGATCAAAATAACGATACTGGAATGATGGAACCGTGGGATCTTAACCAGTGTTGTTATAATCAACTTTAAGATTCCCCTAATAAAACATTAAAAATACATAAACCTTTAAAATCTTCTAAAACAAAACACTTCTCTCATCTCTTGATTATCATTTTCTAAAACTAAACCTCTGCAACAACAAGGAGCTTGGAGCATAGTGGGCAGCACAGCCATTGTCGTCAGCAAAACTTGTGTCTACTTCAGCTAATCCTTTTTAAGAATTAAATTACCAAGCCATAGGATTTCGAGGTAGTTTGCTTAATGCAACATAAATCCTCAGATTTGCGTTAGGCATTTGCATAATCATATTGTGTAACTTAATCCCTAACCGGTCTTAGGATTCTGAGGTAGTCGTTCGGTACGACATAAGCCCTCACATCTTTGAGGCTATTTGTATGATCATATCATACAAGTATAAGTCCTAATTAATTAAAATTGGCAGTATTACAACATTAAATAAACTCTCAAATTGAAGCCAAACAATAGGATAGTTTGGGAAGTTGCCAAGATTCTTCTTGGATCCTCGGCCTTCTCCTACTTCTTTTCCTTTGGACTCTCGAAATAAACTGTTCCAAATTTGATCCATTCCCTATTGAAATCTCCAAAATTCAATCCTTTGAAAACCTCAAACTTTGAAATTCTTGAGAGCAAAACCACTGATCATTATCGAGAGTTTTCTTAAATGATTCCCGTCATTTAAGATGTAATTAACTATAGGGGCTTGCCCTTATAGGGAACTTTAAGAACCTAAATAATATAAACCCTGCTTAATTTCTCTATTTTAAGCAGGAGAATTTGTCGGCTTATAAAATTGGTTCGCAGACCAAACGGATGTCACAAATCTTCTAGTTTATTTAATCGAGCCCCATCGTCAAGCAGTGTGTTTGTCCTTCGAGATAGAAACACAGTTTGTGATGTGGTGCTCATTTTTATAAACTATTTGGGATGTGTGATCGGTTTGATTTCATATCTTAAAATTTTCAAACTTAAAATTATTTTCAAAATTAAATGCTTCTTTATAAAACTATATATATATTTAAATTAAATTTAAAATCTACCGACAACTTCTGTAGGCGACCCTTTTTTTTAAATACAACACACATAACCTAAAAATATGCCGACAACTTCTGGCGACTCCGCTGGGGATTAGTTCCTCTCTCCATTTTGATCAGATGGTTTTGCTTTCATAAGTCGGTAGCGAGTCCATGCCCCTAGTGGACCAAACTACCATTCTTTCCGTAGGCATATCTCGCTCATTTCTGTCTTGAGCGAGTATACTCAACTCCTTTTTGGATTCTGGAGCCACTGTTTAGACATCCCTAAACAGAGAGCTTCTGGAATCCTCCCACCTCCCCAAAGAGGCAAGGTAGACCCCCAATAGGTGTGGTGGGTTATGATTGGTCTATCGAAGTAAATTCGATGCAAAATCAATCCCCCGCAAACTTCAGTCTGGGTCCTACTCTTCATTCCTCTTTGAGTTTGACTTTTTTTTTGTAAAGAAGTTAAACATAAAGCTCGCTCTCACAACATTGCATTTAAATTTCAACTAAAACAAAATTTCTTCAAAATTTCAAAAGCAAAATAAAACTTCTCAAAACATAGCAAATGCACTAATAAACAATACACAAAATTTGAAATAAAAATTTACATAAATTAATTTAGAAAGATGTCAAGTTTGTAAGACGAGTGCGTTAACTTCAGTACATTCACTGAAACTGCAAGACACGGGACGTTACTGACTTCTGGAAATTCTTCAAGTGACAGGGACAATGTCTTCACCAAAGTTAATCTTCTCTTTCGCCACTTGAGAAGAATTCGCTATCAATAGAGATGAGTTCCCTGATCTGGCAGTCATTAAGTTTGGACAAGGGTTTGACAATGTTGTAGCAATGTTCGGTGATGTGGTTGTCATAGTGATGAAGTCGGAAATAAGCAAGTTTGTTAAGCCTGTTGTGGAGTTCAACTTGAAGCCTGTTACGAAATTCTCCCCTCTGGAAAGGATGTCGTTTGGAATGAATTCTTCTTTTCTTGTAAGGTCTGCTCGCCGAAAATGTTAGGATTGCTCCTGGAGTTGTGTCTGCTCTTACTGTTGGATTCACCACCGCTGTACCAGTCGCTCCGCTAACTAAAGGAAAAGAAATTCTACATGAGGAAAAGTCAGCCAGCGTTTATGACCTACCATTTTCTAGATTCAATATTGGGTCCAATTCAAAGCCCATGCAACTGAAAAAGGCACAGAAAAGAAGACCGTCTCTTGCGGATAGAGCAACAGTGAGTCAACGATTAAACAAGGTATACCTATTCAAGGAAGAGTCAGTGTCGAAGATATTCCATGACTTACTTCTAAGTTCAGAAATCAGACTACCGGAGCCAAAAAAGCCAGAGGAGGCTGGCAAGGAAGATCACCCGATGTACTGCCCATATCACCGGTTGCTCGGCCATACTATAGAAAACTGCTTCAGCTTCAATGATTGGCTTGAGGAGAATTTCAGAATTTGAAAAGTGGTGATCCTGAAAGAATATTTAAAAGAACCTGAAAAAGGTTCCGTAAATATGATTTCAGATGATTCAATTGACTTCTACGCGATGACACCGGTGCTCGGGGAAATAAGTGATGTTTCTCAAAAATCTCCAGTTGACCTTAAAGTCATTAAAGGAAAGTCAATTAAGGAGGCTGTGGAAAAGCTTTGAGCTGACATTGGACAACTGTCTAAAGATCAGAACAAAGATATTGAAGAGGAAGATTACGAACTAGCAGATTCCATGGAAGGTGAATTCGCAGAAATCGACGTCGTCGAGACCCGAGCCACATTATCTGCGAGCGACACTCCGCCTTTTGGTGAAGAGAACGCCACAGAGGATTGGCAAAAGACCATTCAACAACGAGATGAACATATCAACAATTTGAAGAAGCAACTAGAAGAAGTGATGGTTGCTATGGCCACAATTCAAGGAAAGTCACAATCACCACGAATGACACCTCCAGAAACAAATCAACTAGAGACTATTAATGTTACAGATGAAAGAAGGTAGTTCACCGTCAATGTACAACAGAAGAGGGATTCAGTTCAGGCTCCAGTACCAGAAAAAGACATTAAGCAAATGGTGGAACAGCAGGTGAGAGAAGCCCTGGCTCAGTCTAAACAACGAACATCGATTCTAAAGGGTAGACCATACCCTGAAGAGTTTGATGCTCTCCAATATCCCAGAGGTTTTGTATCACCTCAGTTCAAGATTTTTGATGGTACTGGAAACCCCCGACAGCATGTTGCACACTTCCGAGCAAGTTGTTGCAATGCGGGGGGTAGCGATGCATTATTGTGTCGTCAATTTGTGAATAGCCTTTCGGGGGTTGCATTCGACCGAGTACGCGTAGCCGCTAAATGGTTCGGTGAAAACGTTCGTAGAATTTGAAGACCTCTTTGTTAAGCGGTTCACTGGAGCTCGACACCATATCACTGTCAGTGATCTTGTGGTGGAGTGACAGAAGCTAACCGAAACATTGGTAAACTACATTTCGCGATGGAGAAATTTGAGCCTGAAGTGCGAGCCACAGCTCCAGGAGCAACATGCAATTGAAATTCTCTTAAAGGGCATCTATGGACAAGTTGCATTTCTCCTCAAAGGATTCACAATCAAAATGTTTGAGAAACTACTTTGCAAAGCTGGAAGTTTGCAAAAGGAAGCCAAACAGTTGGGCTTTCTAGAAAAGTCTGAAAAGCTAGAGCCGGTCAAGACATTTGAGGAGTCTGAGACAATGGCAGTGGTGGACAAAGTTAAATAGCCAATGCAGATCTAGATTGAATAGCCTCAACAACAGTACTGTCAGCAGTCGTCTCAACAGTGGTCGCTTCAGATGGATGGAAGACAGGGTCTGTCTACGGCCAAGAAACTAAGCAGAGTATACTCTTTCAAAGATGAGGCAGTTGCAAAGATGTTTCATAACTTGATTAAGAAGCCTGAGTTCAGATTGCCTGAGCCAAAGAAGCCAAATGAGGTTGATAAAAAGGATCACCCTAGATATTTCCCATATCACAGACTGCTTGGGCACACCATAGAGAATTGCATCAGCTTCAACGAATGGCTTGAGAAAAACTTTAAGAAGGGGAACATAACGATCCCGAAAGAATATTTGAAAGAGCCTGAAAGAGGTTTTATCAATATGATTTCGATTGATCCAGTTGTTCCAATTGATTCCTACGTAGCTGATGTCGAATGACACGGTGCAGGTGAAAGCTTCAAAGGAAACAAAGGAAAAGAACGAACCAGATCCAGAGCGTTTCAGGTACAGGCTAGAAGGCATATTTCAAGACCTCTCCATTGGGAGAATGTAGGGTTTATCTTTTTATTACTACAATCAGTGTAAAAGGGGACATTAGTGGAATCGATGTTAGTCTGTCCCATCCCTCCCACCGTAATGAATGAAAGGAAAGGAGTTTGTTTTTGTCCAGAATTGCTCTATATTTGGAAAAGCTTAAATCTGGATATTTTGCTAAGACTATGGCTTCAGGGAAGAATGAAATTAATGCTCTAATAACTGAGTCATTTACTTTAAGGAATTTGGACTGGATCCTAAGTACATTCTGAAATGAAGTAGTGTGGTTGAAATACGAGTAATTGACTTGAGATATCACGAGCCTTTTAATTTTCTGCCATGTGGCTGGGTCCGGACTTTCAAATAAGTTATAATATCTCAGGATTCGCGTTAAGGAACATTTCAGAATTATTAATTAAGGTAGTTTCGATATTCAAAATCTTTAATAAAAATATGTCTTACCAGATACAGTAATTCTCATAAAACAAAAGGAGAAAAAAAAGGGAGTGTTCCTGAGGAGAAGCTTGAGGTAAGCACAAAATCAACAATTGGTGCCCCAATTCAGGCATTCAAAATCTTTAACATGTGCTCCACCAGATATAGTAATCCTCAATAAAAAAATGGATGAAAAAGAAAAGAAAAAGAAGAAAATAGGAAATAAAAGAAAAAGGCTCCCTAAGAAGAAGCTTGAGGCAAGCATATAATCAAAAATTGGTGTCTTAATGCTCCCCCGATTAATAAAACTTGAAAATCTACCTTAAGAAGTTTCCTCCGATATTATGCTTTGAAAAGAGTCAAGTGCTTTTATGTCTTTTGGACGGTCATTAACTGGCTCAGAAATATCTTTGGACAAAGAAAAATACTTTCGTCACATGAACAGAAATTTTGGGATTTTCTTAGGCCCAGGAAGAAAGAATTAAACAAATGACAACGATATTAGCAGTTAATGGAAATTTAACCCTGAATTCATATCCTTCAGCACCCAGCAAATACAACTTCAACGTCAGTTCAAAGAACGTCATAGTAATTTCTCGAAGACAGTGTGAACACCCTTTACAAATTGGTGACAAAATCAAATGACAACTGCTACGAACAAAGCTACGGAGTTGCAGCATCCTCAACTGCGACGTCCTTAGAGATAACACATCTTTATAGGTGCTTGAAAGAATATAAATTTTGATAGCAACTTAAAGAGTGAGTTATTATCTACAGTTGCTTTCAATCAGTGGATGATACTCTCAGAAATACTACGCATCGTGATTTTTCAAAGACAAATTCTTCTCCTACGAAGCACTGATGTTGCACTTATCTAAAACTGGGTCCAGATCTTAAAATAAATGCAACTAAACAAACCTCAGCATCAAACAAAATGAAAGTCAACATTTGAATAAAAAACTCTGCA
Source organism: Papilionanthe hookeriana x Papilionanthe teres (assembly GCA_022702705.1). Classification (NCBI taxonomy): domain Eukaryota; kingdom Viridiplantae; phylum Streptophyta; class Magnoliopsida; order Asparagales; family Orchidaceae; genus Papilionanthe; species Papilionanthe hookeriana x Papilionanthe teres. The sequence goes on from CM040428.1 coordinate 3,470,263, forward strand.
CCTCATAAATTCTCAAAAAAATCTCTGCATAAGCATCTCGATAAAATCCAGCACTGCATGAACTTCTACAAACATTCTCTGCACTTTACAAAATATTTTTGCAATCTCTGCATCCATGAATCTCAGCGAAATTCTTCAGGCTCTGCCTTCATAAATACCTGTAAATCTCTGCATTCCCAAATATCAGCAAAATCTTTCTCAAATCTCAGCATAAGCCAAATCTTAGCAAAATTCTTCATAGTCACAGCATAAATCAAATATCAACAAAATTTTTCACAATCACTGCATAAACTGAATCTCAGCAAAAATTCCCCATGATTCACAGTAAAATTTCTCTCAATCTCTGCATAAGTAAATTTCAACAAAATTATTCAGTCTCATTATAAGTCAGCAAAATTCTTCAATATCTCTGCATTCACAGAATCTCAGCAGTTCTCAGCACTCGGGATAGGCTTCCATCCTACTCCTTTCTCAGCAGTTCTCAACACTCGGGATAGGCTTCCGCCCTACTCCCTTCTAAGAAATTCTCAGCACTCGGGATAGGCTTCCGCCCTACTCCCTTCTCAGAAATTCTCAGCATTCGGGATAGGCTTATGCCATATTCCCATCTCAGCATATTCTCTGCAGTTCTCAGCACTCGGGATATGCTTCCGTCCTACTCTCTTCTCAACAATTCTCAGTACTCGGGATAGGCACAGTCCTACTCCTTTCTCAACAATCTCAAAATTTGATCCTCTTAGCAAGAAATTGAAATTAAAGCACTCTGCATTTCGGATAGGCTTTGTCCTATTCTTCCTCAACATTTGGGATAGGCTCAGTCCTAATCCTTCTCAGCATACACATTTGGGATAGGCTCAGTCCTAATCCTTCTTAGCATACACATATGGAATAGGTTCAGTCCTGCTTCCTTCTCAAAATATAAATGCATTCAGGTGGGCCTTAGCACTACTCTTTTCTCTGCATAAAACCAAATTTGAAATTGAAATTGAAATTAAAATCGAAATCAAAATCAAATTGAAATTGAAGTCGAAAGAAAAGCAAAGTAAATCAAATCCAAATTTGAAATTTGAAATTTGAAATTTGAATTTGCAACTCTTAAATCAAAAATTCACCTCTTAATCCCCAGCGAGAAGTCTGAAATCTTCAGTCTTGAAGATTTAACTAATACTCCCCAGTGGAAATTTCTTACACTTTGTTCTGAGTTTGTCACTCGAACATTTGTGTTGGATTTGTTGATTTCTTCGGTCAACGCCAATACGTTCGGTGTGCTTGGTTAGCACACCACACCTATTGGGGGTCCATTTATTGACCTCATTTTTGGTGAGGTCGGATCTCTCTCCTTAGTACTTAGGATCTAGCTATAGGTTTTCCCTTCGACTATCCTAGCAGACTAGAAATGGGACCCATAACTTAGAAATTCAAACACTTCTTGGCTCCCTTCAAACCGCACAAGTTTGATTGCAAACCCCTAAGCCACTTGGAGGGTTAAGATCAAATGTGGAGGTTTAAAGGATGAGTTTCCTATAGGACTCTTTGGCCTTAGGATTACCCTGGATGGTCTGGTCCTGATGAGGGTAAGCTTGCACACACCACACTCTCACACACATTCCAAACCCTAAAACTACCTTTAACCAATTTAACTCACTGACTCATGTAGGTAATTCATATGAGTGGTCCTCAACCCCTAAGCCCCTGGATAAGAGGGTTAGGAACAACATAATGAGTGCCTAAGATGAGTCCTCTCATGGCTCTTGTGAGCTTAATATAGCTTCATGGCTCACCCAAAATGATTTCATTTCACTCACACTTGATCAACCTTCATTTTTCCAAAATTTCAAATTTTGACCCCCGGGGGCCTACACCCACCAAACCTACTAAATACCCTTAAAAATGCCCAAAATTTTCAAAATTGACTAAGTTACCCCAAAATCCCTCAAAATTAATCTTAAACATTCCACACCACTCAAATTGATCATCCATAACCAAATATACAAAAATCCCAAAATACCCCCCCCCCCCAATACCCTCCAAATACCCAAAATACCCTTTTAGCCCAAAAATTCAAAAAATTCAAAAAGTTTTTAGAAAATTCCAAAAAATCTCAAATATTCCCAACATCATTTTCTTCAACTACACCATAGGCCAATTTTGTCAATTTAACATTGTTTGATCAAAAAATACCAAATGGGCCTTTAAGGCCCAAAATGACCAACCAACCCAATCCATCCCAAATTCAACCCAAATGTTACCCAATTTTCTCCAAATTTGTTTTGAAATCTTCCTAACATCTCCAAAAAGAAAAATCTGACTTAAGTTTTCCCAAATTTGGAACCAAACTCTACCCAAACCTAACCCAAACTAAAAATCCCCAATTTTCATCCATCAATTTATTTCAAAACCTAAAAGCCCACTTCCTTAAACCCCATTTTAAAAGCCCATCCAAAATGATTTCAAAAAGCCCAAAATTGGCTCTAAAGCCCACATGAAGTTTCTTCTCATCATACCTTTAATTGATATTATCCCTAAGTTCTATATCAATCATCAAATAAATCCAAATCAAGCCTTATGCCAATTTCTCCTAAAATCCATCAAAAATGCCAAAACCCATTTCTATGAAAGTAAGCCAACCTTTTCCCAAGCCATGAGCAAGCCAAATGAAGCCATTCACAAGCCATATGAAGCCATGAGAGCTTTGCCACCTCACCAAGCCATTAATGGCAAGAAGAGGGGGCTCTTTTTTAAACCTTTATTAAGCATTTTTAACCTCATCCATGCTACACTCTAAACTAAGATTAGCCACATCACCATGGATAGGGACCTCACCACCTTCTCTTGGCTGACATAACTGATTTCTTTCAGGCCAAAATCAGGCCTTGGTGGGTGCACCAAACCCAAATGCATGAGTTGACCAAAATGAGCCCAAAATGAGCTTCCCCCCATGCCATTTAAATCAAATCCTTTACACATGTCAAACCCCAATTGATTGCACCAACTTGCAGCCCTGACCCCACTGAGTCAGATGGTGACCCATGCCTGGCCGGCCAGCCACCACAGCTGCCGGAAAACACTAGGCCGAGAGCACCTATTTGATTCAAAAATTCAAATTGAATTCGTCGAGTCGTCCCATGGCCAATGGTCACTGCAGCTGTTCTTCCCTTGCCCTGAGAAGCTGATCCAAGCCTTCAAACCCCCTGGGAAGCTATCCAGCCACCTCTATTTAAACACCACCACCTCTCGGCCAAAAAAGGTGCTGAACCAAACCTTACAAAAACTCTGCCAAAATCACTCCAGACCCTTCTCCAAACACAGAGCACTTGATCCCCACTGAAATCCAGCCCTAATTCCCTGTAGCCGAGCTCAATTTCTCAGCTTAAAATCCACCCAAAAAACAGGACACTTCACCACAGTGAGCCAATCCTCAAATTGATTGACTCTACACCTTCACCAGACCAAGAGAAGAAGTTCCCCAGGCAAAACCCCCTCTCCGGGCCGGCCATTTCTACGCATCGACGAGCTTTGAAATCGGGCTTGGTGGAAGTACGAGTCCAGACAATTCACCGGGGCCGGAGGCTTCATCCCTAGGCTCCTCCAGCTCCAACGAACGTGCCGAGCACATTCAGTCGAGGCTTCACCTCCTGAACCAAGGTATGGGGACTTCTCCTTAACCCGAGCTTCCAGCGATTCTCCATTTCATTTGAGTCGATTTCGATGCATGTTAGCCGTATGGATGTGTAGCTCTAGGCTAGACGAACATGTAGGAGAAAACTACTTGCGATTTGGTTAACTATAGCTCGGGATCTTAAGATTTTAGTGTGGACGGCTCTCGGGGCACACTAGTCGAAGACGATGACCAGTAGTCGTTGTATCGCGTGTGTATCGGATGGACGGCCAGATTGCATCGGACGAACAGATGGAACGAGACCGCGGGACGCGTGGCTGCTGACTCAGGTGGCGGTGTCGAATAGAAGCGCGCCGCGTGGCCTTTCGGAGCTGCCGAGGTTGACGCGGCGCTGACTGAGTTAAGTAGATAAATAGGATTTTTTTATTTAATTAAATACCTGAAACTTTAAAAATGCATATCTTTTCATAGAAAAATCACAAAAAAAATAAAAATAAAAATACCCTCTTGCTCAGTGAACAGAGGAGAATAATGTGGAAAAAGAATTAAGTTATTTTGATGAGTATTTTATTTTTAATTAATTATTTCCTGATTTTAATATTTTAATTCTCCATGCATTTATACGGCATGAGACCATAGGGCTTTTGTAGTCTCTGTTCTTGGGAACATTCCCTGAATTTTTCAAGGCCAGAGGCCATCTCTGTGGCAAGATATTGATTTTTCAAATTTATGTGTCTGTTTTGTCATTTTAATTCCAGTAATTAGCATGTTGCTTAGAAAATTCTAGGAAAATTTAGGGAGGTATCTTATGACCAGAGGACAGTAGGAAAATTTTGGTTTGGTCTAATTCCTCAAGAATAATCCTAAATAGACCAAATACATAAAATTGAATTTTAATTAATTAGGACTAACCACACATCAAAACCACTTGAAAACAACTCTCCACTTATCTTTAGGGTCAGAGGAGTCTCACATAAAAATTTGGAGTCAATTGGAAATGATTTAACCCATTAAATGAATTAATTAAGTGACATAGCTATTTTGAAAATTAAAAAATTCATAAAACCCAAAATATATTTTAAAAATTCACCAAATTGATTTTGAGGGCTCTCTAATATGAGAGGAGTCTACGAAAATTAAAATTAGAATTTTCTAAAAATTTTCATTTGTCACCATATTTTTAATATTTTAATAATTAAAAAATAATAAAAATCACAAAAATATTAAAAATCATAAAAATGTCACATTTTACCTTCTAATCATTTAGAAACAAACCAAATATTTTCCTCAAGTCTCTAGGTAAAGATATTGAATTTTAAATTCTTAAGACATTTTTTTATATTTAAAAAATGAATTTTCAAACCTTCCCATTAAAATAATTCCAATAAATCACAAAAAATACAAAATTTATTTCTCTGAACTCTTTGAGGTCAGAGAGACTTAAGAAAAATATAAAATCCATTTTTCAACTTTAATTTTATTTTATAATTAATTAATGCCCTAAAACTCAAAATAATTATAATAAATAAAATATAATTCAAAAAATTACCAAAATTGGTCCAAACGGTCCTCTCATCAGGAGGAACATCCCATGATTTTCTTAAGGATAGAAACCTTACCTTGGTCATGTTATTGAATTTTTATTGAAAACCAATATTTTTCACAAAAATAAATATATAAATTAAATTAAATTCAGAAAAATCACATTTTCTCCTCTAGTGTCTTAATTGACATGTGAGTGAAGTGACATAAAAATTTTAAGTTCATTTGAGCTTAATTTGATGACTTATGAAATGAACATGCTTAAAAGGACATCAAGGTAATTAAAGAATTTTAACCCTAATTAATATTTAGGTTTAATTAAGGGGAGGGTAAAATATCTGATTTTAAAATTTTCATTAAATGATTGAAACCTAGGGAACTAAGGGGTAGAAACCCATTAATCATCTTGAAAATATTTACAGTAAATTTTAATTAATTAAACAATTTGAATTTTGGAAGAATAACTTAAAATTTGGATTATTAAAGTTGGGAATGTGACTTAGAAAGATATCAATTCTTTAATTTAAAATCCCTAAATGAATCACTTTAATAATATTCAACTCTTAATCAAACTCAAAAATGATAATTGAAATTAATAATTAAATAATTAAAAGGAAAATAAACCTTAATTAAATTAAAAGCTTAAAACATTAAGTGATTTGATAATCAAATTGAAATAAATTTAAAACATTAAAATTAATTTGAAATCACTTAAAAAAAAAATCTAAAATAAATTTGAAACATTAAAGAAAATCAACCTTAAGACAATTCATAATTAAAAACATAAAAAATCAAACCAATTAAAATTTACCTAAAGTGTTACAATTAAGTCAAATTAAATTTAGATCATTAAAAGTTTAATTAAATTGAATAATCTAAACACCTCTTTCAAATTAAACAATTTAAAACACTTAAGAGAAAATCAACTTGAATTTTGAAACTAAATTAAATCATCCTAAATCATCAATTCAACTTTAATCAAAGTGGTTAAATTCTTTAACAAACTGATTTGCCCCCTAAAGGCTTTCATTATTATAACTCTTAAGTAAAACATCAAGTGAAATGTCATTTCACTCATAGGATAATCAAATGTCCAAGTTCATTGAGTAAGAGGCAGAACTCAACTAAACTTCGAGTGATTAATTCACTAATACGATAAAATTCATTTGGACTCAAAATAATCTCAGAAGTATTGAAAAGATGTTTTGGACTCGTCCTAAGCACTTTCTCAATATGATGAGATGTTTATAAGAACAACTGAACTTAATTGTTCTTTGATGAACAAAATCATCCTTAACAAAACACAAGAACCTAGACGTCATAGGAATTGACTAGCTATAGGATTAGGACTTTGGTAGACAACCAAAACCTTCCCTTAGCTAGGTGTTTTCTTGCAAATATATAAATGCTCTAACATGTGTTTTAACTGTAGCTTGGAATGATGGGAATACCCTCCAAGTTCGCTTTTATTTTATTACAATTTACTTACCTGTAAGGCACTTTATTTTTCTTGCATGTTAAACATGATTGACACCCTGCATGAAAACTGAAACCTTTAGGATAGTCACAAAACTGAAACTCAAAACTAAATTAAAAGTCACAATAAGATAAAATTCACCGCCACAACATTCCAAAATATAAAATAACTCAAAATTTAATCACAAACAAAACAACAAAACCACAACTATAACTAAATTAAAACGTCTTATTGGATGATGTAACCTACGTGTTGCTAACAGGATTTCCCACGGTCTAAATGAAAGAGTGGAACTCATTCAGTTGGGTTTAGCAAATTCATCTGGACTAAGTGAATCCGATAAAAATAACGATGCCGGAATGATGGAACCGTGGGATCTTAACCGGTGTTGTTATAATCAACTTTAAGATTCCCCTAATAAAACATTAAAAATACCTGAACCTTAAAACTCTTCTAAAATAAAACTCTTCTCTCATCTCTTGATTATCATTTTCTAAAAGTAAACCTCTGCAACAACAATGAGCTTTGAGCATAGTGGGCAGCACGACCATCGTCAGCAAAACTTGTGTCTACTTCAGCTAAACCTTTTTTAGAATTAAGTAACCAAGCCAAAGGATTTCGAGGTAGTTTGCTTAGTGCAACATAAATCCTCAGGTTTTCGTTAGGAATTTGCATAATCATATTGTGTAACTTAAGCCCTAACCGGTCTTAGGATTCTGAGGTAGTCGTTCGGTACGACAAAAGCCCTCACATCTTCGAGTCTATTTGCATGATCATATCATACAAGTATAAGTCCTAATTAATTAAAATCGATAGTATTACAACATTAAATAAACTCTCAAATTCAAGCCAAATAATAGGATAGTTTGGGAAGTTTCCAAGATTCTTCTTGGATCCTCAGCTTCTCCTACTTCTCTTCCTTTGGACTCCTGAAATAAACTGTTCCAAATTTGATCCATTCCCTATTGAAATCTCCAAAATTCAATCCTTTGAAAACCTCAAACTTTGAAATTCTTGAGAGCAAAACCACTGATCATTATCGAGAGTTTTCTTAAATGATTCCCGTCTTTTAAGATGTAATTAACAATAGGGGCTTGCCCTTATAGGGAACTTTAAGAACCTGAGTAAAATAAACCTCGCTTAATTTCTCTATATTAAGCAGGGGAATTTGTCGGCTTATAAAATTGGTTCGCAGACCAAACGGATGTCACAAATCTTCTAGTTTATTTAATCAAGCCCCATCATCAAGCAGTGTGTTTGTCCTTCGAGATAGATACGTGGTTTGTGATGTGGTGCTCGTTTATATAAACTATTTGGGATGTGAGATCGGTTTGATTTCATATCTTAAAATTTTCAAACTTAAAATTATTTTCAAAATCAAATGCTTCTTTATAAAACTATATATATATTTATTTATTTAAATTAAATTTAAAATCTAAAATTCGCCGACAACTTCTGCAGGCGACCCCTTTTTTAAAATACAACGCACATAACCTAAAAATATGCCGACAGACTTGTTCAATGAAAAGTTCTTGTTGTTTCTCCATGTGTAGTGAGTAGTTTTCTTTACTCTTCCTTCTTACAATGAATTAGTTTGCATGTGTAGGATTTAGAATTGAGCAGAGTTAGAATATATTGTAAGGATTTTACTTTTATCTTCATTTATATGTAAACTTGATCAACTTACATGTTAAAATCTGTTGAGAGAACATGTAAGAACCAATGCGGTATTATCTGAGTCAACTATTGATAAAAATCACATGATATTATATGGGTAAGAATGTAGTCCATAGAATTGAGTGCAAATAAATATGGAGATATACTTTAATTGGTGTAAAATTAGAAGACTCTAGAGTGACGGGCTAAAACTCCCAATTTGGTTTGATGTTTTAAGTGTTGATATGAGATGTTAGCCACCATGTGGAGGGAGAAGAGAAAACTCTAGAGTGAGAGCTAGCATCTTCTCTACCTAACCCATCTTCAAGATTTCAAAGCATCAGATTAACATATGTTCTTCATAGAACCAAGTAAGGGTAAAGAGTATAATTGCTCCTATTTGTCACAATCTCTCTCACTACTCATTTTATTTTTACACATGTCACTAATTTCATTGGATGAGGAAGAATACTTTTAATGTATTAAACTTCACTTTCTGATTTTTACTAATTATTTTAGTTTTGAAGTAGTATTATAGTGATAATTGTAGCATATAATCGAAAACTAAACTTTTATCGACTTCCAAGCTAAGGCGCGTTCTTGTAGACTATAATTTCTCTAGAAAGCCGCAGATTAACGACAATATCCGTAGGATCGATAATTGGGGCTTAATTAGAAAGTTCTATATTACTTGATAATGATACGTATACTTGCATAAAATCCCTACTATTTAAAGATATAATTAAAATCTTACTTTGCTTGGAGTCAAATTTTTGGCACCGTTGTAAAGGAAAAAAATTAAATAAGAAATTTAAAGGATTAAGCTCTTGTATATTGTAATCGGGGATCAGACCACTTGGAAGAGATTATGTAAGCCTAAGAAGAACTATGGCTTGGGCTTCAGGACATTAAAAATAATAATGGAAATCAATTTTTGTAAGCTTTAGATTCAACATAGATCCAAACAAGGTTTGTGAGCTAACTTCATGTAGAGGGAGTATTTTAAATCATTGCATCCTTCTTACATGAACCTAAATATGGGGATTCTATAGTTTTGAAGGAACTTCTTAAAATTAAACAAAAAGTTGAAGATTTTATTACATGGGAATTGGGAGAGGGAAAGCTGAATTTTTTGTATGATTACTGATCGTTGAATGGACCTCTATGAATGTTTTATGGTGAGATTCATTATAAAAATCTTAAAGTTGCAGTTAGCTATAATTTTGATGGTTGGGATTTAAATAAGCTTTGGGACATGTTAAATGATGATGTGGTAAGGTATGTATCAAATATTCCTATTGATGTTATTAAAGCTGATTTGTCTAAAGTTAATAGCAATGCTAACATATCTATGAGTAAAGCTATTGCAAGAGAGCTTTAATTTTTTCAAAGTAATGGCAAAAGAGATCGTATTGGAATGAAATTATTAAACCTAATCAAGAGGCTACATTATAATCCTTCCTACAAATGATATACATAAACTTAAAGGGCTGTGGATCCCTTCCGTTTCTCTTATGTAGAAAAGAGGAAGAATCGATATATCACAGTTTTTATTACTTTTTAAGTTCTTATCTACTGTTTGGAGGAATTTGACATGACATTTTAATATTTTTATACCAATAATGGGTATAGCTCTTTGACTCAATGCTTGCATAATTGAGAAGGTACGTATAATGGCTATCATCTACTTAATGCAATACCTTATATTTTCTTTAGATTTATTTGGATGGATGTAATGAGAGGAAGAATCTTAGTATGGAGCAGTTGTATGAAAGAGTGTTGGCGAACATAAAAGCTTACATTGACAAAGTGATTAAATTTAGCATTAAGGATGGTAAACTCCTTAATGATATGAATATACGGTGCGATGTTAATTTCATATGGGAAAGACAGGCTGTTAACGATTTGGTAAATCTACTTAGATGGGCTAAACATGGATGGAAGGTTTAACAATGAAACGACTGATGTGGGCAACATTTTAAGGGACTGTACCGAAAATTGTTTTTGGTAGTTTTCAGCTCCTTGCCATTTGTTTTCTATTACTTGTTTTGAAATGTATGCTTCTTTGCTATGTTTGTTAATTGCAAAGCAATTGTGGGTCAATCTTTTGTGAATTGAAATTGATTCATTTTTAACATTTCAAATATGTAATAAGAATGGAATTGTTCTTGTGAGTGTCTTATTTTTTGGAGCAAGATGAAAATGTTGTTACCAGGTCTCAGCATTCAATGGTATAATTTCTATAGAGAGGTTAATAGAGCTACTAACTATTTGGCTAAGTTGGGGGCAAATTCTGATAGTTTAGGATCGAGTATCACTCCATCTACTACACTTGATTGGTTTATTTATGGGGATAAGTTATAATTACCTTTTTTGAGATATTGTTGATGATTTTCTTCTCCTTTTCCTTATGATATCATGTGATTCGTTTTTTAAAGCTCTCAAAATGGAGCATATATTATGCTAGAGGTGGGAGAACAAATCATATTATAATTACAAACTGATATGTAAACAAAGTTCAAAATTCCATGGTCCTTAAAGATATGATTATGCACAGTTCAGTTTGGGAAGGAAGGTTGGTTGTGAATTTGAATTGTTGTATGATGATTTATATGTTTTAGCCTTTTTCTAAGGCTAAACTACTAGGAAGGTTTAAATAATAGGGGGCTGGTGTTGGGGTTAGTGTAAGGGACTACAAGAGGGAGCTATTTTTCTTTTTTCAGTCCAATGCTTATTCATTTCTTTTATATTTTAGGATAAGTTTGTTGATTGTTGCTTGTTTATGGATTGCAAAGCTATTTGAAGATAATCCTTTGATGATTGAAACAAATTCAACTTTTACACTTAGAATATGGGATGGCAATGGAAGTTGTTCTTGGGTGCCTTATAATTTGGAGCAAGATTTTTTTGTTGATAACAAATGTTAATGGTTGGAAATACAATTGCTATAGGGACATCAATAACTAGGTAGACAATTTGGCCATGTTGAGGACATACTCATATATTCTGAGTTTGGGTATCACTCCGTCTTCTGCACTTCCTTGGTTATTCCTGGGGATAGCTTAGAATTACCTTTCTTAAAGATTTAATTGATGCTTTTTCTCTATTTTTTACCTTTAGTATAACTCTATATAGTTTGTGGTTCTAAAGATATCATTTTCATGGACTTATTATAAATTTGGTTTTCTTTATTTTGTTTATTTGTTCAGCGTGAGTGGTAATTCTCGGTGGAAGATCCATAGGTTTTTTTATTTTGGGGAATTGTATTTTGGGTATAGTTAGAACCTCTAGCCGGCCAGTGTAACATTTTTCTTATATTAATACAATTTTCTTCGGGGTTATACACACACACACACACACACACACACACACACACACATAAATTTGCAAAGGGAAAAAGCTCAAAAGAAAAAAAAGAAAATATCCAAAAAAATCAACACATTTCTCCTATTTTGCACACATGAGCACCATCACGAGCCCAATCTATGCACAAATGCACGCATTACCACATTACACAAGCGTAATCTACGCACAAATGTGTGTGCGCCCACGAGGCATGAGCACAATTGGTGCAAGCATTACACACGTGTTTTACTGTGCTTTTTACTCGACCCACAATTACGCAGCAATTTAGCTTCCAAAAGATGGCCAAAAACTTAACCCGAATTTATTTTTAAAGTATAGTGTGCAAAATAAAAATGTTATAAAATTTAGGAAATAGTTTACACACTAGGGGTACTACGCAAGCATACGTATCATTTCAAATAATATAGGGTTTTCTTTTAAAATCCAGAGTATCGATCTCACAGAGAAGCGAGGTAAGAAATCTCTTAAGGCTAATTCTAGTCTACTACTCTCAGGCCTTAATTTGGAATGTCGATTAAGTGGTTTTTCTAACGACTACTACTACTAAATGAAAAGTTTAATTCTAAACATAACTTATTTAGATTATTTGATTCGGAGACTTTTGGTACGTTAAAGACTTCCCTTCTCTTCCGATGACCTAGACAATGTATAAAAATGAAATAATAAAATATAATGTTGCAGTGACAAATAAGAGCATACCTATTATTTACTTCTTTCAATGTGTAAAGAACATTGACTAATCTAAAGTTGGTGTCGACATGTATAGTAGTGTTGGGTAGGTTCTAGTCTCTCACTCCTAGATTACCCACTGTGCCCTCTCTATAGGACCTACCAGTGACCCTTAGTTCCAATATCTAGACCAAATTGATAAAAGAATCTAGCATGTCACCCTAGAAATATTAATTCTATGCCCATCAAATCTTGTCTCCCTATTTATTTGAACTCCCCCTCGGACAAGCATCACTGCTCTTTCCAAAGTGAAATGTGGTACTCACTAGTTAGAGAAATCTTAGATCTCTCGGGTCTATTAGTTTCTCAACAAATTTTAACAATAAAGTGAACAATTTACAAAATAAATTAAGAGCCAGTGAACATATCATCACATTTATGAAATAAGAGAATTTCTAAGCAAATCTAAATTTCTAAACATGCATCTAATTCATTGCAAAAGAAAAGTAAAATAAAGATAATGGCCAGTAAAAGAATTGATAATATTATGTAAGAAACTAAGTGCCAACAAGGAACATACGTCTACCTACCCTCTTTTGAGCATATAGGTATGCTTAGTATTTTATTAGTTTTATGAAACTATCTATCACCTAGAAACTTCTAATAAAAACAGATCATGAATTATATTTCCTTAAAAGTTGCATTGCCGCCCTACTATTTTGCAATAGCCAACCGGACAATGTGAGTGTACTCTTATTGAGAGATCATCGATTTCCCGAGTCTTAGTTTCACTTACAACAAATTGTAACATAACCTATTTCCACTTAAGTTATGTTAATGAAGCGAATGATATATTACTCATCACATTAAAATACAAACAATTCTATCATAAAACAAATTTTCCTACATGTTCCACTACTTCATATTAAAAGAAAAGAGTCAAGAAAAACTACTTAAGAAGCATGGATAAAACACAACAAAAAATTTCATTTAAATTAAATAAAATTCACTAAAAAGTGTTTACAACAATTACAAGATAATGAAGAACACATTACTTAGTTTTTTCCCTTTGAATGAAAGAAGAAAATCTCTTCAACAAAGCCTTCTATCGATCTATGCGCCGCTCATACTTCCTTATTCATATCTCTCAAATCTCTCACCAATCTCTCAAGAAAATGGATAAATCTACATCTCCATAAACTCACACCAAACTCTCTCTAAAATTTTTCTAAAACTCATCCTAAAACACCCTCTAATCCTCCTCACGAGTGGCACAAAACTCCTCTTTTTAAAATGATACAAAAACCTTCTTATTCGCAAGAGACACACCTCTTCACTCCAAGAGACGCACATCTTCACTCCAAAAGACACATCTCTTCAATTTTAGATGTCTAAACTCATTGCATGACTCATTGGGACGTGCATAGCCATCTAGAACCTTCACGAACATCCTGAAATCACCAAAAGTAGTCCAAAACTGTCCCCAACTGTTTATGGCACCTAAGCGCCAGTTTCCGACGCCTAAGCACTGTTTTCTCGTCATGAATGACGCTTAGGAACTACCCTTCGGGCAACTCCACCGTTTCTCCCTGTTTCACCCTGTTTCAGCTCCGTTGCACTCCAAATTAGTATACATGCAACATAGACATGAAAATAACATTTCTTTAAAGTGTAATTTCATTCAAAAATATGTGATAAATGTAAAGGAGATTAACCATAAAAAGACATTAAAATGTGCGAGATCAGAATTTCTTCCTTGCTCGTTTTAACTCCAAATTGTACCGTTTTCGCTTTATTTTCTCCAAAAGTTCATTTCTTGTTCCTGAAGCCAAAAACATGCAAAATACCCTCCTTTAAAGCACAATATCATTAAAAATGTGCATAATATGAGCATGAAATATACACTAAAAATAGATAACTTTTAGGTGGATCAGCTTCCGCCTCCTATAAGTGCTCATATTTCATCGTCTGCTTGCCTTCTGCATGCAAATATGTTTTACCACGTGTCCATTACATGCATGCATCCGCTTTCAATAGCATGCTCGCCTCACACTCAAACCTGCATTTCATCACACCTAGGGAGTGCACATGCCTGCATGCCCCATGTTCAACCATCCCTACAAAGAGCACATGCCCACACAAGCACGCACGTGCCCGCACAAGCCCAAGTATATCCATTCTAGCCTACGCGCATGCACATGGGAGCTTCTACGTGTGCTACTGGTTTGCTTGCGTGTACACTGTATTGCTGCTGACATCGACAGTCTATCTAACCTATTTTCTACATCTTTTAGTCTTAGAAACGATTTTCTAGTATCCTCTATTCAAACTTGATGCTTTCAAATGGGTACTAAGGAGGCTTGCTTGGGTTGTAAACTTGGGTGAAGCAACATGCTAATGTCCAAGCAACAGTTGCACCATGCTAAAGTCCAAGCAACAGCTGCATCTTATTATCCCTTTAAGATCAATATTTTATCAAATTTGAGGCATATTTTCGATGTCGTTGGCATCAACACTTGAAACAAGTGCAATTGATATATCTTCAAAAAAATATTCTGTCGGGTGTGAACTTTGACACATTCAGACCAAGATAGTCAAAAATCAAAATTGAAATAACCTGTACTCTAATTCAAATGAAGTATCATGATAAGACAAGCCAATTAACATTAAATATGATTTGATATAAGTCCAAATAAGCCCAAATCATAAATTTAAAGCATAATAATGAGTTTTGAGAAATATTTTGAGAAACCAAATGATCTACAGATCTAACAAGTATAAAATCAAATCGAGCATCTCAACGAGATGAATCGAATGATTTCAAGATCACTTAGTTTAACATTAGTAAGGCACCTAAATACTAATAAAATATCATCCATTGAATGGAATAAGTTTGGGTCGTCTGATGGTGTTGTTCAAATTTATGAAAGATTCATGTAGGATGTCAGTCATAATATTTATAAATAGACCCCACCTTCTTAAATGATTGTGACCTAGAGGAGACAGTTAAATGAGCTCTAAGCTTTTGAGGATTCCTAAACTCCACCAACAACTGACCACTGTCGTTAGGCCATTGCCATCGTTATACCACCATTGCCCAACCACTACCGTTGCACCCTCCCGGCCATCACTGTCTAGCCACCACTGCTACTAGCCTGCTACAACAGGGCCACAACTGTTGCTACGGTCAAACCACCACGGTAGCAACCACCATACCACTACCATGTGGTCGTTGATGCTTTCAAACTCCCTTAGTTTGGTCACCACTACCATTAGACCACCGCCGTCTAGCTGCCACAATAATGAAACTACCATTGTCGACCTCCTCAATCACCACTGTCGGACCACAACCATCGTCAGATCACTGCTGACTGGCCACTACTGTCACCGCCGTAGGTCACAGTATTCAGGTAGTCTCTAGTGACAGAAAATACGTGCCCTTAGAACACTATCTCCATCACTAGATCTCTATTGTCTAGCCATCGCCGCCATCGAACCACTGCAACCTTACCGCCACTGTCACAGCCGTTGAACCACAATCATTGTCCTACGCCAGCTAACTGTCGTTTGGAAGCCGCTACCATCAGACCACTATTAATCAACGAACGCCATCATCGAACCACCACTGTTAGGCCACCATCATTGCCTTCGTCGGACCACTACTGCCTGGTCATCACTATTGCCGCTGTCGTCGTCAGACCACCACTTCCTGCTCCCCATCATCGCCCCCCTAAATCATTACCTTTTCGTATCCACCGCTGCCGAACCACCATTGTTTAGTCGCCACTACGACCAAACCACCAATGTCTGGCCACCATTATCCTTGTCTTCGAACGATCATCATTGAGTCACCGCCATCATCGAACCACTATCATTGCCGCCGTACCACAGCTGTCGGGCTGTCACCACTGATTATGCAAGCATCAAATTTTTTGGCACACAACCGTTACTATTGGTGTTCCTACATAAGAGTCGAGTTGTCGCTGCCTCCCCAACCTAGTCTTAGAGCCTATGTCGATGTAGTGGAATCAATTTAGTTGGGCTAGAGCCTGTGATTTTACCCATTTGAGTTTTCCACGTAAAAACTCATATTGTTCCCTCTGTCGGTTGTTTTCTTCCATTTGTATTTGTGTCAGATCTTCGCATAACACTAAAACATTACTAAACACTCCACCATCGCAAATTTAATAGGACACAAAAATTGTTAACGGCCTCAAGATTCAAAATTTATTTATTTTTAAAATAATTACAAATATCATTATAAAATATAAATTATAGATATACTAATCAGAAATAATTTAGACCTTTAAATGCCACAGAACTTATTATATTGACATTGGATAACATTCTGACAAATTTTTTCTCTCTCCAGACCAAACAAAAAAAATTTACGGTAACAGTGCATAAATGTGAAAAGGTTTATTTTTAGCTTTTGTGAAAAGTGCGAATTATAATTTTGATCTTCAAAACGTGTAACAGCTGCTTACTGGAGCCGAGTTTGGTACGGTTCTATTATCAAGTTGGACCCGTCCCACCAGGCCCAGAGTTTGGTGGCGTGGGGCCCACAATCCGAACATTATTTGAACTTAGAGGTTGGTGGCTAAAATAAACACCAGAAGTTAGGTCAGGATTTAAATAAAGATCACGAGGACTTTAAATCCTACTTCAAGAATCGTAGTAAAAAGAATTTTTTAATTACCATTATTTATAGAATCTTACATTATAAAATAAATAGGCAAATAATTTTTCACTCTTTCGTACAAGTTAATAATTATTGTGCAAAAAAAAAAATTTAAGTCTTAATTCTCTTAAGATTTAGTGAATTTTGGATATATAGAGTTTTTAAAATGCTACTTATACGCTACAGCCAACCCCATTACAATGGCCGCCTCGAGGTCTTGGACTAGAAGCCCGTCAAAAGTATACCAAACACTTATTTAGTTTTTAAAAATTATAATAATGTTGATGTGTCTAAGAAATAGAGTGAAGAATCAGAAATGAGAGAGAGATGGAGGAGGAGAGAGAGATAGATGAAGAGTGAACCGCAGTATGCTCCTATGGGGGAATAATGAGGGAATAATGAGATATTCTCAAGTTCTTGTGACTCATTTTATATATCTAATATGGAGGTTACAATGAGAATGAGAGAAAGAATCCCAACAGAAGAATGGTCAAGAGAGAAGATCCAAAAACTCATAATACATGATTTAGTCCCCCTATTTATGGAAAATAGAAGGTATAAAAATATAATATTACATATTTTGTCATGCTTTTGGATGAGTTGTACAATGTATTCTAGTCTTTTTGCATGTCTGGATCTACTTTTCGAAGGTATTTGGGTTGGTCGACTGACCTGGTTTTGATTAGCTTTCATCTGGGCAGCGGCCGGCTTATGAATGAGAAGCCGGTTAGTTCTTGAGTGGATGACAAGTCAGCTTTTGAGTGGTTGGTCGGCTTTCTTGATTATTATTTCTTGGTGATCTTTGGAGGTGCTTTTGAGGGAGCTTTGCATTTATACTGTTAGATTATGGAGGTGTTAGGCCTTTGCCCGATTGTTTCCTCTAGAGTGATCATTGTGGATTCCTTTCTCTTATTGGCTGGGGTGGCCATACAGTCGGCTAAACTTTCTTTTGGTTAGATGACAACCATTCGGTCGGTTGGGTTAGCTATCAGTAGGTCGGATTAATGAGACATTATGGTTTTTTGTTAGAGAGATCCTCGTCATAACACTTATGATCATTGATCCTTAGATTATCTCGAGATTTATGGTGATACTTTTTTTTTGGTGTACAAATAATAATATTTTTATATGGATGTGAAAGATTTGAAAATTGTAAATATAAAAATTAAAATTTAGATATTGGATTTGTAAATATAAAAGAATTGTGTGGCATTCATGTAAATCCCCACATAACTGTGTTCTCGCATAATTATTGTACAATAGAAATATTCTTTCAAATATAAAGAAAGTATGCGACATATGATTATTATTTTTTTCTATGAATCGAACAAATTTTATTGCAAATTCAGGCGCACAAATATATATACTAGGCCAAGAATTTAAAATTTTTTGGCTGGACAGAAAAAAGTACAATAATTATGTGAGAAAAAAGTTATGTGGAAAGCATAAATATTTTCTAATCTCTTGATTATTTTTTACATTCAATAATGTCAAGAAAAAAAAAAGACATCAAATATTAACAAATGAGACTAAAAGATAAAATTGTTTTGCAATGTTTATAACTGAAATGAATATATTTTTGATGAGAATGATTAGGTGGATGAGTGGTTTTACACTTAGAGACGAAATGTGAAATGAATATATCCGTGCTAGGGTTGATGTAGCTCCAGTGGCAGACAAAATTAGAGAGAGTCGCCCTAAATGGTTTTGGTCACATTAAACGTCGACCATCTGAGATCTGATTAGGAGAGTAGATGTTTTAGATTCGACTTATGTTAAGAAAAGCAGAGCTAGACCTAGGAAGACTTGGGCTTATTATATAAAAAAATGATCTTAATGCATTAGAATTAAATGAAAACATGACACTAAATAGGGTGGAATGGAGAAAAATGATTCATGTAGCCGACCCCATTTAATGGGATTAAGACTTTGTTTATGCTGTTGATGTTGTTGTTTACAGCATAAATGATAAAATTTTCTCACTGATAAAATATAAATACAAAATTTCATTCTCTTGTATGAATAAGATTAATAATAGAAACGGTACTAATGATTTTTATCTGTTGTTGGTGTTCTTGAGAAATTAATGTCAGCATCTATATGGATTGACTACGAGAAATAGAATTTTTATATGAACGATGTTCCGTGAGATGCTAGGCCTTTTGGCCTCATTAGGGTTTGCATTATTTGATCAAACCCCAATCGAATCAAGCTCATTTAATTAATTAAATTTGATTTTAAAATAACATTTTGATTTTTAAAACTTTAATATTTAATTTTCAATTTTTAATGAAAGCAAAAAAAATTAATAATATTAAGATTAAAAATTTAAGTTCATTTTAAATAAAAATAACTCGAGCATATGATATATTTATATAGATTGGTTTAAAATTTTTAATTTTATAGAGATTTGGAGGGGATAAGAACGGAATAAGAGAATTTTAATTTTAAAAATATTAATTTTTAGTTATATTGGGATAAATACTAAATTTATGTTGGTATCTGTTCTAACAGAAGTATGGTCAGTTCAATTTTTGGACTATTTTGGTTTCATTCAATTTGATTAATTTAACAATATATTTATCCAAATTAACTGATTGCACACCCTTAGGCTCATCTCAATTTAGAATGTTGCGAGAAGTGACTACATCAGAGCAGAACAACAATCTAAATGAATTGGAGGATTGTTACTCTGACTATTTGGGTGATAAGCAACAACAACAAGAAAGCCTTAATCCCACTAAGTGGGGTCGGCTACATGAATCATTTTTCTCTATTGTGTCCTATTAAGTGTCATATTTTCATTTAATTCTAATAAACTAAGATCATTTTGTATACAATAAGCCCACGTCTTCCTAGGTCTATCTCAGCCATTCTTAACATAAGACAAATCTAAAACATCTACTCTCATAATCAGATCATCAAATGGTCTACGTATAATGTGACCAAACCATCTAAGACGACTCTATCTAATTTTGTCTGTTACGACACCAACCCTATCACAGATAGAATCTAAGGTGACAAGCAATCAAAAAGAAACTCACCGCCTCCATCACATTAATCCGCTCATTAGTATGGAAGCGATGAACTTTGCTCGCACAAAACAAGCTTTATTACTTCCATGAGAATAAAAATCAGTGCTTGTCCTCTAATCCTGTCCCCTCCAATAGAAATACTAGTCCTTTGGAGAGCTCGACACAGTTACAGAAGATATTAGCTCTTATAAATGATTAAGCTCAACAGCATTACATTAAAACAATTTAGAGCACTTTCCAGGCTAAAGAAAAAATGAACACATGATTAAGGGAGAGGATGAAACAAGAAAAGGTTTAGAGTCCATAAAGCAATTCATTTATTTTCATGTAATCCATTCGAAAACAAGCAGTACATATAAAATGTAGCAGCTTTAGAGAAAAATATAGTTTCAGGCACAACAAAAGGCAAGGTGTGAATCATCTCAAACTGCTCTCGTCTCCCCCTACGTCCCAAGAAAACTCCAGGGAAGTCCTGAGAGAGAACATCTTCCAAAATGAGAAAAATGCTTCAAAGTTAAAAAGAGCATGTTATAAATTCTTAGCTGCAGCAATGACGTGCTCTGCGGTTAAGCCAAACTCCTTGTATAGTCTCCCAGCAGGAGCACTAGCTCCAAACCGGCTGATCCCAATAGCCTTACCCTTGCTGCCAACAAATTTCTCCCAGCCAAATGTGGTTCCAGCCTCAATGCTAACCCTTGCAGTGACAGCTGCAGGGAAGACGCTCTCCTTATATTCATCCGACTGCTCATCAAACAATTCCCAAGACACCAGTGAAACTACTCGCACTGTCTTCCCCTCCTTCCTCAGCTCATCTGCAGCCTTGGCTGCAATTTCTAGCTCAGAACCGCTGCCCACAAGAATGATATCCGGCTTGTTACCAGAAGAGTTATCTGAGATAATGTACCCTCCCTTCTCTACTCCTTCGATTGAAGTCCCAGCAAGGTGGGGAAGCTTCTGTCTTGAGAGCGCAAGGATTGATGGCCTCTTCTTGTTAAGTACTGCAACCTTGTAAGAGCCAGCAGTTTCGTTTCCATCAGCTGGCCTGAGCATCAAAATGTTGGGCATGGCTCTGAAGCTCATCAAATGCTCAATGGGCTGATGCGTGGGGCCATCTTCACCAAGTCCGATAGAATCGTGAGTCATGACATAGATAACTCGTGCTTCAGACAAGGCTGAGATCCTTATTGCAGCCCTCATGTAGTCCGTGAAGACAAAAAAGGTTGCACAGTAGGGAATGAGGCCAGGGCTGTGAAGTGCAATTCCGTTGCAGATGGCACCCATACCATGCTCTCTAACACCAAAACGGAGATTTCTTTCCTCAGGTGTGGCCTTTTGGAAGTCCCCGTAACTTTTCAATAATGTCATGTTCGATGAAGCGAGATCAGCACTGCCTCCAAGGAAGCCAGGGAGGACTGTTGCAAGAGCATTAAGGTTTTGCTGAGACAGGTTTCGAGTAGCGTCGGCTTTGCTCTCAGGTGTGTAAGTCTAAAAGATAAAAGGATAAATGGTAAGGCTATTTCGTGAAAACAATGACATGCACAGTTAAATGAAAGAGTAATAAAAACTAAACCGGTAGAGCTTTCTCCCATCCTGCTGGAAGTTCTCCAGAGATGATGGCTTTCAGCTCTGCTGCTTCCTCTCTGTACTTCTTCTCATATTCAGCAAATTTTGCATTCCATTCTGCTTCAAGAGAAGCACCTTTAGGGACATGGCTGCTCCAATGGCTGAAAAGTGGCGATACAGAGAATATTCAATGTGAGGAAAATACAATAGGGAAATAAAGAGCATATTAGCTAGTAATTTTAAAAACCTCTTTACATCCTCAGGGACTTGGAAAGGCTCATACGGCCATCCAAGTTTCTGCCTTGTCGCATCAACTTCCTTTGCACCTAAAGCACTGCCATGTGCGCTGTATGAGTTTGCCTTGTTTGGTGAGCCATACCCAATGGTGGTTGTGACCTGCAAATGATACAAAAAATTCATAAAGACTTCAAGGATTTAAAAGAAACAATAGGAAAAAATACAGACCTTGATCAATGTGGGCTTGTCCTTGACAGCCTTCGCTTCTTTGATTGCAGCCCGGATTTCATCATAGCCAGTGTTGCCATTCTTCACCCAAATAGTGTGCCAACCAAGAGCATTAAAACGAGCATTGACGTCTTCAGTAAAAGCAATCTCAGTGTCCCCATCAATAGAAATGTGATTATCATCATAGAAAGCAATCAATTTGCCAAGACCCCAGTGGCCAGCAAGAGAACAAACTTCATTCGAAATACCTTCCATTTGACAACCATCTCCAAGAATAACATATCTAAAAAAAAAAAAGAAAAAGAAAAAAAAATATATATAATCATATTAACAAGATATCAATAGATGAAACCAGGGATAGAAAAGAATGATAGACTATTACGTATAGTGGTCAACAATCTCATTATCAGGCTTATTGAAACGAGCTGCTAGATGCCTTTCAGCAAGTGCTAATCCAACAGCATTGGCAATTCCTTGACCCAAAGGACCTATACACAAAAAAGAAAAAATAAATTTATATGAAAAATATGTCAGCATGGCTCTCGAGACAGATGAACAGCTTAGATGGAAGATATGGACAATCGAATGAGACTGTCGATCGTTTGGGTTGGATATTGGCCATGAGGAGTCTAGTTCTAGCGATCGAAAGAACGTACCACGAAATTTTTCGTGCGGTGGAGATCGACCCTTAGGACGATTGACAAGAAACAGTTCTTTTTGGACTGACTGTCAGCGGATTCAAGGCACAGCAAATGACTGACGAGCTTTTTATTGACCCAATTAGTCCTCCAGTCTTATTACATGTGAATATTTTTGTAAATAACAAAATGTCCCTCTAATAGGCTAATGATGAGGGGGCTTGATATATAATATTATAAACTTGAACTCATTCCTATAAATAGGGGGATAATGTCATGAATAAAGGTTACACATTTTTTGCTGTTCTCTACTACTATCTCTCTCTCTCTTTCTCTCTACATACATAATATTTCATACGTTGGGCGTATTTCCCGGACAGTTTCAGATTTAGCATTCCTTTAAGGTGCAGTGAGCATGAAAACATATCATCAATAAGAAGAGGAACCCAGCAACAACAATAGGGAGAATCCAATCAGAGGAACGTGGTGAAAGCAACATGTGTTAGGGAGTTCATGGAAGAATTCTTCTAGCAAGGCCTGTAAGGTTTGATCAATCAGATCACTAATCAAATGTCGGGATAATTTGCAGAGGTGCTCAGTGTCGTGGCTGCTTTAGGAGCATTCCTAGTCCCAGAAGGAGAACTAGCCCAGTAAGGCGCACCTAACCCCCCTCAAAGAGAAATAACAGCAAACAATAAAGAGTGATCCGCATACAGGAGAAGCCTGACAACGGGATGTACCAAGACAGCACCGGATCAGCTCCTATGGAGGAGAGGGACCGACAAGTGTGGACCGAGGTACAAAGGCAGTCGGAGAATGCTTTATCCCTACAGGTCTCAGGAGCTAAACCCTCTGAGAGGTTAAGGATGCTTGTCTTAGGATCATATAAAGAACGACCAGATCCCAATGACCATTTCGCGTAGTTCGAATCGTCTGTATGCCCGTTAAAAATTTCTAATGCCCTCAAATCTAAGCTATTCTTCACAATGCGGAAAGGACCGAAACCTCCGAAGTAGGAATCTAACCAAACGATTCCTGAGAGAACTTTTAGTCCATAAAATCTGAGATACTACAGCAGAAGAAGGAAAGGGGAAAGGAGAAAGGCAACAGAACCTAGAGAAAGAAGGAAAGAAGAAGAGCTCTCAACCACCGCGCTACCACAAATATATATACAAGAAGAGATAGCGTCTGGGAACACGAAATGCCATCGACAAGACTAACCCGACAAGTATACACATTAGCCGAAGCAAAACAATCATTACCAAAAATAGAAGATATATTTTATTTTATTTTATTTATACACAAAAAGAGGGGGGTTATCGAGCCAAACCTTTGGTTGCAACTAAGAAAGAAAAAAACATAACTAATCGATCGTTGGTAGTTTCGTTTGAGACAAACCCTCGGTGACGAAGCCGCTCATACAAAAACTCGCATCTCAGCTTGAAGAGGTCGTTTTGACAATCCATCGGTTGAGCGACGAGGACCTCTCTAACGACTAAAAAAAACAAACACACGCGCCCCATCTCCCCACGATCAGCAATTATCTCCCCCTAAAAAACAACAATTATTCCCCCCCCCCCCTCCCCCCACCTCCCACCTCCCACCCGGAAAAACAGCAAGCACCTCGCGAGTGAAAAAACTTCCTTCTCCACTCAATAAACTCTCCGCAAGACATTAGTGATTCCTTCGTCAGTTCCCCTGAGGTAACCCATAAAACGAAAAAATTGCTCATCCATCTCAACAAGAAGACATAGTATGAGGTCAGAGAACACATGGCCCGCTTTGTTCGTCTCTTCTTTCTTCGTAACGTCGGAAGAAACCTGACAACTCACACTCCGACACTCGCTGAGAGATAAGTGCCCCTCCATCCTTCGCTCCCCACTGCCCTTCTCAGCATCTTGCTCAACATCTGAATTCCCAACACCCTGCTCCAAAACACCTTGCTCCGATAAGCACTATTATGCAGTGTCTGCTCCTTCCGTAGCAACATGATCCGCACCTGCTCCCAACCATGTCCTGATCCACAATGGCTGCATTATTCTCGGGGCCAACATCAGTATATATCGCTAAAACATTGATAGTGAGGATTAAGTAACTACACCAAAAAAGAGAAATACAAAAGACAATTCAGAGTCAATACCCAACATTTACTCCCATTCAGACGAGGTGTAAGAAAAAAATCATCACCGCCTTCCCCAGCCCCCACCAGTAGAGGAAAGACCATTCTTCGTAGGTAAAGGCCATGTCTTAGCTTCGACCATCGACCCCTCAAGACCCCCTCGGAGAGCAGCAGCCCCCATAGTAACTTGCACAAACATCCTTTCTCCCCCGTCAAATGCACTCACTTCTGACGGGTGGCCCGCAAGGCGATCGTTAGAACGACCCCCAGCTTGCTCCGCAGCTCTATCCTGAAGTGAGCCGACAAGAAAATCCAAAGACCAAGCTTGACCCTCACGCTCACCGGTTCTCATATGGGGCATAGACATTGTTCTACTCATCTCCCCCGCAGAAGGTTCACTGGTCGGTAATTCAGTTTCCAGGCCATTGCTCGCATATCATTCATAGCCTTGAGGAGGGCACTCTTCTCGACAAACGGAGCCCCTTCACAAAACATCGCGGTAAACACGAAAAGGAAATATACAAAGGAGAGAGAGGAAACAGAGAAGGCAGAAACCTTCCATGTCCAATGACTTATATATAATTGTTTAGATACGGAAATCTAGAGAAGTTTATTATTGCGCAGTAATATCATTTAATTATTTCTTACATGTTAAAAAAATTCTACTGTTCTCGTGTGCTGTGCAGCTTCCAAGGAGCAAGTAAATTGGGGAAATAAATATGTATATGAAAAATATATCAGCACAAATCTTAAGACAGATGAACAGCTCGGATGGAAAATATGGACAATTGAACGAGATTTTGATGATCGTTTGGGTTGGATAATAGTGAAGGTGGCGTCTAGTTTTAGCGATCGAAGGAACGTACCAGGAAATTTCTCGCAGGGAGGCGATCGGCCCTTGGGACGATCGACCCTCGGGAAGATCGCAAGAGACAGTCCTACTTGGACTAACTATAGGCGGGGTCAAGACACAGCCAACGACTGACGAGCATTCTATCGAACAAATCAATCCTCCGGTCTTATTACATGTGGATATTTTTGTATTTACTAAAAGGTCACTCTAAAAGGCTAACGATAAGGGGACTAATATGTGATTTTGTGGAACTTAGACCCATTCCTATAAATAGGAGGTCAGTGTCATAAATAAATGTTTCGCATTTCTTGTTGTTCTCTACTACTACTACTCTCTCTCTCTCTCTCTCTCTCTCTCTCTCTCTCTCTCTATAACAGTTTATACCTTTGGAGTGCTTCCCGAACAGTTTCAAATACAAAACAGGAAAATCTCCACAAAGATTATTAACAGATCAACAAAAATCATGTAAGATACAACAATCATAATTCCATATAGTTTGAAGTAAACCAGTAGTGACTTCGACACCCGGCGTTTCAAAATTCTCAGGATGACCAGGTGTTCTGCTTCCCCACTGTCGGAACTGCTTCAAATCTTCCTCCTACAAATTCAAAGTAGAAAATGGAAAAGCATTACTAATTTGGAACAGTCTCATAAAAAAAAAGTCAGACATAGCAAACTGTTCAGTTCTTTTGGCAGAAAGAATGAGGACATGGGCAGTAGTTGTAAACCGGTGTCATGACAGAGTGCTCATTAGTTGAAATGTTAACAAATCATGGACAAAAAAAACCTTTTCCACCTTACGGCAAGGAAGCAATAACAAATAAAGTAGAGAACTGTATGAATGGGTAGCAGATCTGTCAAGGTTAAATCTCATCATAAGGTATACATTACTAACCAACCAAAATTTACCAACAGACAAATACTTCATTTAATTCTTTCAACAATTTCTACTTTATTACAGCTTAAAATAACCTTTTTTAATCGAGGAAACAGGTAAAATATTTTCGGCCACGCATACAAAAAAAAACTTAACAAAAAACCTTTCTTCAGATCCCATATCAATATGTAACAATTCCAAGAGCCCAATATACAGCAGAATCGATAATAAACAGACAATCAAACCAATTTTCTAAAATAAAAATGAGATCCAAAAACACCAAAATTTCAAGCTACCAACCACCAAATCCCAAACACAAAACTACTCAAAAACAAGAAGGAACTCACCAGGACGCTATCATAAC
The DNA here is from genome assembly GCA_022702705.1 of Papilionanthe hookeriana x Papilionanthe teres. Taxonomy (NCBI): domain Eukaryota; kingdom Viridiplantae; phylum Streptophyta; class Magnoliopsida; order Asparagales; family Orchidaceae; genus Papilionanthe; species Papilionanthe hookeriana x Papilionanthe teres. The sequence continues at coordinate 3,497,187 of CM040428.1, forward strand.
CAGCGAGATGCAGCAGAGCATACTGGAGCATGCAGCCATGGCCGGCGGAGAGCACGAAGCGGTCTCGATTGAACCAATAGGGATTCTTTGGGTTATACCTCATTACCTCATCGTAAAGAATGTGACCCATGGGGGCGCAACCCATAGGCAGCCCCGGATGACCCGAATTCGCCTTCTCAACTGCATCGATGGCCAGGAACCGTATCGTATTGATCGACTTCTCGACCAGCGCAGTCGTTCCAGGCTTCAACTCCAGCGTCTCAACCGCCGCCGCACGCGGAGGATCCAGAAGGCGGCGGGTCGATACCGCCTGCAAAAGGCGGGAAGATAACCTTAAGGATCGGCCTGCTAGCGAGCTACGGCCGAATCCTGTCGGTAAAGAAAGCTGGTCTGGGTGGACCAGAGTGGCGGAGTTGTGGCCGGCGACGGCTCGCCCAACGAAGTACTGTGCAGTGTTGACGGAGGAAGAAGCGGCCATAGTAATTTTCTCTGTGTACTCGCTTCCTCCGTCTCCCTCTCTCTCCGCCGGGGCGAGTTGTTGGAGAAAACGTTACCCTTGAGGTGATAATAATATGAGGAAACAGGAATGGAACGGGCAGGTAGATTGGTTGGTGGAAAAGGAAAGCGAAACATGGGAGCCGTTGGATTAGAAGAGAGGAGGATCTATCCATTACGGCTGCATCTTATTTGTGCAATGCAATTTTTTATTTTTTATTTTTTCTTTTCATTAGTAAATCATGCATGCAAATATGAGAATAAAATTATAATTTACTTTTTCTTTGGTGTTAACTTATGAAATAGAGATAAATTATTTGTGATTGGATGTAGATATTTTATGTTTCAAATATTAATTTACTTTATTCTTTAGCTGAATAAAACAAATGTGATTCTTGTAATGTAATGAATAATACAAATTTTACGTAATTAAGGACATTATTTTTTTAGGTGCATTTACACACATAGCATAAAATTTTTGTGTATTTACAAATCTAACACGTAAAATTTCATATTTACACACATAACACTCAAATTTGTAATAGAAGGTAAAAAAAATATTATTATCACTTTTTAAAAGTAAATACATATTTTTATGTCTAAATTTAAAGCACGAAACTTTGATGAATGTAAATATGACAGTTTAAGTGTGAGATATGTAAATACATAAGAATTGTGTGCTAGCCATGTAAATATTACTAATTTTTAATAATTTTCTAATTATTAAAAATTTTTAATATGTATAACAATTAGAAGGGGATTTACATACATAGCAGTTGTCAGCCTAATTACCTCTGTAGCACCTATTGCTTTTTATTTGTTAAAATACCACTCCATTATTTTTTCCCATGATATTTCTCAAAATTCTTAAGTAAAAATAAAAAAAATTTGCAAAGAGTCATCTTCAATGAAAAAGGAGAAGTCAAGAAGAGTTGGAGAGTTCAAAATGATAAATTATTGGTGAATAAAACCAATTCCATGAAGAAAAAAGGGATAAAATGGTCCCAACATAATTTCAGTAGAAGTGCATCGATAAGATCAATGGTCATGCATCGCGATGAGTTTTTGAGGGAAAGTTGGTCAATGTATCAAATATTGTGCATCAAAATCATCCTAATAATTTGTATGCACAAGTATGGCTATACATCTGAATGAGATTTTTTATAGAAAATATGACATGGAAGTTGACACGTCGTGCAAGCTACTTAATCTAAATGAATGTTGTTGAACTAAGTCCACCTATTAAAGTTATTGAATTGAGCGTACTTGTCGAAGCTTAAATCACCCAGATTCATCTCATCTGCGGGGGCAATTTAGTCGATCTAGGGAGGGACAGCTATAGGGATGATCATCATTATTTCTAAGGGCACAAGTCTATCTTTCTTTAAAGCATCTCCTGACACCCACGTCATGGTATTTTCACGAAGACAAACAGAAGTGCGCAGAGTTGTACAAAATATTTTTTATCTTTTTTTTTCTCCTGTATGTATAAAAGGGAAGTCAAGCGGGAGAGGTGGAGCCTTTAGCTCTTTCTAAGAGAATATTTCTCTCTCTCTCTCTCTCTCTCTCTCTCTCTCTCTCTCTATCTCTCTCTCTCTCTTCTTGAGGAAACATTGTGATCCCAAAAAGCTACTTCGAGCCATCATTTTGGCTTACAAGAGGTTCAAGCTCAAGTGGTTAAAACCGGTGACTCTCTCAAGCTTTACATGCATCTCTTCCTTCCACATTCTCTCTAGTACTCATGAGAAATATATGACCACAAGTCCTTATAAGATTCAACATCTTAAAAAATGTGTTGAGCATGGAATTTATTCTTTAATGCCGCATAAAGAATCTTTCAGCTTACAAAAGAACAAAGAAGGATGATGGATTGAACCAGAGAGTTTGTGATGCAACAATTTAATCAGTTAAGGGAATAAGTCGTGAAAACTATATTAGATTCAAGATACGAAGCCTCTAAATCACATTCAAGGGCTCAGTTTGGACGTATGCGGATCATCAGGATCGATGGTTCATCAACGAGATGTGCCAAGGCAAGAACCACCAAGGAAAGAACTGCCTAAGTTGGACCTACTAAGAGCAGGACTGACATGCGTTAATTTACGTGATTTTAACTGCATTTTTCCTGCATTTTATATGTTATTCTTACTTATTTTTCAAGGACTTTAAGCTCGAGAAATGTTTTCAATTAATGTTGTGCATGTTGCAGATTTGAATATGAAAAATTTGGAACGAGAAAATCAAACAAAAAAGTGCCCTGAAGCGGTGTGACCACGCTTGAAGGTGGTGTGACCATGCCGGGTGTAGAAGTAGTGTGGAGCGACCAAGCCACCTTGAGTTGACCTCCTTTATGGTCAACCTTCTTTCATTGCTTGAAGCCTTGTTGAACTTCACTTGAGTTCAATCCTATTAAACTGTAAAATTACTGATTTTTCTTTACAGATGATTGTAAGGCTTAAAAGCTCATTTTAAAGGTTGCATGAAAATTATTATAACTAAAAAGATCCATGTAAACAAGTGTGATGATTAGTTGAAAAAATTTTTACTTACTGATGGCTACAAAGGTTGTCATTCATGAAAATTGCCTCATATAAAAGATTTTCAATGAGTCATTATTTTTTAAAATGGACTTCACCATTGTATCCATCTCATCGAAATCATTCAAATAAGTCATTAAATGCTTAATTTTGACCCGATAAAGACACCTTTTGAGCAACCGATAATCAGAAGTGAGAAAATGATAACTATGAGAGAAAAAATGATAGTTTGACCATAACTCTTTCAAAAGACTTCAAGTTGACTCCAATATTCAATGAAAATTATTTTAAACTTCAAGAAAGACCCTTTGGAAAAACTTAGTCTAATAAAATGTTTTGGTCAAACTGACCTTTTTCTCTCCCTATGTGGGGCCCACTTGGATCAGTCATATCTTTTTATAGAGTTTGAATTCATTAAAACCAATTGAACCATTGAGCTTATGCCATTTGACTCTATTAATTTGACTAAAGTTAAGTGTTTGGTCAAAATTCAACCAACCATCATAACTACTTAGCTAACCACCATTGAACCTTAAACGACCATAAATTTTGCTACACAGCTCTGTTTTTCAAACTGTTTGAACTCTTGGAATTCTATTTTCATCCTCGTCAAATTGGTATATAATTTCAAAATTTTTTGAATTTCCTTGGTAATTTTATAGAAAAACCTCATTTTATGGCTTATTTACATAAAAATTCTTGTCTTACTGAAATAATTAATTATTTATTTCAAATTTGCCACCTTAGCAATCCTTACAATTTATTCCTATTGGTAAAATTGAACAAAAATTTGGATCTATCCTATGGAGAAATCCTAGCCATCAAATTTAAATAATAACTTCTCTTCTTCCTAAACATCACATTCCCCCACTATCTCTAAAAAACCCGTCCAAGCCACCTCTCCACTTCTTTTAATTGGCAAAAATTTCCTCTCTACATAAGTTTTATATGCCATTGCTTCCTCCCCTCCTTCTCTAACATTGTTTTCTCCACTTTTCTTCTTGATTTTCTTTCTCTCAAACTCCCAAAAATCGAAATAATCTCGACGTTTTACCCATCACATCGAGAAGAACATTAAAGAGAAAGGAAAGGAAGGCCAAAGATCATTCAAGGTAAGGAATATCATCAATTCAAGACAAGGAAAAATATCAAATCAATCATAAAGCAAAGGTATAACATGCTTTGCTCTGTCTCATGTTTCAAATCATGTTATCAACATTAAAATTCTGCATTCAATTTCAAAGTTTATTATTCTTTTCAGCATTTAAAATTCACTTTTTCAATTGTTAAGTTCACCATTTAATTTTCAATATTCGTAACTTCTGTTATGTTGCATGTTTGAATCATGGAATTCCCAACATAATTGTATTTTATCTCATATATTTGTTGTTTTACCATGTAAATTACATGTTCACATGCCTTTTTAGACAAAAATGAACGAACACATGCTTGTTTTTGTGTAAATTTCTTCAGGGCATTCATCCTAAATATAATGTTTGTTATCCATGTGATGTTACTTTAGCTAATTAACATGCTTTCATGTGTAATTAGCAAAAACTAAAAACTTTTTATGTGTCAACATAGGGCTTTCTAAAGTACGATACTAAATTATATTATTCACATATTCCTCTTCCCAAAGTATTGAAAGTACGAGCCTAATCTTCATTAAAATACCCTAACCAAAACCTTAAAGCCCTAAATTAATTCTACTTACACCTTAATTCATCTAGAACACCCTAACAAAAATTTTAAAGCCTTAAACTAATTTTATTTATACATTAATTAATCTAAAACACCTTAACCGAAACTTTAAAGCCCTAAATTAATTTTAATTACACCATAATTCATCTAAAAACACCATAACCAAATTTTAAAGCCTTAAATTAATTTTAATTACAACTTAATTCATTAAACTACCCATATCCAAAATCTAATAATATTTAAAACTATCTAACTAAAGCATTTTCTTGCTTCATTACCTTTTTAATTAATTTAAAACCCCTTAGTCAAGCCTTAACAATAAAATAGTATGATTGATTAAAACATTTGAAAATTAATTAAATCATTAAACACTTAATTAATATATTAACAAATTAACTAAAATACTAATAATTTAACTAAATAATTAATCATTTTATATCTTTATTCACTAAATAATAAATTTAATTAATTAATATATTAATGAATTAATTGATAGCATAATTAACTAGCTAATAGTTTAATTAACTTATAAATGGTCTAATTTGTTAATTATCATTTCAATTTAATAATAATTAATTTAAATAAAAAATTAAATTAAATAATTAATAATTTAATTAGCCAATTAAAATTTTAATTCACCTTTTAATAATATCATCCAATTTAAAAAATAAAATTTAATTAATTCATGACCAGCTTAATTGATTAATTAATTAATCAATCAATTAATTAATAATTTAATTAAATAAAAAATAATAACTTAATTAACCAACTAAACAATCAATTTAAATTCTTTTAACCTAAAATATTAAGATCTTTAAGGAGAGGAAGAGGAATGTGTTATATATATAGATATATGTGTGTGTGTGTGTGTGTGTGTGTGTGTGTGTGTGTGTGTGTGTGTGCATGTGTGTGCATGCGCACGTGCATATCAATTTCCATCAATCAATCTGCTTTATAAATGGTGGAGATATCACATATAACATACTTTTAGCCCAACAACTCATTCATGAATTAGATATAAAATACAAGAGTGGTAACTTATCTATGAAGCATGATAAAAAAAAACATATGATACATTTAGTTGGGATTTTATTCTATCAGTGCTGTGGGGAAGTGGTTTTGGTGCACATTTATGCTCCCTTATAATAAGATGATTAAGATGCAACCATTATTGTGTGCTTATTAATGACATTTCATATGGTTTTTCCTCCTTTTATAGAGGAATTAAGCAAGGTAACCCACTCTCACCCATTATTTTCATCATTGCTTTTGATTATGTCTATTATATGTTCCATAACCTACAACTCTGTCACCCTACTACTCAATATCTTCATAAAGCAAGGATGGTTGTTAGTCACCTAGCTTATGTCGATTATGCTATAATCTTTGCAAATGCGGGGAAGGCATATGTGAAAAGAATTGCTAAACACCTACAAAACTTTCAAAATATCTAAGGTACTGCCTTTAATAGGGCTAAATGTCAACTAGTAGTGAGAATAATGTGAATAGTACCTTGAGTATGTAGATTAAGGAGTTTACTAGTATTGCATTAACCAAACTCTCTTTAAAATATCTTGGGGTGAACTTGCTCAAAGGGTGAATTAAGCAAACTCAATTCGATGGTGTGGTGAATACTATTAAAACACACATTATGGATTAGAAAACTTCTATTTTATTCTATTGGGGTAGGATCACTCTTCTTAAGAGTGATCTAAACTCTATCATTTCGTTTGCCTTACAAGTTATTAAAATTAAGTTGAGTACACAACATTTTCAAAAGTTATGCTTTAATAAATTTTTGTGGGCAAGGGATAAACATAAAAAAAGCATTGGGTAAGTTGGAAGTGGGTTTTCAAGCCAGTTATAGCAGGTGGTTTGAGTTTTAAGGAATTTCAGAATATTGCTGAAGTTAAAGCAGTTAAACTATGGCTTAAATTTTGTTTTAGGAACTCTATGTGGGCATAATTTGTGAATAAAAATGTTGTAGAGAGAAGCACAAAATTTAGCTTCTTTAATGAGTAGGAGTGGAGCTACAAGTTCAATTTGACTTTTAGGAAAGTGCAAAAGGTGGTGTGGAGGAAACTTAGGGGTCCTTGGCTGAAGGTGAATACATATGATAGCTGAGCATCATAGATTGCATGTGCTGGTGGGTATTCCTTAATGGTGATGGTAATTGTCTTTGATTTTATGATGATCCTATTTTTTCTACCCCTCCAGTTCAAGAGAAGATGTAGGATGTGTGGATGGCTGTTAGAAATCATCATCTCTTGATTGACAGTTTTTTTATATATTGAATAAGACTGTGCTGAATTAACTATGTATTTGAAATTACAAATACTTCCCCTTGGAACTTAATATTTTTGTTTAGTAGGATTTTGTAACTGATTGGAGATATGAAGGTGATTTGGAGCTTCATCCTAGGGAGTGAAATCTCTCTGTTAACTGGCTGGCAAGGTATGGTGCGCGTAGGAACTCTGCAACTTTTGGTACCTCTCCTCCTGATTTGAGCTGATAATTGCTTAGTGATTTACTCTAAATGTCATATATACTTTCCTTTTAGAGACTTTACATATGGATTGAACATTCATACTATTACTATTACTTCACAATATTAATGTTTTGACTTTGTTTTGGTGGTTTTTTGGTATATTGGAGTTTTGGAGTTTTGGATTTTTTTATTAGAATACATGTATTTTGGAGCAGCTTTTGTGCATGGAGTTCTACCGTGGGAGTGGAACCTTAGGTGTGGGTTGTATTGTGTTTTCTTTTGTTATAGAGGGTTTCACTTGCCTTATGTTTGTAACTAATTTTTTTGCGTAATAAAATTACTTATGGGTTTCCCTAAAAATGAATATATATATGAATATATATATATATATACACACACACACACACACACACATATACATATAATATGATAATATTATATGTATATATATATATATATATATATATATATATATATATATATATATATATATATATATATAATATTAATATTATCATGAAAAAGGTTCTCCAGCTTCTATTTTTTCTAGATTAAATAGAGGAAGCAGATCTAATACTCATGATTAATTTTTTTTGCTGGAATGTTAGGAGGGTGGCAAACCTGGCTCCCTTAATAGGATCTTAAATTTAAATAGGATTCATAAAATTTTGATTATTACTATTCTGGAACCTTTGGTGAAGAAAAATATTCATAGAATTACTAAGAAGTTCTTGGTTTTTATTTCCAATCAAATAGCTCTAATAAAATTTGGGTTTTCTATAGAAAGGAATTAAATGTTCAAGTGATTCTAGATCATCCTCAATTTTTGCATCTCAAAATTGAATTTGAGTTATTTCTTGGTTTTGTTACAATTATTTATGCTGGATGTTCTGAGACTGATAGATTGGAATTGTGGTCTCATTACATAACATCAGTCTCTCCATGAATACTAGCTGGTTGTGTGGTGAGGATTTCAATTGCATTTCCAATCCTAGTAAAAAAAAGGGGTCGAAATCCCAATCTTCAATCCATGAAATTTACTTCAAATATACAAACTGCTAATCTTTATGATTTGGGTTATGAAGGATCAACATTTACATGGAAGAGGGGTTCTATCTATGAAAGATTAGATAGATTTCTTGTTAATCAACAATGGTTAGATATGTTTCATTCTACTAATGTACAACATCTACCTAGACTGAATTCTGATCATGCTCCTTTACATGTTAAAGTTTCTTTTCTGCAATCTGTTAAAAGTTCTATCTTCAGATATCTTAATATTTGGTCTTCTCATGTCAGCTGTAAAGATTTAATCCAATCTAATTGGCATCTATCTAATTATGTGAATAATGGAGATCCTCTGATAAGGCTTTGGCTGCTACAAAAAAAATCTTGCTAAGACTCTTAAGCATTTGAATTGGACTGTTTTTGGTAACTTTCATCATAATGTTATTACTGTTGAACATAATGCAGTTGTTATAGAAAAGCAACTTGAGGATGGCCTAGCTTCTGAAAGAGTGCTGTTGGAAGCTAATGATAAACTACTTAATGCTATTAATCAAGAGGAGCAGTTTTTAAAACATAAGGCATCTCTTAACTGGCATCTTCATGGTGATAGAAATTAAAAATTTTACCATGCTATCATCAAGTATAAGAGATCTTTTAATGCAATATTGAGAATTAAATCTGATGATGTTTGGCTTTCTGATCCCCAGCAAATTGCTGAAAGTGCTGTAAAGCATTTTCAGACTTTATTATCTGCACAGAAATCTACTGAAAGGAATTATATTCATTCCACTTTCTTTTCTGAAACATTATTGGATTGTCATCATTTAACTGTTTCTCCTTCTTCTGATGAAATTCGAGCTGCTTTCTTTGAGATTGATAGTAAAAAAATTGCAGGTCCTGATGGGTATACAGATGATTTTTATAAACAATATTGGGATATAACCAAAACTGATGTGATACCTGCTGTCCAAAGTTTTTTTCTTGGGAATCCAATGCCTAAATACTTTGCGGCTACTTCTATTGTATTGATTCCTAAAGATAAAAAGAAAACTTCATGGCAAGACTTTCGACCAATAAGTTTAACAAGTACTTTCTCTAAAGCTATTAGTAAAATAATGGTTGTTCGACTACAACCTTTGTTAACAGGTTTAATTTTGGAAAATCAGTCAGCCTTTATAAAAGGCAAATGTATCAGTGATAATATACTTCTTGCACAAGATGTGATTGCTGACATAGATAAGCCAAGTAGAGGTTCTAATATCATCTTTAAATTAGATCTTGCTAAAGCCTTTGATACAATAGGCTGGTCTTTTATAAATGTTGTGCTAATATCAAGAGGGTTTTCTACTGATTTCTGTCAGCTTGTACAAAGTTGGCTTCAAAACACTTATTATAGTGTACTGATTAATGGGCAATGTCATGGTTTCTTTCTGGCTGGTAGAGGACTTAAACAAGGAGATCCATTATCCTCATATATTTTTATATTTGTCTTAGATTACTTCTCAAGGATGTTAAATCATATTCATTATTCTCATCCACATATTCAATATCAACATAAATCTAATTGCATTGTTAGTCATTTAGCCTATGCAGATGATGTCATTGTCTTTACTAATGAAAGTAAGCAGTCTATTAAGCTTTTCATGAAGACTATTTTTGATTTTGAAAGTGTCTCTGGCATGAAGTTTAATAGAGCAAAATGTCAATTTTTGACAAGTTCTAAAGTTAAACCTCATATTAAGGCTTGGATTAATGATTATACTGGATTCAATGAATCTTCTTATCCTTTTAGATATTTGGGTTTTCCACTACTTAAAGGTAGGAAGAAGCTTACACATTATGATGATATAGTGGAAAAGATTAATTATAAAATACATTGTTGGACCAATTCTTTCCTCTCCAATGGTGGAAGGATTACATTACTTAAAAGCATTTTGACCACATTCCCTCTTTATCATCTTCAATTGAACAAAATGAAAAAAAGTACACAAAAAATGCTTTCCATTATTTTTAATAAATTCCTTTGGGAAGGTCAAGTTAAGAAATCACTTTGGATGTGCTGGGAAAAATAATGTAAGCCAACATCTTGTGGTGGATTGGGTTTTAAGAGTTTTGATCATCTAAGTACCATCTTCTACTGTAAGCAATGGATAAAAATCAGAATGCATAATTCACTATGGGCAAAATTTATGCAAGGAATATATTTTCCAAATGTACATCCTATTCAAGTACTTCCTAAAGTTGGAGATTCCAAAGAAAAAAAAACTATAGCTGAAGATCTCTTTACATGGGAAATTGGTAATGGTCAGCTTCATTTTTGGTTGAATAACTGGTTATTCAATGAATCTCTTAATGATTATTGTGTGCAGCAAAGTCATATCTCTAAAGTTTCTGATTGCTGGAGGAATAATGCATGAGATTGTGATATTTTATCTTCTGTTGTTAATAAAGAGATGCAGCAAAGAATTCTTGAAGTTCTAATTAATCCAACAAAAGCTGATAGACTGCTACCTAAAAATCCTAAGCATCAAAGTTTGACAAAAAATATATATTCTACTTTATTTTTTTGGCCAAAATTTGATTGGGGAGAATATACATGGAAAAAATACATAACTCCTTCTATATCCTTCTTTTGCTGGCGTTTATTTCATAAACTGCTTTATTTTGACGATATCTTAAAATTAAAAGGATTAAGGGGTCCTTCAAGATGTTATTTATGCCATATGGATGAAGAAACAATTTCTCATTTATTTATTTAGTGCTCTCTTGTCCATGCTGTTTGGCCTAATGTTATTAACGTAACAGGAATTTGAGAAACATTTTTTAAATGGGTCAGCATAGATGCTTGTTGGCAAGATTGAAAATTGTCATCAAATTATTATCTGCCTTTTATCATATTCTGGTTCATATGGATGGCCTGAAATAATGCAATTCATCAAGGTTTATCTCCCACCGCCGCTATTATTACAAGGAATTGTTTAACTTATCTAAACAAGATCAATACGTTGAATCCTTCACAGCCAACTTCTTTAGAGAAGAAAGTTCATTTAATTCTTTGGAAGCAGCCTTCTCCTCCTTGAGTTAAAATTAATACAGATGGAAGTTATAGAATTGATATTAGTGGTATTGGAGGTTTATGTAGAAATACAAAAGGGACCTGTCTATGGTATTTTTCCTCCCGTATTATGGTTTCTTCTGCAATTGAGGCTGAAGCTTTGGTAGTTTATTGGGCCATTAAAATTGCTCATTTGAATCATTATTCTCACTTGCAAATTAAGATGGACTCTCTAGATTTGCTACAGATTTCGACAAAAACCACTGATGCTCCTTGATATCTTCAAATCTGGATTAACAAAATTATGCAAATTTCCTCTTCCATCTACATTCGTTGGAATCATATTCATCGTGAAAGAAATCAACCAGCAAACTGGTTTGCTAAGGAGGCTTCATCTTCTAAAAATATCTTATGTAGTTTTTATTCAAGTTCATCTTCTATTTCTTTTTTTTTAGATCTTTATTGAATGAGGATTTGCTTAGCATTCCTCAAATCAGATGTACTAGACTTTGATTAATAAAGTTTTGCTGGTTTTAATACACACACACACACACACACACACATGTTTGGATATAAATGTAAGTGGACAATCATTTTGAAAACTTATATATATATCTATGTATATATTTGTATAATCTTTATATACAATTAAAATATATTTATGTATACTATATATATGTGTGCATATATTTAAAAGCCTATATATATGAAGATAATTTTAAGTGCATATATGTATATTAAATATAACTTATATATGTATATATGTATATTGCATACTATATATATATATATATATATATATATATATATATATATATATACTTTAATATACATAAATATGTATAATATAGTGACCACAGAAAACTGTATTGAGAAATTTATACTAATTTTATATAAAATTGCACTTTAAAGAAATGACAATTTATTTTTGTTTTTTAGATGGATATACCGGTTATCATCAGATACATATTGCTCCTGATGATCAAGAGAAAACTACATTTACTAGTCCTTATGGAACATTTACTTTTCGAAGAATGCCTTTTGGATTATGTAATGCACCTGTAACATTCCAGAGATGTATGATTTCTATATTTAGTAAATTAATTGATGATGAAATAGAAGTATTTATGGATGATTTCTCTGTATTTGGAACATCATTTAACGCATGCTTGAATCATCTTGAAAAATTATTAGAAGTATACGAGAAAACTAACTTAGTTCTAAATTGGGAGAAATGTCAATTTATGGTTGCAGGATGAATTGTATTAGGGCATAAAATTTCGAAAAATGGCATGGAAGTAGACCCTGCAAAAATTCAAGTTATAGCTAAATTACCATCTCCAACTACAGTAAAAGGGGTAAGAAGTTTTCTTGGACATGCTGGATTCTACACACACTACATAAAAGATTTTTCAAAAATTACTAAACCTCTATGCCAACTTTTAGAAAAGGACAAGAAAATTGAATTCACAACTGAATGCCTAAATGCTTTTGAATTATTAAAAGATAAATTAATCACAACACCTATAATAGTTTCACCTGATTGGGAGAAACCATTTGAACTTATGTGTGATGCTAGTGATTATGCTATAGGAGTAGTACTTGGGCAAAGATATGATAAAATTTTCAAAGTTATATACTTATGCTAGTAAAACTCTTAATAATGTTGAAATGAATTATACGATTCTCGAAAAAGAGTTATTAGCAATTGTTTATGCTTTTGATAAATTTAGACCTTATCTAATTGGAACTAAATGTATTGTGCATACTGATCACTCTGCTATTAAATATCTAATGCAAAAGAAATATTCCAAACCAAAATTAATTAGATGGATATTACTAATGCAAGAATTTGATTTTGAAATCATTAACAAAAAGGGAACTGATAATCAAATTGCCGATCATTTATCAAGGCTAGAATATAATGAATTATCTAACACTGATAATGAAATTACTGACAGTTTTCCTGACGAACAACTATATAATATAAGTGAGTGGAAAATACCATGGTATGCTGACATAGTAAATTATATTGTAAGTGATATTTTATCACCTATGTTAAATTTGCAACAATAGAAAAAAAAATTCATTCATGATGCTAAAACATATTTTTGGGATGAACCATATTTATATAAGCAATATAAGGATCTTATAATTAGAAGATGTGTGCCTTGTGAAGAAACATAACAAATCATTCAGAAATGTCATGATTATAATTTTGGAGGACATTTTGGAACAGATAAAACTGCTCATAAAATTTCACAATCTGGAATTTATTGGCCTACTCTTTTTAGAGATGTTTATAGATATATCAGAACTTGTGAAAAATGCCAACGAGTAGGTAATATATCCAGAAGAAATAAAATGCCTCTAAATTTTATATTAGAAGTTGAGATTTTTGACGTTTGGGGATTAGATTTTATGGGACCATTTGTTCCTTCATTTGGAAACTCATATATATTAGTTGCTGTTGATTATGTTCCTAAATGGATTGAAGCACAAGCTTTACCTCGATGTAACGCTAAGAGTGTTTCAAAGTTTTTAATGAAAAATATTTTTACTAGATTTGGAATGCCGAGAGTGATTATCACTGACGGAGGATCTCATTTTAGAAATAAATATATTCACAAACTAGTAGAAAAAATTTAACATTATTCATAAGATATCAACTGCTTATCATCCACAAACCAGTGGATTAAGTTGAAGTTTCTAATTGAGAAATTAAACGTATTTTAGAAAAGACTGTAAACCCTAATAGATTGGATTGGTCTATAAGATTAGACACTGCATTATAGGCATACAGGACTGCTTATAAAACTCTGATTGGAATGAATCCTTACAGGCTTATTTATGGAAAGACTTGCCACTAACCAGTTGAATTAGAACATAAAGCATATTGGGCAATTAAAGAATTTAATTACAATATGAAAGAAGCTGGTGAGAAAAGATTATTGCAATTGAATGAATTAGATGAATTAAGAAATGAATCTTATCATAATGATAGAATTTATAAAGAAAAAATGAAATTATGACATGATTGGAAGATTAACCTGAAAAATTTTGAGCCAGAACAAGAAGTTTTGCTTTATAATACAAGATTGAAATTATTTCCTGGGAAATTGAAATCTCGATGGTTAGGACTTTTCACTATAACTCAAATATTTTCATATGGAACTATAGAAATTGAAGATCCAAAATCAGGCATAGATTTAAAGTAAACGGACACAGATTAAAACCTTATTTTGAAGGGAGAAGACCAAATTTTAAAGAGGTTTTAATGCTCAGTCAACGTGATTACTAACTAAATTAGGTCGAGCTAACGATTTTAAACCAGACGCTTTATGGGAGGCAACCCATAGTAATTATTAATTATGATTTATTAATGTTATTAAAAATTAAAATATAGAATAAATTCTACTACTCATTTTACTTTTTAAAATCATCACAAATTTGAATCTATACGAAGAAATCAGAAAATATTCGGACCGGAGCGAAAATTGGGCAAATTTGTGAGTTATTTTGCAGTTTTGGGCGGTTCTAAGGCCATTTCTCTATATAAAACGTTTAAAACTTCATATTTGCACTATCTTCTTCCTTAAAAATGATTAGAGCCCCTCCAAAACAATTTATTATGGCCCCCAATCCACTAGAAACCATGAAATCCAGAGTTTTTAACCAACAAAAATTCGTCAGTTCTGAGGCTCAGCGACTATTCAACAAGGTTTTGATGAAGAAGCGACTGATTAAAGAAAGAGGATTCATAAATAGAGGAGCGGAGAATTCAACGACAACAATTGAAGAAATGATTGTTCAGCGACGTTGGGAGGTATTCTGCTATACAACATCAGCTGTAGTCATTCCAGTAGTCAAGGAATTCTACTCTAATCTGCATGCGATCCATAATGGAAGTATTTACATAAGAGGCAGCTGGGTAACTTTCATTCCATCTCAAATAAATAAATTATACTCGATTGAAAATACCCCTGTTTGCCAATATTCAAAGTTTGTTCCTACAAGATACAACATGAATGAGATCTACAGATATCTAACCGACGAACCTGACGATTGGGAATTACGAGAAGGAGGGTACGTTAGTTTTTCTGCGTCACTTCTTAACCCCGTCTCTAAGCATTGGAATTTCTTTATTTCATCAAAGTTATTACCCACTATGAGGGTAAACAAAGTCTCGAAGGAATGCACAATTTTAAATTACTGTATTCAATCAGGATTGCCTATTGATGTTGGATCTATCATTGTGAAGTCTACATTAGGATTAATTGTGCATGGGTCAATTCATGGACTTGGACACCCATCAACTATATTTGCTTTATGTAGTCAGTACCAAGTTTCCTACGAAGCTTGGGAAAAAGTGCTATTTTCTTGGAAACCACTAGATTCGACAGATATGTTTCCTACATTGGATAACAATGTTGAAACAATAATTATTTCTAATCAAGCATCTCAAAACAATCCTTTAATTAAGCCCCTGACTGATAGAACAAACCTCATTTTACGGAAACTTAAAGGATTGGAGAAGGAACTAAAGAATGTGATGAATTCTATTGATAATATCTCTGATTTATTTGATCACATCTATTGGAGAATGAAGGAGCACTTTGACCATTCATGACATCTGGAGGCAAGTTTTATACGACTATTGAGACAGAAAGGGTGGATTGAAGAAGATTCTACTGCAGAATTCCCTTTCAGACCTTTCTATAATTTGTTTGTGCACTTGTGTTCTATTGGAAACATCAGAGAAGAGATCAGTTCAGATTCCGATGAGTAGCATAAATTTCTATTCATATTATATGTATATTTGTTGATTTGAATTTAGTTTTTGATGTAATTCGAACATTACGTAGATAATCTCAGTTTATATGAGATTGTATGTTGTTTGTTTAGTCTCAGCATTTAGAGTATTGTGGTGTGGATTGCAATGCTGAGTTAGATGTGTTTTAGTTAATTTGATAAGTCAATTATTAGTTTTGTGGTATTTGAAGTTTGTAAGTTCATGGATTTCATTTATAAAAGTTATACTGTTTGTGTTGTGTAAACCTTATATGAATCAATAGAATATCTAATCTTAGAAAATATATCAAATTAAGTGACCGAACATTAAAACAAGGCTTAATTAAATTGAACATAATTGAAAATATAAAAAAATTTAAAAAATTCAAAAATCCCGCCGACAGCGAGATCGATCCCGCCGACGGCGAGATTTTCCTGAAACTTTAGCCTTGGTGAATTAATTAGCTCGCCGACGGTGAGAAATTTCTCGCCGACAGCGAGATCGCGAAATGTACTATATTTTGACCGGTCAACCGACACTATTCATCATCCCCTTCCTCAAAACTTCGAAAAACCGACCTAGGGCTTGATAGATCTGGAATTTGGAGCAATTTCAACACATTTGACGCTGGATTTCATCTTCCCTTGGTAAGAGCTTCACTCATATGCAAAAATTTTTTATTTTCACCATGAATTTCTTCTACATTGAGGAATTTTGGAAAAATTTGAAATGAGAAGAAAAGATTTGGAAGAAATTCATGGAACTTGATTTAGATTGATTTTAGTAACTATTAGAAGCCATCTTAGTAATATTTAGAAGTTTAGTTAAGATTTTTGTGAATTTCACAGATCGAAAAATGGCTCCACGATAAAAGAGAAGAATGGATTACGACGAAACTCGTTTTGTGAATGCAAGGGCACAATCAAGATATTTTCACAATATTCGAAGCCGGAAAATGCATTCGGGATCGAGTTTTCAAAAATCCTGGAGGTGAAGTCGAGCGAATAATAAAAGAAAGAGGATGGGAAAACTTCGTTATATAACCAACAGAGCCAGTCGTGGAAGTGGTAAAAGAATTCTATGCCAATCGATTGCGATCGAAGATGCACCGATCAAGGTGAGAGGATTTTGTGAATTTCGATCGTTGCAAGGATTAATTCATTTTATGAAATACGAGATTTATACACCAGTGAGTACGATACCTTTGGAACTATGGAAGGACCACTGGAAGAAGTGATCAACTTTCTCACTGACGGGAAAGGAGTTTGGAAGCTTAAGCAGCGTGAAAGGGTAAACATTCATCTCTCAATGTTGAATGCATTATCTAAAGCTTGGCACTATTTTATTTGTTCTACCTTGTTACCCATTTATCACCATAGTGAGGTAACAAGAGATAGAGCAGTTCCGAATTTCTGTATTCAGAACAAAATAAGTATTAATGTGGGAAGTATAATTTATAAGAATATATTAGCCACTGCAAGAAGTGAAAGTGGAGGAGGACTAGAACACCCTGATTTATGCACTCTGCCAATTATCTGGGGTAGAGGCAAGGGATGATGAGGAATGGGTGGAGCCTATGAAACCCATTACTTCAGCTAATATTAAGAAATATGAATCCCACGAAGGATGGATATCTGGGACTAGAAGCTATGTACCTTCTTCGAGTAGAGATATTCCCTCTACCAGTTATGACCCTCCTCCCTATAGTACTCCTACCATTCAGGATTTGATGAATGAGATGACTCTACAGCGGAAAAGATTTAAGAAAATAGAAGAAAAACTAGAGCATATTGATCAGAGAATTGGAGGCTTAGAGAGAAGACATGATTATGACAGTGAGTATCTCAAGAGACATTCAGAGTATGAGATAGCCTATTATGATGCTGAGAATCGTTATAGGAGAGGGGAGCTCAATGTTGTATTTCCTGAGTGCCCCAGATATACTCATTACCAGCCTAATCCACCCACTGATCAAGGAAACGTCGATATAGTTTGGGACTTTGATGCAGAAGATTAGATTATATGTTTATTTGTTTAGTTATTTGACTTATAAACTCTGATGTTGTAATTGTTTGTTTGTTGTCCTAAATTTTATTTTTAATGTTTTAGTTTATGAACTTGATTATGATGTGGTGTAGATTTTTTCTTTAAATATAATTGTTAAAGTTATATAGTTTTTAAATTTTTAATGGTTTCAGACTGCTATTGTAACCTTGTATTGAATTAGTAAATGTATGTGGATGTAGTTAATATGTTGTGGTAGTATTGTGTTAAACTTCTTTACCCAGCACTTTCTTTAATATTATGTGTGTAGAAAAATACTAACAGTACAGGTTAATTAAGTAATGGAAAAAACCTGCAGAACTTCAAAAAGTAGAAATACCTAAAGCTCGAAGGTATGATTTAAATATTACAGTTTATTTCCTTTTCACCCTATGTAGATAGATAGAAAAATTTAAGTTTGGGGGAGGGAAAAATACAAATGTAATTATTAAATTGTTCTCAATTTACATTTTTAAAATTATTATAAAAATGAATTTCTGTAGTAATTTTAATTCAGTAACTAGAATTAATTTATCTAATTATTATAAAAGTTGAATAAAATAATTCTAGTAATTAAACTAAATTTTATAGATTAAGAAATTTAGTTTAAAAGGATAAGAATAAAGTTAACTATTTAAAGTAAGGAAAACTATATTTTAAAATATGAAATTCTTAAATATTTAGTTGAGAAAGAAAATATTGAAACTCAATGAAGTAAAAACTTTGAAATACATATAAGAGAAGTAAATGTTTCCAGTTTCAAATTTAGGAAGAGGAAAATGAAGTTCAAAATTATTAACAGGCTAACCAAAAATAGTGATCCTCACTTAAAAAAGTAAAGAAAAAAGGATTGAAAATCAATCCAGAAAGAAAAGAAAAAGAAAAAGAAAAAAAATATATATATAAAGTGAGGAGAAGCTTGAGGAAATGCCTTATCAAAAATTGGCTTCATTTGAATCAACCTAAAGGGTAAACTTCAATTACATTTCTGAACTCATATATATATGGATTAGTATTTTACTGAGTAGTGTTTTCATGAACTTCCTATCATCTGAATATTTTAAGTAATTTAATATTTCAAATATAGTCATTCTTGAAATAAATAGAAGACTAAAAATCTTAAACTTGATGACTAAATAGCCTTATATCTATAAAATTAATTTAAATATCTAAAAATATTTCTATTAAACTTTACTATAATACTTATTTAAATCAAATTTATAGTATTTCTGAATTAAAACTTTACCACAAATAATCATTACTTTTATGTAGTATTAAAATTACTTGAGGACAAGTAATAGTTAAGTTTGGGGGATTTTGACCACAGAAAAATGTATTGAGAAATTTATACCAATTTTATATAAAATTGCACTTTAAAGAAAGGTATTTTCTTTATTTTATTGCAGGAATGAAGATTTATAAGTACTGAAAGCAAAAAACACAAAAGAAGCGGATTTGGAGCAAAAAGGACTCAATATGATGAAAAATGAACTGTCCCGCCGACGGCGAGATTTAAGCCACCGACGGTGAGATTTTCCCGAGAGATTTTGAATATTTTATAAAGAGCCCGCTGACGGTGAGATCGAGCCCGCCGACAGCGAGATCGGCATGGTTAGCCCATCTTCTAGAAGCCTGCCGATGGCGAGATCGAGCCGCCGACGGCGAGACAGTTGAAAAGAGCTAAAATACATTGAATCTGGATGCTTTTTGAAGAAGTGCTTAAGCAATATTTGGAGATTTGACTCCTTCTATAAATAGAGATAAATTTTAGTCATTTGAGTGTCATTAGAGTGTCAATTTAAGTGATAATTAAGTGTCATACTAGAGTCTTTTAGTTTCTATATAGAGTGTTTAACTATGTTTAGCGTCTTGGTGAGTTTAATTAAGTGTGCCGTACTAGAAGGAAGTCAAATGAACTTTAAGGAGTCTGCTTTGGGAGAAGAATTGAGATAAGTATATTTGTTTATTATTTGTTAACTTTAATGAAATCCATGATTTGTGTTATTTTTCCCATGCATTTTGAGTAGTTACCTTAGTCTTTCTCCTTGTTATCGAGATTTCGTGAAATGATGAATTAAATTAGTTGTGCCTAAAAATATGAAAATAGAAATTGTGCTAATCTTTTACTTAAATCTTAATTTACTTTCAATCTGGCCAATTCATTTGTTAACATATGTTGAATTATCAACTATAGTAAAGATTACATCCAAGATTCAGGGAAGTCAAAAGCATTGGAAGGAGGGTGCAAATAAATAGGGAAATATTAACTATCGGGCGTAGAATTGGACATTTTAGTGTGACAGACTAAAATATTCAATTCGGTCTTATTGTTTGGGAGCTAAAGTGTAGATGTTAGCCTTCAGGCGAGGGGAACGTGGGAGCTCTGAAGTGGCAGTCAGTATTGTCCCAGACTAGCCGTAGATTCAGCAATAAAAAATAAGACTAGTCAATGTTCTTTGCACCTGGACCAAAGGGTAAAAAATAGGAATGCTCCTATTTGGCACAATACAATTAAAAACTCATTTAATTCTTCATTCACTTAAGTCTCTCAAACAAGGAGAAAGATACTTTTATGAAATCTTATTTTCAACCTTTAAGCATTAGTTTATTTTAGTCTAAGTGTTCTTAATTTCTGTATACTAGATTATTAAGTAAGTCTACCTTAATTTTTCTTTGAATTTCTCTATCTTCATTATGGGATCGATATCTAGGACTCCATTAGAGCCCTATATTACTTGATAACGATACATATACTTGCGTGGTATCCACAATATAAATCATAAATTCTATAACAGAATCATCAGTATATATATATATATATATTCAGTGCGGGATCAAGTTTTTGGTGCCGTTGCTAATTTTCATATCATAGTTGTAAGTATAAATATCGAAAAGTGGATCATATAGCTTATATTAATAATATATGTATAGCTATATATATGTTTTAATATCATATATATTTAGTTATATTTGTATATTTATATATGTAAGTTATCATATGCACATAATATATGTATATCATATATCATATATATGTATATATATCAACACATATATGTTGAATATGTATAAGTTATGGATCTAAGTGGCTTGGGAAAGTCCTATGAATCATTAGCCTAATAACATCATGCTTAGATTGTCTTAAGTAGGTTTATTCTCTTTTCATCAACGTGAATGTACTAGTATATGTAAACACATGAAACTAGTGGAATATCATTGATGTTGATAAACTGCATGTTTTGTATGCAAATGTGTGCTTACTTACTCTTCTTGCTTGTGAGATTGTCTGCATGTTTATTTACCACTTTTCTGGGACTAGGTAGAATAATGGGAAAGGTTCAAACTGATAGATAAGAGATATATGAGAAACAAATGAAATTTCTCTGTGCTGAGTTAGAATAAAGAAAGCATGACACATACTTTAAAGATTTAATTATTTTTATATAAATTAAATTAAAATGCTCCAAAATAAATATTATTTTTAAAAAATATCTCTTTGCCTTTAATTTAAAAGTCATCTGAGGTTGAAAAACTCATGAAAAGACTTTCAACTTCAATTAAAAGTGCTCTAAAACTTAAAAGCATTTTTCAAACTAATAAACTCACCAAAATGATTTCTACATCAATTAAAATTACTCTAAAATGAAAACCTCTTTTAAATTTTAAATCTAACTATTAAAAAAGAAAATTTTATAAATCAGGTAAATATAATCTCATAAATTTGGAAAGCTCATGGAGAAGGGTTTTAATCTTCTTCAAGATCTTTTTCTTAAGAAATTTCTTTTCAATCTTTTTCAAGATATTTTTCAAGAAACTATTTTCAAAGCTTTTATATTTAGCGAAAGTTCTTATAAGTAATTATCCTTTTGAACTCTATTCTTTTAAAACTTAAAAGAATTTTATTTCAAAAAGTGACATATATTTTAAATAATTTATTTAAAGGGTTTTATTCTCTTTAGGAATCCCTTTTTAAAAAATTCTTTTATTTATAAAAGATTGATGATTTACTAAGATTCATTACATCTTTAAAATAGTTTCAACAACTTATTCTTCAACAAGTTAAATTGAATCCTATCTAAATCCAACTCAAATCAAAATTGTTTCTTAACATCTAATCCTTTGATTTAAGCTCTCTAACCACTTCAATTTTAAACTGTTGTGCTCTACTCTAAGAGTAAAAAATTTTAGAAACTCAAGTGAAGTGAACCTATGCAATCTTATCAATTTCATTGAAGTCCTCAAATCATATTATCCAAAGAACATTTCATTAATAAATAAAAAAGATATACATCATAGCTTTAATTGAGAGTTTTCTTGAGAGTAATACTTGAGGAATAATTAACTTTGAGGGAGCCCCATCATATGGATACCAAACCCAAGAATTAAAATAAATCTTATTTCACACCCATAAGTTAAGAGAAGAATCTTGGTTCCACAGATCTATACATCTCAAGATTTTCCTCATATGAATTATTAGATCCATTCTAAGGTAACCTTTTGTTGACCTCACTTTTGGTTGAGGTATAGTCTCTCTTTAGAATAGCCTAGGGTCTAGCTATAGGACTTTCCTGGTGACTTTCTTAGAAGACTAGTCTTGGAACCCTCCCTTTAGAGATTCAAATTTTCCTCACTTCACTGGGAGTTTTCATATGCTTAAGGCCTAACCTCTAGCTTTTTGGAGGAAGAGAGCAAGCATAAGGAAGCCCAGGGGAAGTCTCCTATAGGTGGTCACACCTTAGGATCTATCCTGAGAGGTCTGGAGCTTACACCATACACACATTTCACACCAACAAGCATAAGTAAAGCACATCCTACTTTGGTCTCATAACTCTTTGGAAACTCATGTGTGTGGTTTTCCCCAAGCTTTTACCCCCAAGCTAGGGTTTGATTAATACCAACACATAGAGGACCAAATGAGGGTTACCCCGGTCCATGGCTCAATCTAAACAATTCCATACTACTCACCTTCAAACAACCTCAATTTCCCAAAAATTCAATTTCGATCCCTTGCCTCTAAATCTACCCAAAATACCCCTAAAACCCTAAAATCCCCAAAAGTTCCCAAAATTACCCAAATTACCCATTCTTCTCCAAAAACTATTTCAAAATATTCCCTACCACTCAAATTGAACAAAATTACCTAAATTTACCAAAATTTCCAAAATACCCCCAAAATTTCTAAAATGACCAAATACCCCTAGCCCAAAATTCCAAAATTCCAAAAATTCTCAAAAATTTCCAAAACCTCCCAAATATTCTCAATTTCATTTCTCTCAACTACTGTTGACCTCATTTTACAATGAGTCAATAACCTTATGACCTAAAAAGTCAACTTTGGTAAAATTGGTCAAACCAGACCTAATGACCTACCCTGTTGACCCCATAGGTCAAACTTTTGACCTAAAAAGTCAACTTTGGTCAAATTGGTCAAACCAGACATAATGACCAACCTTGTTGACCCCATAGGTCAACCTTATAACCTAAAAAGTCAACTTTGGTCAAAGTGGTCAAACCAGACCTAATGACCTACTCTGTTGACCCCATAGGTCAACCTTATGACCTAAAAAGTCAACTTTGGTCAAAGTGGTAAAACCAGACCTAATGACCTACCCCGTTGACCCCATAGAGTTAACCTTATGACCTAAAAAGTCAACTTTGGTCAAATTGGTCAAACCGGACCTAATGACCTACTCCGTTGATCCCATAGGTCAACCTTTTGACCTCAAAAGTCAACTTTGGTCAAATTGGTCAAACCGTACCTAATGACTACCCCGTTGACCCCATAGGTCAACCTTATGACCTAAAAAGTCAACTTTGGTCAAATTGGTCAAACCAGACCTAATGACCTACCCTGTTGACCCCATAGGTCAACCTTATGACCTAAAAGTCAACTGTGGTCAAAATGGTCAAACCAGACCTAATGACATATCCTATTGACCCATAAGTCAACCCTTTCACCCACTGACACATTTAAAGCCCCACAATGACAAAATCACAAGTACTGGACATTTTAAAATTAAATTGATCAATTTGGGTTGACTTGGGTCAACCTGTGTCAAAATTAGTCAACACCTATCTATTTTGATTAAAATAGATAAAAATGAAACAAAAACAACAAAATTAATCAAATAATTAATTTCAAAATTATTTTGATTAATTAAAATGATTAATGATTTAATTTTTAATATTTTAATTAAATGAAATAATGAATTAAAATGAAAATTAAATTAAAATCATAAAATGACAAAAATGATAAAATTAATCAATTAATTAAATTGAAATTATTTTCAATTAATAAATTGATTAATAAAATATTTTCCAACAATTTTAATTAATAAAATAATTAATTAAAATGGGAAATTAAAAAGAAATGAAATGACATATAATCTTCTCATAATTAATTAGGCTAAATTCATCTTAAGGCTTAATTAACACATAATTAAGCCCACATTAAGACCACTTAGCCATGGGTTAATACCCATCATGATGCATGGGGTGAGGTGTCACTCTCTCCTTCACCCTAAGCTTCATTTGGTCATGAGGTGGCCGGCCAACATGAGGCCTCACCTCCCACCTCCCAAGCCACCCAATGGAAGGAAAACCATACATGAACCCCCCTTACCATGGTTAGAAGCAATGATGAGGAATGAGCTTGTGTGTCACCATTTGCCAAGCTTAAGAAATGATGTGTAAGCTAATTAGGAGGTGCAAGGACAGCTCACAAAACACCTCTTGCATGAACCAATGGGTGAGAGGCAAAGCAATGAGATTCATCATGGAAAACTTAGGGAGAAGCATCAATGCCTATCTTCAGCCAATTCCTTCACCCAAAGGGCTGATAGAGGAGGTAACTACTCCCCTAGAACATCCTAAGTTAAGCCATAACCTCCCCTTGCTATAAATAGGACCCCATGGCCGAACCTAGCAAGAAGAGGAAAAAAATTTAGGGAGAACTATAGGCTGCCCAAATCCACTTGCTCCCAACATAAAAACTCTTCCTAAGAGTCTCAACAATATATTATGATCAAATCCATGCCATAGATTGAGCCTATTTGAGCCAATTTGATCAAATTTCAAAAACAGCCCAAATTAGGTACTTCTTCAAAATTCTCCCCTAAGCCCGACTTCTGGATCAAATTTCTGCAGCAATAACCTTCCATTGGAGTCCTAAAAGGCAACCATAAGGTCTGATCTAGCTTGATTTGCTTGTGGCAAAGGTATGGAATTTTTCCTTACAAAATAAATCGTATTTTCGATATATCATGTCTCATACTAGCCCAGAAGTGTTTCATCACCGTATGGATGGATACTTCTCATCCAGATGATCATTTTAAAAAAAAATCAATCAATTTCGTTGAGAAATGAGTGAGATATTGAGTTCTGAAGTTGGACGGTTCGAATATTTTCGAATTTCTGGGGGATTTATCTCCGCCGTCCGTTCCCGTGTTTTGGAATGGACAGCGTTGATCTAATGATCCGGTGTCCGCTGTTCTGCGCCGCACACTGGATCCTCCAGCTCATTCGACGGTACAAGGACACGTGTCGTGCCGTCAAATTTTCTGGCCTAGGTTAATTTAGATTAACCTTAAAATCTTCAAAAATCCATATCTTTTTATCCAGAGGTCATAAAAATAAAATAAAAATACCCCTGGAAAGCTCTTGAAGAGGAGAAAATTATGAGACCAAAATCATAATTTTCTTCTCAAGATTTAATTTTTAATTAATTAAATACTCTCTGGAGTATTTTAATTATTAAAAATTATTTATAAATCAAAAAATTATGAAACTTTGAGGCATTTATCTTTATGTTCTTAGGAACCTTTCATAATTTTTCCAAGGACAGAAAACATGTCTAAGACACTTTTTTTTAATTTTCAAGTTTCTTTGTAATTATTTCAAATAATAATTATAAAAATTTGAAAATTAAAAAAAATAAAATGCAAATGACTAGAAATGATAGGGCAACAGAAAATAACCCTAAGAAAACTATTTCTAAGTCATAAAAATTATCTTGAATGGTATTTTGAAATTTAGGGTTGAAATCCTTTATTAATTAAATAATTTTAATCCTAAAAATAACCCTTTATAAATTTAACCTATTTTCATCAACAATCAAAGTTTGAAAATGGTTCTAGTCTATGATAGACTAATGATAAACTTCACTTAAGTCTAAAATGACCAAATTGGACTTAACTAAATTTAAAATAACATTTAAACCCAATAAACCTTACTTAAATTAGGTTTAATATAAAAATTAAATATTAATTAAGTTTAAAGACATATTAAAATTAATTAATCAAAATTAAACCTTTTAATTAAGTTTAAAGACATAATAAACTTAATTAACCCATTAAACCTTACTTAAATTAGGTTTAATATAAAAATCAAATCTTAATTAAGTTTAAAGACACATTAAACTTAATTCAACAAAATTAAACCTTTAAATTAAGTTTAAAGACATAATAAACTTAATTAACTCATTAAACCTTACTTAAATTAGGTTTAATATAAAAATCAAGTCTTTTAATTAAGTTTAAAGACAAATTAAGCTTAGTTAACCAATTAAACCTTACTTAAATTAGGTTTAATATAAAAATTAAATTTTTAATTAGGTTTAAGGACATAATAAACCTAATTAACCAAAATCAAATCTTTTAATTAAGTTTAAAGACAAATTAAGCTTAATTAACCCATTAAACCTTACTTAAATAAGGTTTAATATAAAAATTAAATTTTTAATTAGCTTTAAGGACAAAATAAACCTAATTAACCAAAATCAAATCTTTTAATTAAGTTTAAAGACATAATAAACTTAATTAACTCATTAAACCTTACTTAAATTAGGTTTAATATAAAAATCAAATCTTAATTAAGTTTAAAGACACGTTAAACTTAATTAATCAAAATTAAACCTTTTAATTAAGTTTAAAGACATGATAAACTTAATTAACCCATTAAACCTTACTTAAATTAGGTTTAATATAAAAATCAAATCTTAATTAAGTTTAAAGACACATTAAACTTAATTAAACAAAATTAAACCTTTTAATTAAGTTTAAAGACATAATAAACTTAATTAACCCATTAAACCTTAATTAAATTAAAAATCAAATCTTAATTAAGTTTAAAGACACATTAAACTTAATTAATCAAAATTAAACCTTTTAATTAAGTTTAAAGACATGATAAACTTAATTAACCCATTAAACCTTACTTAAATTAGGTTTAATATAAAAATCAAATCTTAATTAAGTTTAAAGCGACATTAAACTTAATTAATCAAACTTAAACCTTTTAATTAAGTTTAAAGACATAAAAACTTAATTAACTCATTAAACCTTACTTAAATTAGGTTTAATATAAAAATCAAATCTTAATTAAGTTTAAAGACACATTGAACTTAATTAATCAAAATTAAACCTTTTAATTATGTTTAAAGATATAATAAACTTAATTAACTCATTAAACCTTACTTAAATTAGGTTTAATATAAAAATCAAATCTTAATTAAGTTTAAAGACATATTAAACTTAATTAATCAAAATTAAACTTTTTTTAATTAAGTTTAAAGACATAATAAACTTAATTAACCCATTAAACCTTACCTAAATTAGGTTTAATACAAAAATCAAAACTTTTAATTAAGTTTAAGAACATATTAAACTTAATTAATCTAAACCAAACCTTTAATTAAGTTTAAAGACATTAAACTTAATTAACCTTCTTACACATAAGGTTTAATCAAACTTAAACCCTAATTAGGTCTAACCCATTAGACCTAATTAAACCATTAGACCTTAACTAACTAAGGTTTAATCAAACTTAAACCCTAATTAGGTCTAACCCATTAGACCTAATTAATCTATTAGACCTTAACTAACTAAGGTTTAATCAAACTTAAACCCTAATTAGGTCTAACCCATTGACACTAATTAAACCATTAGACCTTAACTAACTAAGGTCTAATCAAACATAAACCCTAATTAGGTCTAACCCATTAGACCTATTTAAACCATTAGACCTTAACTAACTAAAGTTTAATCAAACTTAAACCGTAATTAGGTCTAACCCATTAGACCTAATTAAACCATTAGACCTTAACTAACTAAGGTTTAATCAAACTTAAACCCTAATTAGGTCTAACCCATTAAACCTAATTAAACCATTAGACCTTAACTAACTAAGGTTTAATCAAACTTAAACCCTAATTAAGTCTAACCCATTAGACCTAATTAAACCATTAGACCTTAACTAACTAAGGTTTAATCAAACATAAACCCTAATTAGGTCTAGCCCATTAGACCTAATTAAACCATTAGACCTTAACTAACTAAGGTTTAATTAAACATAAACCCTAATTAGGCCTAACCCATTAGACCTAATTAAACCATTAGACCTTAACTAACTAAGGTTTAATGAAACTTAAACCCTAATTATGCCTAACCCATTAGACCTAATTAAACCATTAGACCTTAACTAACTAAGGTTTAATCGAACTTAAACCACTAATTAGGTCTAACTCATTGGACCTAATTAAACCAATAGACCTTAACTAACTAAGGTTTAATCAAACATAAACCCTAATTAGGTCTAACCCATTGCAACTAATTAAACCATTAGACCTTAACTAACTAAGGTTTAATCGAACATAAAGCTCAATTAAGTCCAAACCATTGAGACCTAATTAAACCATTGAACCTTAACTAACTAAGGTTTAATCAAGCATAAACCCTAATTAGGTCTAACCCATTAGACCTAATTAAACCATTAGACCTTAACTTACTAAGGTTTAATCAAACTTAAACCCTAATTAGGTCTAACCCATTAGACCTAATTAAACCATTAGACCTTAACTTACTAAAGTTTAATTAAACTTAAACTTAATTAGGTCTAACCCATTAGACCTAATTAAACCATTAGACCTTAACTAACTAAGGTTTAATCAAACATAAACCTTAATTAAGTCTAACTCATTAGACTTAATTAAACTATTAAGTCTTAACTAAGTAAGACATAATAAAACAAAAATCCTAATTAAGTCTACTACATTAAGACTTAATTAATTATTAAACCTTAATCAACTAAGGTCTAATTAAATCCAAATCCAACTTTTTAGTCTAAGTCCAATATAACCTAACCTAACATGAGTCCAACCTAACTTGAACTCAAGTTAACCTAAACCTTAGGTTCAACCCACATTGAACCTAATTTAAACCAAACTTAACTTGAGTCCAACCTAACTTGAACTCAAGTTAACCTAAACTTAGGTTCAACCCACATTGAACCTAACCTAAACCTAACCTAACTTGAGTCCAACCTAACTTGAACTCAAGTTAACCTAAACCTTAGGTTCAACCCAAATTGAACCTAATTTAAACCTAACTTAACTTGAGTCCAACCTAACTTGAACTCAAGTTAACCTAAACTTAGGTTCAACCCACATTGAACCTAACCTAAACCTAACCTAACTTGAGTCCAACCTAACTTAAACTCGAGTTAACCTAAACCTTAGGTTCGACCCACATTGAACCTAACCTAAACTTAACCTAACTGAGTCCAATCTAACTTGAACTCAAGTTAACCTAAACCTTAGGTTCAACCCACATTGAACCTAACCTAAACCTAACCTAACTTGAGTCCAATATAACTTGAACTCAAGTTAACCTAAACCTTAGGTTCAACCCACATTGAAACTAATTTAAACCTACCATAACTTGAGTCCAATCTAACTTGAACTCAAGTTATCCTAAACCTTAGGTTCAACCCACATTGAACCTAACCTAAACCTAACCTAACTTGAGCCCAATCTAACTGGAACTCAAGTTAACCTAAACCTTAGGTTCAACCCACATTCAACCTAACCTACCTAACCTAACTTGAGTCCAATCTAATTTGAACTCAAGTTAACCTAAACCTTAGGTTCAACCTACATTGAACCTAATTTAAACCTACCATAACTTGAGTCCAATCTTGAACTCAAGCTAACCTAAACCTTAGGTTCAACCCACATCTAACCTAACTTAACTTGAAACCTTAGGTTCAATCCATAATGAACCTAACCTAAACTGATCTAAACTTGAGTTCAATCCAACTAGAACCTAATCTAATCCAAGTCAAACCTTAACTTAGGATCAACCCATATTGAACTTAAATCGACCTTAAGTCTAGGTTCAACCTGACTTGAATCTAACTTAATCTAAACTCAAAATTTAACTTAAGTCTAACCCACATTAGACTCAAGTCAAACCAAACTTAGGTTCGACTCGACATGAACCTAACCCGAAAACCTAACTTAAGTCTAACCCATATTAGACTTAAGTCGAACCATACTTAGGTTTAACTCGATATAAACCTAAGTCTAACCTAAGTCTTAGGCTCAACCTAACTTGAATCTAAACTAAAACACGGCTTAAGTTCAATCCTAAGTCTAGGTCTAACTTTAAATAGAATTAATTAAAAATTAAGTCTTATCTAAAAGGGACTTAGATGGTCTGCAAATCTAATCGAGTCTAATTTATTAGACTTAATTAACCTTTAAGTCCTATTTAAACAAGACTTAAAACTTAATTAAATATTTTCTAAAACAAACCTTTTAACTTAAGTTCAAACAGACATGAACTCAAGTTAAATGGATTCAATCAAATCTAACTTAGGTTCAACCAAACATGAACCCAAGTTAATTCAATCAATATTGAATCTAATTTCAAATCTTTTAACTTAGAGTTCAGACAGACATCTACTCAAGTTAATAAATTCAACATTTTAAAACCAAAACTGACATAATCAACAAAAAAATTGACATTTCAAAATATTTAGACATAAACTGACATCCAAGACATATTCAAATATTCTGTGATGTTATTTCTGACAATGTTTTCTTTGCAGGGTGAAAACGAGAACTTTCGCTTAGATTTTCTTTACATGTTATAGGGTGTACTAACTCTGTTTTGCAGGACGACATTCTAGGCGAACAAAAACAAAACCAAAACTTTTAGGTTAGACATATAACCTGAAACTTTTGATAACAAAAACAAAACCAAAACTTTTAGGTTAGAAATATAACCTGAAACTTTTGATAACAAAAACAAAACCAAAACTTTTAGGTTAGACATATAACCTGAAACTTTTGACAACAGAAACGAAACCAGAACCTTTAGTTTAGACATAATACCTAAAGTATTCAATAACATGATATAACGACATTCGGGAGTGATAGTGGGTACATCTCTCCTTAAAATAAATTCTTAGAAAATAAATGATTAACATTAATCAGAAGTTTTCTTAAACAATTGAAAATTATTTAAGATGTAATTAACTATAGAGGCTTGCCTTTATAGAAGATCTAAGAGAACCCGAAATAGAAATCTCTGGTTTACCATGATTTTCTTAATATAAAATTCTAGAATATGTTATTCTAGAATATCCTCATATATGAATTGTCATAAATATCCTTTTCTACTATTAGTCCTAAAAATTCTCTAAATCCTTCATACGATTTATATGAATAAAACTAGGCTAATATTAGATGGCGACTCCTTGACATTGACATGATACATAAATGGATGGCGATGACATGACCCCATCCAACAATGACATATCATTATTGTTATTATTTTCATCGCCACCAAAGAGAGTGGCGACTCCGCTGGGGATAATCTTTCTTCTCATCTTTTGTTATCATTTGTTCTCATTTCAAAATTTTGAAAATAAAAAGTTCCCAGTTTATAAATAAGTCAATAATATTCGCTTTTCTTGAAATTACAGAAAAATCGCAATGGATTCTCTGAATTCAATCTTTTCTTACTTTCAAGACTTTGACATACCAATAGATGAAAATCCTCCTTTTTATCACAATGATTATGGATTATTTAGTGAAACGGAATTCATATTAGATAATCCATATCAAACTGAGACTCAATCTTTTCAAGAACTTGACTTGCAACCTTATGAAGACTTTTTGAATTTTACAGACAATTTACTTGAATATACACCTGAAGAACCTTACATCCTTGAAGAAACGAAAAGACAGAGTGATAAGAAAGGAAAACAAGTTTACGAGGAAGATGATGTTCCACCATCATCTATGTATGAAATCAGATCTTCTTCGAGGAACGTTCATAGAACTCCCTCATTTAAAAGAAAGAAAAGGTGGAACGAAAATGATAATTTTGAAACACCTAAGTTTCGACAGAATATTTTTGGAAATCCTTCCTTTTTAGAAGAAAATCAATATATTCCAATTCCTGTTGAATACACTGACAATTCCTTTCAATTTAAAAGATCTCCTGCATTTCGTCTTGTACATTCGGTGTTTAAGAGATTAGCACGAAAAGAAAAATGTTCATTATCTAAGTTATTAGATAAAATGGGTACATGCGAGTCTCCAACACCATGAAAAGGAGAATTTTAGCAATGGAAAAATCTGATTATCAAGAAACTGATTATCAATTTCGAACTAATAAACATTGTGTTCGAGTGCCAGTAAAATTTTGATTGGGCCCTAGAATAAAAGATGTAGTGGTCACCAATGACAAAACTCGATATGACAAATTAATGTCAGAAGCAGAAGATACAACTACTAAAATGACAGACTTGGTCTAGATGCTACAAAAAGCAAATTGTCCTTATACCGGATATGATACACCACCTGAGAATTCTCGCCCTATACTTGAAAATAATGTATGGAGGCGAAAATCATCTGAAAGGAATTCTAATACCACCAACACTCCTGCAAATAGTTCACAAGAAGAGATTTGCGAGAAAACATTCTACAAAATCATTTCAAGAAAGATTAAAGAAATTAAAAGAAGATATTAAACAATTTTCGGGACAAGAAAGGAAAAATACTTCGACGGTTCAATGAGAATGTTGCTAGTGTTAACATGGTAGAAACCCGATCCGCTTCCTTAGCACGAGAATCAAATGAAGAGGAGTTGCGAGAGGTGATACGCAACGAGATGAACAAATAAGTCGTCTTGAACAAAGAATGGAAGAACTGGTAGCGACTTTGCAAAAACCACCAGCGGACCCTTCTCCAGCTATTGAAATCATTAGACCGGAGGCTATTCACATCCTTGAAAGCAGAGATGAACTAATGGATGTCGAGGAAAGCACTCGAAAGAGAAAGAATTCTCCTCATAATGTAACTCCAGAAAAGGATATTACAAAAATAGTGGAACAGAAAATTAAAGAAATGATGGCTCAGGCAAAAGCTGGAGCATTAACTTCAAAGGGTAGGCTATACCCAGAGGAATATGATTCTGTTCAATATCTTAAAGGTTTTGTTCCTCCTGTCTTTAAAATTTTCTATGGGACAGGAAATCCCCGACAACATCTGGCACATTTTAGAGCAAGCTGCTGTAATGCTGGAGGAAATGATGCTCTTCTATTTCGACAATTTGTTAACAGTCTCACGGGAGTTGCCTTCGATTGGTATGCAGAACTTCCCAATGGATCTGTCAAAACCTTTATAGAGCTTGAAAGCCTTTTTATTCAACGCTTTACAAGAGCACAACATCATACCACTGTTGGTGATTTGGTGGTAGAGAAACACAAACCAGGAGAAACCTTGGTAGATTATATTTTACGCTGGAGAAATCTCAGCATGAAATGTGAGCCACAGTTACAAGAACAACATGCTGTTGGAATACTGCTAAAAAATATCCATGGTCCCATAGCTTTTATTCTTAAAGGATTTACAATAAAAACTTTTGAAAAATTACTCAGTAAAGCTGCTAATCTTCAAGAAGAGGTTAAGCAGATGAGTGTAATGGAGAAAATTGAAAAGACAAAAACCATCAAAACTTTTGAAAAGAAACCTGGGAATATTGCAAAAAAAGGCAAACATGTGATGCAAATCCAACCGGAGCAAAAGAAGCAACGACAAAATCCTTCGACATCACAGACGTCACATCAATTACAACTTCAACAACCAATCCCAGTATCAACTGAAAAGAAAACAATGGCTCAAAGAATGAATAAAGTATATTCATTTAAAACAGAGGCCGTCAGCAAAATATTTCGTACTTGCTTAAAATACCTGAATTTAAGCTACCAGAAGCTAAGAGGCCAGCAGAAATTGACATGAAGGACAATCCTAATTATTGCCCTTATCACAGGATGCTCGGACATAAAATTGAAGAATGTTTTGTCTTAAAGCTGGTTAGAGCGTAATTTCAAAGATGGAAATATAGTCATCCCGAAAGAATACTTGAAAGAACTCGAAAAGGGATCGGTCAATATGATTTCGATAGAGGAACTTAATCCTAAAAACAACTATAGCATTTCTGAAGAGATCTTCGCTAAATACCAAGTTACAAAATCTCCCAAGAAAGAAAAGAAAAAGAAAATCAAGAAAATGGAAAAGACTAGAGGTCTTCTTGACATAGGGGCTGCAACTCCTTTTGTACCTTCTAGTTCATTTCACTCTTGTACTAGGACAGTTATGTCGGCCGAAGGACGAAAAATCCTCAAGCCGATGACTTTGTATGACTTTCTTTTTACCATGAATAATAACAATCCTAGTTTTGCGTACATTTTGTCTGTTCTGGATGATGCTTATGAGAATGACCATTTGAATTCTAACCCTATAGACAATGCTCAAATCGTATATGATAAAGCTAAAGTCAACCAAAATAATGAAAATGAAAATGAGAAATCCGACAGCGACAAAAATGAAGATGACATTGCTACGCTTCAATTACAAGGAATTCCGATTTCTATAAAATTGGAATCTTCGGATTGAGAAACAAATGAATCGGATAATCAACCTGAAGAAATAGTTGAAATTAACTTGAGAAGTGGAAAAATCTTACCTCCTAGGATAATTCCACAAGAAAAAGAAAAACAAATAATTACACCAGATAAGATCATTCCTCCAATATATCCCCAAACTTCTGAAGGAAATAAGGATGATCTTCACAACAAGGTGGATTATAATATACTGGCTCATTTGAGAAAATTACCTGCAAAATTAAGCATCTATGACGCTCTCATACTTTCCAAAGAAATGAGAGAATCATTAATCAAGACCCTTTCGAACCCTGACATTTGTTTAACTCAACTTGCTAGTACTACCCAAAACGAAACTTACTCATTAGAGGAATCAACAAAGATTACCTTCTCTGACAATGACTTGTTGCTCGGAACAACTGAACATAATCGTCCACTATATATTACAGTAAACATCAATGACACGATACTTTCGAGAGTTCTTATTGACCCGAGTGCTTCGATCAACATTATGAATCTGAGAACTCTTGCATACTTAGACATTGATGCCTCTCAACTATCAAGAGATACAATAATGTTAAGAGGATTCAATCAACAAGGAGAACGGGCTCTTGGATCAATAACATTGCTCTTAAAAATAGCCGACTTGGCAACAACAGCAAAATTTCATATTATTGATTCAGACACCTCTTTTAATGCCTTACTTGGCAGACCATGGCTCCATGAATATAAAATGGTACCCTCTTCATTACATCAATGTATCAAATATTTACGAAAAGGACAAGAATTTCGTATTATAGGAGATCTGCAATTGTTTTCAATCCATGAAATCAGTATACATGAAGATGTAACATATTATGCTCCTATAAATAAAACAATATCTTCCAAAGAGACAACGGTAAATATGGAAGAAAAGAACAAAGAAAAGAAAATAAATGAAAAGGATTTTTCTTCAATAAAGACAAAAGAGACTAATTTCCGTCAAACTCGCACTCGAGGTCGAGGCCGAGAACGAGGACGAAGGAGAGAAGATCCAATCGTCACAATGAAGAAACCACTGAAGTTCAAAATCCACTTGGATTCTGAAGAAGAAACGACATCTGTGGTTGCAAGGAACCCCAATTCAAAATATCTCTAGAAGAGGAAGATAAAGAGAAACAATTTAAATCTATGTATGACAAAATCAAACATTATATACATTCTATGACTCTAACTCGAATCTCCACTGCTAAGATTGAGAATCTAATAGTCAAAGAAGTATATAATGATGACAAAAAGCCAATTAAGTTTAGACTTGGCTCTACTTCTTCTTGTACTAAAAATGATGTAAAAATAGAAGATGAAAATCTTCCACAATCAATGAAAATTTCTTTTGAGTTGTATTCTCCTTGGGCACGAAAATTCATTCAAAATAGTTTAATGCTCAAACAATGGTCTTTAAAACAACCGCATTTCATTGAACAAATGTGGAATGATAATAAACAAAATTCTAACTCTAAAAAAGGTGTTGGATTTGGAATTTTGGGACCATTATATGATACAAAATTTCGTTTGACTGTCACAGAAGAATGTGATTCCGAAACATTGCCTGATCTTCCAATTGAAAATGCGCCCCTGGAGTTGGAAGAAGAAATTAAATCGACAATTGATGAACTAAAAGAAATAAATTTAGGAACTAATGAAAATCCAAAACCGACTTTTATTAGTTCATTCCTTAATGATGAAGAAATAAAAGACATAACTCAATTGTTGATGGAATATAAAGACTGTTTTGCTTGGACTTATGACGAAATGCCTGGTTTATCTCCAGAAGTCGCGATCCATAAACTTGGGATAGACCAAATCATAAACCCAGTTAAACAAGCTCCAAGAAGGATGCGTGTCGAAATAAAGCAACAAGTCATTGCGGAAGTCAAGAAATTGATAGAGGTCGACTTCATACGAGAAGAAAACTATCCAACATGGCTAGCCAATGTGGTGCTAGTTAAAAAGAAAAATGGACAAATAAGAGTCTGCATAGACTACAGAGACTTGAACAAAGCATGTCCAAAAGATGAATTTCCTTTACCAATTCCTGAATTAATGGTCGATATAGCATCAAAACATGCAATATTCTCCTTTATGGATGGATCATCAGGATATAACCAAATAAAAATGTTTTCGGAAGACGAAGTAAATACAACTTTCCGAACACCCATGGGCATATATTGTTATAAGGTTATGCCATTTGGACTAAAAAATACCGGTGCAACCTATCAAAGAGCCATGACACAGATTTTTGATGAACTAATACACAATCAAGTTGAATGTTATGTCGACGATCTGGTTGTCAATAGTAAACAAAAAGATGATCATATATACGATTTGAGAATTGTCTTTGAACGACTACAACGATATAATCTTAAAATGAACCCTTTAAAGTGCACCTTTGGTGTCACTTCAGGAAAATTTTTAGGATTTGTAGTTCGACATCGTGGGATAGAAATTGATCCTCTCAAAATTGAAGCTATCCTAAATATGCCTCCTCCTAAAAATCTAACTCAATTGAGATCTGTGCGGCTTATTTTTAGGTTATGTGTTTTATTTTGAAAAGGGGTCGCCTAACAGAAGTTGTCGGCGAATTTTAAATTTAAACATAAATATAATTTAGAAAGTAATATTTGATTTTGAAAATAATTTTAAATTTGAAGGTTTTAAGATATGAGATCAAACCGATCTCACATCCCAAATAGTTTATATAAACGAGCACCGCACCACAAACCGTGTATCTATCCCGAAGAATAGACACACTGTTTGATGATGAGGCTCGATTAAATAAACTAGAAAGGTTTGTGACATCCGTTTGGCTGCGAACCAATTTTATAAGCCGACAAATTCCCCTGTTTAATATGAAAACATTAAACAGGGTTTATATTACTCAGGTTCTTAAAGTTCCCTATAAGGGCGAGCCCCATAGTTAATTACATCTTAAGTGACGGGAATCACCTAAGAAAACTCTCGATAATAATCGATAATTCTGCTCTCAAGAATTTCAAAGTTTAAGTTTTGAAAGGATTGAATTTTTGGAATTTCAAAAGGGATTAGCTCAAATTTGGAACATTTTATTTTGGAAATTCAAAGGAAGAAAAGTAGGAGAAATTACGGATCCGAAGCGGACTTCGATAATTTCCCGACTATCTATTGTTTGGCTTGGATTTAGGAAAGTCCTAATGTTTATTTAATGTTTTAATCTTGCTGATTTTAGTTGGTTAGGGCTTATATTTATATGATTGAATCATACAAATTGCACTAGAAGATATGAGGGTTTATGTCGTATCGGACGACTACCTCGGAATCCTAAGGCCGGTTAGGGCTTAATTTGCAATGCAAATGCCTAACGAAGAGTTGAGGATTTATGTTGCGCTAGTGCAAACTACCTCGAAGTCCTATGGCTTTGTTATTTAATTCTAAGAAAGTTTTGTTGATGTAGGTTCGAGTTTCTGCGACGACGATGGCCGTGCTTGCCCACCATGCTCAGAGTTCCTTGTTGTTGCGGAGGTTTAGTTTTAGAAATCATAAATCGAGAGATGAGAGAAGTGTTCGGTTTAGAGAAGTCTTAATTTTCAAGTGTTTTTTGTGTTTTAATTAAAACGGATCTTAAAGTTGATTAAACGAACCGATTAAGATCCCGCGGTTCCGTCATCCCGACACAGATTATTTTCATCGAATTCACTTAGTCCGGATGAATTTGCTAAACTCAACCAAATGAATTCCGCACTTTCATTTAGGCAGTGGGAAATCCAGTTAGCAACACGTGGGTTACATCATCAGAGGTATTCCCGATCATTCGATGAGACGTTTTAATTTAGTTGTAGTTGTAGTTTTGTGTTACGTTTGTGATTAAATTTTGAGTTGTCTTATATTTTGAAATGTTGTGGAGGTGAATTTTATCTTGTAATGTCTTTTAATTTAGTTATGGGTTTCGGTTTTGGTTTTCGTCCTAAAGGTGTCGGTTTTCATGCAGCTTGTTGTTTATCATGCAAGGAAAATAAAGTGCATTTGCAATAAAATAAAGCTGTCGATAAAATAAAAGCGTACTGGAGGGTCTTCCAGTCATCCAGTTGCACTTAAAACACGGTTAGAATATTTAAGCA
This sequence comes from Papilionanthe hookeriana x Papilionanthe teres, assembly GCA_022702705.1. Classification (NCBI taxonomy): domain Eukaryota; kingdom Viridiplantae; phylum Streptophyta; class Magnoliopsida; order Asparagales; family Orchidaceae; genus Papilionanthe; species Papilionanthe hookeriana x Papilionanthe teres. The sequence continues at coordinate 3,536,170 of CM040428.1, forward strand.
AGTTCTAGGTAAAGCTAAGGGAAAGGTTTTGGTTTTCTACCAAGTCCCTAATCCTATAGCTAGTCATTTCTATGACGTCTAGGTTCTTTGTGTTTTTAGTTTGAAGACGATTTTCTTCATCGAAGAACAATTAAGTTCGATTGTTCTTGTAAATATCTATCATATTGAGTAAGTGCTTAAGAAAAATCTTAAACATCTTTTCGATATTTCTAGGATTGTTTTAAGTCCAAATGAATTTAATTGTGTAAATGAATCGATCGTCAGAGGTTTTCAAGTTTTGTTAACTTGCTCAGTGAACTAGGACATTTGAATGTCCTATAAGTGAAGTAACATTTCATTTTAATGTTCTACTTAGGAGTTATGATAACTAAGGCTTCTAAGGGCAAATGATTCTTAATGATTTGTGATCCAAATTTAAGTTCAAATTAATGATTTAAGTTTGGAATAGTGTTCAAGTTATTTTAGATTTATTTCTTTATGTCTTAAGTGAGGTTATTTAATTTAACTTAATTTAATTTAATTTAATTTATTTTAATTTAATTTATTTAATTTAATTTGATTTGATTTAATTTAATTCGAGTTTAATTTATTTGATTTAATTTCTTAATTTAATTTAATTTAATTTTAATTTAATTTAATTCAATTTAATTTAATTTAATTTTAATTTAATTTAATTTGATTATTTAATTTTATTTAATTTAATTTAATTTAATTTAATTTAATTTAATTTAATTTAATTTAATTTAATTTAATTTAATTTTAATTTAATTTAATTTGTTTATTTAATTTTATTTAACTTAATTTAATTTTATTTAATTCAACTTTTAATCTTGATTTAATTTAATTTAATTGAAAATTTTTTTTTTTAAAAAAAGTTTAATGATTTAATTTAATTTAATGATTAAGTCTTTTAATATTTTAAATTTGAGTTATCATTTTAATTAGGAGTTGAGTATTAATGAGATGATTAATTTAGGGATTTTAAATTAAAGAATAAATCTCTTCCTAATAATATCCCTATTTTAATAATTCCAAATTTATTATTCTTCCAAATTCAATTAATTATTTAATTAAAGTTTAATCATTTTAAATTGCTTAATGGGTTTCTACCCTTCAATTATTAAATTTCAATCATCCAAATCAGATTAGGATCAAATATTTTACTTGTTAATTTTTTATTAAACCTAAAGTTTTAATTAAAGGATTAAAATTTTAATTACCATTTTGCCCTTTAAGCCTAATAATTTCATAACTCACTAAATTGAACTCAAATGAACTTGAAATTTTTATGTGACTTCACTTATGTGTCAATGAAGACATGAGAGGAGAAAATGTGATTTTTCTGTATTTAATTTATTTATATAATTATTTTTTGTAGAAAAGAGAAATTTCCAAGGAAAATTCAATAATATGACCAAGGGAAAGTTTCTGTCCTTAAGAAAATTAGGGGACATTCCTAATGACCAGAGGACCACTTGGACCAAATTTTGTAATTTTTTGAATTATATTTTATTTATTAGAATTATTTTAAGTTCTGGAGTATTAATTAATTTAAAAATAAAATAAATGTTGAAAAATAAATTTTATAATTTTTAAAATTCTCTCTGATATCAAGGATTCCAGAGAACCAAACTTTACAATTTTCTGATTTTTTCTTTGATTTATTATAATTATTTTGGTGAAAATGCTAGAAAATACATTTTTTAATTTTAAAATTACCCTTGAGCTTTAAAAATTAATATCTCACTAAATAGACCTAGGAAAAATATGGGACTTGTTCCTAAGTGATTAAAATTCAAAATATGACATTTTGGTGAATTTTATTATTTTTGTAATTTTTATTATTTTTTAATTATTAAAAATATTAAAATAATATTAAAAATCAACTTTTTTAGAAAATTGAAATTTTAATTTTCCTGAACTCCCCTGATATCAGAGAGACTCCAAAACCAATTTGGTGAATTTTTGAAAGATATTTTGAAAGTTATGAATTTTTAAAGTTTAAAAAGACTAAAGTGGCTTAATCAACCCAATTAGTGGGGCTAACCAAGTCCAATTGACTTCAAATTTTTATGGTGGGTTCCTCTGATCCTAAAGGTCAGTGGAGAATTGATTTCAAGTCAATTTGATCTATGGTTAACTCTAATTAATTAGAGACCTATTTTGAGTGTTTAAGCCAATTAGGGTTAATCTCAATGAATTAACTCAAATCCTATTTTTCTAGGGTTCTCTGGTCATAAGGAACATCACCAAATTTTCCCAGAATTTATTTCACAACATGCTAATTTTTGAAATTAAAATACTTAAAACAGAAACATGCATTTGAAAAATCAATAACTTTTCACGAAATGGCCTACGACCTTGGAAAATTCGGGGAATGTTCCCGAGTTCGGAGGCTTAAAGCCCTATGGTCTCATGCCATGGTGAATTGTATATATGCATGGAGAATTAAAACAATGCGGGAAGTAAATAATTAATTAAAAATAAAATGCTGGACAAAATTAATTAATTTCTTTTCCACATTATTCTCCTACATTCATGCGAGCGAGGGGATATTTTTATTTTATTTTTGTGATTTTTCTACACGGAGATATGAATTTTCTAAGTTTAGGGAATTAAATAAATAGGAAAATACCTATTTATCTACTTATCCACGCGGCGCCGCGTCGGCCTCGGCGACTCCGAAGCGCCGCGTGGCGCGCTCCCGTTCGACGCCGCCATCCGAGTCGGCAACCGGGCCCGCGGTTCTCGTACCATCTCTCGGTCCAGCGCCATCCGAGCCGTCCATCCGCGCGTGTATTAAATGGACGGCATCCGTTCATCGTCGCATGGCGGGTGCGATCCGTGACCGTCCACACTCTAACCTACAGAACTCGCTCGATTCTCGATGAATTTTCGTGTTCTTATGCTGCATGGATTCGTCTTGAAGAGACGAACACATCCGTACGGTAAACATGCATTGAAATTAAGGCATTTAAAATGGAGAATCTCCGAAGCTCGGGATGAAGAACTAGCTCATACCTTTGCTCGGAGAAGTGAAGCTTCGATGCGAGAGTTGTTGCACCTTCGATTGGATCTGGCAAGCTCCGGATGAAGTCTCCGGTGCAGTGAATTATCCAGGTTGAACTTCGACCACAGCTGATCACAAAGCTTGGAGTACGGAGCAAGCTGGGTGGCACTGGAGATGGGGCTTTTGTTGGTGGACACCTTCCTTGGTGCAGTGAAGGTGTAGGACTAATCAATTTGGGGATTGGTTCATCTGTGAGGAAGTGTCACGGTTTTGGGCTTGGATTTCGACTACGAAATTAAGCTCGCGGAGAGGAAATGGCGGGGGGATCTCATTGGGGATCAAGTGCTCTGTGTAGGAGGAGGGATGCGGAACAATTTTGGCGAGTTTTGGCGAGGTTTGTGCGACTCTCCTCCCATGGCCGAGAGGGGGTGGTGTTTAAATAGGCATGGTAGGAGGCTCTCCGGGGGTGACGAGGGTTGGGATCAGTGCTGCGAGTCGTGGGAAGAACGGCCATGGTGACCGCTAGGCATGGGGCGGCTCGACGAGGAGAATTCCAAAGTTTGGCTCCTCCCGAGGTTTCGGCCATGGTGTTTTCCGGCCCGGGGTGGTGCGCCGGCGAGCATGGGTCACCCTCGGGTCCGGGTGGGTCGGGGTTAGAGGTTTGTGCAATCGATTGGCCACTTGCCATGTGTAAAGTGGCTGAATTAAAATGGAATGGGGAAGAGGTCATTTTGGCTTCAATTTGGTCGACCCATTGGTTTGGGTTGGGTGCACCTCCCCATGGCCTGATTTTGGTGAGAGGATCGAGTTGGGTCGACGAGAGAGAATGGTGGAGTCTCCAGTCGAGGATTAGGTGGCAAAGCATGGTTTAGAGTGTGACATGCTTAAGGTAAAAAGGCTTAATGAAAGGTTAGAAAAGGGGCCCCTCCTTTTACCATTAATGGTATGGTCGCATGCCGAACCTTCATGGCTTCCTATGGCTTGTGAATGGCTCGTGCATGGCTCCATGTGGCTTAGGGAAAAGTTTAGTCGATTTCATGAAAATGGGTTTTAAGAAATTTTTGGTAATTTGATGGAAATTTGTATGGAACTTGATTTGGAATGATTTGATGATGGATTTAGGACTTAGGTAATGGCTTTGATTAAGTGGATGACAAATGGAAATGTCATGTGGGCTTTAGGGTAGATTTTGGGCTCATTGAAATGGTTTTAGATGGGCTTTTAAATGGTTTAGGAAAGTGGGCTTTTGAATTTTAAAATGGATTTTGGGATGAAATTTTGGTAAAGGCTTGGGCCAAATAATTGTTGAGTTTGGTTTAGGGATGTGTCATGAGTGGTTTGAAACAAATTTGAGGTGATTTGGGTTTGAATTGGATTGGATATGGGCTTTTTGGTAAAGAGGCTAAGGTGGGCCAAAATGGGATAGCATGGGCCAATGTTGGGCTAGGGTTGAAATTGATGTAAAATAAATGTTGGGAAATGTTTATGGGAGTGTTTCAAAGAGGTTTTGGCTTTGTTTGGGTTTTGATTTTGGGATTTGGGCTCATTTGGGCTAGGTTTGAGTTTAGGTCAAAATTGGGCCTTTTAGCTTTGGGTTGAACTTGAGTAGGGTTTGGACCAAAGTTTTGGGCAAATCATGTTAGTGTTTTGTTTATGGGGATGTTAAGAAAGGTTTAGAAAAGATTTGGGGTTAATTGGAGTTGAATTGGGTGAATTTGGGTTAGGTTTGGGTCATAGGTCCAAATTGGGCTTTAAGGCCAAAAGTGAAATTGGACCCAAATTTCAATCAAATTAAGCTTGTCTTTGGTCTAGATTGGTGTTGGGGATGTTGAATTGAAGTTTAGAATTGAATTGGACCAAAATTGGGGTCAATTGGGTAGATTTGGTTTGACATTGGGTTTACTTTGGGTTAAAATGGGTCAAATTGGGGGTTTTGATAAAAGTGGGGTAAATTGACAAAATTGGCCCATGGTGTAGTTGAACAAAATGAAATTGGGAATATTTGGGATTTTCTGGAATTTTCTGGGAATTTTCTGAATTTTTGGATTTTTGGGTCAAAAGGGGTATTTTGGGTATTTGGAAAGTATTGGGGGGTATTCTTGGGATTTTTGATATTTTTGGATATGGATGATCAGTTTGAGTGATGTGGGAATGTTTGGGATTGATTTTGGAGAATTTTGGGTAATTTGGGGATTTTTGAGAAATTTGGGTAGTTTCAAGGGCATTTGGTAGAGTTGGTGGGTGTAGGGTCCGGGGGTCAAAAATTGAAAATTTGGAAAATTGAAGATTGGGTGGATGTAAGTGGAATGAAATCATTTTTGTTGAGCCATGAAGCCATATCAAGCCCACATGAGCCATGAAGGGACTCATTTGAGGCATTCGCAGTGTTGTTCACTAACCCTCTTAGCCGGAGGCTTAGGGGTTAAGGACCATCCATGTGAATCACCTACATGAGTCGGGAAGTTAAGTTAGGTAAGGGTGTGTTTTAGGAGGTGTGTGAAAGTGTAGTGCATAGGTGTAGTGTATGTGTAAGTCGGCCCTTCCACGGGACCAGGGCCGCCGAGCGGTCCTAAGGCCCGAAGAGTCACATAGGAACTCATCCTCTAAACTTCCACATTTGATTTCAACCCTCTAGGTGATTAGGGGTCTATAGTCGAGTTTGTGGAGTTTGCGGGGAGTTAAGAAGTGGTTTGAATTTCTAAAGGTGGATCCCGATTCTAGTCCTCTAAGATAGTCGAAAGGAAAAGCCTAAGGCTAGATCCTAAGCACTAAAGAGAAGAAGAGAAGACCTCATCAAAAATGAGGTCAACAAATGGACCCCCAATAGGTGTGGTGGTGACGGAGCACACCGCACGTATTGGTGTTGACGAAGTGATCAACAAAACCAACACGGATGTCCAAGTAACAAACTTAGGACGAAGTAGAAGAGTTTCCGTTGGGGAGTGTCGAGTATATCTACGAAGCGGGAGATTCTTGAACTCTCGCTGGGGAAAGGAAAAGGAGGTGAATCCCAAATCACATGATATGGGAGAAATTTCAATTTAGATTTTATTTTGTTTCATGTTCAAGTTATGATGTGTGAGTTTAAATTTCAATCTGGAATTTTAATTTAGATTGAAGTTTGTCAAGATTAATTTGAAAGGATTTGATTTGGAATGAAAATTGGAATTTTTTGAAGTTTTAGATGCAACATCTTCAACCCCAAAAGAAGATCGAATCGATTAGATTGAGTCATTGCAATGAGGAAAGACCTCAGAATAATGCGGTATTGGATGTAAAATCCGTAACCTCAAGAGTTTGATTTTGATGTATTTCAGTGCGATAGGAAGAAAATCCTAAAGCGAGTGCGGTCTTGGATGTAAAATCCTCGACCCGAAAGGTTGGATTGATGTATTTCGGTGCAATAGGAAGAGAATCCTAAAGCGGTGCGGTCTTGGATGTAAAATCCTCGACCCAAAGTTTGAATTTGATGTATTTCGGTGCAATAGGAAGAGAATCCTAAAGCGGTGCGGTCTTGGATGTAAAATCCTCGACCCGAGAGTTTGAATTGATGTATTTCGGTGCGATAGGAAGAGAATCCTAAAGCGGTGCGGTCTTGGATGTAAAATCCTCGACCCAAGAGTTTGAATTTGATGTATTTCGGTGCGATAGGAAGAGAATCCTAGAGCGGTGCGGTCTTGGATGTAAAATCCTCGACCCAAGAGTTTGAATTTGATGTATTTCGGTGCGATAGGAAGAGAATCCTAGAGCGGTGCGGTCTTGGATGTAAAATCCTCGACCCAAGAGTTTGAATTTGATGTATTTCGGTGCAATAGGAAGAAAATCCTAAAGCGAGTGCGGTCTTGGATGTAAAATCCTCGACCCGAAGGTTTGAATTGATGTATTTCGGTGCGGTAGGAAGAAAATCCTAAAGCGGTGCGATCTTGGATGTAAAATCCTCGACCCAAAAGGTTTGAATTTGATGTATTTCGGTGCGGTAGGAAGAAAATCCTAAAGCGGTGCGGTCTTGGATGTAAAATCCTCGACCCAAAAGGTTTGAATTGATGTATTTCGGTGCGGTAGGAAGAAAATCCTAGAAGCGGTGCGATCTTGGATGTAAAATCCTCGACCCAAAGGTTTGAATTTGATGTATTTCAGTGCAATAGGAAGAGAATCCTAGAGCAGTGCAGTCTTGGATGTAAAATCCTCGACCCAAGAGTTTGAATTTGATGTAAGGTTTGATGTGAGATCTGGAAAGATCGAATTTGAGATTTGAAATTTGACTGAGATTTGAAATCTGGAAAGATTGAATTTGAAATTGAAATTTGACATGAAGAGTTTGAACTCGGTTGAAATTTGATTTAAGATTTGATTTGAAATTTGGAAGATGAAATTTGAAGTTTGATCGAGATTGGATTCGAAATTTGATTGAGAATTCGATTTAACATTCTTGTTGATTTTGTTTATCCTTTAATGATTCAAATTTTATTTTGTTGTTTATTTAATGCTCATGTGAATTTGGTGTTCGTCATTTTTAGATTTTTTTTTTAGAAAGTTTTCTTTTATCTTTTTTTCTTTCTTTTCTGTTCTTTGTTCGAAGTTCATTTAACTTTAATGGCGTTTCCCAATCAATTTGCACAAAAGAGGTGAAGGCGAAAATGTGACATGGTCACTTTCATTCCAATCATGTCGAAGATACATCGTACAACTTGATACGGAATATATTTCATACAATCCATGTAGACTCGAAACGGATCATGTATGATCTTTGTCGATCCATCTAAAGAAGCATCAGTCAAAAATCCATGTACGAATAGTGAGATACATGGTCGATAACATCACCTTCCAAGCCATCCTTGGCGAGGATGCCGTATGGATGTACATTGGAGGTGTGATATTTTCCATGTAACTCACGGCTCGTAAGGTCGGAGGCTTTCTAGCTCCGGGTACAGTGGAAATGGTAAGGTGTCTTTACGTCGTCCATCCTCTACGAACGTAAGCGAGATCCGCTTCTATGGTACTCATGGTATGCAATGCTTGGCGATATCCGCTCCGTTGCCCTTCGGTATCATGACGGAACCTACCGGTAAAGGTATCTTCAACGGCCCTCGGAACTCACACGGGCACTGCTATCCGGAGGTCGGATCCGAACATGATGTTACACTCGCTCGGGAAAGAGAGCTGTGCGAAAGGCTGACAAAATCATGGTGATCGATGTGTGGGGGTATACGGTCACTACTGCTTGTAGATATTGATGATGCGGTATTGGGTATGCGGTCTGTGGCGGTACCCTCCATGTTATCAATCTCTTTACCATTCTCTTGATGACTAATGGCATCGGGTCCACTTGCCCATGACGGAGTATTCCGGCGGGTTTCCCTTCTGTCCTCGGCAAAGTTGTAACGGCATCCACATTGTATTGTGATTCTTCCTTTCCACGGCATCCATCTCCGGGGCTGCGAGTATGTGTTTTCCCTTAGGCGGCTCGCTCGGCCGGTCTTTTCAAATCCGGATGCAATCCACGATTTCTTCGTTGCTCATACTACGAAAATACGTACGTATGTAATTCGAGGCCCTCCGGTATATTGATTCTTCTGCCTCTAATCCTTTCAAAGTATTCAAAGGTTTTCTTTTCAACATTTTGCATTCTCTCCGGCTCGTATTCGGAATGATGCGAGATGGCGAGGCCTTGTGACATATTGTGGGATATAAGGTTCGATCCCTTCACGTTCTCCTGCATACCTCGGCTCCTCGGGGATGATGCTCAGTCGGGACATCCCCGGGGTTGTACTGCAACAAGGTCATGCATCATCTGGTGGTTCTATCCGGTGGCGTGGTAGCCTTCTTTCTTCTTGTTTTACGAAGATTTCCACAGTTCTTTCACGTCATCCTAGGAGTTGGCCTCCTTTCTTACAGTTCTGGTGAACTGGTGTCCTTGAAGTGTATGCACGGCATTAGCAGTCTGCCTCGTCGTGCTTGATCCGCGGCTAGTTTTGTCAACATCTTACGGATACGGCGATTCTTATTTCTTCGTTGCGTTGCTTTGTGAGAGTAGCTCTCCGAACTTCTTGAATCTCTGTGGGTGCGGCGCTGACAAGCCTGCCCTCTGCTGTAGCGACTACAGACTTCATTTTCTTATCTTCTTCGATATTTGTCTTTCTTTTCTTGTTGTTGGATTGGTGGCTTGGGCTACCCACTTTCATTACTGTATGTCCAGGTAGTTCTTCTCGGTCAACCGGGACCCAGTCACTTTCCTCGTCATCGTAGGCCTGTCGGTGCGAAATGCGAGTCAATCTCGATTATCGCTCCATCTTTCACCCTCTTTTCATCGAGTGCAAGGCTTACGCCATTCTTAAAGTTCAAGACCAACCGCCGCTCGACATTTCCTGCGAAAAGACAAGGAAAAGGATCGGGAGGCTGTACTAAGAACAAGAACATCAAGAAAATGTTTATTAAAGACATCTTGTTTTATTATTATTTTTATATTTTCAAACTTAACGGGAATGAAGTGGGATAAGATCGGGTAAGAGATTTTGATTTGGAAAAGAAAACAAGGAAAATTTTATTATCGGGATTTTATTTATTTTAGCACATTTTATTATTTTTGGGTTCGGACCCGATCATAAGTAATCACTTCACCCGTGCTTCTAGGGATGGAGAGTTCATTCCTTCGAAACATCGGGTAGCGTAGTACTTTTTCAAGTATCGTCCATTGATTGGAAGCATATGTCGTTCTCCTTGGCAATTCATTAGGCGGTAGGAACCTCACGAGTAGGCGCCTCGACCACGAACGGTCCTTCCCAAGTGGGTTCGAATTTTCCTCCTATCTTGCGGTGTGCGAGAATAGGTCTCTTGAGAACGAGAACTAAATCACCGACTTTGAAGGTTCTCGGGCGGACCGGTTTATCATGGGCTTGAACCATCTTAGCTTGGTATAGTTCTAAATTGCAATTGTGTTGCAAGTCTTTTCCCTTCCGAGGCTTTCTAATTCTTCGAGTCGTAATTTGGCGTTCTCTTCGTTGTGATTTTATTTGCAGCTGCGATTACGAGTGAAGGAGGCCGAACCTCTAAAGGTAACACTTGCCTCGGACCCATACACCGGAGCGTAAGGTGTAGCTTGCGTAGGAGTTACGAAGGTTGTCCGGTAGGCCATAAGGCTTCTAACAACTTCTCGTGCCAATTTCTCTTATTGTCGTCTAAAGTCTTCTTTAAAATTTGAACGAGAGTTTTATTAAAAGCCTCGGTAGGCCGTTTGCTCTTGGGTAGTAAATTGTTGAATACCGCCGGTCGATTCCGTGTCTCCGACAAAATTGTTGATTTGTGTGCTTCGAATGCGGCCCAGTTATCCGAAATGATCTGCGCGGCACCCAGAAACGGTAGACAACTTGGTTCTTGAAAAATTGTAGCACGTGATGTGCTTTCGCTTCTCTTAGTGGAGCTTGCTCTGCCCACTTGGAAAAGTAATCTGTAGTCTGCAAGAATGAAGCGATGTCCTTTTGACGACGGCGGTTCTATTGGACCCACTATATCCGTGCCCCAACATTCGAATGGCCACGATGCAATTGTCGGATGTAGCACATTTGGAGGTTGGTGTAGAACCACTCCGTGCACTTGGCAACGGTGACGGCTCTTGGCGATTTTCATGCGATCGGTCATCATCGAGGGCCGGTAGTACCCTAGTCTTTTAATTTTCATTTTCATCTTTGGACTCGGTCGGTGAGCGCCACGAGTCTGAATGTACCTCTTTAACAATTTCACGGGCCTCGGACCCGCTTAGGCACCTTAGCCACATTTGATCGAAAAGACCTTCGTATAATGTGTTGTTTACTAATGCGTAGGACAGAGTTCTTTTCTTGATCCGATGAATTAACGACCTATCATCCGGTAGTTTTCTGTTTGCGAGTAATCCATCGATAGGCTGTCGCCGATCTTCCGTGTTTTACATCACTTGCTTGCAATTGATTCTTCTTCCTTATACGATCTGCGTATCGTGTCGATGTCAAGCTGTGATAGGACACGGCGTCCGTGAGCCGACACTTCCATCGATTCATCTTGCAAACGAGCAAATTCTTTTGCGAGACGAGCTAGCGCATCCATTAGAGCGTTTTCTTTTAGAGATTTTGTAAATTGTCACATTTGGAATTTGTTCCAACAATTTGTATGGCATCTTGGAAGTATTGCTCGAGTCTTGGTTTTAAAATTCTGTATTGTCCGGCGATACGTTGAATGATTAGCTGTGAATCTCCGTAGATGTTGATGTCTATTATCCCCATTTGAATGGTTAATTCCGGTCCCGTTATGAGGGCTTCGTATTCCGCTTCGTTGTTTGTACATGGTTACGTCAGTGGTAGGAGTATCTTAACATCCCCCGCTCCGGTGTTATAAAGATTAGCCCGATTCCTGCCTTACCGGGCACTATCACTTGCGATTCTTCGTCTTTGTGCGCGAAGATGCTCCGTCGAAATATAATTCCCAACGTCGATCATCGAGGTCTTCTAGATTCATTATTTGTTCATCGGCGAGATCGTCATTGAGAGGAGATTCGCACGGCAAAGGGTGTCTTTGCAAGGAAGTCTGCTAGGGCTTGTCCCTTTACGGCACGAAGAGGCACGAAAGTTATATCGAATTGCAATAATATCATTGACCATACGGCAAGTCCGCAGGAAAGCGTTGGGCGGGTCATCAAGTATTGCAATGGATTAAACTTCGAGATTAGGTTGACCTTATGAGAAAGCATGTAATGCACGAGCTTTTGAGCGGCGAAGATCGAGGCCAAACAATGCTTTTCAATTGCGGGATACCTTATTTTCGTCGGCGATAAGCGACGACTTAAGTAATAAAGAGCATTTTCTTTACCCTCATCATTGACACAGGCTAATAGGGCTCAGAGAGTCGTCTAAAGCCGCGGTATAAAGTATTAGCGGTCTACACGAGGCCGGGGCTGCTAAGACGGGAGGTGTCATTAAGTATTGTTTAATGTCCTCGAAGGCCCTACGGCATTTCTCTTCCCGAATAAATTTGGCATCCTTTTTAACTAGTGCGAGAAAGGCTGACACCTACACGACGGGTTTGAGATAAAGCGTCGAAGATATGCCGGCTTCCCTTGAAAAGATCGTAGTTGTTTTAAGGTTTTGGGAGGCGGCATTTCTAAGATGGCTTTTATCTTTTCCGGATCGATTTCAATTCCACGATGTCGGACAACGAATCTAAGAATTTCCGGAGGTGACGCCGAAGGCGCATTTTAAGGGATTCATCTTAAGGTTAAATTGTCTTAATCGTTCGAAAACAATTCTCGAATCATACAAATGGTTGTCCTTTACTTTGCTTTTGATGACCACATCGTCCACGTAGCATTCGACTTGATTGTGGATGAGATCATCAAAAATTCTTGTCATTGCTCTTTGGTAGGTTGCTCTGCGTTCTTGATCCGAATGGCATCATCTGTGTAGCAAAATACTCCGATCGGCGTTCGAATGCTTGTAAGCTTTTCATCTTACGGAGCCATTTTTATTTGGTTGTATCACGAAGATCCATCCATGAATGAGAATATTTCGTGTGTTGAAGCGATGTCGATCATTAATTGCAGGATCGGTAGCGGGAATTCATCTTTCGGGCATGCCTTGTTTAAATCTACGAAATCCACACAAATTCGATCGACCATTCTTCTTCCGATTGGTACCACGTTGGCTAACCAAGTCGGGTATTGTTCTTCACGGACAAATTTAGCGTACTATTAGCTTTTTAACTTCGAGCTATGACTTGTTGTTCGATTTCTAGACGCATTCTTCTAGGACCTTGTACGGCGGGGCTCAAGTTGGATCCACCCTAGCTTATGAATTGCGACTTCGAAGCTAAACACGGCATCTCATCGTAGCTCCAAGCAAAACGGTCTTTAAATTCCATTAATAACTTGATTATTTCTTTGTAGTCTTCTTTATTGAGTAAAGAGCTAACAAGGTAGAGTCTAGGCTCTTCGCTAGTACCTAAGTTAACTTCATTAACTCATCTATTGTAGATTTGATTTCTTCTTCGAATTCGGTGGAGCGTCTCCAATTTGTAAATCTTCGAGTTCGTCCGTAGTTTCCATGCGGTTTTCATTAGATTCGCGAGTGATAACCAAGCAAAATTCAATATCATCAGCCGATCCTGCTGTGCGAATCCGAGACCATGCTTTGAGTTGGGTGGACGACCGGAGTTATTCCATAAATTTTCAAAACGTTGTGATTGACCTTTTGTCCACTTGTCGAGGTAAGAAACCACGGCGAATTAAATTTTGAACACGGGGAGAGTACCACTCGAAAAGGCAATTCCATTAATTCTGATGAAGTAGCATCTTCAAGTTGTACATTATTTTCAGTTTTGGAAGAAGAAGCACCACGGTAGAATTTGATTGGTTTTGCACCACCGCTACGTACCTCTTTGACCTCCATACCCTCGATCTTATTAGAACGGATCGGGGTCAGGGTCATAGTATGTACATAGTGGTTAATCTTCTCGTACATCGATTTATATTCTTCGTTTCTTTCATCTTCGAGAGGGATTCTGAATTGCGGCTTTTCCGACTTATTGTTCTTGCTTCTTGTTTGATTTCTTTTTCTTCTTCATAACTATCTTCCCGATCAACATTAATGGTTGGTTTCCTGCATCCCGATCGTCCTAACGTCTCTACCACGACCTCGTCCCCGGCCTCGACCTCGGATGCGAGTTGTGGAGAAACCTTCACCATCTCGCCGTAAGGGAGTGGTGAGTGGCTGTTGGACTAGAACTTCGGGTTCTTCGTTGTCCCGAACTTTCTTTGCTTCATTTGTTATGGTATCTACGGAGAAGATCGTTTTCTTCGGCGGTGCATAATAAGTTGCATCCTCGTGGATTCCAATTTCATGTACGGAGAATGGTTGTAAGTCACCTTTGATGCTACGTTCTCCTCCATCGTAGTACTTGATGCAACGATGTAGAGATGATGGTACCATCCTGTTTTCATGTATCCATGGTCGGCCCGAGTAGAGCGTTGAATGACGTTTACGAATCAATTATGTGAAATTTCGCGGTTGTCTTTGCTAAGTCACCGGTCTTCATTAGCGGTGTTATGGAGCCGAGGGTTCTTTCTCCTTTACGGTTAAATCCTCTTAATAACATTTTGTCACGCCTCGAGCTCGCGGGCATCGATTTCCAAGTATGCTAGCGTTCGAAGATTCATTATATTGATTGATGCTCCTGGATCCACCAATACTGCGGAGAGTGTAAATCTTCCGATTGTAAGCTGAAATGTACAACGGTCGGTTGTGATGCTCTTATTCCAAGTAGTAGGTCATCGTACGTGAAGGTAACACCTCGTTGTTCCTTTAACGAGCAAACCTCATCTAAGGACTCTCCGGCCATTTGAGCTAAGCAAATTTCGGATCGAGTAAGGCCTTGATCGAGCTTCTCTCATCTCCTTTGATAAGATGAGAGCGTCATAGATGCTTAGTTTGGCTGGTAGTTTCCTAAGATGGGCTAGCACGTTATAGTCCACTTTGTTTTCATGTGTCTCTGCTTCTTCTCGAATGGGTATTTCTTCTGCCGGGGTTGGTTCTTCCTGAACAACCACCTGCTTCCCTTTGTCTTTTGGACCCATTCTCGGAGGTAGAACTTTCCCACTTCTTAAGTTGACTTCTGTAATTTCCTCTGAATCTATTGTTGAGCTTGCCGGTGTCTCTTCTTGAATCGGAATGACAGGCTCTTCCGGATTAGCTTCGAGTGCGAAGGCTCTAACTCTCATCGTGAGCTGGAGCTCCTCGAAACTCACGGATAGATTCGTTGCTTGTTGAACTCTCGTAGCCTCCTTGATGGATGTCTTCTTCATTATTTTGCTTGTCGAGATCGTGTATGATTTGAGAATTGTCGTTGGTATCGAAATCGATATCCGGATTATCGTTAGTTACGTAATCGTTAGAAACAGTCAAAACGTAGCTGACGCCATCACCCTTATCATTATATGATCCCACCGAAGTGAGTAGATAATCATACGAGTCGGGGGTTAGAGGGATTTCTCCCCGAGATCGGAAACAACTATCCTAGGATAAGCGGCCCCTAGTCTAGCCTTAGGTGCCTCGGTCTTCTTTTCTTCGTCAATTTTCTTCTTTTCTTCGATCGTCTCTGTTGAGGTGGTTCTTCATCGCAAGTGATAGTACCGGCTAACGAGGTTTCAAACTACGAGATTGAAGCTCGTACCGAAGCGGTGCGGATCGTTGTCTAAAATTTTCTTCGAAGACTTTGTCCGAGCGGTAGTCCATCCATCGTCGGTCGTATAGGGATCTCATCGGAATGATGGGATCGATCGAGATAACATTGACGGAACCTCCTTTACGGGGTTCCTTCATGTACTCTTTCGGGATCGTTATATTCCCTTTCCGCGAGGTTGTCATTGAGCCAACTTTTGAAGGTAATGCAATCTTCATTTTGTGCCCGAAGCATACGGTGGTAAGGGCGAAAGTTGGGATCACCCTTCTTATTGACTTCCTACGGTCTTTTAGGCTCGGCGGTTGGAAATCCGGAGTCTTCATCGGACTACGGAACATTTTCAGCACTGCCTCATTCTTGAACGGATATTCTCTGCTCAAAGCTCTCTTAATGTACGTTGCGGACGAGGTGGTTGTTCATATTGCGGAGATGAGTGATAGTTAGGCCGGGGTTCTTGTGGTAATTCTGTTGTGGTTCGTTGCGGCCGTTACGGTGGTATTTGCATCGGTTGCTTGCCTTTGTCAGCTACTGCGACGATCCAGGATTTCTTTTCAAAAGTCTTTACGAGGCTTTTGTTTATACGTCTTGTCGGTGAAACTTAATTGCTTCGCCTCTTCTTGCAAGCTTCCGGCCTTGCTTAACAACTTCTCAAAAGTCTTAATAGTGAATCCCTTGAGGAGAAGTGCTATCGGGCCGTGAATGCTTTTAAGTAAAATGCCGGTTGCATGTTGTTCTTGCGGTTGTGGTTCACACTTCATACTTAAGTTCCTCCATCGGAGTATGTAATCCACCAAAGTTTCATTCGGCTTCGCTTCTCTACCACTAAATCACCTATAGTGATGTGGTGCGAGCTCCGGCGAATCGCTTGATGAAGAGGTTCTCTAGCTGCGAGAATGTCTTTACCAGAACCGTTTGGTAATTCGCATACCGATCGAAGGCGATTCCGACGGATGCTGACGAGCTGTCGGAAGAGTAATGCATCGCTCCCGCCGGCATTGCAACAAGCGGCACGAAAGTGTGCCACATCTTCGTCGGGGGTTCCGGTTCCATCGAAGGTCTTAAACGAGAGGTGGTACGAAGCCTTTCGGGTATTGGACGGCGTCGAATTCTTCGGGGTAAGGTCTACCCGTCCGAATGGATGTCCCGCTCTTTGATTGTGCTAAGGCTTCTCGCACTTGCTGTTCTACCAAGTTCTTGATATCCTTTTCGGGAATCATACTTTGTGTTGTATCCTTTTGGTGATCATCCCCATTGACGGACGTAATCTCCTTTCCTCCGTCCACGATGTGAATGACCTCGCGGGGTGTTTCCCTTTGTGGTTGTACTTGACTGCGGAGAGTGGCCGGAGCTACGGCCATCTCTTCCATCCTTTTCGCCATTTGAGCGATCGTGTCGTCTTTCTCTTGAAGGCTGTCTTCTCATCGGTTACGGCTCCTCTCTTCTGCGGCTGCCGGAGCACCTTGCGAAGGCGATGAAGCTCGTGTCTCAACCATGTTGATTTCGCGTATTCGTCGTCCATAAATTCGATGAATCAATCTCGTCTCCGAACTTTTCTTCTCTTTCTTTTGCCGACCGTCGGATATCGGTTCTCGACTTTTCCATGGCATCTTCTAGCGGGGCTTTCGTGTGTCTTCGTTGTTGTCGTGCGATAGGCTGCCGGGTCCCTTTCTCACGAGTCCCCTTCATCGCGGTAGCACTTTCTTCGATTCGAGTCTCCGGCAAGACTTTCTTTCTCGGGACTGCTCGTTTCGATCTCGGTTGCCCGGTGAGTGGGACGCCATACCATCCTTCGGCGGCGAGAAGGTCTAGGACCGGATGGTACGTCGGCCGAATGCTTGGAAGGTGGTATCCTCCCTGATCTGTAATCCGAGACGACAACGGGCGGACTAGCCTTCATCCTTTTACTTGGCTTTTCGTCATGATGGCGGGTTCTACTCGGGGCCGAGACGGGATTTGATTGGCACCCGTCCTATCCTCACGTAGAATTTCGATACGGGGCGGTTTTCCTTCTTCGCTAACTTTTCTACCAAAGTTTGCGGTCGAGCAAACGGCGTAGTTCTAGTTCTTTTCTTGCGGCTATCGTTGTAATATGCGGGGTCTGTGGTAATTTGGCGACAATCTTGCGAATGTTTTCTTCATCTTCTGCGGCGGAGAGGGGATGAAATACGCTTCCTCCCAACGGTGGTATGTATTCGAGCAGCGGTGTATATTCGCGGTTACGGAATTTCTTCTAGAAAGCGATTTCGGCGGCCACGGCTTCTTTAGCGATCCTACATTTACGTTTCTTCTGCGGGTCTTTGTTAGTGACGGAATCCTTGAGCTGGACCCGATCTCGAAAACGGAAGGTCTTACGGGAAGATCCGTACCCTCCACGGTAACGAGTCCATCATAATCTTGGATTTCTTTCCCCTTTGATTTGGCAAAAGTCGGGGCAGGTGCAGAAACAACTAAACCAGTGGGGGTAGAAAGAACAGTCCTCCTGTGGGCAGCAATGTTCCTCTTAGTCGGGATCCTTTGCAGAGGAGGGAATTCTTGGGTTGACCTAAGGTTGAATTCAAGCAGCGGCTCTTCAGCTTCAGGTACCTTGTTCATTAATGCAAAGAGGGAGACGTCGGTGATCTTGACGTTCGTGTTTTCAAATCCTTGTCCGAATCGGATGATTCCATTGTCGGGCAACTCATCCTTATAGACGGCGAGGTCCGATCCATTGGTGAAGGAGAAAATCGAGTTTCGGGGCTTCCATTTCTGCAGGGTAGATTCTGGTTGTCAGTCCCAAGTTATGCTTCTTTTCTTTAGGACGAAAAGAAAGGAATTGAAAAGAGTCCGAACTCATTCATGTTCATGTATTTATAAAAAGGAATTACTTATTAAAGGAATCACTTATTAAAGGGTTTGTTTATTTAGAACGGAGTGTTCAAAGGTGTAGAGAAGGTAAGGAATCTGAATCGGAGTTGGAAGGGCAAAGAGAGTCTTAAGCAAGACTTCTCGACCCGAAGGATCACTCTAAACTAACACTATTGGGGGTCCACCCCACCTCGGAAATGAGGTAAAAGGATCTCGGAACCTCTCTGTTTAGGGGTGTCTAAACAGTGGCTCCTAAATCCGAGAGAATGTTGGTTATACTTGTTCAAGGTAGAAATGAACACAGTATTCCAACGGAAAGAAGGGTAGTTTGATCCATTAGGGATATGGATACACTACCGATTTTTGAAAGCAGAATTATTTAATTAAGATGGAGAGAGGAACTATTCCCCAGCGGAGTCGCCAGAAATTGTGCGGCTTATTTTTAGGTTATGTGTTTTATTTTGAAAAGGGGTCGCCTAACAGAAGTTGTCGGCGAATTTTAAATTTAAACATAAATATAATTTAGAAAGTAATATTTGATTTTGAAAATAATTTTAAATTTGAAGGTTTTAAGATATGAGATCAAGCCGATCTCACATCCCAAATAGTTTATATAAACGAGCACCGCACCACGAGCCAGTGTATCTATCCCGAAGAATAGACACCATTGCTTGATGATGAGGCTCGATTAAATAAACTAGAAAGGTTTGTGACATCCGTTTGGTCGCGAACCAATTTTATAAGCCGACAAATTCCTCGTTTAATATGAAAACATTAAACGAGGGTTTATATTACCAGGTTCTTAAAGTTCCACTATAAGGGCAAGCCCATATAGTTAATTACATCTTAAGTGACGGGAATCACCTAAGAAAACTCTCGATAATAATCAATAATTACGCTCTCGAGAATTTGAAAGTTTAAGGTTTCGAAGGATTGAATTTTGGAATTTCAAAAGGGATTAGCTCAAATTTGGAACATTTTATTTTGGAAATTCAAAGGAAGAAAAGTAGGAGAAATTACGGATCCGAAGCGGACTTCGATAATTTCCCGACTATCCTATTGTTTGGCTTGGATTTAGGAAAGTCCTAATGTTTATTTAATGTTTTAATCTTGCCAATTTTAGTTGGTTAGGGCTTATATTTATATGATTGAATCATACAAATTGCCTAGAAGATATGAGGGTTTATGTCGTATCGGACGACTACCTCAGAATCCTAAGACCGGTTAGGGCTTAATTTGCAATGCAAATGCCTAACGAAGAGTTGAGGATTTATGTTGCGCTAGGCGAACTACCTCGAAGTCCTATGGCTTTGTTATTTAATTCTAAGAAAGTTTTGTTGATGTAGGTTCAAGTTTTCGCGACGACGATGGCCGTCTTGCCCACCATGCTCCGAGTTCCTTGTTGTTGCGGAGGTTTAGTTTTAGAAATCATAAATCGAGAGATGAGAGAAGTGTTACGGTTTAGAGAAGTCTTAATTTTCAAGTGTTTTTTGTGTTTTAATTAAAACGGATCTTAAAGTTGATTAAACGGAACCGATTAAGATCCACGGTTCCGTCATCCCGGCACCGTTATTTTCATCGAATTCACTTAGTCCGGATGAATTTGCTAAACTCGACCAAATGAATTCCGCACTTTCATTTAGGCCAGTGGGAAATCCCGTTAGCAACACGTGGGTTACATCATCCGAGGTATTCCCGATCATTCGATGAGACGTTTTAATTTAGTTGTAGTTGTAGTTTTGTGTTACTGTTTGTGATTAAATTTTGAGTTGTCTTATATTTTGAAATGTTGTGGAGGTGAATTTTATCTTGTAATGTCTTTTAATTTAGTTATGGGTTTCGGTTTTGGTTTCTGTCCTAAAGGTGTCGGTTTTCATGCAAGCTGTTGTTTATCATGCGAGGAAAATAAAGTGCATTTGCAATAAAATAAAGCTGCAATAAAATAAAAGCGTACCTGGAGGGTCTTCCCGTCATCCCAAGCTGCACTTAAAACACAGTTAGAATATTTAAGCAAGTTCCTAGGTAAAGCTAAGGGAAAGGTTTTGGTTTTCTACCAAGTCCCTAATCCTATAGCTAGTCATTTCCTATGACGTCTAGGTTCTTTGTGTTTTTAGTTTGAAGACGATTTTCTTCATCGAAAGAACAATTAAGTTCGATTGTTCTTGTAAATATCCTATCATATTGAGTAAGTGCTTAAGAAAAATCTTAAACATCTTTTCAATATTTCTAGGATTGTTTTAAGTCCAAATGAATTTAATTGTGTAAATGAATCAATCGTCCGAGGTTTTCAAGTTTTGTTAACTTGCTCAGTGAACTAGGACATTTGAATGTCCTATAAGTGAAGTAACATTTCATTTTAATGTTCTACTTAGGAGTTATGATAACTAAGGCTTCTAAGGGCAAATGATTCTTAATGATTTGTGATTCAAATTTAAGTTCAAATTAATGATTTAAGTTTGGAATAGTGTTCAAGTTATTTTAGATTTATTTCTTCATGTCTTAAGTGAGGTTATTTAATTTAACTTAATTTAATTTAATTTAATTTATTTTAATTTAATTTATTTAATTTAATTTGATTTGATTTAATTTAATTCAGTTTAATTTATTTGATTTAATTTCTTAATTTAATTTAATTTAATTTTAATTTAATTTAATTCAATTTAATTTAATTTAATTTTAATTTAATTTAATTTGATTATTTAATTTTATTTAATTTAATTTAATTTAATTTAATTTAATTTAATTTAATTTAATTTAATTTAATTTAATTTAATTTTAATTTAATTTAATTTGTTTATTTAATTTTATTTAACTTAATTTAATTTTATTTAATTCAACTTTTAATCTTGATTTAATTTAATTTAATTGAAAAATTTTTTTTTTAAAAAAAAGTTTAATGATTTAATTTAATTTAATGATTAAGTCTTTTAATATTTTAAATTTGAGTTATCATTTTAATTAGGAGTTGAGTATTAATGAGATGATTAATTTAGGGATTTTAAATTAAAGAATAAATCTCTTCCTAATAATATCCCTATTTTAATAATTCCAAATTTATTATTCTTCCAAATTCAATTAATTATTTAATTAAAGTTTAATCATTTTAAATTGCTTAATGGGTTTCTACCCTTCAATTATTAAATTTCAATCATCCAAATCAGATTAGGATCAAATATTTTACTTGTTAATTTTTTATTAAACCTAAAGTTTTAATTAAAGGATTAAAATTTTAATTACCATTTTGCCCTTTAAGCCTAATAATTTCATAACTCACTAAATTGAACTCAAATGAACTTGAAATTTTTATGTAACTTCACTTATGTGTCAATGAAGACATGAGAGGAGAAAATGTGATTTTTCTGTATTTAATTTATTTATATAATTATTTTTTGTAGAAAAGAGAAATTTCCAAGGAAAATTCAATAATATGACCAAGGAAAGTTTCTGTCCTTAAGAAAATTAGGGGACATTCCTAATGACCAGAGGACCACTTGGACCAAATTTTGTAATTTTTTGAATTATATTTTATTTATTAGAATTATTTTAAGTTCTGGAGTATTAATTAATTTAAAAATAAAATAAATGTTGAAAAATAAATTTTATAATTTTTAAAATTCTCTCTGATATCAAGGATTCCAGAGAACCAAACTTTACAATTTTCTGATTTTTTCTTTGATTTATTATAATTATTTTGGTGAAAATGCTAGAAAATACATTTTTTAATTTTAAAATTACCCTTGAGCTTTAAAAATTAATATCTCACTAAATAGACCTAGGAAAAATATGGGACTTGTTCCTAAGTGATTAAAATTCAAAATATGACATTTTGGTGAATTTTATTATTTTTGTAATTTTTATTATTTTTTAATTATTAAAAATATTAAAATAATATTAAAAATCAACTTTTTTAGAAAATTGAAATTTTAATTTTCCTGAACTCCCCTGATATCAGAGAGACTCCAAAACCAATTTGGTGAATTTTTGAAAGATATTTTGAAAGTTATGAATTTTTAAAGTTTAAAAAGACTAAGTGGCTTAATCAACCCAATTAGTGGGGCTAACCAAGTCCAATTGACTTCAAATTTTTATGGTGGGTTCCTCTGATCCTAAAGGTCAGTGGAGAATTGATTTCAAGTCAATTTGATCTATGGTTAACTCTAATTAATTAGAGACCTATTTTGAGTGTTTAAGCCAATTAGGGTTAATCTCAATGAATTAACTCAAATCCTATTTTTCCTAGGGTTCTCTGGTCATAAGGAACATCACCAAATTTTCCCAGAATTTATTTCACAACATGCTAATTTTTGAAATTAAAATACTTAAAACAGAAACATGCATTTGAAAAATCAATAACTTTTCACAGAAATGGCCTCTGACCTTGGAAAATTCGGGGAATGTTCCCGAGTTCGAGAGGCTTCAAAGCCACTATGGTCTCATGCCATGGTGAATTGTATATATGCATGGAGAATTAAAACAATGCGGGAAGTAAATAATTAATTAAAAATAAAATACTTGGACAAAATTAATTAATTTCTTTTCCACATTATTCTCCTCACGTTCACTCTGAGCAAGGGGATATTTTTATTTTATTTTTGTGATTTTTCTACACGGAGATATGAATTTTCTAAGTTTAGGGAATTAAATAAATAGGAAAATACCCTATTTATCTACTTATCCACGCGGCGCCGCGTCAGCCTCGGCGGCTCCGAAACGCCGCGTGGCGCGCTCCCGTTCGACGCCGCCATCGAGTCGACAACCCGGGCCCCGCGGTTCTCGTACCATCTCACGGTCCAACGCCATCCGGCGCGTCCATCCGCGCGTGTATTAAATGGACGGCATCCGTTCATCGTCCATGGCGGGTGCGATCCGTGGCCGTCCGCACTCTAACCACTAAGAACTCGCTCGATTCTCGATGAATTTTCGTGTTCTTATGCTCTATGGATTCGTCTTGAAGAGACGAACACATCCATACGGTAAACATGCATTGAAATTAAGGCATTTAAAATGGAGAATCTCCAGAAGCTCGGGATGAAGAACTAGCTCATACCTTTGCTCGGAGAAGTGAAGCTTCGATGCGAGAGTTGTTGCACCTTCGATTGGATCTCGCGAGCTCCGGATGAAGTCTCTGAGTGCAGTGAATTGTCCAGGTTAAACTTCGACCACGGTGATCACAAAGCTTGGAGTACGGAGCAAGCGGGTGGCTCGGAGATGGGGCTTTTGTTGGTGGACACCTTCCCTTGGTACGAGTGAAGGTGTAGGACTAATCGATTTGGGGATTGGTTCAGCGTGGGGAAGTGTCCTGGTTTTGGGCTTGGATTTCGACTCCGAAATTAAGCTCGCGGAGAGGAAATGGCAGGGGGATCTCACTGGGGATCAAGTGCTCTGTGTAGGAGGAGGGATCTGGAACAATTTTGGCAGAGTTTTGGCAAGGTTTGTGCAACTCTCCTCCCATGGCCGAGAGGGGGTGGTGTTTAAATAGGCATGGCTGGAGGCTCTCCCAGGGGTGGCCAAGGGTTGGGATCAGCTTGCTACGGTCATGGGAAGAACGACCATGGTGACCACTGGGCATGGGGCGGCTCGGCGAGGGAGAATTCCAAAGTTTGGCTCCTCCCGAGGTTTCGGCCATGGTGTTTTCCGGCGGCGGGGTGGGCGGCCGGCGAGCATGGGTCACCCTCGGGTCCGGGTGGGTCGGGGTTAGAGGTTTGTGCAATCGATTGGCCTTTGCCATGTGTAAAGTGGCTGAATTAAAATGGAATGGGGAAGAGGTCATTTTGGCTTCAATTTGGTCAACCCATTGGTTTGGGTTGGGTGCACCTCCCCATGGCCTGATTTTGGGGTGAGAGGATCGGTTGGGTCGGCCGAGAGAGAATGGTGGAGTCTCCATCGAGGATTAGGTGGCAAAGCATGGTTTAGAGTGTGACATGCTTAAGGTAAAAAAGGCTTAATGAAAGGTTAGAAAAGGGGCCCCTCCTTTTACCATTAATGGTATGGTCACATGCCAAACCTTCATGGCTTCCTATGGCTTGTGAATGGCTCATGCATGGCTCCATGTGGCTTAGGGAAAAGTTTAGTCAATTTCATGAAAATGGGTTTTAAGAAATTTTTGGTAATTTGATGGAAATTTGTATGGAACTTGATTTGGAATGATTTGATGATGGATTTAGGACTTAGGTAATGGCTTTGATTAAGTGGATGACAAATGGAAATGTCATGTGGGCTTTAGGGTAGATTTTGGGCTCATTGAAATGGTTTTAGATGGGCTTTTAAATGGTTTAGGAAAGTGGGCTTTTGAATTTTAAAATGGATTTTGGGATGAAATTTTGGTAAAGGCTTGGGCCAAATAATTGTTGAGTTTGGTTTAGGGATGTGTCATGAGTGGTTTGAAACAAATTTGAGGTGATTTGGGTTTGAATTGGATTGGATATGGGCTTTTTGGTAAAGAGGCTAAGGTGGGCTAAAATGGGATAGCATGGGCCAATGTTGGGCTAGGGTTGAAATTGATGTAAAATAAATGTTGGGAAATGTTTATGGGAGTGTTTCAAAGAGGTTTTGGCTTTGTTTGGGTTTTGATTTTGGGATTTGGGCTCATTTGGGCTAGGTTTGAGTTTAGGTCAAAATTGGGCCTTTTAGCTTTGGGTTGAACTTGAGTAGGGTTTGGACCAAAGTTTTGGGCAAATCATGTTAGTGTTTTGTTTATGGGGATGTTAAGAAAGGTTTAGAAAAGATTTGGGGTTAATTGGAGTTGAATTGGGTGAATTTGGGTTAGGTTTGGGTCATAGGTCCAAATTGGGCTTTAAGGCCAAAAGTGAAATTGGACCCAAATTTCAATCAAATTAAGCTTGTCTTTGGTCTAGATTGGTGTTGGGGATGTTGAATTGAAGTTTAGAATTGAATTGGACCAAAATTGGGGTCAATTGGGTAGATTTGGTTTGACATTGGGTTTACTTTGGGTTAAAATGGGTCGAATTGGGGGTTTTGATAAAAGTGGGGTAAATTGACAAAATTGGCCCATGGTGTAGTTGAACAAAATGAAATTGGGAATATTTGGGATTTTCTGGAATTTTCTGGGAATTTTCTGAATTTTTGGATTTTTGGGTCAAAAGGGGTATTTTGGGTATTTGGAAAGTATTGGGGGGTATTCTTGGGATTTTTGATATTTTTGGATATGGATGATCAGTTTGAGTGATGTGGGAATGTTTGGGATTGATTTTGGAGAATTTTGGGTAATTTGGGAATTTTTGAGAAATTTGGGTAGTTTCAAGGGCATTTGGTAGAGTTGGTGGGTGTAGGGTCCCGGGGTCAAAAATTGAAAATTTGGAAAATTGAAGATTGGGTGGATGTAAGTGGAATGAAATCATTTTTGTTGAGCCATGAAGCCATATCAAGCCCACATGAGCCATGAAGGGACTCATTTGAGGCATTCACTATGTTGTTCCTAACCTCTTGCGCGAGGCTTAGGGGTTAAGGACCATCCATGTGAATCACCTACATGAGTCAGGAAGTTAAGTTAGGTAAGGGTGTGTTTTAGGAGGTGTGTGAAAGTGTAGTGCATAGGTGTAGTGTATGTGTAAGTCAGCCCTTCCACCAGACCAGGCCACCCAGGGCAGTCCTAAGGCCAAAGAGTCCCATAGGAACTCATCCTCTAAGCTTCCACATTTGATTTCAACCCTCTAGGTGATTAGGGGTCTATAGTCGAGTTTGTGGAGTTTGCGGGGAGTTAAGAAGTGGTTTGAATTTCTAAAAGGTGGATCCCAATTCTAGTCCTCTAAGATAGTCAAAGGAAAAGCCTAAGGCTAGATCCTAAGCACTAAAGAGAAGAAGAGAAGACCTCATCAAAAATGAGGTCAACAAGATCCTTTCAAGGAAAATTAGCATATATACGACGTTTCATTTCCAATCTATCGGGTAGATGTCAACCCCTTACTGCCCTTACTAGAAAGGATGCCAAATTCATGTGGGATGAAAAATGCTAGCATGCCTTCGAAGACATTAAACAATATCTGACAACCCCTCCTGTCTTAGCAGCCCCTGTATTAGGAAGACCTTTAATCCTTTACACCGCGACATTGGACAATTCACTTGGAGCTTTACTAGCACAAGTAAATGATGAAGGAAAAAAAATACGTTATACTACTTAAGTCGTTGTTTAGTTCCAACAGAAATAAAATATCCGACAATTGAAAAGCATTGCTTAGCCCTGATCTTCGCAGTTCAAAATCTAAGACATTATATGCTTTCTCATAAGGTAACTCTTATTTCAAGAGTTAACCCGTTACAATATTTAATAACACGGCCAGACACTTTACGGGAGATTAGCAAGATGGGTAATGATCTTGTTACAATTCGACATAACATTTGTACCGTTACGTGCTATTAAAGGACAAATCCTAGCAGATTTCTTAGCGGCACACCCAACTCCAGCGGGATCACCCCTTAATGATGATCTACCTGATGAACAAATATCAGAAGTAAAAAATTCTAACATGCAACAATGGGAACTCTTCTTTGACAGAGCATCATCTGCGTGGAAAGACAAAGATAAACATGCAATCATACCAGACAAAGCCGGAGTAGGATTAATTTTCATTACTCCTGACAAAATGATGATGCCCTTTTTCTATCATTTGACAGAACCATGCACGAATAATGAAGCCGAATATGAAGCGCTCATAACCGGTTTAGAATTGACAATATTAATGGAAATTAAGAATATTGATATCTACGGAGATTCCCAGTTAATTATCAATCAAATTGCTGGCAAATACAAAATTTTGAAACCACGACTTGAACAATATTCTCGTTACACTTTGAAATTACTTCAACAAATTCCTGATGTAACATTTTTCTTAATCCCGAGACGAGATAACTCTCTAGCGGATGCTCTGGCAAAACTTGCAAAGGAATTTGCGTGTCCAGAAGAAGATGACATACCAATTTCTATAAAAGGACGACAAGTTCTTTCTCAAATTGATATGGATAATTTGCATAAAATCGGTGAAAATATGACAATGACAATAAGTGACGAGAAGGATGATTGGCGACAACCAATCATCCAATATTTACAAAGCTGGAAAATTGCCTGAAAATAGTTCTATTGCCAATCAAATTAAACAAAGAGCATTATCATATGCTCTAATAAATGACGTACTTTATAAACGATCTTTTGATCAAATGTGGTTAAGATGTTTAAACCAAATTGAAGCTCGAGAGGTTGTTAAGGAAGTTCATTCAGGTTTATGTGGTGCACATCAATCTGGGCCCAAAATGAAAATGAAAATAAAAAGAATGGTTATTATTGGCCAACAATGATGACCGACTGTCTTGACATTGCAAAGAAATGTCATCGATGTCAAATACATGGAGTAGTTTTACATCGACCTCCAAATGTCCTACACCCGACTATTGCATCATGGCCATTTGAATGTTGGGAGTGCGACATAGTGGGCCCTATAGATCCTCCATCCTCCAAGGGCCATAAATTTATTACGGCGACTCTCGACTACTTTTCTAAATGGGCGAAGCAATACCCCTTCGAGAAGTCGAGGCGAGAACAAGTTCTCCACTTCTTTAAAACACATATCGTTTATAGATTTGGGATTCCTCGAAGAGTCATATCGGATAATGGGTTGGCCTTCAAAAACACAAAAATGAATCACTTTATCCGAGAGACATGGGATTGAGTCGGAGATATTCCATAATCTATTACCCTAAGGCCAATGGATTAGCTAAAGCTTTCAATAAAACGTTGGTTCAAATCTTGAAAAAGACATTAAGTAATAGCCGAGACGGTGGCATGAACGACTAATAGAAGCTTTATGGGCTTATAGAACTACATACCGAACTCCAACACGGTCTACACCATTTGCTTTGGTATATGGTTCTGAAGCCATTTTGCCTCTGGAAGTTCAAATTCCTTCTCTCAAAATCGCAATAACTGATAAAATAACTGAAGAAGAGAATGTCAAGTTGCGACTTGAAGAACTTGAAAATTTATAGGGTAAACGTCTGCAAGCCCAACAAAATCTTGAATTGTATCAAGCAAAAATGATACGAGCTCACGACAAACTAGTTCGCCCTAGAACCTTTCGAATCGGTGAATTAGTTTTAGTTCTTTGAAGACCTATACTAGCTCATCGAAAAATAGGTGGCAAATTCGAACCGATATGGGAAGGTCCATATGTAATTGAAAAGACCTATTCCGGAGGATCCTACCAATTGGTGGATTGTCAAGGAGAAAGAATCCTACCTCCAATCAATGGGGGTTTTCTAAAGAAATACTACGTGACATAAAAAAAGAAAGGAATAAAGACTTATTTATAAACTGGGACAATAAACTCTCCTTTCAAAAATCATCTTTGATGTTTTGTGACATCTCTTTCATTTGTTAAACAAACATTTGAAAATCTAAAATAATACTTCGTCTTGATATTTTCGGGAAAAATGCTCGAAGACAGATTATTTTTCTCATTCCGAAATAATATGACTTTTGCCTTGGACCGTCGACATATAGACGCGGGGACCGGAGTTCACTTTGATTTTGACTCGTTGCGGAGTTGAATCCATATATCATGGATCGTTACTTTATCTAGTGAATCACGGTGAAGTTAATCTGCAAACACCTTTGATAGAATTCAAACTCCGACAACCCGAAGAATATGACTTCACAATCAGTGATAGCTCAGATGAAGCAGAATTCATGAATGCCACGGTACAAGGAGCATCGCCGTCAGGAACCAAAAATCTGATGACAGGATTCACCAGATCGCAAAGACGAAATCGCAATAAACGACTCAAACGACAAAATCAATTACAAGAGAAACAAGACATGGAAGATATGAGTCAGTTAAAATCGCGAACTATCAATACTCCGTTTGAGGAAATAATATCGGAAACGACAAATCTAGACCTTACAGAAAAGAGGATGGCAAAGCAGTCGTCACTCCACCATTGGTCACACCTGCTCAATGTTTAAGAGTATCAGACAAAAAAAATCACTCGGAGGAAGAGATACGACGAATTCACTCCATTGAGTGGAGAACCTTCGAACAATATAAATATGTGAATAAAAGAACAATAAATATTCTGGATGGTCTTAAACTTTTTACCGAATATTTGATGAAGCCGAACAAGTTGCTATCATCAACCACCTCATAGAAGCCCGAGATCGGGGTAGGGCTGGACGCCTTCGAAGGAGGACTATTCTGAACCTAGTAAATGGATTCGCGGTAAGGGTAGGCAAACCATTCAATACGGATGTTGCTATAACTATGCAAGAGACAGAGAAGGAAATCTTCCTGGGATTCTACGACATGAACAAGTCGACCCTTTACCCGTTGTGATAATCCAAATTATCAGACGACTTGTTACTTGGGGGATCATACCTACGGATTGTGTTCCCGATAGCTGCATCATTAATATGTATGATAAAGGGGATTATATCCCTCCTCACATCGACAGTCATGATTTTGAAAGACCATTTTGTACTCTGTCTTTAATGAATCGTTGCTCCGTGATATTCGGAAGAGAGATACAAATCTTGGGACCCGGAGAGTTTGACGGAACATGCCGCGTCCTTTTAACCCGAGGATCAGTTCTTCGTTCCGAGGGAACGGTGCGAATTTTGTAAAACACTGCATACCCAGTGTTAACAAGCCACGAATCTCCATCACCTTGCGACTAATGAAACCTGATAAACGACCAGACGGATATCAACCAATAACAGAGCTCGAAGGACTAAAGCCTTTGGAACTGCTGTGATCCCATAAATGTTTGAACACTTGAAACATGTTCGATGAATGATGTTTTGGAGTGTAGGACATTTATGGACTATCTGACAATCTCCAAATCTATGACATGATATGAAGAACTCCTGACATATAATATATCTATAGTTGTCGATGTGTGACATATCGGTAGCTGTTGACATGTAAAATATCAGTAGTTTGTTGCAGCATGCTATATGACATGTACATATGTATGTACTGTAAGCTTTTGTTTGCAATAAATATGTCTTGGTGACTTTTTATGGAAATAAAATGAAGTGTTGAAGAAAAATATATCCCCATTGTCTGTGATATGTCGACAGGTCCTGAAATCAATAAATGACAAAATGAATAATTTATGATAATCAAACATGAGAATTAACTTTCGACCTATATAGGTTAAAACCCCAGCGGATATTCCCACCAAAAATATTAATGAGTTCGCCACTCTCTTCGGTTATTGAATATAAGTTCTTTCATGATGCTGAAATTACGACTTTCCTCTAACCAAATCTTGACATCGACATTTTGAGGAAAATAGAAAATGACATATATTTTCTCTCTTCGGTTATTGGATATAAGTTCTTTCCTGATGAGGAAATTACGACTTTCCTCTAACCAAATCTTGACATCGACATTTTGAGGAAAATAGAAAATGACATCTATTTTCTCTCTTCGGTTATTGGATATATGTTCTTTCCTGATGCGGAAATTACGACTTTCCTCTAACCAAATCTTGACATAGACATTTTGAGGAAAATAGAAAATGACATCTATTTTCTCTCTTCGGTTATTGGATATAAGTTCTTTCCTGATGCGGAAATTACGACTTTCCTCTAACCAAATCTTGACATCGACATTTTGAGGAACATAGAAAATTACATCTATTTTCTCTCTTCAGTTATTGGATATAAGTTCTTTCCTGATGCGGAAATTACGACTTTCCTTTAACCAAATCTTGACATCGACATTCTAAGAAATAGAAAATGACATCTATTCTCTCTCTTCGGTTATTGGATATAAGTCCTTTCCTGATGTGGAAATCACGGCTTTCCTCTAACCAAATCTTGACATTGACATTTTTGAGAAATAGAAAATGACATCTATTTTCTCTTTGGTTATTGGATATAAGTCTTTTCCTGATACGGAAATCACGACTTTTCTCTAACCAAATCTTGACATTGACATTTTTGAGAAATAGAAAATGACATCTATTTTCTCTATCCGGTTATTGGATATAAGTCCTTTCCTGATAAGGAAATTACGGCTTTCCTCTAACCAAATATTGACATTGACATTTTCAGGAAAATAGAAAATGACATCTATTTTCTCTATCCGGTTATTGGATATAAGTCCTTTCCTGATAAGGAAATTACGGCTTTCCTCTAACCAAATATTGACATTGACATTGACATTTTCAGGAAAGTAGAAAATGACATCTATTTTCTCTCCGGTTATTGGATATAAGTCCTTTCTTGATACGGAAATCACAGCATTCCTTTAACCAAATCTTAACACTGACATTCTGGAAAATAGAAAATGACATCTATTTTCTCTCTCCAGTTATTGGATATAAGTCCCTTCCTAACACGGAAGTCGTGACTTTCCTCAAACCAAATATCAACATTGACATTTTGAGAAATGGAAAATGACATCCATTTTCTCCCTCCTGTTATAGGATATACATCCTTTCCTGACACAGAAATTACGACATTCCTTTTGCAAAATATCGACATCGACATTTTGAAAAATGAAATATGACATCCATTTTCCCTCTTAGTAAATCTCTTTTCAAATACAAGAAGAAAATCTCTTCTTAAAACTGACAAACAAGACATCTGACATCCTCTAGGAGCGATATGACATTCACTCCTCTCCTAATCATTATGCGACATCTCTTAGACCACTTCGGTCAACACCAATATGTGCAGAATACTTATATAGTATTCTACACATATTGGGGGCCCTTTTGTTGACCTCAATTTACAATGAGTCAATAACCTTATGATCTAAAAAGTCAACTTTGGTCAAATTGGTCAAACCAGACTTAATGACCTACCTTGTTGACCCCATAGGTCAACCTTTTGACCTAAAAAGTCAACTTTGGTCAAATTGGTCGAACCGGACCTAATGACCACCACTGTTGACCCCATAGGTCAACCTTATGACCTAAAAAGTCAACTTTGGTCAAAGTGGTCAAACCATACCTAATGACTGCCCTGTTGACCCCATAGAGTCGACCTTATTACCTAAAAAGTCAACTTTGGTCAAATAGGTCAAACCGGACCTAATGACCTACCACTGTTGACCCCATAGGTCAACCTTTTGACCTAAAAGTCAACTTTGGTCAAATTGGTCAAACCGGACACTAATGACTGCCACTGTTGACCCCATAGGTCGACCTTATGACACTAAAAAGTCGACTTTGGTCAAATTAGTGGAACCGGACCCAATGACCTACCACAGTTGACCCCATAGGTCAACCTTATGACCTAAAAAGTCGACTTTGGTCAAATTGGTCAAACCGGACCTAATGACTACCTTGTTGACCCCATAAGTCGACCTTATGACCTAAAAGTCGACTTTGGTCAAATTGGTCGAGCCGGACCTAATGACCTACCATGTTGACCCCATAGAGTCGACCTTATGACCTAAAAAGTCAGCTTGTGGTTAAAATGGTCGAACCGGACCTAATGACCGATCTTGTTGACCCATAAGTCGACCTTTTCACGCCGATGACACATTTAAAGCCCCATGATGACAAAATCACAAGTACTTAGACATTTTAAAATTAAATTGATCGAATTTGAGGTTGATTTGGGTCCACCAGAGTCAAAATTGGTCGACACCTATCTATTTTGATTAAAATAGATAAAAATGAAATAAAAACAACAAAATTAATCAAATAATTAATTTCAAAATTATTTTGATTAATTAAAATGATTAATGATTTAATTTTCAATATTTTAATTAAATGACATAATTAATTAAAATGAAAATTAAATTAAAATCATAAAATGATAAAAATGATAAAATTAATCAATTAATTAAATTGAAATTATTTTCAATTAATAAATTGATAAATAAAATATTTTCCAACAATTTTAATTAATAAAATAATTAATTAAAATGGGAAATTAAAAAGAAATGAAATGACATATAATCTTCTCATAATTAATTAGGCTAAATTCATCTTAAGGCTTAATTAACACATAATTAAGCCCACATTAAGACCACTTAGCCATGGGTTAATACCCATCATGATGCATGGGGTGAGGTGTCACTCTCTCCTTCACCCTAAGCTTCATTTGGTCATGAGGTGGCCGGCCGACATGAGGCCTCACCTCCCACCTCCCAAGCCACCCGATGGAAGGAAAACCATACATGAACCCCCCACTGACCATGGTTAGAAGCAATGATGAGGAATGAGCTTGTGTGTCACCATTTGCCAAGCTTAAGAAATGATGTGTAAGCTAATTAGGAGGTACGAGGACGGCTCACAAAACACCTCTTGCATGAACCGATGGGTGAGAGGCAAAGCGATGAGATTCATCATGGAAAACTTAGGGAGAAGCATCGATGCCTATCTTCAGCCAATTCCTTCACCCAAAGAGCTGATAGAGGAGGTAACTACTCCCCTAGAACATCCTAAGTTAAGCCATAACCTCCCCTTGCTATAAATAGGACCCCATGGCCGAACCTAGCAAGAAGAGGAAAAAAATTTAGGGAGAACTATAGGCTGCCCAAATCCACTTGCTCCCAACATAAAAACTCTTCGTAAGAGTCTCAGCAATCTATTAGGATCAAATCCAAGCCATAGATTGAGCTTATTTGAGCCAATTTGATCAAATTTCAAAAATAGCCAAAATAAGGTACTTCTTCAAAATTCTCCCCTAAGCCTGACTTCTAGATCAAATTTCTGCAGCAATAACCTTCCATTGGAGTCCTAGAAGGCAACCATAAAGTCTGATTTAGCTTGATTTGCTTGTGGCAAAGGTATGAAATTTTTCTTTACAAAATAAATCGTATTTTCGATATATCATGTCTCATACTATCCCAGAAGTGTATCATCACCATATGGATGGATACTTCTCATCCAGATGATCATTTAAAAAAAAAATCACTCAATTTCGTTGAGAAATGAGTGAGATATTGAGTTTTGAAGTTGGACGGTTCGAATATTTTCGAATTTCTGGGGGATTTATCTCCGCCGTCCGTTCCCGTGTTTTGGAACGGACGGCGCTGATCTAATGATCCGGTGTCCGCTATTCTGCGCCGCGCACCGGATCCTCCCGCTCATTCGACGGTACGAGGACACGTGTCGCGCCGTCAAATTTTCTGGCCTAGGTTAATTCAGATTAACGTTAAAATCTTAAAAAATCTATATCTTTTTATCTAGAGGTCATAAAAATAAAATAAAAATACCTCTGGAAAGCTCTTGAAGAGGAGAAAATTATGAGACCAAAATCATAATTTTCTTCTTAGTATTTAATTTTTAATTAATTAAATACTCTCTGGAGTATTTTAATTATTAAAAATTATTTATAAATTAAAAAATTATGAAACTTTGAGGCATTTATCTTTATGTTCTTAGGAACCTTCCATAATTTTTCCAAGGACAGAAAACATGTCCAAGGCACTTTTCTTTAATTTTCAAGTTTCTTTGTAATTATTTCAAATAATAATTATAAAATTTTGAAAATTAAGAAAAATAAAATGCAAATGACTAGAAATGATAGGGCAACAGACAATAACCCAAAGAAAACTATTTCTAAGTCATAGAAATTATCTTGAATGGTATTTTGAAATTTAGGGTTGAAATCCTTTAATAATTAAATAATTTTAATCCTAAAAATAACCCTTTATAAATTTAACCTATTTTCATCAACAATCAAAGTTTGAAAATGGTTATAGTTTATGATAGACTAATGATAAACTTCACTTAAGTCTAAAATGACCAAATTGGACTTAACTAAATTTAAAATAACATTTAAACCCATTAAACCTTACTTAAATTAGGTTTAACATAAAAATTAAATCTTAATTAAGTTTAAAGACATATTAAACTTAATTAATCAAAATTAAACCTTTTAATTAAGTTTAAAGACATAATAAACTTAATTAACCCATTAAACCTTACTTAAATTAGGTTTAATATAAAAATCAAATCTTAATTAAGTTTAAAGACACATTAAACTTAATTAAACAAAATTAAACCTTTTAATTAAGTTTAAAGACATAATAAACTTAATTAACTCATTAAACCTTACTTAAATTAGGTTTAATATAAAAATCAAGTCTTTTAATTAAGTTTAAAGACAAATTAAGCTTAGTTAACCAATTAAACCTTACTTAAATTAGGTTTAATATAAAAATTAAATTTTTAATTAGGTTTAAGGACATAATAAACCTAATTAACCAAAATCAAATCTTTTAATTAAGTTTAAAGACAAATTAAGCTTAATTAACCCATTAAACCTTACTTAAATTAGGTTTAATATAAAAATTAAATTTTTAATTAGGTTTAAGGACATATTAAACCTAATTAACTAAAATAAAATCTTTTAATTAAGTTTAAAGACAAATTAAGCTTAATTAACCCATTAAACCTTACTTAAACTAGGTTTAATATAAAACTTAAATTTTTAATTAGGTTTAAAGACATAATAAACCTAATTAACCAAAATCAAATCTTTTAATTAAGTTTCAAGACAAATTAAGCTTAATTAACTCATTAAACCTTACTTAAATTTTGTTTAAGGTAAAAATTAAATTTTTAATTAGGTTTAAGGACATAATAAACCTAATTAACCAAAATCAAATCTTTTAATTAAGTTTAAAGACAAATTAAGCTTAATTAACCCATTAAACCTTACTTAAATTAGGTTTAATATAAAAATTAAATTTTTAATTAGGTTTAAGGACATAATAAATCTAATTAACCAAAATAAAATCTTTTAATTAAGTTTAAAGACATAATAAACTTAATTAACTCATTAAACCTTACTTAAATTAGGTTTAATATAAAAATCAAATCTTAATTAAGTTTAAAGACACATTAAACTTAATTAATCAAAATTAAACCTTTTAATTAAGTTTAAAGACATGATAAACTTAATTAACCCATTAAACCTTACTTAAATTAGGTTTAATATAAAAATCAAATCTTAATTAAGTTTAAAGACACATTAAACTTAATTAAACAAAATTAAACCTTTTAATTAAGTTTAAAGACATAATAAACTTAATTAACCCATTAAACCTTACTTAAATTAAAAATCAAATCTTAATTAAGTTTAAAGACATGTTAAACTTAATTAATCAAAATTAAACCTTTTAATTAAGTTTAAAGACATGATAAACTTAATTAACCCATTAAACCTTACTTAAATTAGGTTTAATATAAAAATCAAATCTTAATTAAGTTTAAAGACACATTAAACTTAATTAATCAAAATTAAACCTTTTAATTAAGTTTAAAGACATAATAAACTTAATTAACTCATTAAACCTTACTTAAATTAGGTTTAATATAAAAATCAAATCTTAATTAAGTTTAAAGACACATTAAACTTAATTAATCAAAATTAAACCTTTTAATTAAGTTTAACGATATAATAAACTTAATTAACTCATTAAACCTTACTTAAATTAGGTTTAATATAAAAATCAAATCTTAATTAAGTTTAAAGACATATTAAACTTAATTAATCAAAATTAAACTTTTTTAATTATGTTTAAAGACATAATAAACTTAATTAACCCATTAAACCTTACCTAAATTAGGTTTAAATACAAAAATCAAAACTTTTAATTAAGTTGAAGAACATATTAAACTTAATTAATCAAAACCAAACCTTTAATTAAGTTTAAAGACATATAAAACTTAATTAACCTTCTTACTCATAAGGTTTAATCAAACTTAAACCCTAATTAGGTCTAACCCATTAGACCTAATTAAACCATTAGACCTTAACTAACTAATGTTTAATCAAACTTAAACCCAAATTAGGTCTAACCCATTAGACCTAATTAAACCATTAGACCTTAACTAAATAAGGTTTAATCAAACTTAAACCCTAATTAGTGTCTAACCCATTGAACTCAATTAAACCATTGCACCTTAACTAACTAAGGTTTAATTAAACTTAAACCCTAATTAGTGTCTAACCCATTAGACCTAATTAAACCATTAGAACTTAACTAACTAAGGTTTAATCAAACATAAACCCTAATTAGGTCTAACCCATTAGACCTAATTAAACCATTAGACCTTAACTAACTAAGTTTTAATCAAACATAAACCCTAATTAAGTCTAACCCATTAGACCTAATTAAACCATTAGACCTAATTAAACCATTAGACCTTAACTAACTAAAGTTTAATCAAACTTAAACCCTAATTAGGTCTAACCCATTACACCTAATTAAACCATTAGACCTTAACTAACTAAGGTTTAATTAAACTTAAACCCTAATTAGGTGTAACCCATTAGACATAATTAAACCATTAGACCTTAACTAACTAAGGTTTAATCAAACATAAACCCTAATTAGGTCTAACCCATTAGACCTAATTAAACCATTAGACCTTAACTAACTAAGGTTTAATCAAACTTAAACCCTAATTAGGTCTAACCCATTAGACCTAATTAAACCATTAGACCTTAACTAACTAAGGTTTAATCAAACTTAAATCCTAATTAGGTCTAACCCATTAGACCTAATTAAACCATTAGACCTTAACTAACCATTAGACCTTAGCTAACTAAGGTTTAATCAAACTTAAACCCTAATTAGGTCTAACCCATTAGACCTAATTAAACCATTAGACCTTAACTAACTAAGGTTTAATCAAACAAAAACCCTAATTAGGTCTAACCCATCAGACCTATTTAAACCATTAGACCTTAACTAACTAAGGTTTAATCAAACTTAAACCCTAATTAGGTCTAACCCATTAGACCTAATTAAACCATTAGACCTTAACTAACTAAGGTTTAATCAAACATAAACCCTAATTAGGTCTAACCCATTAAACCTAATTAAACCATTGACATCTTAACTAACTAAGGTTTAATCAAACATAAGCCCTAATTGAGTCTAACCCATTATACCTAATTAAACCATTAGACCTTAACTAACTAAGGTTTAATAAAACTTAAACCCTAATTAAGTCTAACCCATTGAACCTAATTAAACCATTAGACCTTAACTAACTAAGGTTTAATCAAACTTAAACCCTAATTAGGTCTAACCCATTGCACTCTAATTAAACCATTAGACCTTAACTAAATAAGGTTTAATCAAACATAAACCCTAATTAGTGTCTAACCCATTAGACCTAATTAAACCATTAGACCTTAACTAACTAAGGTTTAATCAAATTTAAACCCTAATTAGGTCTAACCCATTGACACTAATTAAACCATTAGACCTTAACTAACTAAGGTTTAATCAAACATAAACCCTAATTAGATCTAACCCTTGAACTCAATTAAACCATTGGACCTTAACTAACTAAGGTTTAATCAAACTTAAACCCTAATTAGATTCAACCCATTGACCTAATTAAACCATTAGATCTTAACTAACTAAGGTTTAATCAAATTTAAACCCTAATTAGGTCTAACCCATTGACTCTAATTAAACCATTAGACCTTAACTAACTAAGGTTTAATCAAACATAAACCCTAATTAGGTCTAACCCTTTAGACCTAATTAAACCATTAGACCTTAACTAACTAAGTTTTAATAAAACTTAAACCCTAATTTGGTCTAACCCATTAGACCTAATTAAACCATTAGACCTTAACTAACTAAGGTTTAATCAAACTTAAACCCTAATTAGGTCTAACACATTAGACCTAATTAAACCATTAGACCTTAACTAACTAAGGTTTAATCAAACTTAAATCCTAATTAGGTTTAACCTATTAGACTTAATTAAACCATTAGACCTTAACTAACCATTAGACCTTAGCTAACTAAGGTTTGATCAAACTTAAACCCTAATTAGGTCTAACCCATTAAACCTAATTAAACCATTAGACCTTAACTAACTAAGGTTTAATCAAACAAAAACCCTAATTAGGTCAAACCCATTTGACCTAATTAAACCATTAGACCTTAACTAACTAAGGTTTAATCAAACTTAAACCCTAATTAGGTCTAACCCATTAGACCTAATTAAACCATTAGACCTTAACTAACTAAGGTTTAATCAAACATAAACCCTAATTAAGTCTAACCCATTAGACCTAATTAAACCATTAGACCTTAACTAACTAAGGTTTAATCAAACATAAGCCCTAATTAGGTCTAACCCATTATCCCTAATTAAACCATTAGACCTTAACTAACTAAGGTTTAATAAAACTTAAACCCTAATTAAGTCTAACCCATTAGACCTAATTAAACCATTAGACCTTAACTAACTAAGGTTTAATCAAACTTAAACCCTAATTGAGGTCTAACCCATTGAACCTAATTAAACAATTGAGACCTTAACTAAATAAGGTTTAATCAAACATAAACCCTAATTAGGTCTAACCCATTAGATCTAATTAAACCATTAGACCTTAACTAACTAAGGTTTAATCAAACATAAACCCTAATTAGTGTCTAACCCTTTACACTCAATTAAACCATTAGACCTTAACTAACTAAGGTTTAATCAAACTTAAACCCTAATTGAGTCTAACCCATTGAACTCTAATTAAACCATTAGAACCTTAACTAACTAAGGTTTAATCAAACTTAAACCCTAATTGAAGTCTAACCCATTAGACTTAATTAAACCATTAGACCTTAACTAACTAAGGTTTAATTAAACTTAAACCCTAATTGAGTCTAACCCATTGCACTCTAATTAAACCATTAGACCTAACTAACTAAGGTTTAATCAAACATAAACCTTAATCTAACTCATTAGACTTAATTAAACTATTAAGTCTTAACTAAGTAAGACTTAATCAAACACAAATCCTAATTAAGTCTACTACATTAAGACTTAATTAATTATTATACCTTAATCAACTAAGGTCTAATTAAATCCAAATCGAACCTTTTAGTCCAAGTCCAATATAACCTAACCTAACTTGAGTCCAACCTAACTTGAACTCAAGTTAACCTAAACCTTAGGTTTAACCCACATTGAACCTAATTTAAACCTAACTTAACTTGAGTCCAAACTAACTTGAACTCAAGTTAACCTAAACTTAGGTTCAACCCACATTGAACCTAACCTAAACCTAACTTAACTTGAGTCCAACCTAACTTGAAGTCAAGTTAACCTAAACCTTAGGTTCAACCCACATTGAACCTAACCTAAACCTAACCTAACTTGAGTCCAATCTAACTCGAACTCAAGTTAACCTAAACCTCAGGTTCAACCCACATTGAACCTAATTTAAACCTACCATAACTCGAGTTCAATCTAACTCGAACTCAAGTTAACCTAAACCTTAAGTTCAACCCACATTGAACCTAACCTAAACCTAACCTAACTTGAGTCCAATCTAACTGGAACTCAAGTTAACCTACACCTTAGGTTCAACCCACATTGAACATAACCTACCTAACCTAACTTGAGTCCAATCTAACTTGAACTCAAGTTAACCTAAACCTTAGGTTTAACCAACATTGAACCTAATTTAAACCTACCATAACTTGAGTCCAATCTAACTTGAACTCAAGTTAACCTAAACCTTAGGTTCAACCCACATCGAACCTAACTTAACTTGAAACCTTAGGTTCAACCCATATTGAACCTAACCTAAACTGAACTAAACTTGAGTTCAATCCAACTAGAACCTAATCTAATCCAAGTCAAACCTTGACTTAGGATGAACCCATATTGAACTTAAATCGACCTTAAGTCTAGGTTCAACCTGACTTGAACCTAACTTAATCTAAACTCAAAATTTAACTTAAGTCTAACCCACAATAGAATCAAGTCAAACCAAACTTAGGTTCAACCTGACATGAACCTAACCCAAAAACCTAACTTAAGTCTAACCCATATTAGACTTAAGTCGAACCATACTTAGGTTTAACGCGATATATACCTAAGTCTAACCTAAGTCTTAGGCTCAACCTAACTTGAATCTAAACTAAAATTCGACTTAAGTTCAATCCTAAGTCTAGGTCTAACTTTAAATAGACTTAATTAAAACTTAAGTCTTATCTAAAAGGTACTTAGATGGTCTGCAAATCTAATTGAGTCTAACTTATTAGACTTAATTAACCTTTAAGTCCTATTTAAACAAGACTTAAAACTTAATTAAATCTATTCTAAACCAAACCTTTTAACTTAAATTCAAACGGACATGAACTCAAGTTAAATGGATTCAATCAAATCTAACTTAGGTTCAACCAAACATGAACCCAAGTTAATTCAATCAATATTGAATCTAATTTCAAATCTTTTAACTTAGAGTTCAGACAGACATGAACTCAAGTTAATAAATTCAACATTTTAAAACCAAAATTGACATAATCAACAAAAAAAATTGACATTTCAAAATAATTAGACATAAACTGACATCCAAGACCTATCCAAATATTCTATGATATTATTTCTGACAATGTTTTCTTTGCAGGGTGAAAATGAGAAATTTCGCTTAGATTTTCTTTACATGTTATAGGGTGTACTAACTCTGTTTTGCAGGACGACATTCTAGGCGAACAAAAACAAAACCAAAACTTTTAGGTTAGACATATAACCTGAAACTTTTGATAACAAAAACAAAACCAAAACTTTTAGGTTAGACATATAACCTGAAACTTTTGACAACAAAAATAAAACCAAAACTTTTAGGTTAGACATATAACCTGAAACTTTTGATAAAAAAATAAAACCAAAACTTTTAGGTTAGACATATAACCTGAAACTTTTGACCACAGAAACGAAACCAGAACCTTTAGGTTAGACATAATACCTAAAGTATTCAATAACATGATATAACGACATTCGGGAGTGATAGTGGGTACATCTCTCCTTAAAATAAATTCTTAGAAAACAAATGATTAACATTAATCAGAAGTTTTTTTAAACAATTGAAAATTGTTTAAGATGTAATTAACTATAGAGGCTTTCCTCTATAAGAGTTCTAAAAGAACCCGAAATAGAAATATCTGGTTTACCACAATTTTCTTAATATGAAAATTCTAGAATATGTTATTCTAGAATATCCTCATATAAGAATTATCATAAACATTCTTTTCTACTATTAGTCCTAAAAATTCTCTAAATCCTTCATACGATTTATATGAATAAAACTAGGCTAATATTAGATGGCGACTCCTTGACATTGACATGATACATAAATGGATGGAGATGAAATGACCCCATCCAACAACGACATATCATATTGTTATTATTTTCATTGCCACCAACTACCACATAACCTAATTTGACTAATTTAGCCTAATTTAACCAAAAGCCCCAATTTGACCAATTTAACCCAAAAGTACCCAAATTAAACCTAATATCCAACCAATTGACACCAATTTTGCACAATTTCAGTTCCAAACTTTAATTAAACATCTCTAGCCTCAATCTAAACCAAATCCAAGCTCAATTTGGCCCACATGTGACTTTAATTTCATTTAGAATCCAAAATTCTCAATTTTTCCTAAGTGACCCAAAATCCCCAAATTGACCTAACACCAATCAATTTCTCCCCAATTTGAATTCTAAACCCTTCATAACACTTCCCTAAACAAAATTGAACCATCAATTGCCCCAATTTCAGCCTAAACTTCACCCAAACCCATGTGAGGAAAATTTCCCCAATTTTGACCTAAACATACCACAGGACCCAAATTCCCTAAATTGAGTGCCCTAACCCTAAAATTTCAACCCAATTAATGTTGGGAACCCTTTATAACATCCCTCTAAACCATTTGGAATCCTCAATTCGCCTTCGACCCAACTCTAGCCCAATCCAAACCCAAGTTAGCTCAAATGACCCAAATTGAACCAAATGACCCAAATTTAATCAAATGACCAAATTGAACCCCCAAACAATTTTAAAACCACTCCAATGCCTTCCCAAAATCTTTATGACAATCAAGTCCACTAAATTGCTCAATCATTTGGGCTTAACCAAAGCTCAAACCCAAGCTTACCCAACTTAAGCCCAAAGTGCCGAAAATTGAACCTATGACCCAATTCACCCAAAGTGAGCCAAATTGACCAAATTAGCTCTATGAAAGCTAAGCTCAGAACCCCAAGGATTAGCCAAGACCAACCAATACCCAACCCAAATGAGCCATTGACCAATGGTCCTTAACCAAAGTCAACTTTGCTTCACCTTTTGGCTAAACCCATTTACTCAAGCAAGCCTCATTAAACCAGGCAATCAATGGCACTTAGCTCCTTCCTTACATCCCCTCAGCCTGTCAGCCACCATGCTTGTCCTTGCTGATGCCCTAGCTACCGAAACAGGCACGCCTGAACGACCCCATACCCCTTTGAGCTTAAAATTGAGCCTTGTCAGTGAGGCATTCCCTCACCACTTAATGACAATGCTCTGCCCTCACCTTAAGCAACCCAAAGCACCCACATTGGCACCCTGAGCTCCACCCTCCGACCATGGCTATAAAAACTACCCCTTACGGCCAAATTTCAAGTGCTGAAAATTTCCTAAGGAAACTCTATCAAAACCTCACCAGAGCTTCTCCAGACCTCCCCAAGCTCATCCCAACCATTTCCCCCTCTGGTTCCTTCTACCTGAGAGCAATTTACACACAAAAATCTCAGCCGAAACTAGGAAAAACTTCACTACAGCTCCACAGTGCACCAAACCCAAATTAATTGCACCCACACCTTCACAACATTGAAAGAAGAAGATCCCCCATCAAAGCCCCATCACAGAGACCTCAACACCAAACTTTGATAAATA
Source organism: Papilionanthe hookeriana x Papilionanthe teres (assembly GCA_022702705.1). NCBI lineage: Eukaryota > Viridiplantae > Streptophyta > Magnoliopsida > Asparagales > Orchidaceae > Papilionanthe > Papilionanthe hookeriana x Papilionanthe teres. The sequence goes on from CM040428.1 coordinate 3,579,894, forward strand.
CCTGAAATCGGGTATGGTTGAGTCTGGGTCTAGACAATTCACCAGGGCAAAAGGCTTCATCTGGAAGTTCGTTGGGACCAATCAAAGCTGCCACAACCATCTGATTGAGGCCTCCCCTCTCAGACAAAGGTATTGAACTCACTCTTCCTTCCGAGCTATTCTTTATCCCCCACATGTGTAGACCATATTTCATACCGTGTAAACCATATGGATAGGTTCTTCTAGGTCAGATGAAGCTATATAAACAAACTCCATGCGATTTGGTTGAGTCTAGCTCGAGTTCTTAGGTCTAAAAGGTGGATCTCTTGATCAACCTAAAAATATACTAATTTTATGCTATATTTTGTAATGATGTAACACTTTAAAGGTATGTTTTCTTGTGTTTTTGGTTGTTGGTACATGAAATTGAAGAATTTGGAGTGATTGGAGAAAAAGGAACAAAAATGGACTAGAATGGAGCATACCAGAGCAAAACGGGTCGAACCGGAGCATACCGAAGCAAAACGGGTCGAACCAGACAGTTATGTACCTGTGTCTAGTGCCTAGGCGCCACTAGTTGGCACATAGCTGCCAGGCAGTGTAATATACCTAAAATATATAGTGTTTTTAACCACATTTTTATACCTATTTTTGATGAAATTGCACCTTAATAGAATGTATTTTTGTGTTTTTCTTGTAGGTATGATTAAAATGATTGACTATGGTGAAAGGAGCAAAAGAGGATCAAGTTTGGAGCAAAAATTGAAAGGTGTGCAAAATTGGCCTTTAGAGGGTAAGCACCGAACCCTTGACCACAGTTAAAGTGACGAATTTTATTTGATTTTGGCAGGAATTTGAAGGAGTTTTTGAAGCATCCTTTGGTTTAAACTTCACTAACTTCCCATCAGCGCCAAAACTCATTTAAAATTTGAAAGGATGGATGCATTCTTGATGGATACATTGAATCTGGACATATTTTAAAGAGACACTAAGACACCTTTTGGAAAATTTTAAAAAGAAGACTTGAAGATCAAAAAAATGGTTGTTGTTGGAGGGTGTGATTAGTGTTAAGAGTCAAGTTTATGTTAGAGAATTATTGAGAGCACACCTTTCCACTTCACCACTTTTATTATCAATTGTATATAGTTTTTATTAAGAGTTGAATAGAGATTCAGAGTCTACAGAGTTGGGCGCCAACCTCTATTGTGTATTGTAAAAAGAAAGCAAAGTTTCAAAGGAACTTTAAGAGTCTTGTGGAGAGAATTTTTAGATAAGTGTTTAACTTTTTTTTACATTTGGTTTTAAAGTAAAACTTGTTGTGTTTTCACTATGATTTCTATTTTCAAATCAAGTTGTGATTGTATTTTCTCCATGGATTCTGAGTAGTTTTCTTTATCATTTTCTTTTTAAATGATGAAGTAATTAAATTATGGAAGGAAGTTGTGTGATGTATAGAATTTGAATGTTGGAAGAAGTTGTGATGATTCACTACCTTGCACTTCATTTACTTCTTGATTTGGCCAATTAAGATGTTAAAATTGGTTGGGAGATTATGTAAGATCAATTGTGGTATTGTCTCAATCAACAATTAGAAAGAATCACATGCAATTTTATGATGAGAATTGTAGTCCATATGGTTGTGTGCAAATAAATAGGAAGATAAGCTTATAAAAGGGAGTAAAATTAGTGGACTTTAGAGTGATAGGTTAAATCACCCTAATTTGGTTTGATGTGAAAAATTTTGTTATGAGATGTTAGCCTACAGGTGGAGGGAATCGAGGGAACTCTAGAGTGAGAGCTAGTCTCTTCCCTGCCCAACCCATCTACAAGATTTCAAGTCATCAAATTAACCAATGTTCTTTATAGAACCAAGTAAGGGTAAAGAATATAATTGCTTCTATTTGGCACAACACATTTTAGATACTTCCACAACGAAATTCCATAATTAATATTGAATCATTGATAAAGGAAAAAACATTTTATTCTCATTTGCTTTCATACTATTTTATAGTTGTGTTAACTTTAGTTGTTTGTTTTACTTTTTATTCAGAAAATACCAAAACAAATTTGAAAAACTTTATATCTTAAAACATAATTTACAAAATCATTTTAAAAAGTAAAAAGTTATTTTTCTTATTTCTTTAAAATTTAAGACATTTCCCTGTAGGTTCGATATTTCGGAGTTCTATCAAAAAGTCCTATATTACTTGATAAACGATACGTATACTTACGTAGTATCCCATATTATAAATAATTAAAGTACAATTTCATATCTAAAACATAAGGATAAATATTTGGAGATCAAGTTTTTGGCGCCGTTGTCGGGGGAATTAATTAAAATTTCATTTAAAGAAAATTCAAGAAAAAACTAAGTTTTTACTTTTCATTGTTTTTGTTAGTGTGTTTTATTTTATTTTGTTAATTTTACATGCGTAGTTCAGGTTCTGAGGGACTTGTTCCTTACGATTCTGAATTAGAGAGAACTACTAGAAAAATCAAAAAAATTAAAAATTCAGAAAAAAATGAAAATATTTAAGAAATGACAAATCAAAATAATCAAAATGTTGAAACCCATCAAGAATTTAGTCCTTCAGTATGTTAACCCTACAGTGGATGGACTTCATGGTAGTTTTCAACACCCTGTTGTAGCTGCTAATTCATTTGAACTTAAACCTACTATTATCCAGATGGTATCTAATAATCAGTTTGGGGGAGCACCAACTGAAGATTCTAATTTACATCTTGCCAATTTTCTAGAATTGTGCGCTACTTTTAAATATGATGGTGTTTCAGATGATGTTATTAGACTTAGATTTTTTCTTTGCTAAATATTTTCCACCATCGAAGACTGTGATGCTTAGAAATGATATCACATCTTTTTATCACTTTGAAGGGAAATCTATATATGAAGCATGAGTAAGTTTTAAAGATCTCTTAAGAAAGTGTCCACATCATTCAATACTAAATTAGTTAATAATTTAGACTGTTTATAATCTATTATCAATGCCGCTGCTGGTGGTTCATTGATGTCTAAACTGTTTGCTGATGCTTATGCTTTAATTGAAGAAATGACTACTGACAAAAAAAAATGTATTGAGAACTTCATACCAATTTTACATGAAATTGCACTTTAAAGAAAGGTATTTTCTATGTTTTATTGCAGGTATGAAGATTTATAGGTAATGGAGCAAAAAGATGGGAAAATGAGCGAATCCGAAACGAAAAGGACTAAAAGAGATAAAAATTGAACTAGGCCGCCGACGGCGAGGAATAAGCCGCCGACGGCGTGTTTTTCCTGAGAGCATTTGAATATATTATAAAGGAGCCCGCCGACGGCGAGATCGAGCCCGCATACAGTGAGCCTTAGCAGTTAGCCTATGTTCTGGAAGCCCACGATGACGCTAGACGAGCCCGCCGACGGCGAGAAGGTCGGTTCAAGTAATATTCAATGAATCCGGACGCTTTTCGAAGAGGTGCTTAAGCACGGAACTCTTTCTTCCTCTTTAAATAGTAGATAATTTTAGGCAAATATGGACGTGTCTTCTTTGTGTCCTTGGTGTGTCATTTTGAGTATCTTATCAGTGTATTTAGTGTGTAAGTGTGTTCTAGAGAGAATATTAGTGAGTTTAACTGAGTGTGTTGTACAAGAAGGAAGAGTCAGAGGAACTTCAAGGAGTCTGCTTAGGGAGAATATTCAAGATAAGTTTTGTCTATTGTTTTATAACTTTAATTTTATATGAAATCTAAGTTTTGTGTTATTCTTCCTATGCATTATGAGTAGTTTTCTCTGCCTTTCTCTTTGTTTTTGAGATTTTGTGAAATGGAAAATTGAATTAGTTGTGCCTAAAATATTAAATAAAAATTGTGATAATCTTTTACTTGAATCTTAATTTACTTTCAATTTGGCCAATTGAACTTTTAAAATATGTTGATTTTACAACTAAAGTAAAGATTACATTCAAAATTCGAGGAAAGCAAAAGGCCTTGAAAGTAGGGTGCAAATAAATCGGGAAATATTATTTATCGGGTGTAGAATTGGATATTTTAGAGTTACAGACTAAAATCTTCAATTCGGTCCTATCGCTTGGGTGCTAAAGTGTAGATGTAAGCCCTCAGGCGAGGGGAACATGGGAGGTCCGAAGTGAGAGCCGGTATCCTCCCAGGCTAGCCGCAGATTCAGTAACCAAGAATAGGATTAGTCAATATTCTTTATGCCTGAACCAAAGGGTAAAGAATAGGAATGCTCATATTTGGCACAATATATTTCTAACTAGTTTAATTATCCATTCACTTAATTTTCTTAACAAGGAGAGAGATACTTTTCTAAATTGCAATCTTCTATTAAAAAATTAGTAGTAGAGTTTACTATAAGTGTTCTTTATTTGCGTATACTAGATAGTAATTGCAACTGCTATAATTAGTTCATAATCTCTAACTTCTCTGTAGATCGATATCTAGGACTCCATTAAAGCCCTGTATTACTTGAATTATACGTATACTTGCGTTAATAAAAGGAGTAACTTTGCTATTATTGAAAATTATTTTTATACTCGATTAAACATTTATATAGTTAATGTACATTAACCATCACAGCCACCCGTCCGGATCAAGTTTTTGGCGTCGTTTCCGGGACGTAGAGTAATTATTAAGTAACTAATAAATAATTATTAAAATAATTACTAGAGTAACGGACTATTTTAAAATTTACTTAAGTTGTGTATGCGTAAATTTGGAACCGAAAATTTAATACCTTACGATTCGGAATTAGAACGCACTATTAAAAAAATTAGAAAACAGAAAAGAGAAATTATAAATTTAAATCAAATGGCAAATAATCAAGCAATTGAAAATACAAATCAACTGAGATCTTTAAGAGATTACGCAAACCCTACATTAGATGAAATTCACTTAACTATCCAAAATCTTGATGTATCTGCTAATTCATTTGAGCTTAAACCTGCAATTATCCAAATGGTACAGAATAATCAATTTAGTGGTTCACCAAACGAAGATCCTGATTTATATCTCGTTAGTTTTTCAGAACTTTGTGCTACTTTTAAAAATGACAGAGTATCTAATGATGCTGTTAGACTTAGGCTTTTTCCTTTTTCTTCAAGGGATAAGGCTAAGATGTGGTTAAATTCGTTAGCACCTGGATCTATTAGAACTTGGGGAAAATTATCACAAAAATTTCTATCCAAATACTTTCCTCCTTCCAAAACTGCAAAGCTTAGAAATGATATAACCTCTTTTAGTTAGTTTGACGGAGAATCAATATATGAAGCTTGGAAGAGATTTAAAGATCTTCTTAGGAAATGCTCACATCATGCGTTACCAGATTGGTTAATCATTCAAACTTTTTATAATGGATTAGTAGGATCTCTTAGATCTATCATTGATGCTGCCACTGGTGGTTCATTAATGTCAAAACCATTTGATGAGGCTTATTCATTAATTGAAGAAATGGCTACCAACAATTTTCAATGGCCTTCTGAAAGGCTAAATCCTAAAAAAATAGTTAGTATCGATGACTCTGATGCAATATGTATGTTAACTTCTCAGATTGCTGCTATATCTAAGAAATTAGATCATTTTGGAATGAATTATTCTCCTACTATAATAGAAGAAAATTCATCTGGACAATTTGTGGATGGTCAACCTTCTTATGAGACTTTAAATGCTATTAATAATAAACCAAATAATCCTTATGCAAATTATTACAACCCTGGTTGAAAAAATCATCCAAATTTTAATTGGAATAACAATTCTGCTAATCAACAATGGATGAACAACTCAGTAAACCCATTAGGAAATTCATCTAACCAAGGAAATTCTAACTATAAACCTTCTTATCCACCTGGATTTAATAATAACTCTCAATTTAAGGAAAAGAAGTTATCTATGGAAGAATTAATATTAAATATGGGTCAACATTTGCAGAATCAAGGAAATCAGCTACAAATTCAAGGGAACCAATTAAAAAATCAAGGAACTGCAATTAAAAATATTGAAAGTCAACTTGGGCATATCGCTACTGCGCTTAATAATAGAAGTCCTGAAACGTTTCCTGGTAATGTGAAAATTAATCCTAAAGACCAAGGAAAAGAAAAAATCAAAGCAATACAGTTACGAAGTGGAAAAGAGTTAGAAACAAGAGTAAAATAAAAAAAACAGAAAGTGAAAAAGAGAAAATGGAAAGTAAAAAAGTAAAGGATCCGCAAGATCAAGATTTAGAATACCCACTAATACTTATGAAAATTTCTGTAGAAAAACCACCACCACTATTTCCTCAGCGATTAAAACAACATAAAAAGGATAAGCAATTTTCTAAATTCCTTGAAATCCTGAAGAAATTAACGGTGAATATTCCCTTTGTAGAAGCATTAGAACAAATGCCCAATTATTTAAAGTTTATGAAAGATATTTTAAAAAAAAAGAGAAAGTTCACAGACAATGAAACTGTTGCACTTAGCGAAGAGTGTATTGCAATTATTCCGAAAAAGCTTCATGAGAAATTAAAAGATCCTAGTAGTTTCACTATACCTTGTGCTATTGGAGAAAAATTTTATGGAAAAGCTTTATGTGACTTGGGAGCCAGCATCAATCTTACGCCTTTATCAATTTTTAAAAGATTAGGATTGGGAGAAGTCTCACCTACTTCAATAACTCATCAGTTAGTCGATCGTTCAGGTGACATATCCTAAAGGATTTATTGAAGATGTGTTAGTAAAAGTGGATAAATTTATCTTTCCTGTGGATTTTATTGTTTTAGATATGGAAGAAGATAAAGAAATGCCCATAATTTTAGGAAGACCCTTCTTAACTACTAGAAGAGCTATGATTGATGTTCAAAAAGGAGAATTAGCTATGAGAGTAAATGATCAAGAAGTAACTTTTAACATTGCGAAATCAATGAAATATCCTGCTATTGAAAAAGATGATGAATGTTTTCGAATGGAAATTCTTGAACATCTGCGAAATAAACATTTTAAAGAGCACTTTGAAGATAAATCAGAAATAAAAAATACAAAATTATTTGAAGAAACAGAAAATGAAGAATTAGATTATATACAAGAAAGATTTGAGATGTTGGATATTACGGAAAATGCTGAAAAGAATATAGTTCCGTCAATTATGAAACCACCTGAACTTGAGTTAAAATTTTTACCTGCTCATTTGAAGTATACATTTTTGGGAAATTCTTTAACTTTACCGGTCATTATATCGGCAGAGTTAAATGAATTACAAGAGAAAAAACTTTTGGATACACTAAAAAAGTATAAAAAAGCTTTTGATTGGACCTTAGCAGATATTAAAAGGAATTAGTCCTTCAATCTGTATACACAGAATTATTTTGGATAATGAACATAAACCAAGAGTTGATCCTCAATGGAGATTAAACCCAATGATGAAAAATGTAGTTAAGAAAGAAATATTAAAATGGTTAGACAATGGTATTATATATCCTATTTCGGACAGTGCTTGGGTAAGCCCAATTCATTGTGTTCCTAAGAAAGGAGGAGTGACATTTTAAGCTAATGAAAATAACGATTTAATACCTATCAGACAAGTTACTGGGTGGCGAATATGTATTAATTATAGAAAATAAAATATAGCCACCAGGAAAGATCACTTCCCTTTACTATTCCTAGACCAAATGTTAGATAGACTTGCTGAGCACAAATACTTTTGTTTTTTAGATGGATATACCGGCTACCATCAAATTCCTATTGCTCCTGAGGATCAAGAGAAAACTACATTTACTAGTCCTTATGGAACATTTGCTTTTCGAAGGATGCCTTTTGGACTATGTAATGCACCTGCAACATTTCAGAGATGTATGATGTCTATATTTAGTAAATTAATTGATGATGGAATAGAAGTATTTATGGATGATTTCTCTATATTTGGAACATCATTTGATGCATGCTTGGATCATCTTGAAAATTTCTTGGAGCTATGCAAAAAAACTAATTTGGTTCTAAATTGGGAGAAATGTCATGTCGGCATATTTTTAGGTTGAGTGTTGTATTTTTGAAAAGAGGTCGCCTACAGAAATTGTCGGCGAATTTTTAATTTAATTTAAATAAATAATTTGAAAAGTAGTATTTTATTTTGAAAATAATTTTAAATTTGAAAATTTTAAGATATGAAATCAAACTGATCTCACATCCCGAAAAGTTTATATAAACGAGCACCGCACCGCAAACCGTGTATCTATCCCTAAGGATAGACACACCTTGCTTGATGATGGGGCTCGGTTAAATAAACTAGAAGATTTGTGACATCCGTTTGATCTGCGAACCGATTTTATAAGCCGACAAATTCCCCTGCTTAATATGAAGCTATTAAACAGGGTTTATATTACCTGGGTTCTTAAAGTTCCTTATAAGGGCAAGCCCCTATAGTTAATTACATCTTAAGTGACGGGAATCACCTAAGAAAACTCTCGATAATAATCAGTAATTCTGCTCTCGAGAATTTCAAAGTTTAAGTTTTCAAGGGGTTGAATTTTGGAATTTCAATAGGGAATGGATCAAATTTGGAACATTTTATTTTGGAAATTCAAAGGAAGAAAAGTAGGAGAAATTATGGATTCGAAGTGAACTTCGGTAATTTCCCGACTATCCTATTGTTTGGCTTGGATTTAGGAAAGTCCTAATGTTTATCTAATGTTTTAATCTTGCCAATTTTAGTTAATTAGGGCTTATATTTATATGATAGAATCATACAAATTGCACTAGAAGATATGAGGGTTTATGTCGTATCGGACGACTACCTCGGAATCCTAAGACCGGTTAGGGCTTAATTTGCGAATACGAATGCCTAACGAAGAATTGAGGATTTATGTTGCACTAGGCAAACTACCTCGAAGTCCTATGGCTTTGTTTATTTAATTCTAAGAAAGTTTTGTTGATGTAGGTTCAAGTTTTCTTGACGACGATGGCCGTGCTTGCCCACCATGCTCCAGAGCTCCTTGTTGTTGCGAGAGGTTTAGTTTTAGAAATCATAAATCGGGAGGTGAGAGAAGTGTTCGGTTTAGAGAAGTCTTAATTTCCAAGTGTTTTTTTGTGTTTTAATTAAAACGGATCTTAAAGTTGATTAAACGAACCGATTAAGATCCCACGGTTCCGTCATCCCGGCACCGTTATTTTCATCGAATTCACTTAGTCCGGATGAATTTGCTAAACTCGACTAAATGAGTTCCGCACTTTCATTTAGACCGTGGGAAATCCCAGTTAGCAACACGTGGGTTACATCATCCGAGGTATTCCCGATCATTCAATGAGACGTTTTAATTTAGTTGTAGTTGTAGTTTTGTGTTACGTTTGTGATTAAATTTTGAGTTGTCTTATATTTTGAAATGTTGTGGAGGTGAATTTTATCTTGTAGTGTCTTTTATTTTAATTTTGGGTTTCGGTTTTGGTTTTACGTCTAAAGGTGTCGGTTTTCATGCAAGCGTTGTTTATCATGCAAGAAAAATAAGTGCGATGCGATTAAATAAATTGCGATAAAATAAATTGCAATAAAATAAAAGCGTACTCGGAGGGTCTTCCCGTCATTCCGAGCTGCACTTAAAACATAGTTAGAATATTTAAGCAAGTTCCTAGGTAAAGCTAAGGGAAAAGGTTTATGGTTTTCTACCAAGTTCCTAATCCTGTAGCTAGTCATTTCCTATGATGTCTAGGTTCTTTGTGTTTTTAGTTTGAAGACGATTTTCTTCATCGAAGAACGATTAAGTTCGATTGTTCTTGTAAATATCCTATCATATTGAGGAAGTGCTTAAGAAGAATCTTAAACATCTTTTCAATATTTCTAGGATTGTTTCAAGTCCAAATGAATTTAATTGTGTAAATGAATCGATCGTCCGAGGTTTTGAAGTTTTGTTAACATGCTCAGTGAACTAGGACATTTGAATGTCCTGTAAGTGAAGTAACATTTCATTTTAATGTTCTATTTAGGAGTTATGATAACTAAAGCTCCTAAGGGCAAAATGATTCTTAATGATTTGTGATTCAAATTTAAGTTCAAATTAATGATTTAAGTTTGGAATAGTGTTGAAGTTATCTTAGATTTATTTCTTCATGTCTTAAGTGAGGTTATTTAATTCGACTTAATTTAATTTAATTTAATTTATTTTAATTTAATTTATTTAATTTAATTTGATTTGATTTAATTTAATTCAATTTAATTTATTTGATTTAATTTCTTAATTTAATTTAATTTAATTTTAATTTAATTTAATTTAATTTTAATTTAATTTAATTTAATTTAATTTAATTTAATTTAATTTAATTTAATTTAATTTAATTTAATTTATTTTTATTTATTTATTTAATTTAATTTAATTTAATTTAATTTTATTTATTTATTTAATTTAATGTATTTAATTCATTTAATTTAATTTAATTTGTTTATTTAATTTAACTTAATTTTAATTTAATTTAATTCAACTTTTAATCTTAATTTAATTTAATTTAATTGAAAATTTTTGAAAGAGTTTAATGATTTAATTTTTATTTAATGGTTAAGTCTTTTAATATTTTAAATTTGAGTTATCATTTTAATTAAGAGTTGAGTATTAATGAGATGATTAATTTAGGGATTTTTAAATTAAAGAATAAATCTCTTCCTAATAATATCCCTATTTTAATAATTCCAAATTTATTATTTTTCCAAATTCAATTAATTATTTACTTAAAGTTTAATCATTTTAAATTACTTAATGGGTTTCTACCCTTTAATTATTTAAATTTCAATCATCCAAATCAGATTAGGATCAAAATATTTTACTTGTTAATTTTTATTAAACCTAAAGTTTTAATTAAGGGTTAAAATTTTAATTACCATTTTGCCCTTTAAGCCTAATAATTTCATAACTCACTAAATTGAACTCAAATGAACTTGAAATTTTTATGAGACTTCACTCATATGTCAATAAAGACATGAGAGGAGAAAATGTGATTTTTCTGCATTTAATTTATTTATATAATTATTTTTAGTAGAAAATAGGAATTTCCAAGGAAAATTCAATGACATGACCAAGGGAAAGTTTCTGTCCTTAAGAAAATTAGGGGACATTCCTAATGACCAGATGACCACTTGGACCAAATTTTGTAATTTTTTGAATTATATTTTATTTATTAGAATTATTTTAAATTCTGGAGTATTAATTAATTTAAAAATAAAATAAATGTTGAAAAATAAGTTTTATAATTTTTAAAATTCTCTCTGATATCAAGGATTCCAGAGAACCAAACTTTGCAATTTTCTGATTTTTCTTTGATTTATTATAATTATTTTGGTGAAAATGCTAGAAAATACATTTTTTAATTTTAAAATTACCCTAGAGCTTTAAAAATTAATATCTCACTAAATAGACCTAGGAAAAAAATATGGGACTTGTTCCCAAGTGATTAAAATTCAAAATATAACATTTTAGTGAATTTTATTATTTTTGTGATTTTTATTATTTTTTAATTATTAAAAATATTAAAATAATATTAAAAATCAACTTTTTTAGAAAATTGAAATTTTAATTTTCTTAAACTCCCCTGATATCAGAGAGACTCCAAAACCAATTTGGTGAATTTTTGAAAGATATTTTGAAAGTTATGAATTTTTAAAGTTTAAAATGGCTAAGTGGCTTAATCGACCCAATTAGTGGGGCTAACCAAGTCCAATTGACCTCAAATTTTTATGATGGGTTCCTCTGACCCTAAAGGTCAGTGGAGAATTGATTTCAAGTCAATTTGATCTATGGTTAACTCTAATTATTTAGGGGTCTATTTTGGGTGTTTGAGCCAATTAGGGTTAATTTAAGTGAATTAACTCAAATCCTATTTTTCCTAGGGTTCTCTGGTCATAAGGAACATCACCAAATTTTCCTAGAATTTATTTCACAACATGCTAATTTTTGAAATTAAAATACTTAAATCAGCAACATGCATTTGAAAAATCAATAACTTTTCACAGAGATGGCCTCCGACCTTGGAAAATTCGGGGAATGTCCCTAAGTTCAGAGGCTTCAAAGCCCTATGAGTCTCATGCTATGGTGAATTGTATACATGCATGGAGAATTAAAACAATGCAGGGAGTAAATAATTAATTAAAAATAAAATACTGGACAAAATTAATTAATTTCTTTTCCACATTATTCTCCTTTGTTCACCGAGCAAGAGGGTATTTTTATTTTATTTTTGTGATTTTTCTACACAAAGATATGGATTTTTAAAGTTACGGGAATTAAATAAATAGAAAATATTCCTATTTATCTACTTATCCACGCGGCGCCGCGTCGACCTCGGCGGCTCGAAATGCCGCGTGGCGCGCTCCCATTCGACGCCGCCATCCGAGTCGGCAGCCCGGGCCCCGCGGTTCTCGTACGCGTCTCCTGGTCCGACGCCATCCGAGCCGTCCGTCCGCGCGTGTATTAAATGGACGGCATCCGTTCATCGTCCATGGCCGGTGTGATCCCGTGACCGTCCACACTCCAACCACTAAGAACTCACTCGATTCTCGATGGATTTTCGTGTTCTTATGCTCTCATGGATTCGTCTTGAAGAGACGAACACATCCATACGGTAAACATGCATTGAAATTAAGGCATTTGAAATGGAGAATCTCCAGAAGCTCGGGATGAAGAATTAGCTCATACCTTTGCTCAGAGAAGTGAAGCTTCGATCTGAGAGTTGTTGCACCTTCGATTGGATCTCGGCAAGCTCCGGATGAAGTCTCCCGGTGCAGTGAATTGTGCTAGGTTGAACTTCGACCACAGTGATCACAAAGCTTGGAGTACGGAGCAAGCCGGGTGGCTCGGAGATGGGGCTTTTCTTTGGTGGACACCTTCCCTTGGTCCGGTGAAGGTGTAGGACCAATCGATTTGGGGATTGGTTCACCGTGGGGAAGTGTCCTGGTTTTGGGCTTGGATTTCGACTGCGAAATTGAGCTCGCGAGAGAAGAAATGGCAGGGGGATCTCACTCGGGGATCAAGTGCTCTGTGTATGAGGAGGGGTACGGAACAATTTTGGCGAGTTTTGGCAAGGTTTGTGCAACTCTCTTCTCATGGCCGTGAGGGGTGGTGTTTAAATAGGCATGGGTTGGAGGGCCTCCCGAGGGGAGTTAGGGCTTGGGATCGAGCTGCTGCAGTGAGGAGAAGAACAGCCGTGGTGACCACTAGACATGGGGCGGCTCGACGAGGAGAATTCCAAAGTTTGGCTCCTCCCGAGGTTTCGGCCATGGTGTTTTCCGGCGGCCCGGTGGTGGCCGGCCGAGCCTTGGTCACCATCTTGTTCGAGTGGGTCGGGCGAGGGGTTTGGTGTATTCGATTGAGGTTTGACATGTGTAAAGTGGTTGAATCAAAGTAGAAAGGGGAAGGGGCTATTTTAGCTTCAATTTGGTCAACCCATTGGTTTGGGTTGGGTGCACCTCCCCATGGCTCGATTTTGGGTCGAGAGGATCGGTTGAGTCGACTGCTATGGAGTGGTGAAGTCTCCATCCATGGATTAGGTGGCAAAGCATGGTTTAGAGTGTGACATGCTTAAGGTAAAAAGGCTTAAGAAGGATTAGGAAAGGGGGTCCTCCTTTTTCCATTAATGGCTTGATCACATGTCAAACTCTCCATGGCTTCATGTGGCTTGTCCATGGCTTGCATGGCTTGTCTTTGGCTTAGGGAAAAGTTTAGTCAATTTCATAAAAATGGGTTTTAAGAATTTTTGGTAATTTGGTGTAAAATTTGGATGGTTTGTCATATGGCTTTGTTTAGAAAGATTTGATTGCTGATTTAGGACTTAGGAATGATTTTAACTAAGTGAGGATGAGATGAGATTGTAATGTGGGCTTTAGGATGGGCTTGGGCTTTTGAGTTTGGTTTGGAATGGGCTTTTGAATGTCTTTTAGAAGTGGGCTTTTAGATGAAAATTTTGCAAAGGGCCATGCCAAATAAATGTTGGGTTTAGTTTAAGGATGTGTCATGAGTGATTTGAGACAAGTTTGAAGTGATTTGGGTTTGAATTGGTTTGAATTTGGGTTTAATTGGTAAGTGGGCTAAAGTGGGCCAAAATGGGCTACCATGGGCCAAAGTTGGGCTAGAGTTGAAGTTGATGTGAAATTAATGTTGGGAAATGTTTATGGGAGTGTTTCAAAGAGGTTTTGGCTTTGGTTGGGTTTTGATTTTGGGGTTTGGGCTCATTTGGGCTAGGTTTGGGTTTAGGTCAGAAATGGGCCTTTTAGATTCGGGTTGAATTTGAGTGGGGTTTGGATCAAAGTTTTGGGCAAATCATGTTAGTGTTTTGTTCATGGGGATGTTAAGGAAGGTTTGGAAAAGACTTGGGGTTAATTGGAGTTGAAATGGGTGAGTTTGGGTTAGGTTTGGGTCATGGGTCCAAATTGGGCTTTAAGGCCAAAAGTGAAATTGGACCCAAATTTCAATCAAATTAAGCTTGGCTTTGGTCTAGATTGGTGTTTGGGATGTTGAATTGAAGTTTAGAATCGAATTGGACCAAAATTTGGATCAATTGGGTAGGCTTGGTTTGACATTGGGTTTACTTTGGGTTAAAATGGGTCAAATTGGGGGTTTTGACAAAAGTGGGGTAAACTGACAAAATTGGCCCATGGTGTAGTTGAACAAAATGAAATTGGGAATATTTGGGATTTTCTGGAATTTTCTGGGAATTTTCTGAATTTTTGGATTTTTGGGTTAAAAGGGGTATTTTGGGTATTTGGAAGGTATTGGGAGGGTATTCTTGGAATTTTTGGTATTTTTGGCTAGGAATGGTCAATTTGAGTGATGTGGAAATGTTTAGGAATGTTTTTGAAGAATTTTGGGTAATTTGGAAATTTTTGAGAAATTTGGGTAGTTTCAAGGGCATTTGGTAGGGTTGGTGGGTGTAGGGTCCCGGGGGTCAAAAATTGAAAATTTGGAAAATTGAAGATTGGGTGGATGTAAGTGAAATGAAACATCTTTTGTTGAGCCATGAAGCCATATCAAGCCCACATGAGCCATGAAGGGACTCATTTGAGGCATTCACCATGTTGTTCCTAACCTCTGCGCGAGGGCTTAGGGGTTAAGGACCATCCATGTGAATCACCTACATGAGTCAGGAAGTCAAGTCAGATATGGGTGTGTTTTTAGGAGGTGTGTGAAAGTGTAGTGCATAGGTGTAGTGTATGTGTGAGTCAGCCCTTCACCAGACCAGGCCACCCAGGGCAGTCCTAAGGCCAAAGAGTCCTATAGGAACTCATCCTTTAAACTTCCGCATTTGATTTCAACCCTCTAGGTGATTAGGGGTCTACAGTCGAGTTTGTGGAGTTTGCGGGGAGTTTAGAAGTGGTTTGAATTTCTAAAAGGTGGGTCCCAATTCTAATCCTCTATGATAGTCGAAGGAAAAGCCTAAGGCTAGATCCTAAGTACTAAAGAGAAGAAGAGAAGACCTCATCAAAAATGAGGTCAACAAATGGACCCCAATAGGTGTGGTGAGTGACGGAGCACACCGCACGTATTGGTGTTGACCGAAGCGATCAACAAAACCAACACGGATGTCCAAGTAACAAACTTAGGACGAAGTAGAAGAGTTTCCGTGGGGAGTGTCAAGTATATCTCCGAAGCTGGAGATTCTTGAACTCTCGGCCGGGGAAAGGAAAAGGAGGTGAATCCCAAATCACATGATGCGGGAGAATTTCGATTTAGATTTTATTTTATTTCATGTTCGAGTCACGATGCGTGAGTTTAGATTTCAATTTGGAGTCTTAATTTAGATTGAAGTTTGTCGAGATTAATTTGAAGGAATTTGATTTGAAATGAAAATTGGAATTTTGAAGTTTTAGATGTAACATCTTCAACCCCAAAAGAAGATCGAATCGATTGGATTGGATCATTACAATGAGGAAAGATCTCAGAGTAATGCGGTATTGGATGTAAAATCCTTAACCTCGAGAGTTTGATTTGATGTATTTCGGTGCGATAGGAAAAGAAATCCTAAAGCGATGCGAGTCTTGGATGTAAAATCCTCGACCTCGGGAGTTTGAATTTGATGTATTTCAGTGCGGTAGGAAGAAAATCCTAGAGCGAGTGCGGTCTTGGATGTAAAATCCTCGACCCAAAAGTTTGAATTTGATGTATTTCGGTGCAGATAGGAAGAAAATCCTAGAGCGAGTGCGATCTTGGATGTAAAATCCTCGACCCGAAAGTTTGAATTGATGTATTTCGAGTGCAATAGGAAGAGAATCCTAAAGCGGTGCGGTCTTGGATGTAAAATCCTCGACCCAAAAGTTTGAATTGATGTATTTCGGTGCAATAGGAAGAGAATCCTAAGCGATGCGGTCTTGGATGTAAAATCCTCGACCCAAAAGTTTGAATTGATGTATTTCGGTGCGATAGGAAGAGAATCCTAAAGCGAGTGCGATCTTGGATGTAAAATCCTCGACCCAAAAGTTTGAATTGATGTATTTCGGTGCAATAGGAAAAGAATCCTAAAGCGGTGCGATCTTGGATGTAAAATCCTCGACCCAAAAGTTTGAATTGATGTATTTCGGTGCAATAGGAAGAGAATCCTAAAGCGAGTGCGGTCTTGGATGTAAAATCCTCGACCCAAAAGTTTGAATTTGATGTATTTCGGTGCAGTAGGAAGAAAATCCTAAAGCGGTGCGATCTAGGATGTAAAATCCTCGAACCCAAGAGTTTGAATTTGATGTATTTCAGTGCAATAGGAAGAGAATCCTAAAGCAGTGCAGTCTTGGATGTAAAATCCTCGACCCAAAGGTTTGAATTTGATGTATTTCAGTGCAATAGGAAGAGAATCCTAAAGCAGTGCAGTCTTGGATGTAAAATCCTCGACCCAAAGTTTGAATTGATGTATTTCAGTGCAATAGGAAGAGAATCCTAAAGCAGTGCGGTCTTGGATGTAAAATCCTCGACCCAAAAGTTTGAATTGATGTATTTCGGTGCAATAGGAAAAGAATCCTAAAGCGGTGCGGTCTTGGATGTAAAATCCTCGACCCAAGAGTTTGAATTGATGTATTTCGAGTGCAATAGGAAGAGAATCCTAAAGCGAGTGCGGTCTTGGATGTAAAATCCTCGACCCGAAAGTTTGAATTGATGTATTTCGAGTGCGATAGGAAGAGAATCCTAAAGCGAGTGCGGTCTTGGATGTAAAATCCTCGACCCAAAAGTTTGAATTGATGTATTTCAGTGCAGTAGGAAGAGAATCCTAAAGCAGTGCAGTCTTGGATGTAAAATCCTCGACCCAAAAGTTTGAATTGATGTGATGTTTGATGTGAGATCTGGAAAGATCGAATTTGAGATTTGATAGAGATTTGGAATCTGGAAAGATTGAATTTGAATTTTGATAGAGATTTGGAATCTGGAAAGATTGAATTTGAAATTTGAAAGGATGAGTTTGAACTCGGTTGAAATTTGATTGAGGATTTGATTTGAAATTTGGAAGATCACATTTGAAATTTGATTGAGATTTGATTTGAAAAAGAAAACAAGGAAAACTTTATTATCAGGATTTTATTTATTTTAGCACATTTTTGTTATTTTTGGGTTCGGACCCATTCATAAGTAATCACTTCACCCGTGCTTCTAGGGATGGAAAGTTCATTCCTTCGAAACATCGGAGTAGCGTAGTACTTTTTCAAGTATCGTCCATTGATCGGAAGCATATGTCGTTCTCCCTGGCAATTCACTAGTTGGTAGGAACCTCCCGAGTATCTTGCTTCAACCACAAACGGTCCTTCCCAGTGGGTTCGAATTTTCCCCTATCTTGCGGTGTGCGAGAATAGGTCTCTTGAGAACGAGAACTAAATCACCAACTTTGAAGGTTCTTGGGCGGACCGGTTTATCATGAGCTCGAATCATCTTAGCTTGGTATAATTCTAAATTGCATTGCGCTGCAAGTCTTTTCCCTTCCAGGGCTCTCTAATTCTTCGAGTCGTAATTTGGCGTTCTCTTACTGTTGTGATTTTATTTGCAAGCGCAATTACGAGTGAAGGAGAGTCGAACCTCTAAAGGTAACACTCGCCTCGGACCCATACACCGGAGCGTAAGGTGTAGCTTGCGTAGGAGTTCGAAGGTTGTCCGGTAGGCCCATAAGGCTTCTAACAACTTCTCGTGCCAATTTCTCTTATTGTCGTCTAAAGTCTTCTTTAAAATTTGAACGAGAGTTTTATTAAAAGCCTCGAGCTAGGCCGTTTGCTCTTGGGTAGTAAATTGTTGAATATCGCCGGTCGATTCCGTGTCTCCGACAAAATTGTTGATTTGTGTGCTTACGAATGCTGACCCATTATACGAGATGATTCTGCGCGGCACTCCGAAACGGTAAACAACTTGGTTCTTGAAAAAATGTAGTACGTGATGTGCTTTCACTTCTCCGAGTGGAAGCGCCTCTGCCCACTTGGAAAAGTAATGCAGTAGGCGCAAGAATGAAGCGATGTCCTTTTGACGACGGCGGTTCTATTGGACCCACTATGTCCGTGCCCCAACATTCGAATGGCCACGATGCGATTGTCGGATGTAGCACATTTGGAGGTTGGTGTAGAACCACTCAGTGCACTTGGCACTGGTGACGGCTCTTGGCGATTTTCATGCAATCGGTCATCATCGAGGGCCAGTAGTACCCTAGTCTTTTAATTTTCATTTTCATCTTTGGACCCGACTGGTGAGCGCCACAGAGTCCTGAATGCACCTCCTTAACAATTTCACGGGCTTCGGACCCGCTTAGGCACCTTAGCCACATTTGATCAAAAGATCTTCTGTATAATGTATTGTTTACTAATGCGTAGGACAGAGTTCTTTTCTTGATACGATGGGCTAGCTGACCTATCGTCCGGTAGCTTCCACTGTTTGCAAGTAATCTATTAATGGTTGTCGCCGATCTTCCTTGTTTTTAAATCACTTCGTTGCAATTGATTCTTCTTCCTTATCCGATTTGCGTATTGTGTCGATGTCAAGTTTGTGATAGGACTCGGCGTCACGTGAAGCGACACTTCCAACGATTCATCTTGCAAACAGGCAAATTCTTTTGCAAGACGGGCTAGTGCATCCGCTAAAGCGTTTTCTTTTACGGGAATTTTGTAGATTGTCACATTTGGAATTTGTTCCAACGATTTGTATGGCATGCTTGGAAGTATTGCTCGAGTCTTGGTTTTAAAATTCCGTATTGTCCGGCGATCTGTTGAATGATTAACTTGTGAATCTCCGTAGATGTTGATGTACGTTATCCCCATTTGAATGGTTAATTCCGATCCGTTATGAGGGCTTCGTATTCCGCTTCGTTGTTTGTACACGGCTGCTGTCGAGTGGTAGGAGTATCTTAACATCCCCCGCTCCGGTGTTATAAAGATTAGCCCGATTCCTGCCTTACCGGGCACTATCACTTGCGATTCTTCGTCTTTATGTGCTGAAGATGCTCCGTCGAAATATAATTCCCAACGTCGATCATCAAGGTCTTCTAGGTTCATTATTTGTTCATATGGCAAGTCGTCATTGAGAGGAGATTCGCCGGCAAAGGGTGTCTTTGCGAGAAAGTCTGCTAGGGCTTGTCCCTTTACGGCACGAAGAGGCACGAAAGTTATATCAAATTGCAATAATATCATTGACCATCCGGCAAGTCCGTCGGAAAGCGTTGGACGAGTCATCGAAGTATTGCAATGGATTAAACTTCGAGATCGAGTTGACCTTATGAGAAAGCATGTAGTGCACGAGCTTTTGAGCGGCGAAGATCGAGGCCAAACAATGCTTTTCAATTGCGGGATACCTTATTTCCGTCGGCGATAAACGACGGCTTAAGTAGTAAAGAGCATTTTCTTTACCCTCATCATTGACACAGGCTAACGGGGCTCCAAGAGAGTCGTCTAAAGCCGCGGTATAAAGTATTAGCGGTCTACACGAGGCCCGGGGCTGCTAAGACAGGAGGTGTCATTAAATATTGTTTAATGTCCTCGAAGGCCTTACGGCATTTCTCTTCCCAAATAAATTTGGCGTCCTTTTTAACTAGTGCCGAGAAAGGTCGACACCTACCGACGGGTTTGAGATAAAGCGTCGAAGATATGCCGAGCTTCCCTTGAAAAGATCGTAGTTGTTTTAAGGTTTTGGGAGGCGGCATTTCTAAGATGGCTTTTATCTTCTCCGGATCGATTTCAATTCCACGATGTCGGACAACGAATCCTAAGAATTTCCGGAGGTGACGCCGAAGGCGCATTTTAAGGGATTCATCTTAAGGTTAAATTGTCTTAATCGTTCGAAAACAATTCTCAAATCATACAAGTGGTTGTCCTTTACTTTGCTTTTGATGACCACATCGTCCACGTAGCATTCGACTTGATTGTGGATGAGATCATCAAAAATTCTTGTCATTGCTCTTTGGTAGGTTGCTCTGCGTTCTTCGATCCGAATGGCATCACTGTGTAGCAAAATACTCCGATCGGCGTTCGAATGTCTGTAAGCTTTTCATCTTACGG
This sequence comes from Papilionanthe hookeriana x Papilionanthe teres, assembly GCA_022702705.1. Classification (NCBI taxonomy): domain Eukaryota; kingdom Viridiplantae; phylum Streptophyta; class Magnoliopsida; order Asparagales; family Orchidaceae; genus Papilionanthe; species Papilionanthe hookeriana x Papilionanthe teres. Next base: position 3,600,333 of record CM040428.1, read on the forward strand.
AGCCATCTTTATTTGGTTGTATCCTGAAGATCCATCCATGAATGAGAATATTTCATGTGTTGAAGCGATGTCGATCATTAGTGCAGGATCGGTAGAGGAAATTCATCTTTTGGACATGCCTTGTTTAAATCTACGAAGTCCACACAAATTCCGATCCGACCATTCTTCTTCCGGTCGGTACCACGTTGGCTAACCAAGTCGGGTATTGTTCTTCACGGACAAATTTAGCGTCTATTAACTTTTTAACTTCAGCTATGACTTGTTGTTCGATTTCTAGACGCATTCTTCCGGGACCTTGTCCGATCTGGAACGAAGTAGGGTCCACTCTAGTTTATGGACTGCGACCTCTGGAGCTAAACACGGCATCTCATCGTAGCTCCAAGCAAAACGGTCTTTGAATTCCATTAATAACTTGATTATTTCTTTGGAGTCTTCTTTATTGAGTAAAGAGCTAACAAAGGTAGGTCTAGGCTCTTCGCTAATACCTAAGTTAACTTCTATTAACTCATCTATTGTAGATTTGATTTCTTCTTCGAATTCGGTGGAGCGTCTCCAATTTGCAAATCTTCGAGTTCTTCCGTAGTTTCCATGCGGTTTTCATTAGATTCGCGAGTGACAACCAAGCAAAATTCGGTATCATCAGTCGACCTCTACGTGCCGAATCCGAGACCATGTTTTGAGTTGGGTGGACGACCGGAGTTATTCCATAAATTTTCAAAACGTTGTGATTGACCTTTTGTCCATTTGTCGAGGTAAGAAACCACGTTGAATTAAATTTTGAACACGGGGAGAGTACCACTCGAAAGGCAATTCCATTAATTCGATGAAGTAGCATCTTCAAATTGTACATTATTTTCGGTTTTGGAGGAAGAAGCACCACGGTAGAATTTGATTGGTTTTGCACCACCGCTACGTACCTCTTTGACCTCCATACCCTCGATCTTATTAGAATGGATCGGGGTCAGGGTCATAGTATGTACATAGTGGTTAATCTTCTCGTACATCGATTTATATTCTTCGTTTCTTTCATCTTCGATAGGGATTTTGAATTGCGGCTTCTTTCGACTTATTGTCGCTTGCTTCTTGTTTGATTTCTTTTTCTTCTTCGTAACTATCTTCCCGATCGACATTGATGGTTGGTTTCCTCGTCCAATTGTCCTAATGTCTCTACCACGACCTCGTCCCCGGCCTCGACCTCGGATGCGAGTTGTGGAGAAACCTTCACCATCTCGCCGTAAGGGAGTGGTGAGTGACTCGTTGGACTAGAACTTCAGGTTCTTCGTTGTCCCGAACTTTCTTTGCTTCATTTGTTATGGTATCTCTGGAGAAGATCGTTTTCTTCGGTGGTGCATAATAAGCTGCATCCTCGTGGATTCCAATTTCATGTACGGAGAATGGTTGTAAGTCACCTTTGATGCACTGTTCCCCTCCATCGTAGTACTTGATGCATCGATGTAGAGATGATGGTACCATCCTGTTTTCATGTATCCATGGTCGGCCCAGTAGAGCGTTGAACGATGTTTCGAATCGATTATGTGAAATTTCGCGGTTGTCTTTGCTAAGTCACCGGTCTTCATCGGTAGCGTTATCGAGCCGAGGGCTCTTTCTCCTTTACGGTTGAATCCTCTTAATAACATTTTGTCCGCCTCGAGCTCGCGGGCATCAATTTCCAAGTATGCTTAGCGTTCGAAGATTCATTATATTGATTGATGCTCCTGGATCCACCAATACTGCGGAGAGTGTAAATTTTCCGATTATAGTCGAAATGTACAACGGTCGGTTGTGATCTGTCGTTCCAAGTAGTAGGTCGTCGTCCGTGAAGGTAACACCTCGGTTGTTCCTTTAACGAGCAAACCTCATCTAAGGACTCTCCGGCCATTTGAGCTAAGCAAATTTCTGGATCAAGTAAGGCCTTGATCGGAGCTTCTCTCATCTCCTTTGATAAGATGAGAGCGTCGTAGATGCTCGGTTTGGCTGAGTAGTTTCCTAAGATGGGCTAGCACGTTGTAGTCCACTTTGTTTTCATGTGTCTCTGCTTCTTCTCGAATGGGTATTTCTTACTGCAGGGTTGGTTCTTCCGAACAACCACACGCTTCCCTTTGTCTTTTGGACCCATTCTCGGAGGTAGAACTTTTCCACTCCTTAAGTTGACTTACGTAATTTCCTCCGAATCTATTGTTGAGCTTGCCGGTGTCTTTTCTTGAATCGGAATGACGAGGCTCTTCGGATTAGCTTCGAGTGCGAAGGCTCTAATTACTATCGTGATTGGAGCTCCTCGAAACTCGCGAGATAGATTCGTTGCTTGTTGAACTCTCGTAGCCTCCTTGATGGATGTCTTCTTCGTTATTTTGCTCGTCGAGATCGTGTATGATTTGAGAATTGTCGTTGGTATCGAAATCGATATTCGGATTATCGTTAGTTACGTAATCGTTAGAAACGATCAAAACGTAGCCAACGCCATCACCCTTATCATTATATGATCCCACCGAAGTGAGCGAGATAATCATACGAGTCGAGGGTTCGAGGGATTTCTCCCCAGAATCGGAAACAACTATCCTAGGATAAGCGGCCCCTAGTACAGCCTTAGGTGCCTCGGTCTTCTCTTCTTCGTCGATTTTCTTCTTCTCTTTAATCGTCTCTGTTGAGGTGGTTCTTCTATCGCAAGTGATAGTACCGGCTTAACGGGTTTCGAACTACGAATTGAAGCTCGCACCGAAGCGGTTCGGATGCTTGTCTAAAATCTTTTCGAAGACCTCGTCCAAGCGGTAGTCCATCCATCGTCGGTCGTATAGGGATCTATCGGAATGATGGGATCGGTCGAGATAACATTGACGGAACCTCCTTTACGGGGTTCCTTCATGTACTCCTTCGGGATCGTTATATTCCCTTTCCGCGGAGTTGTCATTGAGCCGACTTTTGAAGGTAATGCAATCTTCTATTTTGTGTCCGAGCATCTGGTGGTAAGGGCGAAAGTTGGGATCACCCTTCTTGTTGACCTCTTACGGTCTTTTAGGCTACGGCAGTTGGAAATGCGGAGTCTTCATCGGACTACGGAACATTTTCGGCCTTTGCTTCATTCTTGAACGGATATTCTCTGCTCAAAAGCTCTCTTAATGTACGTTGCGGACGAGACGGTTGTTCATATTGCGGAGATGAGTGATAGCTGGGCCGGGGTTCTGTGGTAATTCGTTGTGGTTGTTGCGGCCGTTACGGTGGTATTTGCATCGGTTGCTTGCCTTTGTCAAGCTAGTTGCGACGATCCGGATTTCTTTTCAAAAGTCTTTACGGGCTTTTGTTTATCCGTCTTGTCGGTGAAACTTAATTGCTTCGCCTCCTCTTGCAAGCTTCCGGCCTTGCTTAACAACTTCTCGAAAGTCTTAATAGTGAATCCCTTGAGGAGAAGTGCTTTATCGGGCCATGGATGCTTTTTAGCAAAATGCCGATCGCATCTTGTTCTTGCGGTTGTGGTTCACACTTCATACTTAAGTTCCTCCATCGGAGTATGTAATCCACCAAAGTTTCATTCGGCTTCTGCTTCTCTACCACTAAATCACCTATAGTGATGTGGTGTCGAGCTCCGGCGAATCGCTTGATGAAGAGGTTCTCTAGCTGCGAGAATGTCTTAACCAGAACCGTTTGGTAATTCGCATACCGGTCGAAGGCGATTCTCGACGGATGGCGACGAGCTGTCGGAAGAGTAATGCATCGCTCCCGCCGGCATTGCAACAAGCGGCACGAAAGTGTGCTACATCTTGTCGAGGGTTCCCGGTTCCATCGAAGGTCTTAAACGAGAGGTGGTACGAAGCCTTTCGGGTATTGGACGGCGTCGAATTCTTCGGGGTAAGGTCTGCCCGTCCGAATGGATGTCCCGCTCTTTGATTGTGCTAAGGCTTCTCGCTTTCTTTGTTCTACCGAGTTCTTGATATCCTTTTCGGGAATCATACTTTGTGTTGTATCCTTTTCGGTGATCATCCCCATTGACGGACGTAATCTCCTTTCCTCCGTCTACGATGTGAATGACCTCTGGGGGTGTCTCCCTTTGTGGTTGTACTTGACTCTGGAGAGTGGCCAGAGCTACGGCCATCTCTTCCATCCTTTTCGCCATTTGAGCGATCGTATCATCTTTCTCTTGAAGTTGCCTTCTCATCAGTTCTGGCTCCTCTCTTTACGCGAGTGCGCGGGAGCACCTTGCGAAGGCGATGAAGCTCGTGTCTCGACCATGTTGATTTACGCGTATTCGTCGTCCATGAATTCCGATGAATCAATCTCGTCTCCGAACTTTTCTTCTCTTTCTTTTGCCAATCGTCGGATATCGGTTCTCGACTTTTCCATGGCATCTTCTAGCGGGGCTTTACGTGTGTCTTCGTGGTTGTCGTGCGATAGTTGCGGGTCCCCTTCTCACGAGTCCCCTTCATCGCGGTAGCACTTTCTTGATTCGAGTCTCTGGCGAGACTTTCTTTCTCGGATTGCTTGTTTCGATCTCAGTCGCCCAGGTAGTGGGACGCCATACCATCCTTCGGCAGCGCGAAGGTCCAGGACCGAGATGGTGCGTCGGCCAAATGCTTGGAAGGTGGTATCCTCCCTAATCTGTAATCTCGAGACGACAACGGGCGGACTAGCCTTCATTCTTTTACTTGGCTTTTCTGTCATGATGGCGGGTTCTACTCGGGGCCCAAGACGGGATTTGGTGGCACCCGCCACTCTCCTCCGTAGAATTTCGATACGGGCGGTTTTCCTTCTTCGCTAACTTTTCTACCAAAGTTTGCGGTCGAGCAAACGGCGTAGTTCTAGTTCTTTTCTTGCGGCTATCGTTGTAATATGCGGGGTCGTGGTAATGTGGCGACAATCTTGCGAATGTTTTCTTCATCTTCTGCGGCGGAGAGGGGATGGAACACCGCTTCCTCCCAACGAGTGGTATGTATTCGGGCGGCGGTGTATATTACGGCGATTACGGAATTTCTTCTAGGAAAGCAATTTCGGCGGCCACGGCTTCTTTAGCGATCCTTCTATTTCGTTTCTTCTCCGGGTCTTTGTTAGTGACGGAATTCTTGAGCTCGGACCCGATCTCGAAAACGAGAAGGTCTTACGGGAAGATTTGTACCCTCCACGGTAACGGGTCCATCATAATCTTGGATTTCTTTCCCCTTTGATTTGGCGAAAGTCGGGGCGGGTGCGAAGCAACTAGACCGGTGGGGGTAGAAAGAACGGTCCTCTGTGGGCGTCGGTATTCCTCTTAGTCGGGATCCTTTGCGAGAGGAGGAATTCTTGGGTTGACCTAAGGTTGAACTCGAGCGGCGGCTCTTCGGCTTCGGGTACCTTGTTCATCGGTGCAAAGAGGGAGACGTTGGTGACCTTGACGTTCGTGTTTTCAAATCCTTGTCCAAATCGGATGATTCCATTGTCGGGCAACTCATCCTTATAGACGGCGAGGTCCGAGTCCATTGGTGAAGGAGAAAATCGGTTTCGGGGCTTCCATTTGCGGGGTAGATTCGGTTGTCGGTCCCGAGTTATGCTTCTTTTCTTTAGGACGAAAAGAAAGGGATTGAAAAGAATCCGAACTCATTCATGTTCATGTATTTATAAGAAGGAATCACTTATTAAAGGGTTTGTTTATTTAGAACGGAGTGTTCGAAAGGTGTAGAGAAGGTAAGGAATCGAATCGAAGTTGGAAAGGAAAAGAGAGTCTTAAGCAAGACTTCTCGACTCGAAGGATCACTCCTAAACTAACACCTGTTGGGGGTCCACCCCACCTCGGAAATGAGGTAAAAGGATCTCGGAACCTCTGCTGTTTAGGGGTGTCTAAACGGTGGCTCCTAAATCCAGAGAGAATGTTGGTTATACTTGTTCGAGGTAGAAATGAACATAGTATCCGACGGAAAGAAGGAGTAGTTTGATCCATAAGGGACACGGATACACTACCGATTTTTGAAAACGAGAATTATTCGATTAGAATGGAGAGAGGAACTTTCCCACGTGAGTCGCCGGAAATATGTCGGCATCTCGCGGGGAAAAGAGAAGGAGGTGAATTCAGGGTCATAGAATTCACCGGGAAGATTGATTTAGATTTTATTTCATTTTACGTTTTAAATTTTAATGTGTGAGTTTAGATTTCGGTTGTTGTGTTTTGATTTGATTGAGGTTGGTTAGAATCGATTCGAAATCTTGGATTTGAAATGAGAATTGGAACTGGGGTTCCAACCTCGGGGATTACGAAGAGAACGAGAATTTAGGTACCAGCATGTCCAGTAAACTCCTTACCTCTCCTTTGTAGTTGGAGGTGTTAATTTAGTTATTACTTGAATTTTTTTGCGGGGTCTACTTCCATGACATTTCTCCCGATTTAGAACTAAGTTAGTTCTTTCGCATAGCTCAAAACTTTTCAAGATGATTTAAGCATGCATCAAATAAGAAGTGTTCCAAACATAGAAATCATCCATAAATACTTCTTTTCCATTATCAGTTAACTTACTAAAGATAGACATCATACATCTACGGAATATTGCGGGTGCGCGACATAGTGTGGAAGGCATTCTTCGAAAAGTTCCATAAGGACTAGTAAATGTTGTTTCTCTTGATCCTCATGAGCAATAAGTATTTGACGGTAAACTTGGTATATCCATCCCGAGAGAATCAGTAATACTTGTGTCCAATAAAGTCTATCCATCATTTAGTCTAGAAAAGGAAGAGAAAAGAGAAGTGATCTTTTCGGGTGGCGGCATTTAATTTTTGATAATCAATACAAATACACCATCCGAAACTCGTCGGTAGATATTAATTCATTATTTTCATTTTCTTCCAACGATTACTCACTCCTTTCTTGGGAACACGGATGAATTGGACTTACCCCAAATCTTATCCGAAATAGGAAGCATCTAACCATTTTAAAATCTCTTTTTAACTACAAGCTCATAATAGGGTTTAGTCTCCTTGTGGGTCAATTCTTGTTTTATGTTCTTCATTTAATAAAATTTTGTGCATACAAATCGAAGAATTTAATTCTTTTAATAATTTGAAGTCGACCAAAGTTTTTGTATTTTTTTGTCATCCTATGTGTGGGTCTGAAATTCATTTAAGTCTGAGGACCTATTCTGAAATATTCAGAAACTCTCATAAAAATACATACTTGAATGATTTGGAAAATTCTTTGAATTCGAGTTCATGGGGTTCTCTGACATATGGAATTAATTTTTCGTTTTACGATGTTTGTTGAATTGAACGTTTCAAATTTCTCTTGAATATAATCAGCTTCGTTGCTATCAATTTCATCATAATTATCTTTTTCTATATCTTCTTTTTCTTCATAATTTTCCTTGAAATATTCTCTTTTCAGATGATCACATGTATCGAATTCTGAAACGTTAAATTACGTCTTTTTACATTGAAGGATATTTCGTTGAGCACTCTTTAAGATCTTAAAGGTTACTTCTTGATCATTTACTCTCATTATTCGATTCTCCTTTTTAAACATCTATCATGGCTCTTCTGTAGCTAGGAATAGTCTTCCTAAAATGATTGAGTTTCTTTATCTTCTTTCCATATCTAAAATGATAAAGTCACGGGAAAGATAAACTTATCAACCTTGACGAAACATCTTTTACAACTCCTTTAGGATGTGTAATAGATAATCGTATTTGTAGAGTTATAGGGTGGTGCGGTCTCTCAATTCTAACCTTTTAAAAGTTGATAGAGGCATCAAATTTATGCTAGCTCAATAAATAGAAAGTAGAAATCTTAAACTTGATGACTAAATAGCCTTACATCTATAGAGTTAATTTAATACTCGCCCATAAAATTTTTCACCAATAGCACACGGGATAGTAAAACTACTAGGATCTTTAAGTTTTTCAAGAAGCTTTTTCTGAATTATAGCACTTCATAAATTTAACATAATCAGGCATTTGTTCCAAAGCTTCAACAAAAGGGATATTTGTTATTGATAATTTTTTTAAGATGTCTAAGAATTTAGTAAATATTTTCCCCTTATCTTGTTGATTTAGTCTTTGAGGAAATGGTGGTGGTGGTCTTTCAACAGTAATTTTCATAGGTTTCAGAGGAAAATCAGGATATAAACTTTCATTTTCTCCTTCATTTTCCTCTTTTTCCTTTTCAACTACAGTTTCTTTTTGAACTCCTGTTTCCAACTCTTTTCCACTTCTTAATTGAATAGCCTTGATCTGTTCTTTTCTTTAATCTTTAGGATTTACTTCAACATTGCTAGGTAAAGTTCCAACAGGTCTATGGCTCAGTGCAGTAGCAATTTACCCTAATTGGTTTTCTATGTTTTTAATAGCAGTTCCTTGACTTTGTAATTGATTTCCCATATTCAAAACTAGTTCTTCCATAGATAGCTTCTTCTCCTTAAATTGTGAATTATTATAAAAACCTGGTGGATTAGAAGGTCTATAATTGGAATTACCTTGATTGTTTATATTTCCTAATGGGTTTACGAGATTGTTCCCCATCGAGGATTAACGGGATTAGCATTACCTTGGTTATTCTAATTAAAGTTTGGATGATTCTTCTAACCTGGATTATAATAGTTTGAATAAGGGTTATTTTGTCCATTATTTATTAAATTTATAGTTTAGTATGAAGATTGAGCATCTACAATTTGTCCTAATGAATTTTCTTCTACCACTGGAGGTGTTCGAGAACGATTCATTACGTATTGATCTATTTTTTTGAAAGAGCAGCAATTTGAGAAACTATCATAGTTAAAGTATCTGAATCATGAATACAGGCTACTCTCTTAGGATTTACCCTTTCAGCAGGCCATTGAAAATTATTAGTAATCATTTCTTCTATTAAAGCATAAGGTTCTTCAAAAGGTTTAGACATTAATGATCCACTGAGACGAGTGTCGATGATGGATCTAAGAGATCCTACTAATCAATTATAAAAAGTTTGAATAATTAACCAATCTAGTAGAGCATGATGTGGGCATCTTCTAAGAAGTTCTTTAAATCATTCTCAAGATTCATATATTGATTGTCCCTCATACTGACTGAAAGATGTGATATCGTTTCTAAGCTTAGCAGCCTTAGATGGTGGAAAATATTTTGATAAGAATTTTTGTGAAAGTTCTCCCAAGTTCTAATAGATCAAGGTGTTAACGAATTTAACCAAGCCTTAACCTTATCCCTTAGTGAAAAAGGAAAAATTATAGGTCTGATAGCATCATCAGACACTCTGTCGTATTTAAAAGTAGCACAAAGTTCTAGAAAACTAGCAAGATTTAAATTAGGATCTTCATTTGAAGTTCCACCGAATTGATTGTTTTATACAATTTGGTTAATTATAGGTTTAAGCTCAAATGAATTAGCAGCTATATCAGGATTTTGGATGGTTAAGTGAATTTCATCAAATGTAGGGTTAGCGTAATCTCTTAGTGGTCTAGATTGATGTTCATTTTCTATTCTTTGGTTATTTACGTTGTTTTCCATTGTTTCAGAATTTCTAGGTTTTTTTCTCTGTTTTCTAATTCTCCTAACAGTGCGTTCTAATTTCAAATTGTAGGGTATAAGATTTTCAGAACCAAATTTACGCATACAATCGAAATCAGTCCACAGAAAAATAGTTAACTAAATAAGTTGCAATTCTATTAAAAAGTTTTCTAACAGTCCTAAATTGTCTGTTACTTTAATTACGTTATATTCCCTGGGAACGACGCTAAAAACTTGAACCACTCCGCGCACTTAGCGTAATTTTAAATTTTTTTGTAACAAGTATATAATATATTCTTTAATCGCGAGTTACTTATTCAACGCAAGTATACGTATCGCTCAAGTAATACAGGGCTCTAGTGGAGTCTTGGATATCGATTCCACAGAGAACATTTTAGAGGCAACGAACTAGGATTTTAGAAACCAATTCAGAATCACAACTAGGAAATCGAAAATGTGTATCTGTCACTACTATGCAATTGATAATAGTATAAAGTTTTAATAAACTAGTTCTACTAACAAATAACTAATTCTACTAATAAAGTGAAGTTCAAATATATAAGCAAATATATTTCTCCTTTGTTAAGAAATTTAAGTGAATGGATAATTAGATCTAGTTAAAACGGTGTTGTGCCAAATAGGAGCATACCTATTCTTTACCCTTTGGTCCAGGCATAAAGAACATTGACTAATCCTATGCTTGGTTATCGAATCGCGACTGTAGGTTGGGAGGATACCGCTCTCACTTCGGAGCTCCTACGTTCGCCTCGCTCGAGGGCTAACATCTACACTTTAACACCCAAACGAAATGTCCGAATTGAGTATTTTAGTCGTCACTCCAAAATCTCCGATTCTACACCTGATGAATATTATTTCCCTATTTATTTTCACCCTACTTCCAAGGACTTTGACCTCCCTGAATCTCAAATGTAATCTTTACTTTAGTTGTTAAATTCAACATATTTTAACTAATCAATTGGCCAGATTGAAAGTGAATTAAGATTTAAGTAAAAGATTATCACAACTTCTTTAAAATTTTCTTGGCACACTAATTTAATTTATCATTTTACAAAAATATCAAAATAAGGATAAAGACAGAAAAACTACTCAGATTTCATGGAGAGGATACAATAAAACTTGGATTTCATATATAAAAGCAAAGTTCTACAAACTAAAATAAGTAAATACAACTTATCTTAAATTCATCACAAGCAACTCCTCGAAGTTCATCCGAATCTCTTTTTCTTTACGATACGTATAATTCTCCTTTGAAACGACAATGAGGAAGAAATCTCTCACTTCCATTCCACTATTACAATCTCTCGAAAAATTCCTCACAAATATCACTATTTGAACTCACTAATTAACACTCTAGAAACTCAATGGACTCACTAGACTCGCACACTTGACTCTCTAATGGATTAGATAGACACGTGGTGGACACAAATGGACGCTAGTGGACCCTTTTTTCGGCCCCAATTGTTCCTTTTTAAAGTATTGAAAAGTTTCCAAGATTTTTCCAAGCATCCCTTCAAAAATCATCCACATTCGATGTAGCTTATGAGAGGACCATCGATCTTGCCGTCGGCGGCCTTCTAGAGTACTTAGACATGGACCCTTCTGCATAAGCCCCGCTGTTAGCGGCCTCGATCTCGCCGTCGGCGGGCTCCTTGTAATATATTCTGAACTCTTGGAAAAAATCCACCGTCGACACCATCAATCTCACCGTCGGTGCCCTAGATCAAATTTTCATAATTTTTGTCCTTTTTGTTTCAAATTCGCTCCTTTTTGCATATTTTCGTTCATTGTTCATAACTCAACATATCTGCAGAAAAACATCAAAAATACCCTTCTTTAAAGTGCAATATCATCAAAATCAATATAAAATAGGCATGAAAATCTTAACATTTTTTCATTGGGTCACGATGCATGTCATGCTAAAAGTTCGAGCAACTGCAATGCCCAAGCAAACCCTAAGTATTTCTTTCTTTTTTTTAATCCTTCTCTCGGGTTAAAGGAGGCAAATCACCCGAAAATTCCTTATTCTCAGCGAAATCCCTCCCTACCCAAGAAATCCCTAGGTCGCCGATTCGTGATTCATGAAATTGTTCCCCGTGCGCAAACCCCTAGGTCTGCAATCTTCTTCCTGCTCTCTTTTCCCCGAGGCTCTGCTTCCTCCTCCCGCGATCCTAGGCCAGACGTCGGTTTGCTCCTTCCCTCACACACCCATCTCCTCAATCTTCCTCTCGTAACTGTTGTCGCAGATCTCCTCTGTAGGTTTTTGTTGCTCCTCTTCTTGTGATCCAAGTTTTTTTATTTATCCATCAATTTTATGTTTAGTATGATTTGTGAAAGCCAAATGCTAATTGTGTTTGTTATGATTTTTATTATATTATGTTTTAGAAATTATATTTAGTTTTGAATATAATGTAGATATCGAACTTCACTTTTTAAAAAAATTTGTTTTGGTTTTATTGGCGAAACTCCTTTGCCCATAAACTATTTAGGATGATTTGCATATATACCTATATGATGTCTTGTTGGTTTCAGTGTACTCTACTAGAATTTGTACGGGGAACATGCTCATGATTAAAATTAGATTGAATATTTTTTGTTCTTTCATTACAGAGCTTATTTGATCTCTGATAATAGAGTTTTAGCATAGTTCTTCATTTATTGTGCTCATTTACTAGAAAATACAAAAGATATTTCTAATGAGGCAAGAAGAAACAATACTTGATTAATCACAATATGGAAACTGGCTTTACACACAGCGTGAACTTTCTCCACTCATATAAGAGAATATGGAAAGAGATGAGTTGGCAATGTGCAGACCTCTCGATAGATTTCAAGTGTTAAACAATGGCTCGCTAATCATGTCATGAATATGTAACTGCCTCTATAAAGGAATTAATTCTATTAAACCTTCGTTTTAGTAAAATTAAAGTCTTGGTGTTAGAAATGTAAATATGTAATAATTGAGTGGTATGTATGTAAATGTTTATTTAAATTGTGGCCGCTAAGAAGACCCTATAAACCAGAATGTGGCAATTTTTGTCGCTGTTTCAACTGCCGCAAAAAGGAATAGTTGACAGCGGGTTAAAACGTTGTCAAGCTCCTGGGTTTTCTACGGCTGTTTGAAAATGTTTTTGTGAAAGAAATCAATGATGACGGTTTATGCAGCGATTTTGAACCTCCACAAAGCATTTAATGGCAGTTTAAACCTCTGTTAGGTTTTAACCGCCACAAAATCACATATTTTTTGTAATATTTTTCATGTGATATCAATAGTTTTGATGATATAAATATAAAAAATAAAATTTAGGTGTTAGATATATAAATAAATAGGAGTTGAGTGACATGTATGAAAATGCACATTTTTTTTTTTTTACATACTGCTCGGTATCAACTTAAAAATATGGATTCTTTCTAACTAGCAATCATTAATAATTCAGAAAGTAAAGCCTGGCCAGTTTTAATCGTTTTTTTTTTTAAATGTTACAAGAACTTGAATCAAGACGACCTTAGATGCCTTTCAAGATTAGCCACGGGCTTGTCTTTAGAATTCCACTGAAACATTTGAGATGAATTAGTAATAGTCATATTTGTAGCCTGCTTTCTCTCTTATTTCTATATCATTTTAAGGTATGTCGTCTCCTATTTCTATATTAATTATGGACTGTTTAGGTCGATCAACACTAAATACTCAGATTAAATTAGAACTTCCATTCAAATATCGGAGGAGTACATCAAAGCAATTATCAGTTTTATTATTTTTAATGTTATAGTCCAAAATTAATTATTGAAAAGGCTTTTTATGAAGTGGCGAATCGCAGATGATACGAAAAATATGATCCACATATTTTTGTTTCGAAGCTGGCTGAATAAAATGATATTTGGTAAAGATATTAATTATTTTGAGTTCCCAAAATTTTTATATTTATCTCTCTCACATTTAAACTTTCATCATTATAAATATATCATATAAAAAATAATACCAGTTATCATTTTTTTTAACAACCAATTTAAGTGAGAGATAGAGAACTCCAAAAGAATTAGGTACTACGTAATTTTCCATAATTATTTTTGCAAGATGGTTCACTTCTTGGCTGTGCCAATCAAACAAATAAGTTTGGAAAATCACCCCCTATTAAAATAAAAAAATTATTGTATAGACGTAATTTACATGGGAACTCCGAATATAATTTGTATCTTAAATCTAATAAGGAACGTGACGTGTCAAATGGGTCCATCGCAATACATTGAAATTGATAAGTGTTTAAATTTGTGAGGCCCACTTATTAATGTGTGGCGCCACACTGTTGTACTCCATCCTGATGTAATATTTTTTTGTTAAAATGACAGTTCGAATACACCCAAAAACGTTCATTTTTTTCCCCGAAAGAATAAATAAATTGGCTAAAAAAAAGAATAAAACAAGAAGATTATTATCCTATACCGCTATGAATCGGGGATAAGAAAATACCTTCAATGTCTTCTTTATATATCTTGTCTCTTCTCTCTTTTGTTATTTTGTTTTGATTGATTTTTGTTGTTTCTTTTTATTCTCTCGTATTGTTTATTTATTTTGCTGGATTGTAAGTTCTTTTTGTCTTCAGAGATTTTATTCGTATGGCTTACCATTAGTATTATCTCTGGAGCGGCTGGTCCTCTTCAGCCACTTTCTTAGTTTGCTGTTTTACAATTTTTTCTAAGAATTGTTTGTTGTTTTATTTATTTTGCTTTCTCGTTTGGATGTATTGTAGAAGTGTTACGTATTTTATTTTTGGAAGTGGCTCTCATATATTCCAAAAAAAAAGGGAATAAATAAATAAATGTAATCAAACATTTAATTATTTTCAAAATATTATACATTTAAGAGTATGCTGTAAATAAAAAAACTAATTTATTCAAAAGATATAATATCATATTAAATCCAGATGTGCATTTGCCTTTTTCCAAATCAAGATCCGCGTGATCATACGCAGCTAATAAATTTTCGTGAGCGAGCGCGATTAATATTCAGCAGTTCAACCTCATGCTAATAATAAAAAAATAAGCGGGACAACTTTTCCCCGTCAGACCATTGTTCTTCGAATCCACTTCATAGTTATATAATAAATAGAAATAAAAGGAGAAATAAATTCAGCAACTCCAGTTCTATTCAATATTAAAACATTCCCTTTTAACAAAACTTGTAGTTCGCTAACGCCAACCACGAAACAATAAAGGTCAAAATATTAATCAGAAAATAGAAAAAAAAAAAAAAGCAAAACCAATTAAACTCTCAGAGCAATCTCTTCTCGAAAATCAGCCCAGATCGGCCATCACCTGTGCGCCGTAACAAGAGTTTCGATGAATTTCAACCCATCAAACCTGGGAGCAAACTTTTCACTGTCTCCGCCTCTCGCCGATCTAGATACTGTCGTCTTTGCACTCTCAGATGAACCCTGGAACCAAAACATTTGAAACTTAGCAATCAATGAAAAGAAAACGCATAAAAAAATTTATGGGTTTAGGGTACGATCAGAAACCCTACCTCGTTATCATACGGAGATCCGGCCAAGCAGTCATGACTTAAGGAGGAGGAAATGAATGAGGACGCGGCGGCGATGGAGGTCAAGAGGAAGACGCCGGCTTTCTTCATGTTGGAACAGAACCGCCTTAGCGAGGAAGGAAACTGAGGCACCTTGCTGGCCAACGCCTGAGCCACAAAACACAATTCTTGCTGAATAACTTTGACTTCAGCTAGCTACTGATGTTTATAGCCACGATGGCCAATAGTGTGGAATTAATAGGGATTTGGGTTCCGTAGCGTGTGAACGCGCATGGGAGAGTGCTGAGCGTCCAGCCGTAAATTCGTGGATTTTAAATGCTCTGCTTGGACTTGACGCTGTTCATTAAATTAGACTTTTCTTTAAATGGGAATTTTTCATGCCAAAAGATTGATTACTATTTAGTGGTGGGAAGTTTTCCTTATTTTTTTTACTTTAATATATAATTAGAAAAATTAGTAGAAAATATTTAATCAAAATTAAAATATAGTTGTAGTTCAACAAAATATAAGAGTAATTACTGACCATATATAGACCCATCTAAAATTAAATTTAAAGTTATAAAATTTATCTTTAATAAAATTTATTTAGAATTTCATAGCTATTTACCTCAATTCGGTGTTTATCAAGTCTTGTTGAGGTCGGTTTAGTTGACACACATTTTCTTTTTGTATTTTCAGTCTCTAGGGAAAATGTGCTGGCATTCTCTCTTCGATGTCAATACTCATGGGTGAGAAAGGTCTCTCAACCTCATTCTCCTGAGTTTATGGTTCACCTCTTTGGAAAGGGTCTACGTCCACTGGGCCTTCCCTCCTGGGAGTCACTTATAACTTTTATCCACTTCTCAAATTAACAGCTTGGACTTGTGTTGTCCCTTTTTCCTTGAGTTTTACCTAGGGTTACTGGGAAGTGCGCTCGAGCGTCTATTATTCATCGAATTTGTCAATTATCCTAATTGAGTTTCTTGATTTTTGGTGGCTATAACTTGGCTCTGCAAAGTGTTCCCCATTTGTATCACTAACTCCTCAATCGGGTGACTTTTTTTGGGTCTGGCAGTTACTCGGGAATCCAGGTGGATATCGTCATTTTTAGGATTGGTTTCATGGGTTTTACCAAGTACCTACATGGACGTTCTGATTGTTCCCCTATTGTTGGTTGTTCTTATTCCAAGAGAAATTTGGGTGGTTCCGCAGCATGAGTTTTAGGTGTTGGAATAGAGGTTGTGACAATTATTTTCAATGGCATTCATAGTTCCTAAGACCAAGATGCTAGGATCTATCATCGGTCCTTGAATTAATCCATTATTGGGTGGAGTACATACATCAAATTTATCCACAAATTATATATTTTTTTTTGAAATTGCAGCTCTTTGGGTGGTCAGGATAGCTAAGACATCGAATTCATTAACATCGGCTACCTTCTGGGGTTTAACTCGCTCAGAGGGCCATTTAGTGGTCATTGCTTCTATCAATTGGTATGCCTCATCAATTGGTTTAGACATTAAGAATCCTCTTATAGCAGCATCTATTATGGATCTCAGGGAACCTATCAGTTAATTGCAAAAGGTTTAAATTATCAACCAATCACATGGAGCATTTTTGGACCTCTCCCAAGCCTCATAAATGGATTTGCCTTCAATTTGGGTGAATGAAGTAATGTCATTCCTAAGTTTTGCAGTTTTGGAAGGAGAAAAATATTTGGCTAGAAAATTTTTTGCTAAGTCATTCTATGTTGTGATTGATCCAGGGGCAAGAGAGTTTAGATATACCTTAGTTTTATCCCTCAGGAAAAAAGGAAAAAACACCAATCTAACAACATCACTGACAATACCAAAGCTGTCACAGTCTTGTCTCCCAACTGGTAGCAACTTTCTATGTTAGAGTGAATCAAGCCGACATAATAAACCAGACTTTCACCAGAGTTTTTGAAGTAACTAGAGTAGAGTTTATCATGTAAGGTGAAATAACCAGGTAAATATATAACATCTCCTCTTGAATAGGTTTCGAGAGAATGTTTGTCGAAGCCATATATGCATTGAGTTGTTAAAAAACCGGCATGAAAGTCATTTATCCACAGAAAATAGACATTCTGAACACCTCTGAGTATCTTGAAGAATGGCATATACTTATTCTAGGAACATTCCATAAAGCGAAATAGGGTGGCTATACAACCATTCAGGCGTTGCACCTCCTTGATGTTCCTTTGGGGCACCATATCTCTCAGCGCCAAGATTTTGTATGGGTATGTCTCAATTCCATGATGAGTCACCATGAATCCCAAGAACTTCCCTGATGTGACTCCGAAGGTGCATTTAGTCAGATTGAAGCACATGTTCTACTGACGAAGAAGTCAGAAATACCCTTCGAGATTAGAGATGTGCTAGGATACTTGCGGGCTTTTTACCAACATATCATCAACGTATGCTTTCATCATATGCCCAAGAAGGTCTTTTAAGACATTATTCATGAGATGTTGATAGATTGCGCCAACGTTCTTCAACCTAAATGTCATAACTTGGTAGAAATTTAAACCCTTATTTGTTTGAAAGGAGGTGGCCTCCTGTCGAGTTCATCTTTGCCTGGTTGTATCTCGAGTATGCTTACATGAAACCGAGCACCTTACATCCAAACATGACATTGAGGAGTAGATTTATAAAGTTGTCTTTTGGATAAGCCTTGTTGAGGATGGCGTAGTCGGCACACATCCTCCATACACCACTGGCTTTTTTGGCCACGACAACATTAGTTAGCCACGTGGGGTGCTGCATTTCCCATAAGAACTTTGCCTCCAGAAGTTGACTTCCTATTCGATGGCTTGTATGTAGTTGTGGCGAAGTTGCGCTTCTTCTAGATGACCTGTTTAAAGATTAGATCTACATTTAATGAGTGCATGATTATTTGTGGGTCGACTTCTGGCATTTTGGTTGGGGTCCATACGAAAATATCTTGGTTCCTTCAGAGGAGATCTATATATTCTGACCTCTGCTCATAGGAAAGTAGGGAACGAAGCTGCACCATTCATGAGTGTCTTTATCAGAGAGCGAGACGTGGACCAAGTCTTCCAAGAGAGAAGCCCGTTGAGATACATCATCTTGAAGATCAAAATTTCCAATGCCAAGTGTCACCGATGGGCATGGTTGGATTTGCCTCTGGTTGTATGATTGCACTATCTGCTGATCTCCATGCACGACACTGATTCCTGCTGGGTTCAGAGCTTGAGCTTCAAGTGTGTCACATAAGTCATGATGCCAAAAATGTACTGCAAATGTCTTCCATAGATGGCATTGTATGCTGATCCTAATTTGACGACGATGAATTAGATTGAGTGGGCCATCCGTCAAGGAAAATCTCTCAAAACAATAGGGATATTTATCATTCCTTTGGCCCTCATTGGTATATTGTCAAAACCGTAGAATATCCCTGAAGTAAATTAGTATTTCCCTTATCATTCCCAAGCTAAGTAAAGTAGAGTAGAACAAGAGATTGATAGAGCTGCCATTGTCTATCAGGATCCTCTTCGCGTTGTAGCATATTTCACACTATGCTAATAACGAGAGGATTTTGGTGTGGGACTTGGACTCCTTCTATGTCGGAATCATTGAAAGTGATAGGCTCGAAGTGCAATTTTTAATGTGTTATTTATCCAGGTGCAGATTTAAGGAGTTGTTTGGAGAACAACAGACCTCTGGAAATTGTCTAAATTTCACCCACAATTTGGTGACTTTCATGATCTTGCTTTTGTGGTTATTGCCCCCAGGTAAGAGCATTATCAGCACCAATTAGTTTGTTCTACACAAATCAACCAAGGTAGCCATGTCGAACCAACCTTTTAATCTCTTCTTTGACATGCCTCGATGGTGTTGCCACGATTCTGATGAAAATGACAGTATTATTCCTGATTCCTTGAGTTAGGTTTTAAGGAGTGAGACAATTAATATTTTCTTCGTCTTTGATGGTCATTATAATGTTGACAGTCATGGTGTTAAGTGGTGCTTATACTTTCTTTGTTTGATGCTCGCTTTGCTGGTTTTTCAGGTTAGAGAGGAAGTTTGCAATTCCTTTTTTGTTCAGACTTCCTCCATAGTAAGTCTTGATTGGCATTCCCGGTAATATTTGTACGCTTTTCCCCAAATTTCTCATATTTCTGTGTATTTTGATGGCCTTTTCTGCAGTTCTTTGGGCCTCAACACGGTGGAACGAGTCGGTGTTAGAGCAAACTATATCTCACATTAGTGACGAGTAGAAAGGCCCTGGGTAGAGCCCTCTAAGGAAGACTCCTCTTAGCAATTCAAGGTATACTTTTGAGATCTAGCGAGCTTCAGCGGAGAACCTACAAAAGTAGCCTTTGAGCAACTCTCACTCGTTCTATCGAATTCCCGAGAGATGGGAGGAATCATTGATGATTCTTCTGTTTGCGATGAACAGTTCTACGAATAGTCTGACAAGCTGATTAAATTTACTAATATTAATAAGAAGGCTTTTTGATGGACATTTGGGTGTCTTAACGATGTTGGAATTGACCAATCTTAGTCTCGCTGGATTTGTCCTTCTGAGATGCTCTATTCAACTATGAACTCTCCAGAATTGACATATGTTTGACCTTCTAAATGTGTCTGAAAAACTTCTAAACATGGTTTAATGACTTGATCAAGGCTCAATTTGGTTCAGATTGAATCAAAGTTGGTACCATTAGGTCCGTCTTGTTGAGCTGGTCAGTTTGATTATAAGATTGCTAAAATCGGATGACTTAATGTCTTTTAATCAAAATTTGAACATTTTTGCTCAAAAATGTCTCGAGATCATCATATGCCTCGAAATTCATGCCATATGATGGGAATTTATTCACGGCTTATGATATATAAAAAAATATAAATTGGGTTTTATATATGTAAATACCCCTTTTATAGATTGTACTATTGCAAGTTTTGATTTTTCTTTTATATATATATATATATATATATATATATATATATATATATATATATATATAATATTATTTTTTTCAATGTACTTTTTGAGCTAGATGAAAAATGAATGTAAGAGAGAATGCAGAGGTAAAGTCTCTGTTTGTATAGCTTGAAAATGTCACAACCCTCATTGCGCCAAAAGGAACTATTGTCACCGGCGTCGCTCCAGCAGCCATGCACCCGTCAGGCCGGCCACCCTACGCTAGTAGGCAGGCCACCATGGTCGGCCGCCCAAATGTGACTGGTTAAAATACTTCAATTGGTTTGCCACCCTGGTCGGCCATATTGAGTCAACTAAAATACTTCGGTTGGGCGGCCACCCTAGTTGGCCGCCTCCAATCTGATGACCACATTGGGCCGACCATATTGCTCTAGTTAGTCGACCACCGACGCAGATGAGCTCCAGCAACAGGAACACTCAAGATCGAAAAATTCGAGCAAGGAAAGGATCGAAATACTCTGTACCACTATCCTTAAAACAAGGGCATATTTGTAATCTTATCTTTCCATCCTTTTTACTTCTATAAATAGAGGACTCTTATATGTGTAAAGAGGTCCCTAAGCTCTCTCTTTGAACCCCATGTAAAGGGAACTCTCCCATTCTTCTCACTTTAATTTTTTTAAGTTTAGTTGAATAAAAAGAATAAAAAAACCTGTGAGCACCCATCTTTGTCTCCCACGGAGCAAATCTCTTTTTTCTCTCACTCTCTTTTTATTCTCAGATTTTACACTTTAAATTTTGGGTAGGCTCCAAAGAACATATCTGGCTTCAACAGCTGAAGTTTTTGAGATGGAGAATTTCTTAATGCCTTTACTAAATTATCATCTACGTTAGGCCCATTTTTGATAAAAAAATTTAGCTCGTCACCAATTAATATGTATTATTTGCCAATAGTCAACGCATATTTTCACTATTTGTTATTGTCTAACAAGAACAAAATCACCAAGATCCTTATTGAGACTTAATTAAATATTTTTTCTTACATGCCTAAGATGTAAATATGTAAAAATTGGGTGATATGTATATAAATGCCCTCTATATTAAAAAATCACTATTTTTACACATTATAAATATGATATTTCGTCGAGAAGGGCTTTACTTTTAATAATTTTGAACTAAATAACTTAATTTCTCAAAATTGACTCTAATTGAAAAAAAAAAATGCATTTTGTCAATTGGAATTGCTTCGGAACCTGAAGCCACGGAAATTTGATGCTAACGAAATTTAAACCTCAATTTGGATCTGTATATCTTCCGGTCCACACAAGTTAGTTGTGTGGTCTTGCGTGAACTTCGTGGCCCCCACGCTTCGATTTATTTGTTGATTTCTTTTTGGATTTGTTCCGTTGCTCGAAGACTCGAAGGGTGTTTTTGTTTTGATTTTTTGGATCACACTTTGGATTAAAATTGTGTTTCACATGTTTGTATGCGACGTTCAGCCTGAACGGTGTGGCGAACACGCCGTATGCGAAGCTGGCAAGGAGTCCATACCACAAAATATTTTCATTCTGGCCATTTTACATGCATTCCATAGAGTTCAAATTTATTATTACTGTTGAATTCAAAAATATCTTAAAAACATACCCAAAGTTTTAGACTGTTCAGTAGAACAGAGAAAGTGAGTATCATAAAGTACAGTAAAGAGTGTCAATTGTCTTATTCATGATATGAACTATCTGTTTATATTTATAGGTCACAACGTTATAAAAGTAAAAATTAATCTCCTTGTCATTGATTTGTAGAGGGATTTTTTGATAATTAACAGAGATATTTGCATATAATAAGATTAGAAGGCTGATTCGATCGACATAAAGTTCGCCGACTGCCTACCGAGCCTTGGCTCTGTCGACGTCTGATCTGGGAGAATACTCATTGTCAATCATCCTATATTGAACTTAAGTCAAAACTTTTAACTTAGGTTTAGGTCAACTTAGGTTCAAGTTAGGTTAAACCTAAGTTAAAAGTTTTGACTTAAGTTCAAACTTGAACCTAAGTTGACCTAAACCTAAGTTCAACCCATATAAAACTTAAGTCAAAACTTCTGACTTGAACCTAAGTTGACCTAGTTCAACTCATATTGAACTTAAGTCAAAAATGTATAACTTAGGTTCAATCTAACTTGAACCCAAAGTTAACCTAAACTAAGATCAATTTATATTGAACTTAAGTCAAAGCTTAGGTTCAAACTAAACATAACTCCAACGTAAATATAATATAAGGTTAACTTAGATTTAATCTAAGTTAAGTCTAAATTAATATAAATCTTAAAAGACTTAATATAACATAAAGCGATAAAAATTTTAAGTTCAAACCAAATTAAATTTAATTGAACTAAAATTAAATCAAACTTGACTTAACATAAAACTCAACCCATATTGAAACAATATAAATCGACATAAAGTTCGACCTAAATCGAACTTAACTTAACATAAAAATTAAATCAACACAACAAAAATCTTAATAAAATCCAACTCGACATAAATTTTTGAACAAAATCAACCCAAACTCGAATTGATATAAACAACAATAAAATCTTCAACAAACATAAAAAAAATTTAACCACAAATCTCAAAAATAAATAATTTAAAATCAAGCGTAGACCAACATCTAAAATCAACATTAAAACATAAATCATTAAATGAAACTTAACTAAATTTGGACATCTGTCAATTCTAAAATGACGACGACTATTATTTTTTGACACTATTTGCTTTGCAGGGTTGAAAACAAACTTCGCGTAGATTTTCTTTGCATGTTATATGGTGTGTTAACTCTGTTTTGCAGGACGATGACGGCGAGATGACGACATTAAAACAAAATATACAAAACGACATGACATAAAACAAACAAAAACAATTTAACCTAAAAACCTCGCTTAGATTTTCTTTGCATGTTATAGAGTGTCCTAACTCTATTTTACAGGACATCGACAACAAAATAATAATAATAAAAGACATCAAAATTAAACAAAAGCAACCAAACAACATCAAAATAGTACTAAACAAAACAACAAGACATGATAAAACAAAATAAAACAAAAATAAAACATGAAATAATGACATGACAATTGACAAATAAAAACAATCATAAATAAAATAACAAATATCTTCTTAACATTAGCAGATACCTCATGACATAAATAATTAACATAATATCTCACGACAAAACATGATAAACATTAGGAATAAAATATTTGTATGTTTATTTTCCTAAAAAGTATTCAAAAAACGAGTTTTTAACATTAATCAAGAGTTTTCTTAGGAAACTAGAATTACCTAGGATGTAATTAACTAAAGCTTGCTTCTATAAGAGAAGTAAAAAGAACTCAAAATATGTTAGATACCTGAAAATCTCTGATTATCAGACTTGTGATTTTCCTAATATAATAAGAACATTCTTGAGTTTTCCCTATAAATATATCACATTACCTTTCCTTTGGTTGTCTATTTTGCTCATTTTTCTTATCTTTTACTCTTTTCATAAAGAGAATAAAGATTGGGGCAATATAAATAGACGGGCGACTCCTTGACATTTGACATGACGTCTAGAAATTGGTGATGATCAGTATCCTGACGAGTTTCCATCGCCGACAGTCGCCCCAGCTGCCACGCACCCATTGGGTCGGCCACCCTACTCTAGTCGGCTGGCCACCATGGCGGGTCGCCCAAACGTGACTGTCCAAAACACTCTATAATTGGTTCGCCACCCTGGCCGATCATATTGAGCCGACCAAAATACTCCAGTCGGGCGACCACCCTGGTTAGCCGCCTTAAGCCTGACGACCACATTAGGTTGGCCAAATTACACTAGTCAGTCAGCCACTCTTACCAACCACATCAAGTCGCCTGACCACCCGACGCGGACGACCTCCAGCGAAGGGAGCACTCAAGATCGACGAATCCGAGCGAGAAAGTGTTAGAAGGTCTCCCAAGTTACAACGTCGACATGCATATAAATTTGTTGCAATAAAAGAGTGACGATCGATAGTGATCGGTGACAGTCAGCAGGTGATGGTTGACCGTGGTCGGTGACAGTCGACGTTGGTCAATAGTGGTCGACGGCGACAGGAGTGATGCTTGACTTTAGCTCCTTCTTAAAGTTTCTAGCTCTTCCTCAAGCCTTAAGCTCTCCTCCCCCTCTTGAAAGGGGTATGACTCTATTTATAGAGTTCTCGGCACAATTTTTGCAAGAATACGAACCACTTTGATCAGACGGTTCAGAGGGCTTCCTTCAATCAAAAAGCGTTTCATGAACATTTGGGTGCCTTAACGATGTCAATATTGAGCAATCTTGGGCTCGCTGGTTTTGTCTTTTTGAGATGCTCAATTTAAATATGAACTTGTCATAATTGACATTCATTTGATCTTTCAAATTTGTCTGAAAACTTTTAAACATGTTTAATGGCTTGATCAGGGCTCGATTTGGTTCAGATTGGATCAAAGTTAGTATCGTTGGGTTCGTCTTGTTAAGCTGATCAGTTTGACTCTAAGCTTGTTAAAATCGGAGCATTGGATGCTTTTAATCAAAGTTTGAACAATTCTTGCTAAAAAATATCTCGAGATCCGTGTTATATCTCGAAATTCATGTCATATGATGGAAATTTATTCATGGCTTATCAGATATGAAAAGAAACTATCAATTGGGTTTCATGTATGTAAAATGCCTCTTTTATAGATTGTAATATTGCAAGTTTTAATTTTTCTTAATTTTTGACATATTATTATTATTATTTATGTGCTTTTTGTGCTTGATGACAAATTAATGTAAAAGAACATGCAGAGGTAAAGTCTTTGTTTGTGTAGCCTGGAAATGTCACCACCCTCGTCTAGCCAAAAAGAACCACTGCCACCGGATTCGCCCCAGCAGCCATACACCTATTGGGTCAGCCACCCTACTCTAGTCGGCGGGCCGCCCAAACGTGACTGGACAAAATACTGTACAATTGGGCGGCCACCCTGGCCGGCCATATTGAGCCGGCCAAAATACTACAGTCGGGCAACCACCCTGGTTAGCCGCCTCCAGCCTGACGACCACATTAGGCTGGCCAAATTACTCTAGTCAGTTGGCCACTCTTACCAACCACCTCAAGTCGCCCGACCACCCGACGCGGACGAGCTCTAGCGACGGGAGCACTCAAGATCGACAAATCCGAGCAAAGAAAAAAACTTTATACCGCTCTCAATAAAACAAGAGTTTTTTTTTTGTAATCCTATCTTTGAATCATTTTTACTTCTACAAATAGAGGACTCTTGACATGTGTAAAGAGGCCCTTAGGTTCTATCTTTCAATCTCATGTAATGAGAACTCTCCCCTTCTTCTCACTTTTAACATTCTAAGTTTAGTTGCATAAAAGAAGTCAAAAAGCTCGGGAACACCCATTATTTTTTCTCTTGCTTTTTTTTTTCTCGGATTTGACGCTCTATATTTTGGGCACGCTCCACATAACAAATCTGACTTCAACATTGCTGAACTTTTTGAGATGGAGAATTTCATAATGCCTTTTTTAAAAAAAAAAAAAAAACCCAGTATGATGTATATAATATCCATTCAATCTTAATTTCTCTTTATTAAATTAACATATACGTTAGGCCCATTTTTGATAAAAAAAAATTAACTCGTCACCAATTAATATTTACTATTTGCCAATAGTCAACGTATATTATCACTATTTTTATTGTCTAACACGAACTAAAACACCAAGATCCTTATTGAGACGAAATTAAATATTTTTTTAACATGCCTAATATGTAAATATGTAAAAATTGGTTGATATGAATATAAATGCCATTTATATTTTAAATCTCTATTTTTACACATTATAAATATCATATTTCGTCTAGAAGGCGCTTTACTTTTAATAATTTTGACCTAAAAAGTACTAAATTTTCAAAATTTATTGTAATTGAAAAAAAAATGCATTTTGTCAATTGGAATTGCTTGGGAACCTGAAGCCACAGAAATTTGATTTTAACGATATTTAAACTTCAATTTGGATTCGCGTATCTTCCGGGCCACACAGATGAGTTGTGTGGTATTGCGAGAACTTCGTGGTCCCCAGGCTACGATTTTTTTTGTTGATTTGTTATAGGATTTTTTCCATTAATCGAAGACTCGAAGGGTGTTTTTGTTTTGATTTTTTGGATCACATTTTGTATTAAAATTGTATTTCACATGTTTGTATGCGACGTTCAGCCGGAACGGTGAGGCGAACAAGCCGTATTTGCGAAGCCGGCAAGGAGTTCATACCACAAAATGTTTTCATTTGGGCCATTTTACATGCATTCCATACAGTTCAATTATATTATTATACTGTTGAATTAAAAAATATCTGCGAAATATACCTAAAGTTTAGTATTCTATAAGAGAGAGAGAGAGAGAGAGAGAGAGAGAGAGAGTATAATAAAGAACAATAAATGAGAGTAAAAGATACTGTCAGTTTTCTTTATCATGATATGGACTACCTGTTTATATGTATATGTCACCGCATTACAAAAGTACATATTAATCTCCTCATCATTGATTTGTCAGATGAAATTTTTGATAATTTACAGAGATATTTACATATTTTAAAAGTAGAAGATTGATTCGATTGACAAAAAGTTCACCGGCCGCCTACTGAGCCTTGGCTCCGTCGACATCTGATCCGAGAGAATTCTCCTTGTCAATCGTCTTAATGACCAATCACTGGTTTTTGAGAGATCCCCTGCACACTGTACTGATTGCTTGGAAAAGTCGCTCCCTTCACTAGTGTCCAAATCTGAATGTCGTCTACAAGTTATGTCCGATCGACCATATCTTCTTCACGAGCTGTCCATTTGTCTTGAGATTTCTGCTGAAATATTTCTAATATACATATTTATTTCTTCAATTTTTGTACTCATTCGAAGTTGCACTGCACAGAAGGATAAGAGAATCTTTTTAATAGGTGCAAAATAATTAAATGACATTATTGCGTAATAATGTACTCCACTAGATTTTCGTCCCTGGATCATCTTAAATAGGCCTTGGGGTAAGGAAGGTTTGTGTCGTTTCCGTTTCTTCTTGAACTTTCCTTCAGTTCTTTTATCTTCGGGTTTGTTGTGATCCTTGTTGAAGGAGCATTGTCTGCCGATAAGAGTGCCCTCCTCAAAGCCATGAGTGTTATGCGGGCAAAAGCTCGTAAGCCGGACGTGAAGCAGGCCAACATGTGAAGCTTCTATGGAGGGGATGAGTAGGCATAGAGCTGTGCCTAAGTTAGGTATTGGTGATCATGAGGGTTGAGCTGGTTCTTCTATTTAATTTTCCCTGTAGACATGTTTCAGGAGAGGGTTCCAGGACGAGCTCGAGGTCGTTCTGACGATCATTCTATAGTGCACCCATCAGAGTTTAATGTTCCCGTCGGTAGAGAGGGTGTGTTCGTTCAGGTTATCGCGAGGTCATGGTTCCCAATAGAGGTTCTAAGGAGACGGCGATCAAAGTTGTCATGTGGCTTCGATCAACAAAGAAGGGTCTTTTCTCTGAACGCGTAGGACTAGAGAAGGGTGGTGAGGATGTTTTTTCAGGCATCTCATCTGAATAGGGTAGATTTTGGGTATGTAGCTTGAATTGCCTTTTCCAATATTTTACTTTTGTGCAACAAACGAGTCCTGACCATCGACTTTTTATCGATAGATACCGACGTTGGCCCCAAGAATGATGCGGCTATTGTGGACCATTTTGCACCCAGTGGAGCAAATACGGAACAGGTTGCTGTGGAGGGAGACGATATGGCGACTCAGGATGTATTGGAGCAAGGTGTTGAGGATTAGGGTGCTTAGAAGGGCGTTGAGCAGGGTGCTGAGGAGCAAAGGAGGGAGGGGTACTTACCTCTCTACGGGGGCCAGAGTGTGGGTCGTCAGGTTTCTTCCGGCGCTGCAGGGGAAGAGGAGGCAACCGGGGGGCGTCGTGTGCCTTCGGACTTTATTCTACATTGTCTCACTGAGATGGAGGAGTGTTTCCTTTGTTTTATAGGGTATACTCGCGGAGACGATGACGGAAGAGTTACTGAAGTTCTGGAGAGAGTTGACAAGGTGGAGAGGAATTTGTCGCACTTCATGAAGAATTTGCAGTCTTTAGAGGAGAGACGCTTGTCGATGGTAGGGAGGTGATGTGCTTGTTTTGGAACTATCAGCCATCAGAGAGGTCCTCACCACTCAACCAAATGATATCCATAATGACCTCTTTAGGCTGAACGAAGAGTTAATGTATGACTGGCTCTTCATCACCGAGGGATTGTCTCGGACGAAGCCGCGAATGACAGCTTAGTTAGATTTTTTTCCTTTCTTAGCTATAATCGAGGGTTTGGTGTGACATCCCTTCTTTTATGTGAATAAATAGAAATGAAATAAAATAAAATATTTTCTATTTTTATAGTGATTACTTTACTTGGGTAACATGTTCCATCACGTTAGTTTTGTCGGTGGCATTTCGGCTTCCCATGCACTCCCTTATCGTGTAATTATATATATATATGTGGTTGTGTGGCGACTGAAATCCTTGTCTTTTTATTTTTTCTCTATGACTATCGTTTCTTCCTTTTGCTGGGTACTACTATTTCTTTCCTTCTCTTCTCCTTTCTTGCATAGTATCATAGGCTTCATGCTTTGGAAGTATTCTCAGAAGCCGTTTGGCTCAATTCCTGCTATGGAGATTTCAGTCCTCTCTGTGGCGGATATGGAAGAGATCCAAGTTCATTATGTTATGGATCCTACAATTCTCTTGTGACCGGCCACCAGCCATGAAAGGGCAACGAGTGATTTTTTTCCCGACTTAGTCTTTTATAAGGATCATTTTAAGATGGGTCTTCATTTACCATTTTGCTGAGAGTTGTGGTTGATCTTCAACCGCTATGGGATCATTCCTGCCTAGGTTCTTCCTAACACGATCGCCGCCATCATGAATTTTGTGCTTTTATGTCAGATGATGAGAATCTCATGATCTATCGAACTTTTCAACAATTTCTTTTCTTTTCAAATCGGTCGTGATGGATATATTCAATTTTCCAACGGTCCTAAGATTCAATTGTTGGGACTTGAAAATAAGGTAAGGGCCTGGGAGGTGAAGTTTTTTGTAGCCTCGTGTGCGACGGATGAGGAATTCATACTTCTCCGACAAAGTGTATGGTGAAGAAAGTGAAGACTTTACTATGGAACTTTCACAATCACAGGGCACTACTTAAGGGCTAGCACCTTTCTTTGTTTCAATACCTTGACCCCAACGTAATCAAATGCATGATTCGTCTAGTTGGTGTTGATACCATGACTGAGTATTTGTGGAGATCTCTTGACTATAAGGAGGTTGCTAAGGAGAGATTTGCTGAAGAGAGGCCAGCTTCGAAGACTCCTCGGGGGAGAGGTGGTCCTTGCCCACTCGACAAAGGTAGGGGTCGGTCTAATTATGTTAGATTGGCTAAGGGGGATGCTGAATTTTGTTGGTACCTATTTTCTTACTTTTTTATGTTTGGAATGTATTTATGTAGCTCTTGTTTAAATTGCTAAATTCTTCGAAAGGAAGTGGGAATGACTCCACCCTATCACCTAGCATTCCCGACTCTGGAGATTTCTAGTGCTTCTATCGGTTATAGGAGTTATGTCAGCGATGGAGGAGACCTCGTTCATATCTTTGCGAAGGGATGTGAGTCACGCCTTCCGTTCTATCTTTGTTATGATCTCCTCTAAGGAAATGCAAAGG
Source organism: Papilionanthe hookeriana x Papilionanthe teres (assembly GCA_022702705.1). NCBI lineage: Eukaryota > Viridiplantae > Streptophyta > Magnoliopsida > Asparagales > Orchidaceae > Papilionanthe > Papilionanthe hookeriana x Papilionanthe teres. The sequence goes on from CM040428.1 coordinate 3,630,006, forward strand.
GTTGCTGATCATATGGAGAGTGATGACCCTTAGAGAGAAGGAAAAGCTCTTGTCCATAATACTGGATTGCCCCCTCCCCTGACGCAAAGGGGGACTTTCGCCTGAGTGGACTTTCTCGCACTATCATGAAGCTAGAAGTCGGACCAGAGGCTGCTATGATACCGATTCCAGGTGCTACCCCACATAGGGGGCACACAAGTGCACGCTCCATATCAGTAATATCAGATTTTAGAGTCTGAATTGTCAATCCCACCAAGAATGATGTAATTCAAAATAAAAAGGTTCTAGCCTATTGGTTTTACTCCTAGCCTGAAAAGAGGATATTGTTAAAATTCCTATAAATTTACCTTAATTGTCACAGAAAATGAAAAGTTAAATCCTACACAAGTAATCCTACTTATCACAATTTAGATTGGAAAGATATCAAATACTTAAGAGGCCCTCCATTGTTATGAGTTAAGTGCAGTACATGGAACGTAATGTTGCAATTACTAAAAGATTAGTGAGAAATAGGAGCAGTAGTCTTCTTTATTCTCTCTCGAGTGCATAAAGAAGCTTGGATAGAAATGACTTTAATTGCTTAAATTCCTTGCCCTAACATTTGCACCTCCCTACAAGGCATATCCCTATACCCTGTAGTTTAATGTGATTAACCTAGTTGATCTACGATAGAGTTTCCCGAAACTTATGGTTCACAATAAGTTTTAAAAATTCACTCGGCCAGAATGAGAAGTAAATTAAGATTTTAAGATTAATCATCAATAGTTAAAACAAGAGAAATTACCAAGCAATTCACATTCCAATCATCCTACTTAAACATCATAAGAAAGAGTTAAAGTTTTACCGAAGAAGTATGCTGAAATCATCAAATAATTTCATTGAACAAAAGCGAAATCCACTAATACTTAGTTACAACAGAAATATAAAAGAAGTGCATAGAAATACTTAGCTATCAATGAACACAGATGACTACAATCAACACTCCTCTTGATTCCCTAACTTTTTCCTGGAAAAAACACTACTCCCTCAACACTTAGAAGAAGAACTATGGCTCTCCAAAGCAAGAAAAACCCCCTAAGCAAGCCAACATCAATCCTCCATTGGCTTGTAAGACATGACGATTTATAGACTCCAATACTTAGCATCCACGACTCCCCTCGTTCAGCACAAAATAACCCATGTTTGGTCAACTGAACTGCAACAAATGCTCAATTCAGTTGTTGGCGCCTAGGTGCCCAGGGGAAGGTGTCTATGTGTCATGCTTTCGGTTTGTTGAGGAATGAACAGGCGCCAAAGCTCCCAGGGGTCGTTAAGGAATGAACGGGCGTCTATGCGCCTAGGATTTGGCATCTAGAAGCCAGTGTCACGGCACCTACGTGCCTAATATTTGGTGCCTAAGCGCCATCCGCTCGGCAAATGCATGAAATTTAGGTACATAATGATAAATGAATTTGAGTTATTTTAATTAACACTAAAAATACAACATTTTAATTTTAGACAACTAAAATAAAACTTTTCATGCATAGTTGGGGTGATGTGTAAGAAAAATTGATGTTTAGATGTTAGACATGTAAATACTTTGGACATGAAAGGTATGCCTGTAGACCTTCCAATCTATTTGATGTGTTTTCTTCATAGGGAAAAGATTAGGCTCCACAACATAACATAAATCAAACCTTAACTATTGTGATAGATTAAAATCAAGATTTAGTACACCTAGTTGTCAACTAAAAACCAATTAAATGATGCACAAAAAAGTGTGAGCTATTAAAATGCTAAGATCTAATCAAAAGTTAACCCTACAATCATAAGAAATAATATAAGAGAAGCGCATGATTTTAATATGAGTTTAATTTATTCACAGGATAACTTCCAAAAATGATATTACAATTCAACAAATATGAAAGAAAAAAAAAGGAATAGTACATACATACCACTCAATTCCTATATATTAACATCTCTAACACCTAAACCTCATCACTTACACACATACCACCTTACCTTTGCATAAAAAGGTATTGTTAACATCTTTAAAGTAAATAGATGAGAATTGGCTGTTATGTATGTCAATGCCTCTGTAGTCTAATATCTTTAATGCGCTCAAGATTGAGGTCAGGAAAAGAAGATGGCTAAATTGGGAAGCGCACACGTTGCATGTTCAATCTTCAAGTATTTAAATATCTACAACTAAACTTCATTATTTTACATACATTTCACATCCGTAGGAATGAAAAGGTGTATTTAATTTTTTAGAAGTTAAAATATGGATATCTTTGATGTGGTATGAAAGATTTGGGTGGTATAAATGTAAAAATTAAAGTTCTCATGTTACATGTCACAATACATGAGAATTTGGTGGTATGTATGTAAAAGCAAGTAAAAGATAATCACTGAAGCCATCTAGTTTGGGAAATTTTATAGAATCTTTGGTGATCAATTTGGCCTCTAACGTAGGCTTAAATTTTAAAATAATCTATTTTTAAATAATAATTACTTTTAATTAATGTTCTTAATTAGTTTGATTTCAGTAGGAAATTTTACCAAGGACTGTTGGGACAAATCAAAAGGCAGTTGATGGGCATGATAAAGCACTATGTCGAATGAAAGATTTACATACCTGCATTTAACAACAACACAGAAATACAAAAAAGATATGAATTTAATGTAGAGAAATAAGTATCAAGCACAAATGTTACGAACAAACAGTAGGCAATCTTCTTCTAATCAGGAGCAGAAGGGAGCTTGTGGGAGACTTTGAGGGAGAGCTCAAGAGTAGAATAGAAGAGAAAACAAACTGTGAAGAAATTGTGAGTTTATAGTGAGTAATTATTGTATCAGGAGTCCTTATGTAGTTTTGCTTCAAGACTTTAATCAAGGTCTGTCATGTGTACATACAGACCACCAATTTAATACATAGGCGGGCTTGCTTGTACACGTGACAAACCCTGATTGAAGTCCTGATGCAAAATTACATCAGGACTTCTGATGCATTAATTTCTCGTTTACGGGAGAGTTTATGGAGCTTATAGGAAGAATAAAATGTAGCAATATGGGAATGATACTGCTCTCCGGGAGAATGCAAAAGGGTCCTTAAGCTATCGCGTAGGAAGAATACAGCCACACGAGTAATATTTGTGCTAATTTTGCCCTAAACGTAATTGATGGCGAGAGTTACTTGTGGAGAAGATCTTAATAGAGATAGCGGGGCTCAACGACTTGAGAAGGAGATTCAAACACAGGAGATGGTTAGTGGTATGTTTATTGTATTCAGTTACATTTACTTATTTAGGGTGTTCAGGATATAAATAGGGAGTTTTAGATCTTAGATATGTAAATACTCATGTTTCAGGTTGTACTCATACATACATACCACTCAATACATATTATGCCTAAATTTTATGTTTTATATTTATACTACCAAAAATAGTGATATGTATGTAAAAACTAAAATTTAGATGTTAGATATGCAAATACATAGGAATGGAGTTACATGTATGTAAATCTTTGATGTTTATTTTATATCGGACAAGATCTAGCGGGATATTATTAATGAAATATTAAGGGTCTGTTTGGCGCAGTTACGACTTCTCACTTTTAGTGCTGAACTGCACTACCTGTAAAACTCGCTACTGGAAGATCGTCTGTACGTTTTGGTGCAAGTTGTGTGAAAACAATCATGTAGGCAACTCTTTCTGGAGAAATGACCATCCTGCTCCTATTTTTTAAAACTGCTTAAAAATTATATGTATTTATATAAAAAAATTTAATATATGTAAATTTACGAAATTAATATTTGTTAAGAAATAAATTTAAGCATTAGATACGTATATATTAACAAAAATTATTTTTTTTCATCTTCTCAATTTATTTTTATATTTTTATTAAAGAATTTACACATATACTTAACTTTTTCATTTATGCCACTCAAATGTTTCTAAAATGTGTAATCACAGGAATTCTAATATAAAAATTACTTTGAATTTGTCTCTTTAACCTTTTTAAATTTTAAATGCTCCACATTTGATCTATGCCGAAAGAGATATGAGGAGATCATTTAAATTTAGAAACACCCTAATTAGATTGTTAAGAAACAAAAATTCCTCCACCCCATCAAATCTATTTACATACATCCAATCAATTCTGATGTATATATATATCTAACACCTGAGTTTTACCTTTTAATATTTATACCACCCAAAATTTTAATATGACATCAAAACTTTTTTGTCATTTTAACTCATAAAAACTGAAAATAAGATTACATGCATAGACATCTTAGACAAACATGTAAAAAAGAAAGTTTAGGTGTTAGATATGTAAATACATAAGAATTGAGTGGTATGTATGTATGACTTCCTAAAAAAAGTTAAAAGTGAAATACCAGGAACAAGAGGAGCATCAAGTTTATACTTATTTATTGCCTAAAAGTTGGGGGCATTTACATACTTACCACTCAATTCAGATATATTTATATATCTAACACTTGAACTTTATTTTTTCATGCATAGGTTTCTTGAACCAACAGTGAGGTGGTATGGGTAGACAATAAAGAGTAATCCATTTACCTTGAAAAGCCTATAGAACTACAAACCATGTAGCAGAAGCAATGAATAGAACATATGTCAATATAAAAGCATTACTTATCCAGTAATATTTGACATAATAGATCACAACTATATTACTTATCCAACTAAATTCTCGATGATGGATGCTCAAATTTATCCTAGGAACATTCAAAACATGATTTTCATAACTCATTGTTTGTGAAAAGAAGAATTTTATGATATTTGCATCCAACATTAGTATTGTATTTCTTGACCGCGCTAACATGCATTATAATTATGATCAAAGATTTACATACAAACCACTTAATTCATGTATACAATTTAAACTTCAAAACAAATTTTCCACAAATTGAAATATTTACCTTTTTCATATTCTTCAAGAAAATCAAGAGCGTTGAAGTTCTTCATTTCCACAAATCCAAAAGCATTAGACAATCAAATTTTTCCAAACAAAAATGCATAAGCCTCAAGTTTTCATTAATCTAACATATAAAGATTACATATTTTCATAAGAATGAATATATATATATATATATATATATATATATATATATATATATATATATATATATATATATATATATATATGCAAATTTCAGCTTTCAGTAAAACCACGGGTGAGAATCTCAATGCAAACTTGCAATGCATGCCCTTTTTATTTTATCACAAGCCGACATTTTTTAGAGAACCACAAGCTTCATCAAAGATAAACAAGCTAGCAAAGCTGAATTTTAAACAAAGCTATCCAATTAGTAAATATTCCATTTTCTTCTGCACACGCCAGTATTTTTAGAGAACGAGGTATTTCATCAAAGTGAAATAAGCAAGCACAACTAAAGCTTAATCCAAGCCTTCCCAATTAGTAAATATCTCATTTTCTCCTGCACAAACTAGCATTTTTTTTTTTGAATAGCATTGAGCTCAAAGTAAAGTGATACTATAAGATCAGGAAACGAAGAAGGAGAAATGAGAGGAATTTCGAGTGTTTGGTCACTTAAGGTTGTTTGAACTTGGCTGAGAAGGAAGGGAAGCAAGAAAAGAGAAGATGTAGAGTTTACTGTGTGTAGGATGGTGAGAAGAATACTCCTTATTTGCTATAAATAGGCTGATGTACTCTTGTTTGCTGATCAAATCTGCATTGTACATTAATTTTGCAGAGATTATACCCTTGACGAAAAACATGGACAAACTCTGTAGATTTTTGTATGGTTTACGATGTTCAAGCACATTGCCATCTAATTCATAATTAAAATTGTTCATTAGGCTTCCTGCTCCCTTGCGTGATTTCCGTTGATAAACAGTTTTGCCCCATTTGAAGAACAAATCTACTACTTTTCTCTTCTCAAATAACTTTGCAGTGCCAGCCTCTCTAGCATCCTTCACATTTTTCAGAAAATGTATTTTTAATCCGTCTCTCCATCGCGCCTTCTTCTTCGATATGGGTTAAAGTTTGCTTACCAGTAAGGAGAGACGGCTCGATGGCGATGAGGAGAGACGACTCGTGGTTTCTCTAGGGATGGAGAGGCGGCGCGATGGAGAGACGGCTCGATGGCGACGAGGAAGAAGGCGTGGGATCGCTAGGGCTGCAGGCTCGAAACCTAGAAGAGGAGGAAGAAGGCTCGGGATGGAACGCCATGGTCTTCTTCGCAAGCGAGGGCAAGTTGGAATGTTAGGAGGCGAAAGTTGGGGCTGAGGGGTCGATCCCGCGGCCAGCTTTTTCCCCGCTTTAGCGGCGATCGGCCGCGAAGCTGCGCGCCAATCACCTATTCTACGCGACTTGGGGCCGCGCCGTGTGAAAAAAGCATCCCCAAACGGACCCTAAATCTTCTTTGAAGAGTTAGGCGATACGGTAGAAAAAGTTGTATTTCAGTTTTAAACATAAATTTTTACAAACCCACAGATATATATACACTCACTATGTTACCTATGCTGAAAATGTTGTATTTCACTTTTAAAAATCTTGTGTAACTATATTTTTTGATGATATGATAGTTTTTGAAGGGCTTTAATGTAAATGGTAAAGTTCATGTGTTTGGATATGTAAATACATAAGAATTTGGTGCTATATATGTAAACGTCCCTCCAAAAATTTTTGAACCTTCGCTTGCGTAATATCTAAGAGAATAGATATATTATGAAGGAAATATCGAACTTTAACTCTTAATAAATGCTTATTTTAGGTTATTTAATATTAACTTATTTACAAAATAAATTTATCGATCTTACCAAAATATTGATTCTGCTCATAAGACTAAACTACCCTTATTTATAATAAATAATAAACCATATTTATTTATTTATTTAAGAAAAAATAGGGTTACTGCAAATATGAGAGTAAAAGTATATTAACTTAAATCTTGACTATAGATTATAGTATTCTATATTGATTATATGGCTGAACCAAAGCAGGTAAAATATTATAATCCGAGTATAGACGTATTAAAATTCTAACAGTTCAATCAAAAATTTCAATAGCAAGATGTGAAAACAAACAAGTGCTGATAAAAGCACATATAGATACTATCTCATTAGTGTATCAAATATGCAATATATTGAATCATCCGTCGAAGAAAAGATAAAAAATAATACTAATAAAAAAAAACATCGCAAAATTCATTTGCAAAATTGTTCGTGTTGAATAATAAAAATAACAGGCAATCTTATATCAACACAGACAGGTGCCAAAAAGTTCATATGCTTTCAAATATTTCCTAAATTTAATAAAACTACATCCAAACATCCTTTTACATCATAAATACAAATTGTTTCAAGTTCTTGATCAATAAAAACCAGTGTTGTTTTATGCAAGAACTTTTCGATCATATAATCGAATTAAAAACTTATGGGCATCTGTTAATGATGAATAATATATATATATATATATATATATATATATATATATATATATATATATATATATATATATATATATATATATACATCTGAATTTATGCCTAAAAAATAGAGCATTAGTCCGATGTGAGAAATAAGAGGAAAAAAAAGAAAGAAGTCAAAAAATCATTCAGTCGGACTATTCGGCCGCCTTTTTTCGAGAGGATCCTTTGTTAACTCAGTATTCTTTGGATGAATTATTCCATAAGCAGAGGGAACATTACCATAATTTAACAGACAGCCTACTTTAGGTAGAGAATTCAATATAAAAGATGTCCCGCTATGCTACAATTCAATATAGAAGGTGTTGGTTAAGTCGTTATTGGTATATGAACATGGCGCTCCTTAGTTTGGTGGGACTAACGCTCAATCGACCCAAAATATGATCGACCGTAATAGTATTGGATTGCTCGGTCTTTTGTTACTCTCATTGTATGATCCATTGGATCTTCTCAAAATTCGAGTTCCCATATTTCTGATTGACATACTTATATCCTGATTTTTTCTTTAAAATTGACAATTATCATAAAAACAATAGAATTAAACAAAATAGTTATTTACATATTGAATGATAAATACTGTCACCAAATCACATGAATTATAGCCGGTGGATGCCATTCTCCATCTCCCTCTCTTTTGGCTCAGTCTTTTCATAAGAACGGTATCTCTGCACACCTGTGATCCATCAACTACATCGCTATGACTCATTTTTTTAACCTCAGCAAACTATCTCTTCACTCGATTTGAGAAATATCCCAAACTAGTGACTCAAATCTTATCTACACAATCTAACTCTTATCTACGCAATCTAACACCATGTCTCTAGTGGAAAATCCATCTTCATCATTATTGATGAGAAGAAAATCTTCTCGTGTAATTTATAGATATGATTATTTTTTATAGATATATTTGATTTTTGACACTGAAAATATGACATAACTTTATCACATTGAAATGTTTCATAGGCATTTACAAATTAGAACTAATATTAAATAAAATTGCTAATAATTTATTAAGATGAAAATTTTCCGAAAGCAGGTGTTTTTCATAAGCACAAAGGCCTAATTGAACTGTTAGTGTATAAGACTACTCAATAGAAAAAAACTTTCACGTTCAAAGATTGATAATATTAACCCTATTTTTTTTTATCAACTACATATAATTAAGCCCCATAGAAAGGAATAGTTTCCTTTACATCTCCAAAATTGTAAGATTAGGGGTGTAAATGATCCGAGCTCGAGCGAGCTCAGGCTCGGTTTGTGTTCAGTTTGTTAAAAAATATCACTATTCTTGTTCGCCTCATTTATATATCGGGTTCAAAAAATTTGTTCGTGTTTGATTTATTTGCTTATCGAGCATTTGACGAAAAAAAAGTCATCTTGACAGTCCTAGTTACATTGCCCTAGGATGTTAAGAATAAGGGCGAGATTTGAATTTTATTTTTTATGTTAAAAATTCATTTGATTAGAATTTAATATTTTTATTTAATTTTCTTAATCACTAATTTTTAATGGATTATAAATCTTTGTAATGTTGTGTTCAATTAAATTATTTAAAAGTAATACTTATCAATTATATATATATATGTAGAAATTTCGCGGCGATTAAGTAGTTATTCAGTGTCATAGCTTTGGACGAAAATTTGGGAAACACTCGTGTAATTAAAGCGATAAGTTGATACACTATAAGTATTTAATTGGAAAACTTGGAAAGGGAAAAAAATACAGGGTCTTGCCCTATTAGAACAATCTACTATGAATTTGTGAGTATATGTATAATTTATCATCTCATAGGTGGAAGATAACTACATAGTTCTTAGAGGTACAATGTTTGTCGCACGACAATCAGATGTGATTGCAGTTGGGTGAAGTTATTGGAAATTCAACACACACCTTCGACGTGCATCGCTGCACAGTGTTTGGAACGACATGTTGCTCCATCACGTGCTTCGTTGCTCTTCAACATACGCCAAAATTTCATAGTGCACGTTGTGATTTTGTAAGTTTATTTATTTATTTATTTTTGCAACGATTAAAGGGGGGCAAACGATGATCAGCCGCGACTGGCGAGCGGTAATCGGTCGTGGATGGTGACAGCAGGAGTGGATAGCATTCACTGGACCTTGGTGTAGAACACTCTGCCTCAGCCCCTTCTCCTCCAAGCTCTGAGCTTCCTCTAGTGCGAGTTCTAGTCACCATTCATTAAAAGAGTGGCGCTCTATTTATAGAGTCTATGAAAGGTTTCCCTACATAAATAGAAGGAATCCAGTGGCACTCTATTGGACGATCAAAAAATATTTCCTCGATAGTACAATATTTTGTAGACATTCAAGTACTTTAATGATGTAAAAATTGAGTTAGGCTCAATGTATTTGTCTTGCCTAGTCATTTAATTTTTTTATAAGCATGTCATATTGAGAATTTGTTTAACCTTCCAATTGAGCCATTAAATCTTTGGAATTGGCTTAAGGACTTAGTATGAGGTTGATTTGACTCAGATTGGACAATTTCAGGTCATTGGTTTGTTTCATCATACTGGTCAATTTGATTATAAGTTTGTAGAAATCTGAGTTATGGAGGACTTTAAAGTGAGTTTTGAACTTTTTTTGCTCATTGTCTCGAGATTCATGCCACGCCTCAAGATCCATTTCGGGTGATGAAAATTTGTTGATGGCTTATACATTGCCCCCCCCCCCCCCAACTTATGGGTGAGGATGCTTTACTCTTTAAAAAATATCAAAAATTTATCTTTTTCAAAATCATTTTTAATATTAGTATATTTTAGGAAGGATTGTGTAGCTCAATTGGCATGGGTCTGTCTCTTTTTTCTCGGCCGCCACAAACTCACGGGTTGAGTCCGGTTGTTTGTCCAGCGAAGTGAGCTTTATAGTGGCCAGAGATCATATTGGAGGACCTGTCGAAGTAAGTTGAGAAATGGCAGTGGCCAGAGATTGGGTTGGAGGACTATATCATGGCTCGATGTGTTAGCGAACTGTTTCATGGGTCGTCAAGTCAATGATGAGTTAATTAGGTAACTGTTTCATGACTCATTAGCAAGTCATGCAAATTATCAGGTTGGCATTGTGTCAGCAGTTAACCGTGCCACCCGAGTTGCCGTGTAAGTGAATCACACTGACCCATGGGCACCGAAATGGGTTACATTGATAGGTAGACAACGACCGGTGGCGCACTGTTGGATATGCTATGAATTGTGGGATAAATGGATGATGTTGGGAGGGCCACATCTCTGATCCAGAGACAAGCGACTGGAGGGCTGTGGGCTTTGTTTCTTAGAGCAGCTTCGGTAGATTGCGGCATGCCACATCACCAATAAGAGCTTAAAAATTGTGCTTGACCCATTCAAGTAGCTGGCATTATTATGTTTATAAGGCCTGAATCTTAGTACATGCTATGTGGTCGATCAGTGGGAGCCATGATGAAATGCCTGTTATTAGATCCATGAATTGAGAGGGATTTACACAAATATTGGACCTTACTAGAAAATTTTTTGCACTTTTTAAGCCACTAGAAGGGACCAAATAGAAAGAGAAATATAAAGTTTCCTTAATATGCATTTGAGAGAAGGTTCATTTTGGCAAAAAATTAAAGTAATGCATTATAGATGAGAATCTTTGCGGATAAATTGGAGTCTCCTTACCACGCATTTTGGAGGAAATATTCGTGAATGAAAATTGAAGTTCCCAAGTCACACTTTCTGGAAGGAATTATTCGTGGAGAAGAATTTTGGTCTCCTCACCGAGCATTCCTGAGGGGATTCTTCACAGAAAAAAAAAGGAGTCTCTTAGCCATGCATTCAAGAGGGAATTTTCCACGCGAAAAGGGAGGCAAGGAAATTCACACATTCCGATGAAGATTTTTCGGTGCTATAAGAAGCTCATGTCCGTGGAGCCACACCCACGGAAAATCAAAGTTTGGAGTTGGCAAAGTTGACCCTAATAGAGAATAATTTGATATCAATTCAGAAGAAATTTTACTTCTTGAATTATATTGCAGAGAATATTCCTACTCTATCTGATCGAATCTACTCTCCTCCCCATCGATACCTTACCATGTATGAGGTAACTTTGCGAGCTGGTGTATGACTTCCTACATTGATTGTGTCATATATCAGGAAAATATTCTATTATAATGGGAAAATTAATCATTGCCTCGACATATAAATGTTGATTATCAAACCCATATAATGGCCCAGAAGCATTGAAGTTTTTTCCCTAGTCAACCTCATGATGAAGAAGGTTAAGTAGAACAATACATTGACAAAGATATCATTTTTAATATGAATCCTCTTCATATTATAACAAGGTTTGTCAATTCCTACATTGATGATGAGAGAGGTCATGGTTGGGGATCTGGACTCACTCCATATTAGAATCGTCGAAGGTGATGGGTTCAAAGTGTAGTTTGTTTTCTATTAGTTCCTTAGGTGTGGTGATGAGGAGTTATTCAAATAGCAATTGACATCCAATAATTTTTTTAATATCACCACATATTTGGTAACTCCCATGTTTTCGATTTTATGTTTGTTGCCCCTTAGTAAGTGGGTTGTTCATATGCATGAGCATAACTTGCACAAACCGAGCAGCGTACTCTTATCGATTCAACCTCTCAATTTCTTCTTTGAGCTACATGAATGCTTTAACAGAAAGATTACAACTCTATTGAAAGTGATAATATTGCTCCTAATCCTTGATATGCGTTTCATTGGATGAGTATACTTGTTGGTCTTTCTATCCCTAATAGCTATTACAATGTTGACACACCATGTGATAGGTGGTGTATATTCCTTCTCTAGTTAAGTCTAACAAGTTTGGTTCACAGGTCACGAGAGGCACTTTTTTATTGTTTAGAGTTTATTTGTTGTAATGCTTGATTCATATCCCCTAGCTTATTTTTATGTTTGCCCCAAATTCACTTAAATTACTCCTTGTGTGCACCAATATACATATCTACCGTGATTCAAGCTTCGACAAGATAAATGAGGTCAGCGTAAAAGCAAAATTCCTCCTAGATCAAAATTGACTAAAAAGTTTTTGTTGAAGCCCTCCTTGGAAGACCGATCTTAATAACTTCGAATCCAACCGTAGAATCCGACGAAATTCAACAGAGAACCCGCAGATTTAGTTTTTGAGTAACTCTCCCTCGTTTTGGCGAATTT